>JAGTXR010000150.1:0-707500 GCA_022606575.1 Glossosoma conforme
CTCATTATTTTTAAACACACCATACTGTACAGTTTTGAACATTTATGCTATTATACGTAGCATATATATACCTAATAGTATAGCTAAACTAAACGAAATCAACCATTGCTTCAGAATTGTAGGTATTTAATTCCATTCGATTAAAAATTGCCTTTAATTGAATAGGACACTTTTCCAATTAATCATCTCTTCCGGCAAATACCCCGACCATATTTTTAATTTCAACTTTTACCTGCTCCCCTGTCACAATTTGTAATCCCCGTGCATTCGACAGCGACTATTGATTTTGTTTTTCCACTTTTCGCAACCAATTTTCCGAAATCATTTTAATTTTTTCTCCGCCCGGGCACATTTCCCTGACTTGACACAAAAGC
Organism: Glossosoma conforme; assembly: GCA_022606575.1. Taxonomy (NCBI): domain Eukaryota; kingdom Metazoa; phylum Arthropoda; class Insecta; order Trichoptera; family Glossosomatidae; genus Glossosoma; species Glossosoma conforme. The sequence continues at coordinate 375 of JAGTXR010000150.1, forward strand.
GGCCCGAATTGACAACTTGACTGCCTCAGCCTGAAATACAGTTTTAATGGTTGCATGTCGAACTTTTAATTTTTTCATCAAATCTCTTGCATTTGCATTTCTGACTACATTGTACGTTCCGAGCACGTTGACAGATGTTAAATCACAGAGGCAGACATTTAAATATACTCTAAAAAATATATTTAGCGCACCACTTTACATTTATGTTTTTTTGTGAAAAATTTTTGCTGATTATCTATTATATTTTAATGCCAATGCTATTTTACACAGTCTGAAATTAAAACGTGTTTATATCCTTTGTTCAAATTCAAAAACTTGGATTGCCCCAAAATAGAACCTAGCCCCTCGACACGACCAGGGGTGGAATATATGGAGGTCTCTTAACTGACTTCTGACTGAAGTATGCAAGACGAGGACACAGATAAAAAACTGGCAGTTTTACAGCGGACCGACTGAATGTGACTGCGGCGCGGAGCAGACCCTGTCACACCTTCTGGAGTAAGCACTGTTTCCGAGTAGCTGCACCCAGTAAAACCTGATGATGGCCGAGAGTAACGCCATCGACGTCGCCCGCTTTCTGGGCAGACGTGATCTGACCCTGTTGTTTCCGACACGATTTTATATATTTCATATCAGATTTATTAACTGGTGCATATAATCACTTCTGTACTAAAGTCCTGCCAGCCTCCAAGGTTCTCACCTTATTCCATTTTAGTTCTGCCTCTCAGAGCTCTGCCAATTAAATTATGTGTTATACTTCCGACTGCCTTCCAAAACGGGGAGAGGCCGTTGACTTTAAGAAAAGGCAGCTAAACTTTATGTACTTATGCAGTTTTTAAAGTTTCAGCCAGCCTATATCAAAATCAAAAAACGTATCTTTTTTTTCTTTCTTTTTAATTATTTGCGTATTTCATGTTTTTTATTTATGGCTTTTGAGGAAAAACTTTTTTGATTAATTATTGAATTTTTATACCAATGCAATTCTACACACAGTTATAAACAATATACGTGTTTATATTTAAAACACAAAAAAATAAGGATAGCTAATATTTATTAATATTTTAATTCGTAGCTGTTTTAAAAATATGTATATTATTAAATATATGTATATACTAGCCGACCCGGTGAACTTTGTTTCACCCGAAATGCAATAAATGAGCAGATTTTGGATTTTATTAGGTTGAATTTTTCGGTACATATGATATCATATATTTGATCTGGTTGAATTCTATTGCAGTAATCGACGAAACTTCAGCAAGTAGTTGTCAGCATTTCGACGAATCGTCAAACGATATGCGTTATAATTCATCGAGCTTAGATTCTTGGTAGTTTCTTCACCTGAAATTAAGACAATAGATTTGTAATTTTGAATGTAAAGCTAACATCCATATATGTAGCATAATTATAAAGGGGTGAAGATAAATGATTTTAAATCGTTTGCCGGTTATTTGTCCAATTTTCTCTAAGAAAACATCTTAATCTTTAAGTCTGTTATTTTCCTGGTAATAAGCAGTGTAATTGGTCATTTATTGGAAACCTAAAGCAAAACCAAGCACTGAAAAATGTATGTCATGACGGAATCAAAACTATGATATTGATTATATATATATATTGATTACTCACCATTCAATGGATTTTTCATTTTGATATTGAAATAATATCCATCTTCTCCTTGCCAAAACATCAGTGGGTATTGCAACGTGTCATATGAACGACGTGTTTCAGATATCTGTTGTAGTTGCCCAGTATCACGACGTGTGTACCAGATAGTCGTTTATCCGCTCTGATCACGACTTTGTAGATGTCGATCAAGTTCTTCCTCCATATTGTCATTGAAGTATATTTGAACAAATTTATGCTTTGCATCTTCGAGAGGTTGGAATGATCCAATTCGATGGTGAATCTGTCCTTGTATCTACAGAATGAAAAGCAAAGACAATATTACTGATTTGTAAACACTTTTTTTTAGAATTAGCATACATAATTCAAAGTAATAAGTGTAGTATGTTATTCTGTTAATTATTTTGTGTGTAAGTACAAAAATAAATAAATAAATACCTTGAATGTCAGATTAAATCCTCGTTCTTCGATACGTCCAGGTGCAATTGTTCTTCTTCAGTCCTTTAATTTGCAATGATTTGAATCCTAGTATTTTAATGATTCTTTATTGGCCATGTATTTTTGTTCATGGGTTGCACTCTTCAGTGAAGCACCTTGTGATAGATGTCATTTTTTGTTTTATTATCAGGCTCAAGAACAAATAACGCAGATTGTCTTCCATCCGTGAACATGCCACATATAATTGACCATGGGAAAAACATGGATTTTCAAGATTCAGACCACAAACTTTCAAGGATTGGCCTTGTGATTTGTTAATGGTCATGGCGAATGCAAGACGGACCGAAAATTTAAGTCGCTTAAACTCAAACGGCATATCGGTTGGGATCATCGGGATCCTCGGAATGAGGACTTTTTCACCTTCGAATTTTCCTTTGAGTATCGTCGCGTAAATCACATTGTTCATCAATTTACTTATCACCAAACGCGTCCCATTGCACAGTTTTGGTTGGTTTATGTTTCGAAGCATGATTACTACGGAGCCAATTTTTAATCGTAAATTGTGCGGTGGTAAGCCAGGCACATCCAATGAGTTTAAAAATTCAATTGGATAGTTAGTGGCTTCGTCTTCATTCGTTACACAGTCAATAGATTTGTATGAATGCAGTGTACCAATGATATCATTCTGAATTATGTAGATAAGGTCGTCTACATCTTTATTCTTAGCCGCCAAAATTACTCGCTCACTCAACCATTCATTATTTTTGTGGTTAGTCATGATGTTTGGGAATACTTTGTTGATGAGTTCGTCTTTCGATGAGACAAAGATACAGAAATTCTGAGGAAATGAAATCAATCCATTCGATATGTCAACAGGTACTCGACCATTACCGATAGTCAGCAATTGCTCAGAGAAATCTTCAGCAGATGTATCATTCATCAATGCAACTCTCATGTTTGTTGTCAGTTGAAGCTTCTTTACTTAGCGCCATGGATTCGACGATATGAGGCAAGCGTTAATTTCGTTGGCAGCAGTTGATCTTGGAATTACTGGCAGTGCTTGACGTAAATCGCCAGACAGTAAAATCATTGCGCCTCCAAAACATCTCATTGCGTAAATCTTTCAATGATCGGTTAAGTGCTTACAACGCACGTTTATGCGCCATTGTGCATTTGTCCCAGAAGATGATTTTCGATTCTGATAAAACTTTGGCCATTGCGGAGTGTTTTGAAATATTACATGTAGGTTCTTCAATAGTTTGAAGATTTAACGGCAATTTTAATGCTGAATGAGCCGTACGGCATCCTTCTAACAATGTGGCTGCTATTCCAGAAGAAGCAACTGCTTCCGCAATGTTGGATCTCGCACGGACAGTGGCTAAAACTACTGACATGAGGAATGTCTTACCAGTTCCACCAGGGGCATCCAGGAAATATAAACCACCATTTCCATCATCAATTGCCTTCATTAATGTATCATAAACTTCCTTTTTTTGAGGATTCAACAGCGGTACATTCGTTTGAACTACTAAATCTAATTCATGGTGATCATATTCACGTTCCCGTTCCAATTCTCGATTAAATGCGTCATTCATTTCACGATTTGGTGCTGGCATTCCTAACCTGACTAATAAACTACCGCACATGAGGTTAACACATGTCTTCGATTAAGAGCAAAGGCCGATTATGTATTTCCTCATTCATCTTAAGATCAGGATTTCTTGATCTAACACGAATTTGATGTAAAATATCTTCTTACATATTATTCTTGTATTTGTGCCACAGGTGAGATGGGTTCGATAGATTGTTCACGCGAGATTTTTTGCTCTTCGTCAGTCCTTTCATTGACAATGTTTCGATTTCTTGTTGCGTGACGGCTTTGTTGTGAAAGATTCGAACGTTTTGGTGTCGGTATTATCAATAATCAATAATAAAATCAGCAAAATGCTGTCGAAACAAAGCGTCAACCGATTGACAAAATAGCTATCAAACCATAGACAAAAAAAAACATAGATGGCACATCTATATATTTATTTATTTATTTATATACAGAATTGAAATTCCATTTTTTTTTTACAAATATTTAGAAACATAGAGTATACATAAATATACAATAAATAGAGAAAATAATAAAAAATAAAAATAATACAATAGAATAAGAAGATGCCTTTCCATTTGCTTTTTGTTATAACATTTTTAACAAATAAAAGATTAAATTGATATTTTCACTAATATTTATTTTGTTTTTGTCTTTTTTTCCTGCCTTTTGTTTTTTTTTGTTTCAAAATATTCCGTACCTTACGTAGGTACCTACTTACAATACCTAATATTGCGTGATTTTTAGTTATGTTGCTGACTATGGCAACACTTTCTCAACTGACAGCTGTCAAGTTACAATAGTCTTGTATGAAAACATGTTTACGTAAATGTTCAATATTTTTTCTTAATCAAATCAATTTTGATTATCCCATGGACGTTTTTGGGTTCTAAGCTACCTTTCCACCAATTTTCAGCCAAGTCGGTTAGGCCGTTCTTGAGTTATAAAAACCGGTATAACCCGACTTTCTTTTATATATAGATTATTAAATAATACTTGCATTATTCTAAATGAGGGTCTCGCCAATTATTTTTAGCAACAGCTCTAGAACACATATCAAATAATTCCGTGACTAGATCATTTTCTCATAATTTTCAAGTCGAAATCATTATATACTTACAGTGTTGCAGGTCGAAGCTGTCTTAGTCATACACTTCTTACAGACAGCCACAAAACGTAGCGCACGAAACCCTTCAAGTAACACAAAAGAGTGCCGCGGCGCAAAACAACGCGGAAAATTATTTATTTAATATTCCGAATGGCTTAAATCACGTTTCGCTTAGGGAGGTACTTTTCCGAGCCCCATCTCGCGGCGACACTCCAAAGCTGAGCCCTTTGTTATATTCTGTCTAGTTGCAGAATTCGTTTCGGCTGTACGGAGGATAAGTACAAATAATTGACCGATTAGCCATCACCACAGTTCGAACGGTTGTTTCGTTTGCTTTTTAAGAACATTCATTAAAAATCCCTTCAAATTTCACAATAAATTAAGACATGATTAGAAAAATGAATACAAAATTATACATAAGCAGACTACATATTTTAAGTCTAATCATTATCATTATCATGTTCGCTCCCCAAACGGGATCATATGGACATCACGAACATCCGACACAAACGAGCCCAGGGACTTGACGATAGGGAAATTTTAACGTATGTTTATGCATTTTCCTAAACTTAATTAACTTAGTTCAAAGAAGAGCAATTCGTTTGATAAACAATGACACTCTTACGTCAAACCTGCAATAAATGGAACACAGGCGTAAGATTGGTTCACTTAGTCTTTTCTACCGTTATTACCACAGTCCCAGCTCTTCGGAATTTAAAGAATTCCTCCTACACCTACCCAAAACCGATAAACTCATCTTACACTTGTCGAACATCCATACACGGTTAATGTGTGTTGACCAAGAACTGGCAGTTTTCAAAGTTCCTTCGTTCATGCCCCCGGTAAGCTTCGAAATGCTCTTCCAGCGTCTGTGTTTCCTCCTTCCTGCAATCTGGATCTCTTCAAGAAACAGATAAATATACAATTGCAATCTCCCTAACCCTCACACAAACACAAACACAACACTCGTTTCCTGCTTGCAGCGTCCAGCCTCCCTGGCTGATCGTCATAAAGTGCGCTGGTCTTGACCGGCTGTGCTTTCCTGCATGCGATTACATTAAAAAAATAATCTTATAGTTATTTTTTTTTTATTGCATAATATTTAATTTCGGAATTTTACCTTTTTTTTAATATAAAATATGATTACTTATCAGCTAGTTTAAATACGTTATTTTTATACTGATTAATATTCGTAATAAATAATATAACATTTTTCAAAACTATGTTATACTTAAAAAAAACTATAACGAATTGTACATAAATGGAAAAGGAATTAGTAATTAATTATAACAAGGAAAACCTTTATGTGTCTAGTATTGGGAAGTAAATAAATATTGAATATATTTCTCAGTTTATTCATCAGTCTTTAATGCCTTTATGAGATTCTTCATCATTTATTTGGTTATTCTTTCAATTATCCGCGAAATAAATTTGATAGGACATTTCTTGATATATTTGCTGAAGACTAATCATATTAGTGTCACGGATTAAGAGTCATGGCACAAATCTCAAAGACACTGATATCGTATTATCCGGAAAATACAATCGTAAATTTATAAATTTCGGTACTTTTAGCGGGAAAACATAAATATTTATCAAATCCTTACATTAAATTCTTCTTCCGTGACCTCTCCTTTATGATCATTGATATATTAATCGTTTTTGTGTTTCATTAATTTCTTGTAAACATTTTCAAACAACCAATAGAAACTCATTGAAAGTATAAGTCGATGTGATTTTTAGTAAATATTTTTATGCACAATACATTGTTATTTTAATATGAAACGACATAATTACGCATGCAGCTAATGCAGGCATATAATCTGTTTTTAAAGTAAATGCATGCATTTAAAACAGATGATTCGGTGATTTCACTTTGTGAGAAATGTTTTGAAATTTTGAATAGAACCTGGCTGGTTCATATAATTTGGATGCCTTATTTGCATCGGTCGGACCATTTGATCGATGACACAAGTAAACTATAGCTGACTTTTCTTCAAGTCATGGTTTTGTGTCGTCCTGAAAGGTCGTCGGGAACTATACATTACTATTAAAGTTGTACGCTTTGTATTCCAAAGTTTCGTCGAGTACATTCCATATGTATTTCCTACTAGAATTGCTAAAACCAGAAAGATGAAATAAATACAGCTATAGTGTCCGAAGTGTTTTTGTACTTTTGTTTCAGATTTTTTAAAGATGCTCACAAATAATGGTATATTTTGATGTATTGGGGTAACCTTATCAAAAGTCACTTCGTGAACTCCACCTATAAAGGTTACCCCTAAAATAATTCGTGAATTTCAGGCTGTAGTTCTGACGTTGGCGGATCAACAATCTACATGAAAGCTTTGCTATGGTAAAAAACTGGTCATAGATGCCACATATCATCTTTACTACACTATACATATATTTGTATTTTCCTGTATATATAACGTTAAGAAATATTTTAATGTACAAATTTTACAAAATATAACAAAAAATGTAGGAAATATTCACATGTTATTCTAGGTTCTAATGAAATAGATAATCCTTATAACGTTGTTATAATAGGTTTATTAATTAATAATAAATACATATGTCTCGAGTAAGGGCTGCGTTGCTCTACCAAAATAAGGGAAGTATACAATATAATATATGCTAATTTGTAACTAGGAAGGGCGATTAAGCTCTCAACTTATGGTCTCATTGAGATTACTCCGGAGATACCCCGATCGTACGTACGTTACAGACTCAGCTGGGGAATGGAAGTTTTGGCCCCACCGCTTGGGCTTAAAAACTTCTCGGCCATATCTACTCCCAAGACGGAGCTTATGGCCTCCACAAAACCACCACCTACGGACTCGGACAACTAACTCTAAGAACCTTCACTCATCCCCTACAAATCTGAAACACGAAGATTAACCAAGTTATGTTTGCATAGTCGAGACTTTCCAAAATTATGAATGTTTGCTAGCTAAAATAATGTATGCTTAATTACTCTTATGTTTACACTTCATAACAAAGAATAATAGAATAATAAAATTAATATCAATAGAACATTGTTGAAGTTGGTCTCGTTTTATTACCAAACCTATAATTGGACGCGGACTAAAACATGGATGATGAACTTGTGTCTTTGATTGAATTTAGACGCATATTGTTTTAATCATCGGTGTATATCAAATATGCCTGGAACATTTAGTTATTGTCTCTTCTACTGGGTTCTGCCTCAGAGTAATATATTATGAGCTGCTTAAACCAAACGAGACGATTACAGCAGACCGTTACTGACGACAATGATTCCAGCTGAGCCAAGCATTAAAGGATAAAAGTCCGCAATACGCCGAAAGATATGACAAGGTTATCTTCAACGTGACAACGCACGACCTCATGTTTCAAATGTTGTAAAAAACTACCTGGAGAACCTTAAAGAGGAAGTCTTACCCCACCCACCGTATTCACCAGACATTGCCCCCTCCGATTACCATTTGTTCCGGTCGATGACACATGGCGTGGCTGAGCAGCGATTTTCTTCTTATGACAATACCAAGAAATGGGTCTATGACTGGATTGCCTCAAAAGACCAAGACTTTTTCCAGCGTGGACTCCGTTTGTTATCTGAAAGATGGGAGAAGGTCGTAGCTGCCGATGGACTGTATTTTGAATGATCTGAGTCTGATAGTTTTCTCTAAATAAACTGTTTATTGTTATTTTCATAAATACATTGCGAGTATCTAATTAACTATTTATTGACTGTCATATATTATATCAATGTTTTTACATTTATTTTTTACATATAAAACATTTAATCGTAAATATTTACTTATATTTGTATCCGACAGAGCTTAAACGTTCAAGACCATACCGATTAACTTACCATAGTAACTAAATATATTGTGTCTAGCCTCCCATAATAAATTAAGGGGAGACTTTATTTACACATTATATTTACATAACTACTAGAGCAATCAAACGTCTCCGATTGCAATATTATATCAATATAAACTATGAAAAATTAAATTATCTAATTATGTTTACGTAAAAGAATTTTTTTATGATGGTTTCGATATTTTAAGCAAAAAACACAAATTAATGTAATTATATTCATAGCGGAAAGCAAAAAATATTTTGTTCAATAACAATTATATTTTCGTATATACGAGTATATATTTAATTTAAAGTGGAATTGAAAAACAGTAAAAGTACACTGATAAGTCTGTTTAACGTCACGTAAATCAATTGAGATCTTTAGAAAAAGGCTTGTTAAATGAACGTTGCACGTGCGAAATAATAGAGATTGTAACGATTGCAATACTAAATTAATTTACTAAGAAAATAATGCTGCAAGGAGACCATTTCATAGGATTGTAATGAAAAAAATGTCTATATAGAATAAATCGTCCTATGAAGGATTCCACTGGTCTTGAAAGTCCAACCAAAATTTAATAGATTCAAAGTATTTTAACCAATCTGACATTGACTGTAAATGGTAATGGATATATCATTATGGAGTGTGTAATCATTGCATTTCACTCGATTTTTTATGGAAAACATCATGCTTTTATTTGTGAGATATCAAACTTTATTCAGTTATTATAGACATGTAATTTTTTTGCAATAGCTTTTTTTTTCAATATTTTGTTCGTTAGTATCTGAAATATTGCAAAAGTCTGATAGAAATATATAAGTGTAGATGAAATCGATTGAGAAAGTTTGCAAAAGTCAATGATGATTCCGATAAAGTAAAATTAAAAAGACTGCAACTAGAGAATAAGAGTTTTCAACGAATTTCCGAGTTCATTTCCTTCTATAAGACATTTAAGCACTCGTACTATGTAATTATGCACTATGTTCATTTTTACTCGATGAAAAATCTTGGAGTATTGCTGAAAAGATTCTGCAAATTCATAGAGATATTTGAATTAGTTTTTTTTATCTCCATAGCGCAATCTCTATAACACTTGGTAGTTATTCAATGCTCTTCAAATCCATATACGTTATTTCCTATCCAGAGCTGCAATCTTTCAGTTTACACAAAACACTTGTCAGCTGTGACTGCATTAATCTTAAAGAACTGGTGGCGACAGTGTTGCAATTATTAAAAATAAATATTTGTTGTTATTGAAGATGTCTCTTCCAATAAAACGAATTTATCGCCGTAATATATATACATTGTACATATATGGTACATCCTATTTTATGAAGTAAATATTCCGTTGTCTTAAATAGTGAAACTCAATTTCTTAAAATTAATTTATATTTAAAAACCTAGTGTTTTTTGCTTTTAGTACTGGCAGATGCATCAAAAACCAAATGTATTTTAATGGTTTATTCATCACTGAATTTTGCAAACACATATTGTATGAAAACTGTTGGTTTGTAAGAGCTACCCCTTAATACCAAATGGTTCTGACCTAGGAAGCGTTGAAATAATCATCAGATCTCTTCAAAAATAAGATTGACAAACACTTATACCCGAATATTATAACTGTCGCATATTTAATCAGACAAAGTTGTACCCAATCCATTGATTGATGTATCGTACTTTTCTAGTGAAATTATGACTTAATAAAAGATAGTGGCAAGGATGTATAATGGCAACTCACTTAAATGTTTATAAACAATTCGTAGTGGCTATATGATCCATCTATAACGCATATATGAAAAAAAATAAGAAACCAATTCTGATTTAGAGTAGACCAGATATGTATTTATTCATATGCTTAAATTATATGATAGTCATGTTAGAAATTAAACTAAATTCAATTCATTATAGGGTTAAAAAGCAGAATTTATGTTAAAAAAATCTTATAACATCAATCGTTTATTATAAAGAAACAACAAAAATATCCTTCGATTTCAAAGGTTTTATGTTAAATTTTTGAACACATAAGTAAATTTATTATGTAAGAAATAATAACAATTTTGCTTTGTAATCCTCTTATGAAGTATGTAAATTTCTTGTGAACATATTGGTGCTTTGCTTTGAGTAAAACGACAAAGAAAAGCGCAACAACATAATTTAATTCCAAGAAATTCGGAAGATGTTGACAAAACAAATATTATCATTCGAAACCCAATATATATATATAAAAAAAAAAAAAATTAAACGATATTTACGCCGGCGGGTATGGGTCAATGGTCAAAGCGTTTGCTTTGCAGGCCAAATGTCGTAGGTTCGATCCCCGACGGAGATTAAAAAAAAAGGCTTTTAATCGATTTCTGATCTCTATGATACCCCCGGTTGGCGTGAATTTGATCCCTCACCCGTAAAATGCGAGTCAAAGCTTATTAATTATAATTGTTGGTAAGCGAAAATTCTCCCATGAAGACCACCCATTCATAGTAAATTCCTGTAAGAATAAGGATCATGCGTGAATCTCGGGCTGTAGTCTATAACGTTGGCGGATCAACACTCCACGTGCAGCGCTTAGCCATATGCACTATGGTAAGCGTCATAGAATTCCACAGATGAGACTACAGAGTTACTATCACCATCTGTCGGAAATCTCCTGTATGTGTTTACATAACAATTAAAAATAAAATACGGTACGAGTATGTGGTGAATAATTAAATGAAGATTTAGTAATAAGGCACGCGTACGAACATTAAAAACCATCTTGTATGAAATTTCTTTCAGTAATTTATCAGAGAAGAAGTCGACATGAGAATTAAAATTGGCAAAAAATAACATTTTTTTGCCTTGCCCATGATGTGTGAAAATGAATACATTGTACATATTCAATATATATTTTCATATATTGTACATTTATTTGCTAGGTTAAGTAAGACGACTAATTTTAACGATTTGGTATACTACTATATTTTCAGTTCGAATCCTTACTTCTAACTTTTATTTTTCTCCGATTAATTGATGAATGAAATATCATATAACATTGTATTTGTCTAATAATGTAAGTAATATCATTATTCAATGTGATTAAAAATCTTTATTGTTTCTTTTATTTAAAAAGTTAATTTAAAAATAAAATCTCAAGGAAAATAAAAAATAATTTCACTTTTATATCTCGTGGATCTTTCTGGACAAAGGCTATAGAATGATGATCTCTTTACTATATTTGCATTGTATGTCACATGAAATGCCAGCTATCTTTGTAAAAGCGATATATTCATATAGTTAATGCATCTGTGAATAATTAGTAAAGGTTTCGTTGTACGAAGCGTCGAGTCAGTGGCTGTATGTAATTGTAATACTCGTAATTCACTGACCTTCCACTTTGCGGTCCAACGTGAAGTTCGCTGTGAGTCGAGGTGGCTGTCAAAGCGTGGTCAGGTATTTTACCCTCTTGCATTCCGAGGGCAGACTTGCATTCACCTGTAAAACAAAACACCAATCAATAATGCACAAATAGGTACACTATAAAGTATTAAGATTTAGAAGCTTGGAGAAAATGCGTTGATTTTAACCAACTCGTCAGTCTACAAGTATTTATATTACTGAATCCATTTTTTGTCCCTTTACTGATTTTGGTTCTATACACCACTTACAGTAATTGGTTTATAGAATTTTAAAATAACCAATTTTTACTTCAAGTGGTATAGTGCTTGCATATCGTGCCATTAGTCATGGTTTCTATCTCCGACGTAGTTAAAAAAAAAATGATTAAAATCAATTTATCAGCTCTACAACTACCTACGGTTGTTTTTAACCTTATTTCTTACCAGTAAAAAGGCCAGTCATTGTCTATTAATCAAAGTTTTTTGACAAAAAAATCTCGTGACCCCCTCCAATTTAAATTTAGTCCATGTAAAAATGGTCAATGCGTGAATACCAGTGTGTTTTTTAATAATGTAGGTGTAAAAAAATTACATGCAACGCTTAAGCCATTCTGAAAAATAGCTTGTGTTTATATAAACCGTACATGAGATTTTTCCATCACCGTCTGTCTGTTTTAACCTGTATTTATTTATTAACATTAAGGTGATCAACTTACAATACTTGGTGAAACTGAATAATTTTAATTTTAATTTTAATTTTAATTTTAATTTTAATTTTAATTTTAATTTTAATTTTAATTTTAATTTTAATTTTAATTTTAATTTTAATTTTAATTTTAATTTTAATTTTAATTTTAATTTTAATTTTAATTTTAATTTTAATTTTAATTTTAATTTTAATTTTAATTTTAATTTTAATTTTAATTTTAATTTTAATTTTAATTTTAATTTTAATTTTAATTTTAATTTTAATTTTAATTTTAATTTTAATTTTAATTTTAATTTTAATTTTAATTTTAATTTTAATTTTAATTTTAATTTTAATTTTAATTTTAATTTTAATTTTAATTTTAATTTTAATTTTAATTTTAATTTTAATTTTAATTTTAATTTTAATTTTAATTTTAATTTTAATTTTAATTTTAATTTTAATTTTAATTTTAATTTTAATTTTAATTTTAATTTTAATTTTAATTAATTTAAAATGTATTTCTTCTATATAAAATTTTATAATCTTTTAATAATGGACAGTATGTATTAGGTATAGTATTATTTTATTAGTTTTTTTTTATGTAAACACATACAGGAGAATACCGACAGATAGTAATAGTAATTCTGAAGTCTCATCTGTGGAATTCTATGACGCCTACCATGGCTAAGCGCTGCATCTGGAGTGTTGATCCGCCAACGTTATAGACTACTGCCCGAGATTCGCGCATCATCCATTATTATTACAGGAATATACTATGAATGGGTGGTCTTCACAAGAGGACTTTCGTCTATCACCAATTTTAATTAATAGGCAATGACTGAAATTTTACGGGTGAGGTATCAAATTCACACCAACGGGGGTATTTTAGAGCTCAGAAATCGATTAAAATTATTATTTTTATTATTCTCCGTCGGGTATCGAACCCACGACCTTTGGCTTACAATGCAAACGCTTTGACCATTGAGCTATGACCGCAGGTGTAGTGATACTGTGGCTTATTCGTCTATTACAGCTTTAATAAGACCCATTAAAGATGGAATTTGTCATGTCGTTTATCACCCGCTACAAGATTTCTACATACTTTAGAAATTTTAGATCGTTTAAAGATAATATTAGTTTAATATAAGCTAAATTACCGGGAGCACATGATGCCCGAGGAGATAGATAACTATTGAATACTTTACAAACACGTACACAAGTAATCACGCAGCGTGTTCATATTACAAACACACACGTGAAGATTTCTTGGGTTCCTTTATAGTTGACAGCAGCCGCCGAGAGGGATTATACAATGATGTATGGTAGGTTTCACTACTAGGTGTATAATAATATATTATGTTCTCCTAAGTATTATTTTATGGGGGATAAGATAACCAGAATGTCAACTGTCAGGGTAAGGAAAACCGAAACAATTAATGTGTAGTAATCTCGCTAAATACAAGACTTGTAACAAAAACCAATACTGCGGCTAGCGGAGGACATTCTATAGCTATTCGATAATACAGAGATCGTTCACCTTCTCAAATAGTCAATATTTATTTTAATTTCTTATGTTTAATGATTAATGTGGTGCATTTCAATTCCATTTTTTGTAAAATCAGTATATATAACACGTAAATACGAGAGTTATCCGTAAAAGGTGCAGCAGACTGCAAAATTGTTTTAATGTCTTATTTTTTATCGCGAATAGTTTGAATGGTAGATTTCGCAAGTCCCGTTGCCTTGCAAATTTCAACAATTTTCTCTCCACGGCGTAATACGAGTAGAATACATTATTGTTTATTTTTTGTAGATATACACGTACGTTTACTTTATTAACAAAGGTATTTTCTTTATACAGAATTACATTGAATGAAAAAAAAACTTCATTGTTGTGTGGTGTGTTGATCCGCTTATTTCATTAAAGTACAAAGCTTGGGATTCACGCATCATCCATTTTAATGGGGACTCACTGGGACAGGATGATGGTAAAAAGACGACTTTTGTCTAGCTTCAATTAATCTCACACTCATTAGTTGTATTTTATAAAGCTCATTAAATTGATAAATAAACATTTAAATGGGAAAAAGTATTGTACAAAATTTATCTCTTGTTAATGATTTTAAAATATATATTTAGATCAATAACATATAAGTTAAAATCAATAACAAAATTCTAAAATATTGTGTAATTGTTGAATTATTTTAGTATGGTCAGAGTTCGTTGAATTTCATCATCAGTAATTATATAATATTAGTTTACTTTAAATAGACCTTCAACTTTCCAGTCGAAACGTAATAATTCAAGCAAATATAACAGTTTTGTTTTTTTTACGCGTTTTATATTGCTGTGAATTTTTTCGTTTGTTTTTTTAAATAATTATTTTTAAATGAGGTCATTTGCGTGCATGCATATTATTTAGTATATCGTATACCGGCCGCTCTCGTCTATGCTCCTCAAAGCTACAGGTAAGTCATTTCAATCCGACCCGTATTCTGATTATTTAGATTAAAAAATTGAGCGTTCGCACACGGGGGAGATTTATCTGCAGATTCCGACCCCTGCGATATTACCCGGAATACCAAAAACACCGGGTCGCGTCCCCGCCGACTGCGGCCCGGGCCCCGAACCGTTATTTATATTTATGTACGGGAAGGGTCCGCGCTCCCCGTACAGTTGCCTGTCCGGGCGGGGAGGGGCAGGCAGAGATGTACCGGAAAACTCTCCAGGAGTACCGGCAGCAATTACGGTAATTGCCCATTCGGATCAATCAATGGCTTTGGACCGTCTGGCAAGGTGACCAATTACTGATGCCGATTTTTGAAGGCTTTTCGTGATATCGAGTTTCTTGTGTCCTGTTTGAAACATGATGCACGAACGATGCTGCTTTAAGGAAAAACATAAAAAAACGTTTTCGTTGAGTCTTTCGTAGAAATGTGTTTTTTTTTAAACTTCGAGGACTATTTAAAAATTCATTTATTTTACAATCCATCACTCCTCTTTAACGGTTATCGAAAAAAATCGTCGTATAATGTTTAAATTAAAAGACTTAAAATCCAAATATAGCTTTAGAAGAATTCGGTTTAAATTTAACTTTTTAAAGAAATACTTTATATTTACTCTTTTATCACTAAGCGTTTCATCTCAAGTTGATATTGTCATTGGTGTATATCAGGGGTTGTCAACCTTTTTGTGCCTAGCGCCCACTTTTGCCTATTTTTCATGGTAAAATTTCCCTACCGCCCACCAACCTCGCTATATTTCAATTCAGTATATGAGCGGAAAAAAATCTAGAAGAAATGTAGGATATTTTAAAACGCTCGCCGCCAACCATGGAAGCCCGTATCGCCCACTAGTGGGCGGTGGGGACCAGGTTGACGACCCGTGGAGTTAATAATCTTCTCGGAAGAACGTGTTAAAGAAGCTTTTTTTACTTTTATAGTTATGCAGTTCGATCAAAAAATTTGATTTATAAAACATCAATTAAAAAAAAAGCTGCGTTATGAATTTAAATATTTTATTGGTATTTATATTTAGTATTGTACAAAAAAATACCTGCCTTTGCACGGGGAAACTTAGTGTAAGCCGGATTGCATACAACTTGGCGTTATCTTTTTGGTGTTGTGTTGCATGATTCATCACTAAGAAACTGTAGTAAATATACTCGCATGATGTAATACGAGTATATTGAAAATAAATTAAACAAGTTTTTGCGTGTTTAGTTCATTTTCATCGTCATAGTTCAACCCGGAGCAGACGAAAAAGACATTTTCTGTTGATTGATAATATATATGTAACACTTAAAAAAATAGTATATGTAAACACTGCATATGGAATGTTTATGAAAATATTACAGATATAAAATATTTAATCTACTGTAGTCAAATGACTCTTATCTACAAGACTAAATATAACATGCTTAGATCATGTATGGTTTTCCAGCCTTATGCCCTGGGTTATGAGTATAAATTCATGTTAAATATTCGAATTTTAATTTGAAAAAGAATGAGCTGTTACATATTAAAATATATATATGTATTATAAGTTAGTATTATTCATGATTTTATATGTTTCGCATTGAATGTATGTATTACTTCTTAGGTATAAGATTACGTGTAAGTATGTACAAGTGTACTATAAGTACTCATAGAAATGGAAAATTGTATTATATTTTCTTGTACAAAATACATGTCATGATTTTAAAGAAAAAGATCGGCGTACCAGTCTCTTGGCTTTGAATCAAATACGATTTTTGGTATATTTACAAACGTCACACAATCTACAGGAATGTCTCTTATACTATGCTTGAAATACTTCCGTACGTGGTCTCATAAAAATGCTATTTTTTTAGGTCGACAATGTACCACCGGGTAAGCTAAATTATGTACGAGGTACATTTACGTTTTATTGCCCGTGTATTTCTTTCTCACTAAGCTTTATATACGAGGATGTATGAATGTAAAAAAAGGTCAAATTAAAAACGTAATATATAAAGAGATTTGAGCTCGAAAAGAACGCAGCTATGTATGAAATATTAATTACGGGCCTTTACAGTACAAATGTTTTAAAAATACTCAATTTAATTATTAATATGCCCGTGAGCAATAATCGTCAGCTGAAAATAACCTATTATTTTATAAGGGAATACACTCGTTTAAATATGAAGTTTTTTTGTGTAATATGTAAATGAATGTTCTTAATAGTGTTCTTAACAAGATCGGTTGATAAGTCCGATGATTTTGATCTTAAGGGGCGGTTTTCCTTGACTAAATAGGAAAGTTGTTGTAAAAAAAAAGGTTAAGGGAGTGTATAGTGTATAGTATGTATATGAGAAAACTACCGGGAGAGGATTTGTGATACTAGGCGACCATCGGTTCATATACAAAGTCTTTGACCTACTGGTTTTCGCTTAAGAACTACAGCAGCCTTTTCTTTTGGGCCCCAGATACTATACATATAAGAATAGTGAATAAAACCGTCAACTATACATATAAGAATAGTGTGGTAGAGTATTGAAAAAAAAACAATGTTTAATTATAATTATTACAAAGCAGTATACTCAAGCAATTCGATTTGAGTGTTTCATCAAATCACTCATATTCTTTTGCCACAAACAGCGTGCACGTGAAAACGTAAAAGCATGCACTTCGTTTCAACGTTAGGCTTTCATATAAGTTTTTAATGGTAATACAAACGTGTCAAAACATGAAAACAATTATATGATATCAATATAAATCTAAGGAGTGGCATACTTGAAAGATAAAAGTACTTGTAGAGGTTCATCTTTTGAATATATGAAACTCATAAGGTATTTTCACTAGAAATAAACTAGTGAGAATACCCTATGCATTTTTTTAGAAGAAATTCAAATCAGAAAGAAACACATACGTTCAGGTAATTATGGCTACCTATCGCTTTACGATACAACACAATTTTATTTTCGCAAGTTCAAGGAATGAAATCGATCGATAAATATTCACCGTCAATTTATGTTATCTTGCTTTAAATATTTATATAATCACTCGAGGAAAAAAGTTTATATTAAAATGTCAATATATTGAATTTCTCTTTTCAATAAAATTAAATCTGTCTTTTCAAAGAACGGTTTTATGATATGATCTGCGAACAAATAACTTTCATATTATGGTTGATGTTTTCCCACGCCGGAAAGTGGGCAGCCGATATTGGTTTTCATTCTTGGAAGTGCTAGATTGACTCGATCAATTGCTATTAGTTTAATAGGAGTTTGAGAAAGTTTCATCGATTAGTGGACGATATTGAAAATGGACGACAAGGTTCTCCAAGGCTATATGCAACCAAATAAAACTTTATTTACGCCTACTTTTTTAATAAAACAAAACCAGGTCGTAACACCAATTATTATTGGTTACAGTCAATACTCCTACAGCGTACATTTCCTTTACAGTTTGCGACTATTTTTCATATCTTTTGTAATGTATTGAGTTATCAGGTTGAATTGCTTCTTAGGATCAAATGGTCAAAGCTCCAGGAACGTCGGCCTAATCTACTAATATTCTTGAATTTTGATTAACAAATCACCCAAAACATGACGTAGATAAAAAAAAACACAAGACAACAACAAAATAGACTACTGTGTCATGCCGAATTAGCTTCACACAACGACTTCTGACAATTCTTATGAAATTTCAATATGACAGAAAACAATATTTTTTCTACTTGAGGAAAAATTCATTACCAGATGATATACAAATCTGTCTTAATGTTAAAAATATGAATAATTTTTGATCTTACGTGATTTTAAGCAAGTCGTATTTTTTTAAACTATGTAGATTGTTCATTTATTCATTTGCTTGATTAAAATATGTCAATTTAATTGTAAAATGAAAAATGCAGCAATAGTTTTGAAGCATATACAAAATTAAGCTATCACATACGAGTATATGTTTGTGAATTCACACTTTTTCGACGCGAGTATTTATTATTTATAGTCCAACAGTGGGTGAAAATAAATAATAACCCCGGTTAGTGGCAGTGCGAAAAGTCTATTATTTTAATAAATGTCCACCGAGGCTACTGACAGGTTACATATGACAAAAACTTCAATTAATAGTTGTACGCGTTCACTAAAGTGACAACAATTTATGACCAGATGCGCAAAAAACATTTGTCTTAGTATAGTATTATTTGTAGAAACTGTTTTTTTTTATTCAGTGTTGATTTAATATATTTTTTCCGCATTATCTTTACCCAGATGTAATTGATGAATTAACAAAAACAAAGGAATAAAAAAAATGAAACTCGTCTTTAAAATAACTAAAATGTGCGGTGTAAACTTAAAAATACAATAATGTTTTGAATTGTTTTGTTGTCTTCCTTGTCTCATACGTTACTGAATTTGATTATACAAAAAATATGTTTTCGAAGAATACCAAAATCATAAATTTCCTTTATAAAATTGTTTAAAAACTAATCAGATTCTTATTACATTTTTTGCCACAAAATTCTTTTCAAAGTTAAATAAAAAAATATTTTATTGTTTCTTTATTAAAAATAATTATATGCTCTTATCTCAAAGTCACGAATTTAATTAAATAATCCACCTCGCGTCTTTGAATGAAAACACAATTGTTTTTTTATGCATTGCTACACATCTACTTCTACGCCAAGCGGGATTTCACAAACTTTTCCACAAGAGAAACAAGTACAAAAATCCAGAAAATTCAATGGAAATATTTTTAAACTCTTAATTGAACATTTTTATGTCATTTCTCATAAATAAATTTCAAACCCATTACCAGTCTTCCTAATATTACTACTAATTTATAATTAACATATATATTTTTATTGTGATTTTTGCCTAATTCCATAGTTGATTTCTTGAACTTGTATAACATGGACCTCTAAATTTTCATACAAATGATATTGTTCAATAAAATAAGGATACTTTTTTTCGATAACAAAGATTGAAAGATCTTTTCATTTATATTTACTTAGCAATAAAATATATTTAGTAGATTTTGTTTTTAAAGTATAGATTATTACTTACCAATTTCGAATGCCTGCACTAGCATCCTCTTAGACGACAGAAATTCGCCTGCAGTGATGACTATGACCAGCAGCCAGATTGCTTTTATACCTGGCTGTTTCTCCATCATGATAGAGCGTCGATGGCACTCCTGACGCAGCTGATTTATCCCCAAGCACGTCTCTCGACAGTGACTTCAGATGCTCTCATCATCATTTCCGAATCTTTAATCGTGATCAATTTTCACGAATCTTTCCTTGCACAATCTTGATTTGTACAATATATATTTATATGTATTTTAAAAATGAGGCAGTTGTGGTGGCGGCTGGTTCTGAAATAAAAATATTATAATTAGAAAAAAATAGACAACCAGGTTCTCTTACGGCTAAATATAAGTTGACATAAGCAACTATGTGAGGTTTCTTTTCATACTTTCATCACTGTAAATCAATTTTAAGACAGTTGCTAATTGATCGTCTTGCATCTGAACTGATATCTGAATTAATAAAGCATTAAAGATACTTCAATTTAATTCAGTTTGATCTATGAATATCAATTTTAGCAGGAAATATATGCCTTTAATATTAATTATTCTCATCCATAAAAACAAAAAACACTTTTAAAAGTTTTTATAATCATAGAAAAATTATTTAATGCAAGTAAGTTTATTAATTATCAGATATTATTTTTTTTATTACGGTAACTTGAGTATTTTCTTAAATTTAATTGTTTTAATTGGTTATAGATGCATATTCAAATATTATTTGAGTCTAGTTTCACAGGCGTTGGGAAATTATTCTAACAATTCATGTTAGTATTTGGCCAATACACTTCCGCAACCATTTAATTGTCTGGTCGGAATTGATTCTGTGCATTTCGTATAATACTGCGGAATCACTAAAATTGCGGTCAGATGCACACTTCCATTCTAATCCACGAATTATATCCGGAAATCAGTATTATACCAAAACCATCGTATTATTAGTAAGAAATTTCTCTAGAATATTACTTAAATCATTAAAAATACTAAACATTCAGTTGAAATATAAATTTATCTACGATGGAATAATTAAATATAAAGTTACAAAATTGAAGCAAGGTTTTGTGCTCAAGTACAAATGTTTAACAATCCATCATAACTTTCTGAACTTATTATATTTGTATTGCCAACATAAAATATTCTTTATATTATATCAATACTAGTAGATAAATAGATACGTTAAAAAAATGGCAGGCTACGTTTATTTTTTAAGGTTCTAGGTATTTATATTTTTTTTAGACCATTACCCCATTATTTGTGATTGAAGAAAATTTAAAGCAATTTTAAATCGTAATTTAAGCGAACCACCAATTATACAAGCTCAACGAAGATTCTTTTTTGGGTCAGTCATCCCAAGCTATTGAAATGTAGCCAACGACCAATTGCGGTAACAACTTATTGTGACTTACAAAAAACATATTTTTTTATATGCTCGGGATGTGAGTAAGCTACTTGACTCGTGAAATATAACTGCTTCTTTAACTTGATACGTTTTGTGTTATTCTAATCATAATATAAATAATTAATTAATGTCCTTAATTGATTATCACAATTGGATTCTCCGTGATACTCAAGCTAATGGTGCTTTATTCTATCAGTAGGTAACAGTTCGACCAGCATCGCTGTAAAAACAGAGCAGACCTCGCTCTGTAAAGCTCGTTGACAGCAAAAAAATCATTAAAGCGTTTTTTTTCATGCACTTCAGAGGAAGAAAGTAAGTGTGTGGTGGTAGCAAGCTTTGTACCGTTAATCAAGCGTTGCCGTGTCTTAGGGCACCTTTATCAAAGAGGCAAGAAAAAAATATATATCAGCGAGCTTTCCATCTGCGGCCGGGTGGAGAAGGAGCTGCGAATAAATTAAGCCCCACAACATGAGTTACGACTAAAGTTCTCCTGCGTGACAGTGCCGCTCGCCACCCGAACATTAATTTTGACTAAAACTGACGAAAAAAATTACACTCGTAAGCGAAGAAGTTTCGGAGACCGTTTTGCACGGTTGTTGCATTCGAAAAGGTGCCTCTGATTTATGTCGCATTATTATGCGATGCGCGCGAGGCATTAATAAGGGGATCTACAGCAAGGGAAAACATTTGCAATGCACCTCTTAAAAACATGTGTGAACTTCATGTTTAGGCAACAAGGGGAAATGAATATTTGTTACAAGAATATTTACAATTCATTTACATTTTTTTACACAAACTAATGGTATACAGAACAATTAAACTATCTTGTTATTGTACATTTGTAGTATTCACTTTGAAATTTATTTCAATTATTTTATTATTTGAACCTAGTCTTAAGACACAGGTGGATCATTTTGAGTACTGTTAATCTCAAAAATGAACGCTTCACACGATTGATTTGATGAATCTCTCATATTCAATAAGGGTTTCCCCAGTTATTGATTTGTAATAAATTTTTAACTACAATCATGATTTTGTGATAAACGTGATTAATTTCTGTTGAAACAAGACAAAACAATCATCAATTTAATAATAAAACATACATTTTTAAATACTTAAACATTTTTGGTTATATCAAGTGTATTACATATATTTTATAAACTATCCTATAAAAACATCGTATGAATTTCAATATTCCATGTTATAACTGGGTAATACAAATAAAGATATATTTTTTCTTTTATGTTGAAAATAAATTTGCATTATTTTTATTCACTTAGTTTAAATTATTTCAGAAGCGTCATTTATTAAGAACATATTTTATCAAACTACTGCCAAAAATTAAATAAATACTCATTCATCTGTGTTTTATTTTACTAAACTAAATAAACAAAACCGTTACTCATCAAACTATATCATCTTGTGTAACGTAACACAGGTTTGTTTAATTTGCAACCTGTTTTTATACGTTGAGAAAGGCTAAAGTCTAAATATAAGATAAATACACAACGGAGTATTTGATTGGGACTCAATAGGAAACATCACTATCACCGATGATGTACTACGCATTAAAACAAGTCACGTTCATACCAGATTAATTTAGGCACCGGATTGTAGACTAATAACTGAAATGGATCAATACCCTATAAATGGATTCAACCTTATTTATGCAAGCATGTAGAAAAGTTTTTCTTTGAAGTACTTTATTTTATTTGTTCACAAATATAATAATCGGGTGGTTAATATTTCACATCATTAGTTTAAATATATTCGTATAATTATTCTACGAAGATCCAAATTAAATGTAATAATTTCAAAC
Source organism: Glossosoma conforme (assembly GCA_022606575.1). NCBI lineage: Eukaryota > Metazoa > Arthropoda > Insecta > Trichoptera > Glossosomatidae > Glossosoma > Glossosoma conforme. The sequence goes on from JAGTXR010000150.1 coordinate 23,815, forward strand.
AACAAAGTAAGGTTAAAATTAGCACACATGTCTTTATTAAGCTCAGTTGACCTAGAAATAACCATCTTATAGGACAGAATTTTTATCAGTTAATCGAAGAAAATATAACTGTGAACGTTTGATTCGAATTTCAGTTGATTTATCCGTTAATGTCCCGTCGAATACACTCAACATTGAGCAATGCATCATTTTATCAAATCGAGACGAGAAATTGTTTTTTTTCCACACATTAAATTGTTACATATTAAATGCCGATGTTTTTTCTAATTCTTTGTAGATATGAATTATTTTATTTTTACCGGCAATAAATTTATTCAAATACTCAACTCAACCGAATGGAAATTACTTTTTATCAGCTTGCACAGGATTTTTTTTGCTTCTCATATTCCCTCCACATCTAGGTCATATGGTCATTAAAAATCTTTTGTCGGCTATTTTTTACACCCGAACCTGGATGTTGCACTACAAGTTTACTTGTGTGATGATAAACTACTTCATCATCACTAACTGGAGCGTATGGACGTTATAAAATGCCGCCTTATAGCTCTATTAGTCACCACGGTCCTAGCTTCATCTTTTGTCAGCCCTGTCGTTAAGCCTAAGATACTTGTTTGTGTATGAAAATAAAGGGAAGTGATATTAAAAAAACATTATTTTATACTTATCTTGATGTTCACCAAAGTATGTACAATCACTTAATTATAATATGAACTATGTACGCAAATTAAACTAGTCATTCAGTTGCACATTAGTTAACACAAGCCAAGCGTTTTGCGGTAAAGCGGATTCCAATTATCGCATTCGTAAATGTGACGGGTCGTCAAAGAAGAACAGTTGTGTTTTTATTCCCGGGCATAAACGCATCTCCCCCGGGGCGACGGGGAATGAAAAGCTTCGCGAACTAAAAGCTTTCCCCGCCTGCAGTTGCGGGGAGCGTGCTAATCTCTCCAGCGACTGTCACACACGCTCGAGCGACTCGGTCAGGTCCACTTGTCACGGCCAATCTGTTTGAAAAGATATATAACTTTGCTGGTATAATATACATCATCATAATCATCATTATAATATATCCAATCCCAAAACTATAGCATATGTCGTCGCTAACTACCGACAAAAATCTTTGTCATTCGATTGTCCTAGCCTCATACAGTATCGGCTCTGCAACCAAGAGCTGCATCTAGTACATAAAATGTATAGTTCTCGAATGCTTTTTATCGATGGCGCGAGCCCATTGGTTTGAATAAAAGTTAGTTGAAATTTTCGCTCTCTGAAGAACATGTCCCAATCATATCCAACTACGTTTCTTGACCTCTTTAATATGACATGCTACCTTTTAAGCTCCCTCTCAAAGACAACTCATCCTACAACTAGTTTTCTACTCAGGAATTTTCTTTTAAAATTCATTATACAGTTGCTTGGCTTTTGATGATAAGCCGAAATTTTTATCCGTAAAGAAAAACTGAGAAGATACAAGCGCTTTTTGTCGACACTTTGTTTTTATTGAGCAAAGCTGCGAGTCTCAGAAATTGCGCAGCTAATTTCTATAAAAGGCGCTATAAAATATATGTATTTCACAGAAAATAACTTTGCAACTTAATAACGAATAAAGCTCCCTAAGCTCACAATTTTCAATTTTATAATGACTTTGATTTATCGTTTATTGTATGAAGATGTTGATGTCAAGAGGTTTGTTCAAGTGACGAGAGAAATGGGGTGATTCAAAAATGAGTATATCGAATAACGAAAACTATTCGGAATAAGCACACATTCGTAACATGGCTTAAGACTAACAGATATGGAAAATAATGCTGTAGGAACATCAAAATAATACTACGGTCAAAAACAATTTACCCAACGGACCAAAAGCCAATGTACGAGTATATTAAGCCAAATAGATGTTTGGCCAAACGGTCTCTTGATCTAACGAATGATGCCTTGCATTAAATATTTTTAAAGCAAATGAAATATTCATTTTTCATCTTTGTTTGGGCAAAGCGATAAATATTCCATGTTTCCTTAGAACCAACTTGATTAAGCTCCGCGTATAGGGCAGATGAGTTTCATTAGTTTTATAGTTCCAATAATCCGAGATGGTGCTTATAATTTAATGTCTTCTATTTTGATGACGATATTATGTGATATTCTCTGCGTCAGGCTGACCACTTACGGGGATCAGCCCTACGCCCTATTATACTTATTTATCATTAAATAAGATTGGATCACGTTTTACCGTTATCAAAATTAGTCGAGTACAATCAAACACTTTTGAACATTCTTCGAAGTCTATAAGAACAAGTGCTATTGCATATCTTCAGAAGTAAAAACCTAACAGATCGTGCATGTTATTACTCGTATAAAGAAATCTATCTATTATTGTGTTTATTTTTTTAATCTGTTGTTTATAAGTTTTTATACTTGGGTTGTAGAGATTTATAAGTATTTATAGCAATTTAGAGTTTATAAAAGTGTTTTGTAATAATACTTCAAACTCCGCGTGCTGTTAAAAATGTTTCATAATAGGTACAATACTTAATATAATATACGCCAAGGTATCGTAGCAATTTTTAAATTATCCACTAAACCAGAAAACACTTGCAAGACGCGTAGAATATGAGAGTTATGAGACAGCCACCCTGTACAACATGCATGTCCCGCGGGAGTCCATGTAAACTGAGATCCGCGCTATTTGGCGTGCGGGGCACATCGTCATTCCCGGGGAAACCCAACACGAGCTCACCGGGTCTTTCAGGCTTCAGTTGCTTTTTTTCTTCAGTTTTTCAGCGAACGGCGCTTAGCGTTCTACGTCCGGTGCCTGCGGCCGGTTTATTTTCAGGTGGAATAAATGGTTTTATTCTAACGCGTCTTGTTTCTTTAATTCATTCGTTGGGGACCGGCTCGGTAAATTACAACAATAATTGGCACTGTACTCTCCTTTATTGTCGGGCTCCTTGCTTGGCTTGGGTTTTGTTTTCAGCTGCGGACTGAAAAAACTTAAGCTCGGTCCCTTTACACTCTTAACAGAATATAATTCTGCGGCTTCTCGCAAAAATATACAGCATCATATTATGTATTGTGCACTTTATATACAAGACAAAAAATACGCTTTTAACAAAACGAATATGTTAGACTTATTTTATAGCATATTTATGACAAACACTTTAAATTGCCAAAAAATTCTACAAAATACGATTCAATGTGTATAATTCAAAAATCATCTAGATCTAGATAATAAAATGTATAAGCAAATATTTAAGGCAAATGCTAAAACATTAAACGTTTTAAATCGTGATATATTTTAAGTTAAAGATAATAAGATGATTACTTTGTTTTGTCTTTTTCGCAAGTTTATTATTTTAATTATACGGGGATACATCGCTTTGAGGTACTTACAGATTGTAGTAAAATATGGCCGCTTTGGTCAACAATGTTAAGGAATCCATCTCATTTATAATTAATGCTTTAACACTTTCCCGCAAGAATTTCTCCAAATTGTCAAAAAAAGTTCGCTCCCCGATTTCGCGAAGAATTTGGAAAATTTCGGGTCAAAAACCACAGGAGCGTTCTCCAAAGTGATTTTATATGAGTAAACACAAATGGAAAGAATTTGACTTTAATTAAGGAATCCTATATAATTATGCAGGTTTCATTAATATGTAAGTATATATATATTTATTTTAATACTCTTAATATTCGGTAAAAATAAACAGCAGTTGCTGAGATTCGACCCACGAACCATAGCAAACATGATATTTTGGTTTTTGGGCTTAGCCGTGTGTGGCGAACTTCCTTCCACCAATATTTTGATCACAATTGCAGGGGTCTTCTTCAGGATTGATAATTTATTTAGTTTTGATATGGTTTATTCAGATTATCTTTAAACCAACTCAAAACTAAATAAATCATCAATCCTGAAGAAGACCCCTGCAATGGCGGTCGGAATATTGGTTGAAGGAAATTCGCCACACACGGCTGAACCCAAAAGGCAAAATATCAAATATGGCCGTGAAAACCTAAGAAGTTACATAGCAAACATGTTCACTTTATTACGCGATGCTAGCAGTTTCGGGTAAGAAAGTGGACTAGCTAACAGGTCATTTTGTAGCGCCTGTCGAGTCGAAAAATTAATACTTATTGTATTATTGATGTGTATCTTCTATCGATGGCGCTTGTTCTTAACTATAATATATGTTTATTTGAATATATAATTGTATTCTACACCCAATAAAAATCATTTATTACTCATAGTAAATTGATGAGTAGTGGTTGCGTGGAGGTTGTATTGATTAGTTTTAATATTTTTTGTAATTTAACAATTTTGATGGGTAGAGCATTGCTTTAATATGACATGATCTAAGCCCCGATATAATGATTTATTTATTAGATCTCCCTAAAACATATGTTCAGCAAACGCTCAATTACGCCACAAATACCACTTTTTTTTCGTGAAGCCTTTTTATCTCGTATCCGAGAACTATCAATAGAAGGTAGAATTATATCAGCTGATATGAGTGTGTTGTGGCAATTAACGGTAACTATATGCTCTACCTATGTAGTGTTTATAAAATAAAATACCAGCATTTGTGGTTTATTCTAAGAATATAATTCATTGACTGAAAAATATTTCAACTACATTAATTTTTTTTTTCATTTTATATGACACATCAAAATACGATATTTCCTAAGGAAACTGTTACCTATCTAACTGTACATAACTATAAAATAAACTACACTTTTATCGAAATCGTATGTCGCTTCATGTCATAAATATTTTTAAATATTTTTCTATTGAATTTAAATTCGAATTGTGTTATCGTATTTCAGTATCGCATTAAATTTGTAATTTGTAATATATATAATCGTGTCGGAAACAACAGGGTCAGATCCTGTCTGCCCAGAAGTGGGCGACGTCGATGGCGTTACTTCTGGCCATCATCAGGTCTTCCTGGGTGCAGCTATTCGGGCACAGCGCACACTCCAGAAGGTGTGACAGGGTCTGCTCCACGCCGCAGTCACATTCGGTCGGTCCGCTGTAAAACTGCCAGGCTTTAATTTTTGTCCTCGTCTTGCATACTCCGGTCCAAAGTCTGTTAAGGGACCTCCATTTATTCTATACCCTGGTCATGTCCATTGACTAGGTCCTCTTTCGGGACAATCCAAGTCGAAAAAAATTTAAAATCAACGCAGTCATATAATATACGAGTATTTTATAAAAACGTCAATGTATCGTCACATTCATTTTATTCTTAAGAAAGTACTCTAAAGAGATTAACGAGATTTATGATTCGTATTCTACTATATAAAGAATCATTTAACATTTTCCTGCAATGAATATTATAAATGTGTTAACATCAGCAGATGTCTGAGATCCGCTGCTTTCTCCCCCATCGGCAATCTCCCGCATAATCTTACCTCTCATTGTTCACCTTGATGTCCATATTTTACGTAATTAATTTCACCTCTCCGGCCGACTTTATTTCACTAAATAATCGGCTCGGGCGAACTACCTTATTAGTTGGGCTTTGTTCGCCGGCGCTCCAAAGCCGCGGCGGCGATTTTTCACCCATACAAAACTTTTAGTCGCTGTAATATTATTATATCAAGCCTGCTTATTATTAATTATCTGAAACAACAATGTCTTCACCCTGCAGCGGGTCCCGACCCTTTTGTTGCCTCTGGTGGTAATATTTTATTATTATTTATTTCATAATATTCACAACTTTCAGCTTTTACACAAAACAATTTCAAGTATTATTTTATTTTTTCAATATTCTAATCTACTTTTATAGATCATTGACCATATTAAAATATTATAAGTAATTAAATATACACATACTATATACATCAAATTCTTTATACGTATCAATTCGTTCAGAAAAAATATCGGCAAAAGCGGAATGCGAACCTGCGAGCCTTGGAACCAACCGTTGCTCATTATCATTATCCTAGACCAGTGCTCCACAACCGGTGTGCCGCGGCACACTGGTGTGTCGTAATCCGATACAGGTGTGCCGCGATCAAATAAGGCAATATTATAAATAAATACTTTTACAACGGTCCTCAAGCTCCCAGCGCCTGTCGCCTATTTATGTAGACATACAAGAGGTAATTACTTTATTAAGTTTAAATGCACTTAAAAAAAGTGGAATTGATCAAATTAATACCTATTTTTGGCTTTTGGTGTGCCGCGGTATTCAAGGTGAGAACTTAGGTGTGCCGCAAAATCCAAAGAAGTACTTTGGTGTGCCGTAGATGAGAAAAGGTTGCGGAGCTCTGCCCTAGACCACTCGACCATCCTCTGTCTGAACTGTTGCTTGGAATAAGTCGTATTTATACCATTGTTACTATAATATAACTATAGGTGTCTCTATAGTATATATTCAGAGTGTATATTATTATTTTTCATTATTTAATCAGTCAATATTTATTCACAAGCTTAGTATTATTACTTTCCGACAGTCTATGTATTTTCGGCATTAATCTTACATTGTATTTGTAGACCGAATGAATCCTTTCAATAAGACTCTTTCCTAATAATTTACTGGATTGTTGTAAATATATATGTATCGCCTCGAACAAAAATTTAAGTAACTAAATAACAAGGACGTGTCGATTCACGATTTTAGAAATTCAATCTGAATGTTCAAATATCTATATTAAAATAATATAATCTCTCAAATACTCGTAGTATACAAATAAAAAAAACAAACTTAATTTTTACTAATATTGTTTTATTTTGTAATTGATTAAAGTTGAAGGTATCGATCATATTTCTCGTCCATGGATGATATACGACTGCGAATAAAAATCAATGGGAATTCATGTATTTCATTATTACAAGTTAGGCTAATGATACATAATATAGTTACTTTATTTCATCAAATATTGAAGAAATTGATATATATATTTAGATGACTTAAAATTTTAAAGCTCCGCAAACATCTTGCCAAAATATTTGATTGGAGCATCTTGATGTACGGCTGTGAGCCATGGTGCTTATCTGAAAGAGATAAAAAAGACTAGAGGCCTTTGAGATGTGGTCATACAGAAGATTTTTCGGAATTTCCTGGAGAGACCACGTCACGAACAATGAAATTCTCTGCACAATCAAGGAAGATAGGCACCTAGTAAGAACCATCTCAGAGATGCGAGCCCGATTGATCGGTCACATAATGCGTTACGATGGTCTTCTTCACGACATTGTGGAAGTGGTGGTTGAGGGTAGAAACAGCAGAGGGCGCCCTAGACGGAAGTATTTGCAGCAAGTGTTCGAGGACATGAGTTATAGCTCTTGTGCTGAGCTAAAGACGATTGCAGTGGATCGAGAAGATTGGAGATCGAGATGGAAGATTTTGTTACTACGAATAAGAAAACAATGACTTATGTACGAAATACGGAGAAAATATAATCATGATTTGAATGTGATATACTTTGTTTTGAACAGCAATTTTGATAATGCTATTTAATATAAAAATATTTATTATTTACAAAATACTTTAAATCTATTGTATAATGTCTTAAGTACACAATAAAATAATACAGGAAGTGAAAATTTTATAGTACCAAAGTTATAGTTGTTAACTTTACGAGCCATGTATTATCCGCGATAGTTTTACGTCCTGTGGATTTATGGTATTTATCTGTGTACATTTTTAGAACCCCATAAAATGTCACGTTTATGTTCAAATAATATTTGATAATAATTACTTTCTGTCGGTCTGTAGCAAGACCATCGTTAGTAAATTATACGATATTCAACAAAATTTATGCGATGGTAAAATATATAACGGTCATAGTGAAGTGTTAGAAAAATGATAGATCGTCTTAAATTTAGAAACCGATAATAAAATAATCATTGATAATTATTTTTTTGATCAATAATTAAAATTACTATGAACACAATCGTTATTCTTGATGATGAAATGAAATAGATTTTTTCTTGTGTTTTTGGCCTGTATTTCTTTGTTCAGAAACCAATTCAAGGTTTCATCATCATCATCATCATCATCAGCAGCCTGTGTCCGTCCACTGTTGAACGTAAGCCTTCCGCATGAGTCTTCATCATCCATGAGTCTCCATCCTCAAGGCTCATTCAAGATTTAGGCATTCAATAAAAATAATCGTCAGTAGATTGAATAAATTGACAGTATCCACAGTGTGTCAGTATGAATGTGGTCAGTTATAAAATGAAAATTGCAGTAATATATTAAATATTGGTAAAAAATATTTAAAACGAATGAATAATCAACTCATAAAATAGTGATATCCTCGTCTCCCATTTAGGACATCGATTAACTGGATGAAGGATGCAGGATCAGGTTCACATTATAAACAACTGTTTCACATATTATTTGTTTATTGTCACAAACGTCGCCCGCCACAGCGAACGCACAGGACGCGCGTACTGTGACGGGCGCGAGTCAAACTTCAACTGCCAGCCCACAGCGCGATTTCACATCTCCACGGTACCAACTGCCAATATGACAGTCCTACCAACCGGCAATAGGCCAACTGTCATAACAAACAAGATGGCGTATGCAAGCGCCGTGCAACATTATATAATTAAAATAAACATTCGATGCAGATGTCAGGCAAGCGGACAAAAATAATAGACAAAAGATCGCTTGTCGAGGCTTTACGGCATCGGCCTTAAGGAGCAAGCTGATATCAATAGATAGTTAACCCAACCTAACCAAATATATTATAAATTACCATTCGTTAATTATTTCCTGACAATTTATTATTTTTCTAATGCTGATTAATATTTTTCTATTGCCAAATGATTATGTCTTACTTACCTTTGAAGGTATTTAAAACTGAACTTTGCTAAATAATAAATGCACATTAATTGGATTAAATACTGCCAAAAAAGTATATTGACTATTTTTTTCATGGAGTTAATAAAACGTAAAGAAAAAAAGCATTATTCATATACTATACAAGTTCTTTAACTCATGAAAATATTATTGATAGTTAGCAAATGGTTTGAATTAGGAGCACATAGTGACATATATTAATTGAATTTAATTTTAAACTAAGTAATGAAATATCATCAATCTCTGTTTTCATTTGACGGCATAATTACAGTAATAAGCTTACGAAAGTTGAAACGTATTCTACAAACGCAACATAACTCCAAACAGCAGTTACCTCGCTAAACGCCTGTATCTTTTAGTCGTAATACAGTTGGAATAACGCTGGCGTAACGTTTGAGATATTCCCAAAGTTAACCTACGTCCAAATGGCAAATAGACCCACGTCGGTTCTCGCAGTACGCTGATCTATGTAGACTGCTGGAGACAAGGGATTCTTCACCAGAGGCCTGTAGAGCAAGCAATCCATGATTTATTGCGATAGTGATTTTAAGTATTTAAATGTTGGTTATTATGTATATAAAGTAGTATGCCTTCGGGTTTTGGAAATGGAAATGAAATAAACTATAAAATAAAGCTTTTCTACATATGTATGTAGTATTTTGATATATCTGAGTTTGAAAAGTTATAGATTCGTGTTTAAAAACAACAATGGATTAAGCCACTTTTAGAACTAAAGGGATGTGCTTTTGTGAGCATGAATCTATTTCATCTCCATTTAACCTTCTTAAAAATATAACTTTCAGATATTTTTTGCTTGAATATATACTAGCTTAAAAGCACGGATGGGCATTAAGATAAATTAGAAAAATGTGATATATTTATGGAGTCTTGTGGACTGTTATTTAAGCGATAGTAAGTTCTGTAATTTCTCTGCATTTGCATGATTGTGTCACTATAATTGGTCAACAGGAGTTTAAATGAAAAAAACAACTTACTACATTGCTGTTTGATTATTTCACATTAGATTATAGACCTTTGACACTTAACGTCTATCATTAAAATCCTCGGTCTAATGAATCACAATCTAATCATACTTTATGGTGTGTTTTCATTTCAGCAGTTGACTCCTTGAATTAAATAAATAGCAGTTGATTATTTTAAAAGCTAGGTTAACAAACGTAAGAATATTGAAACACTGTGATGAGAACAAATGGGAATGTCCAAACATCTTCGAACCAACAGACCCAAAGCAGTTTATCAAAAGGGTTAAGATATACTTTGGTTCATTTGTAAAGATACTACATTTATAGTACAAAATATTTCGAAAACTTAAGACCTTTGTTTTGAGCGAAGCAATTTGTAAAGATACTTATTTTCATAAAAATGTTAGTCATAATTTAAATAAAAGTAAATTTTTAATATTTATTTCTTAAAAATATATATTTTATAGAATTAGTAGCATATTTTTTTATCAATTTATTTCAAACTACCGCTGGATAGTTCCACTTTCAAATAATCTGGTTATTATTTCGATAGACTTGAATATTTACTAATTCTCTCTCTTGCTGAATATTGAGGATCGCTGCTTCACGGCTTGGCGGAACGTTCCATATGCCCCTTTCTTCAGTGGAGTTCGCAAGGTAAAGAGAGGCCGTCAGGGACTCCCCCATATCACGGCCTGAACAATGCAGCCAAAAGATCACGTCACTATGCCACGCTCTGAACACCCGGGGAGAAGAAGGTCCTCATGTCTGGTCTAACAAGGCGTGTGTGCCGTGGCATATCAAACTTTTGTCGCTTCTCGACCTCAACAGCAAACTTGTGAGATCTTTTGTAGTGCATCTGTCAAGATTATTTTTATGAATAAAGATAACTTTGATGCATATGAAGTAAAACGATCTTGTGATTTTTACAGCAAAGTTTCTGATAGAATCAAATGATTTCGATAAAACATCTAGAGAAAAAAAGCCAATGAAAGCGCGGGACAAAGAAGAAGCATAAAATGCAAAAAAATGCGTTCTCTGTTACCTTGTTGTATTAATGTGCGCTGGCCTCTTCACAACCATTCTTTTCGACCAAAAAAAAATATGAAGGTTTTTCTCTAAGCAAACCTTATTCGGAATTTATATTTATTATTGGTTCTTCTTCGTAGTATCAATCCTGCATCTCGATCTCCATTCCTCTCGGTTCTCCGCAACCCTTTTCAGCTCAGCATAAGCACTACAATTCATGTCCTTGAATACTTGCTGCAAATACTGCCGTCTAGGGCACCCTCTACAGTTCCTACCCTGTTAATTGTTGGTTATTAGAGCTTAAATACTTAATTCTTTTATGTCTCTTTAATACATTATTTTGAATCCAATTTTATGAGAGTTTAGTATTTATATCAAAAAAAGATTATCTTACTAGCATACTGCTACTTGAATATCTCAGACAAAACAAAATATTGAACAGAATGAAGAAACATGTAGAAAGCTAACGCCCTACAAAAATCTTCAAGTTTATTAAAATCGTTCAAGAATGCACAACACAAATATTTTAATTCGATGAACATCAATTATGAAAAATAATTTATTCATTCAAATAAACACATTTTAAATATTTTTAATGAAATATTTATAAGTCCTACAGACATAAATTACATATTTGATAGTAGATATGCTTAAGCATGCTGTCGATGCATGCAGTAAGACCCTTCTTTTTATTTTACGTTAAGTAAAACCATTTTTTTTAACCATCAAAAAGATTTTTAATTTGATAATTTATCCTGTAAATGACGTCAATTATAGTCATTAATTTTAAACGAATTTTTAGTTCTATTGAATGGTATATATATATTTTTTAATATGACATTTGCATTCATTAAAGCTGTATAGTTTATCTTCTTGGTATGAAACTTGAAATCCAATCGAGGACTGGGCGTTAATGATGACTAAAGCTCCTAATCAATATGTAACGAGTACCATTGAGAAACTCTGGTAAGAGCGATGTGTTATGTACATATGGTGCGGGCCAGGCGCGATATGATATGTACGTCGCCTTAGCGCTGGGACAAAGAACCAAAGAAATGATTAATAGACGAGGCAAGACTTTGGCTACGACAAACTTAGCAAGTTTGGACGGCGATGTGATGCCGCGACCCAATCCTTTTGGAACAATATTACAGAAAAACACATACGCGCAAACTGAACTTAATTTTACGTAATTTTCACAAATTACTGAAACAGAATTTCATGGAAGAGACTATCACGGAAATGAATAATAATTTTATCATTAATTATGCCCACGGAGTAACGAAATACGAGTAGTTACTTCTATTTTTTTTTAAATAACGTTGATTTTGTTTCTACCACAGCAGCGTCTTCTTTTTTGCCACTAAAGTACTAATTGCAATTACAAAGTTTATCACAAAATAAAATAAACAATAGTTGCCCTTGACCTACTAAATATATTTTTATTCTTGATGGCTATATACTATAAAATTTATAAAACAAATTATGGAATATGACTCAGTTTTGGGGCACTGTAAATTAAATTGCCCTTTTGTAGTGGTCGTAAGCTCTATCTTTAGAGCATACGTGAGATTAAGACGTATTTGAAAGAGTTTTATAATGCAAACCTTTTTATATAAACAGATATAGTAAAATTGTGTTTTATTAGTGGTGTTTGATTGAGAAAATCGTTATATTTGAATAAATATTAATTTTACTACAAAGACGCTAATATTACAATCATAGATGTTAAAATATGCAATAATACTATACGTATTCGTATAATATAACAGAATTGACTTACTGGGATTAAGAAAGAGATTTCTTCTCTTATGGGTTAATGGGTGCACTGAAGCAAGCTAAAAACGCTTGATAATGGAAGATAGCACAGCAAGAGAGAAGTATGGAGGAAATGAGATCCTCCCAGATAGATGGAGTAATAGCACTCAAAAGTATAGTTTCAAGAGGAGGACGAATAATGAAGTGATGATATGTTTAAGTGTTGAATTGTTGAGAGCAGAAGGAAGTCAAACACTTGCTCTATTTATAAAACGAGATCTCTGAAAGCACCCTCATAGCGCGAGAAAATTTCGCTTATGTAATTTAGCAGCACTGAAACGTCGCTTTAATTCAGTTGTCAAGGAGGATACGGTAGATGTTCTTTGACGCCTATAGTATTATATAATACTGCGCACACATACACAGCTTTGCTTTCATTGAATACACTTCGCTAATCACAGTGTTGTTATATGATTACGCTTCATATATACGTATGATTTAAAATTTACAATTATATTAAAGACACACAATGTAGAAAACATGAACAAAATGAATACACGATCAATAAATGAGATTTAACAACTCTAGAGAGAAATATGGTATTCACATCCTTTTTAAAATTATATTTTCACAATTCAATATTATAATATTTAATAGATGGGAATCAATGACGTGAGTTATTTTCAAGTGAAATCATCATTTTCTATGCGTATTTATTGTGGAAATATAAAGATTCGTATAAATATTATGAAAATATAACTTTAAAGATACGTCGCAACGTAATGTCTTACTCTTAAAATAAAAATATTTTTTTTGGCCCGACTATTAACTACTCAAGTTACTTCAAGTAGAACTTAAACACATTTTTATGTCAAAGTTAGAGTCTCGATATCGTGTCATCATTAAAAACTTCTTTATTTGGACAGTAAAATAAAATGGTACGAAACATTGCACAAAAACCTCCTCCTCGGGGTCTCTGCCTCGGTGTTATTTTGCTCACGTGAGGCTGTGTATGTATTTTTATGTTCAAAATCTTCGCAAGCATTGCTGCTTTCTAATGTGTTCTGAAATTTTGCGGAACTCGGGTGAAATATTTACAAAGTATGCAGAAACTTTGACCTCTTACAAGTTATGCACCTGAAAACGGCTTGAAAGGTGTGGAGGCTTTGCACAGTAGCGCGACTTCATAGCTTTTTTAATTATGAAAGTTAGCACAGTTTCGGATGTGGATTAAACTTATATTTTCGGGTCAATCGCTTGTTAAGCAGCAAAATGAAAAAGTTCAATATGACGTTATAATTTAATTCATATTGAGAATTTATTACGTGTCCATTGTTATATCATTTTTATTTACGATGTACTAAAAAGTATCAAATATATTATTACACAAATTAATAGCTTTAAAATGTATTGACATTTTTGTAGCATTCATTCTATTTCATCATTATTGAATAAATTTGTATTATTTGACGCATTTTTTATTGTTCGATTTGTCTATAAAAAATATTTCTTTGTATGTGATTCTTCAGAATGTTCCAAACTGAAACCAATCAAGATATTTCTTATGCCTTAGACTTTTTGCCCCAAGCCAGCGTACATACATGATTCAATGAGAAAAAAATCTACTGATACGTTTCGTCTCCTTGTGATAATATAATGCCATCTGGCATTTTTGAATCACCCCCGTCTCTGACTAGGAGTTCATTTTTTCTGGTTAATACTGTTATAGCAGAACCTATTTGAAGGCAAATTTCAACTGCTTCGATTTAAAACCCTGCATTGTTAAACGTCAAAACTTAAGTAACATTAAGTTTAGATTACGCTGACAATGCTTGGTGAAACTGCACAATTAAAATGTGTGAACAAAACTAAATATTTTTAAATTAAGGTAAAATAAAATAACAATTACATATTAGTTTAAATGGCGGTTGACCATTGTAAATAAATTGAACATTTTACAAAAACTTTATTAATATTATCTAAAAAAATCAATAATGATCCTCAAATAATTTATTTTATGTCAAAAATATTCCTTCTTGAACCATATACGATTCATGATAAAGCCTTTTTTGCAAGATATTTGTATCATTGTATGAAATATTAATATAATTCCATATCTTTTCCTAGAATGTAACATATAGTCGGCACAAATTTCCACCGTACTATTTTTGCCTCGCCCCAAGTCAACTTTGCATTCTGATTTCTATACGAATTTCTATACTGAATTCTCGACGCCAGGACGAGAACTCAGAAGACGAGCTAGCTATACTTCTCAAAGTACGTTTAGGCGTTTATCAGTAAGTATTTTTTCAAGAGATTGGATAATTAGTTTGACCCTTCCAAGGGTTAGACTCGTTAGAACATTGGGTGTGGCTCAACCAGTAAAACGTTCAATATTCTTGTTAATATAATCTTGCTTGCTGCTTCATGATCATCATCATCAGCCTGTGTCCGTCAACTGTTGAACGTAGGCCTCCCGCATTCTACTTCATAACCATAATAAATTAGGTGATTAGTATTATTTTTTTTTTTTTACTTTTGACAAACTAATATATAAAACTGTTATCTCGTAAGCAATATTATATTTATTGTGTTTCAGCTGTCGGTTGATTTGTAGCGCCCCCTTCTGGTGGAATCCCCGCGCACATTTAAATTGGGTATCATTTGATTCGTAAGCCTTCGCCATTGTTGGGTGGGTGTCTTTTGATGGTACTGCGGTGGGCGGGCGGGGCCCCAAAATCGAATTTGCTTAAATTGGATTAATTATCTGGATCAATGCGAGCGGCCCTGGTCCGGGGCACCCTTACCGCGGATCTGTGGAGTCCCTCTTTGGGATCGACGATGGCTGATTGTAACAATATTTCTGTTTTTACATACTTGATGATTTTCTAAACGTATTAAATACGACTAAACATCTCCGTAATAGATAAACTATATGCAGTTTGATAGATTGGGCTTAAAAGAGTTGAAAATTACAAACTAAAAAATAAAACTTAATTTAATACAAATTATTTTAAGAAGGATATAAAATATACTATAGGTTTATTTTAGTTTGTAATGGTTAAATTTCTCAGGATTGCTTACATCCTGCATGTTTAATGGATGGTTGGTTGTATGCGTGTGAATATTTATTTCACATCTTGGAGTACTTGGAGTATATTCGGAGAATTTAAGTAAAGATTGGCCTCATTGCTGGCAAATACCTTTGATAAGTGAATATGAAAATCATCGAATTAGCTGAAGGCTGAAGTTGGAAGAATACAACCCAAACCCATGAGAATTGCTGCAACATAGACTTCCAGATCATATCATGTCTAAGATCTTACCCCTTGTGTACGACTAGCTGCTACTCCCAGAGCCTTGAACGTTTGACAACAGACATGCCGTCGATATGACTAGATATTGGACAAAATAAGTTTTTCAATAAAATTTCGACACTTATTTAAGAAAATAATACGAAAAGCCAATTGTAGACGACAGCTTCCAGTTCCGCTGACGATCCGCTCTACGGGCGTGTATCGGTTTTCCGCTCTTCACTAGACCATCTTCTCCCAGTTACTTGTAAGGTAACTAGTTACGCCATCAATCTGAAGTGGGCGGACAGCCTCATTTGTCCAGATTTCAGGCAGCCGGCGCGGCTTCAGGAGGGTGGGAGATAGAAATGAAACGCAAGAGATTCAAGTCTAAACTGATTTATTTAACGTTCAAGTCGGTGCTTTTATACATTAATTTTCTGGTACCTACTTTTGCGGCCGTGAGAATAGTCACGTTCGCACGAGTCTGTATTCCTTTCTTAGGGTTTTATTATGAAACGTTCCTGGAGATAGGTAATCCTAGCCATAACATCGGTTTATGTTTTTATGGCTAAAACTGAAACGTATCCCAGGCTCGTTCGCACGCTTTACTACACAAAGGAACACTTTCTGAATATTTAATATTTATGACATTTTCCCGAGAATAGACGCATCTCACGCTGGCCAACAAAGGAACACTTTTTGGCTTATTTAATATTTACGACATCTTCTCGAGAATAGACGCATCTCACGCTGGCCAACAAAGGGCGACGTTTTTGGCTTATTTAATATTTATGGCCCCCTTTCTAACAATCGGTCGGGGCTCACGGACTGTTTCTTTATTGAAGGTCCGCCCGATAATACTCGTGGGATGCAAAGTATAATAAACCATCGAATTCCTATATCATTACAAATAACATATAACTATCAACAGCTGTCGTCTTCAGCGTGAGACGTACGTAACACTCCCACCGTGCAGTCTCTGCTGTACTCTGCCTCGGACGTCTCGACTCGTTCTGTGTTGAAAACCGCCAGCTTCGCCGCTGGCCGCGTATAAGTCCCTGTTGCGGTCTTTATCTGAACCACGCGAACCTGCCCGTCGGCTGCTGGAGTCGCTCGCGTTACTCGTCCCCGTGGCCATGTGTTGCGCGGCAACTTCGGATCCGCAACGAGTACCAGGTCTCCTTCCTGAATCGGCTCCGTCGGGGTCCTCCACTTCGGGCGCCGCGCCAACGTTGGTAAGTACTCCCGTACCCACCGACGCCAGAAAGCATCTGCCATCTGTTGTGACGCCCGCCATTGTTTCTTGAGACACATCTTCTCCTCCTCCGTGTCGTACTGTACCAGGGTCGTCATGCCACCAGCTGATCCTATCAGGAAGTGATTCGGGGTCAGAGGTTCTTCGTCTGCCACGTCGACTGAGACGTGTGTCAGCGGTCGACTGTTAATCGTGTTCTCAGCTTCCGCGAGCACGGTCAACAGCGTCTCTTCCCTCGGAGACCTCTCTTGGAGTGTGGCCGCCAAGGCTCTCTTCACTGAGCGTACCAATCGCTCCCAGGCGCCTCCAAAGTGCGGGGACGATGGCGGGATAAATTTCCACGCTATCCTTTTTCCCCGCTGTGTACTGCAGCAGGCTAGCATCTCGACTCAAGTTTTTGATTGCCGCCTTCATCTCGCGGTCCGCGCCCACGAAATTGGTCCCATTGTCGGAGTACAACACGTTCGGCTGACCGCGCCGCGCTGCCATTCGCCTTATGGCCATTATGGCTGAATCCGCGGAAAGTGAGCATGCCAGCTCGATGTGTACCGCCCGCGTTGTCATGCAAGTGAAGAGCGCGCCATATCTTTTCTCGTGGCGCCTCCCAATCGTCACGGTCATGGGCCCGAAGAAATCTAGACCACAGTGGCTAAATGGTCTCTCACCACGGGCTAGTCTGGCCGGCGGTAATTGCCCCATTAGCGGCGACTCGGGTGTGCATTTCATTATCTTGCACAACCGGCAGCTTTTCACAATGGTCCGCAAAGTGGTACGGAGCTTCAACACCACGAATCTCATTCGGAGATCGCTTACTGTACGTTCCACACCGGGGTGTCCCGTCGCCGCGTGTTGGTGAGCCAACATTAGCTTCACGTATTCGTCCCCGCCGTCCAGCACCGGCGGAGGTTCTTCCTGTGTCCTCTGCAGGCGTGTGTTTAGTCGTAATACGCCTTCTTCGTCCAAATATGGCAAGAACGCCCGCAGGCGCCCGCCGGGTGGGAGCAGCTCCCCCCGTCGCAGGATCTCCATTTCGTCGCCGAACGCGCGTCTCTGGGAAAGACGCACCCATATCATCTCGGCGTTGACGATTTCTTCCGCTCGGAGCTCGAACTCTCCTCCAGGTTTCAGGCATCGGGTCGGCTCATTTTTACGTAGGGGATTCCGACAGCGATCGACAAATCGCATAACCCATGCGGTTGTCCTCAGTAGTTTCGTCCACGACGAAAATCGCGATACGGTCGGTAGTCCCTCTAAGACGACGCAGTGCCCCACGAAGTATCGTGGCGGCTTAGTCTCCAGTACGTCGTCAGCCGGCGTAACTGTCTTCTTCTCTCGGGGCCATTCGGCCTCCGGCCGTGAGAGGAAGTCTGGTCCTCGCAGCCATAATCCGTCGGGCGACATGTCTGGCGGCTGGGCGTCGCGCGTACCGACGTCCGCTGGGTTCATTTTGTTGGCACCCAGCGCCACCCGCTCGTGCCGGCTATTTCATCGATCTCGCCCAGTCGGTTCGCCACGAATGTGGAGTATTTCAGAGGATCGGTGCGTAGCCAACACAGGACCGTACTAGAGTCCGTCCAGTATACGGTGTTGGCGATCTTTACTCTCGTTTCCCTCTTTATGCTCGCAGCCAAGCGCGCGGCGAGCAAGGCGCCCTACAGTTCGAGGCGTGGAATCGAGAGTGGTTTGAGCGGAGCAACCTTCGTTTTGGCTATCACGAAGCTCGTGCCAGCTCTGTGTACGAAATATGCCACGGCACAACATGCCAACTCGGAGGCGTCGCTGAAGAGGTGTAGCGTGACCTCTTCCTTCTTTCGCTTAATGCAGCATCTCGGGATTGCGCAATCATTTTGCTCCATTAGTGATTTCAGTTCGGCCCATTTGACCGCGTGTTCTTCCCGTAGCGCATCATCCCAACCAATGTTGGGGCGCCATACCGCTTGTAGAAGTATCCGCCCTCTGATGGTTATGCACGCAATGAACCCCATCGGGTCGAATACCTTCATCACCTCGCTTAGTAACTGTCGCTTCGTCGGCCAATCAGGCGCCCCTTTTCCTTCGCCTTCGTATCGGAACATAAACAAGTCTGTGCGTGGGTCCCAGTGGACACCTAGAACGCGTTCCGTTACGGCCGAGTCCCCGATTATAATGGTCGACTTGGCCCGATCTTCGCTCTTGACCGAGCTCAACACGTTATTATTGTTGGAGGCCCAACCGGTTAATTCGAACCCCCCGATCTCAGGAGGGCCGTGACGTTCCTCAACATCTCGACCGCCTCTTCCGGCGTATCTACAGCATCCAGGTAGTCGTCCATATACATGTTTTCGGCTATCGCGCGCCGCCCGTGGGAATTTCTGCGCGCCCGCGGCCGCCACTTGATTGCGAACAAAATGCGCGCTGCTCGGGGAGCACGTCGCCCCGAAACTCATCGACGTCAAGGCGAATGTCGTGATCTCTTCGCCCGGCGCGCGGCGCCACAAGAACAGCTGAGACATCTGATCGCTGGGCTTCATCTGGATGCGTAAAAACATCTCCTTTATGTCAGCGGCGAGGGCTATGCCGCCTTCTCTGAAACGCTGGATCCCGCCCACCAAGGACGTTAGCAGATCCGGCCCAGTTAGCAGCTGGTCGTTCAGACATACGCCGCGATGACGGCTCGCCGCGTCGAAGACTATTCTGATCTTGCCGGGTTTATTCGGGTTTCGCACGGCGAAATGTGGCAAGTACCATTTTCGCGGGTACTCCAGCGATTCCTGAGCTCGCGGCAATTCGATAGCATATCCTTTGATTTCATACTCCGCCATCTTGGCTCGGTACGCCTCACCTAGCATTGGATCTTTAATCAATTTTCGCATCAGCGAGTTGAAACGTTTCTCGGCGGCTTTCCTGTTGTCCGGGAGCGTTGAGGCATCCTCTCTCCATAGTAGTCCCGTTTCCCACCTCCCGGTAGAAAGCTGCTTCGTCGTGGCGTTCATGATCTCGAGTGCCCGTTTGTCGGCTGCATTGACTCGTGGCGTCGCCGAGACTCCTACTGTCTCAAGCGCGAAATTGGTTTTTACGAGGGCCTCCAGCGCGTCGTCTCGGCACGGCTTCTTGAGGCTCACCATGACCGTCTTCGGCTCACCGTGGTCGCTTCTCCGTCCATCGGCTTCTTGAGGCTTCGAGCTTTCGCTAGCTTGCGTAATGGCCGGGCTGCCTCCGAACGTGACGCGACCTAGCGGCGTGTCGCTCACGATCATTCCGTCCGCGGACCACTTTCCGTTCGCGCCTCCGGGCGGTACGATCAACTGCGCATTGTCCAGGCCGATCAGCAGTTGAGGTCGCACATTGATCGTTCTGTACTTTGTACTGCTTTCACTCGTCGCGCACACGTGGGTCTCTAGATTAAGTCTCTTAATGGTGTACGCGACCGCTTCGAACGTGCTCGCGTCCCCGGCTATCGTCAGCCTCACTCGTCTCGAACCACTTTCGTTTACACTAATGCCTGCCGCGCCCGCTATGCGTAGTCCAGCACGCGGGCCATATGCTCCGATGGCGGCGGCCACTTCCTGTTCGACAAGTGTCACAGTCGAGCCTTCGTCCAGGAGGGCGTACGTGTTCACTGACCCTTTGGGCCCACTCAACTTCACCGGCAGGACCTTAAGGGTCACTCCGTCTTCTCGATTCGACGCATGAAGTACCTTACGTTCAGGGGCTGCTGTCGGAGTATGTGGTGCCCGCGGTTGATGCAATGTCCGGTGATGTCTGCCCTGGCAGCCATCCTTGCCGCATTTTGCGCGGCATACCGTGCTGTGGCAGCGCTCGTTCAGGCACGACTGACACAGATT
This sequence comes from Glossosoma conforme, assembly GCA_022606575.1. Classification (NCBI taxonomy): domain Eukaryota; kingdom Metazoa; phylum Arthropoda; class Insecta; order Trichoptera; family Glossosomatidae; genus Glossosoma; species Glossosoma conforme. The sequence goes on from JAGTXR010000150.1 coordinate 44,773, forward strand.
CCGTCGGCGCACAATGTTCCACTTTTCCGGCTGCTCCAGATTCATGAAACTTGCGCAAGAGCCAATCTGGTGTGGCCCGTCGCACATCACGCAGTTCACTCTCTCTGGAACTTTTTCCGTCATGAACACTTGTTTCGGAGCGTTCCTCTTCTCGGTTCGAGATGTTGGCTCGATTTGCACCGGGGTGCACCCCTTCAGGGGCAATCCGTCGGTGATATCCTGCAGGAATCGCGCGAAGTCTCTCGGGGTGCTCCTCGTATGGTTGTCCCGCATAATCACCCAATGCCACATCAAGGTTGGGGGTAGCTTCAGCACCATCTCGGACAGGAGTTTCGGAGCAGCAGGGTGCAGGTCACAGTCGTAGTGCTCCATGGTCGTGACGATGTTTGACACCTGCGTCGAAAACTCGGTCACTATGAGTGCATTCGGGGCAATAGAGTCATGAAGCTTCGGTAACCTCTTGATCTGCTCCATCAGCCTGTTCACTACGAGCTCTGGGTTTCCGAAGTTCTTTTCGAGTGCCGTCATAATCTCCGGTACGTTTTTCGGGTTTATTAGTAGGCTTTCCACCGCTCGCCTGGCTTTCCCTGTCAACGCGCTCCGTATACGGCCGAGGTTTTCTCGGTGAGAGAGGTCGTATGCGGTCGTGGTGTCCTCGAAGGCGCTTTTAAATATCAGCCAGTCCATGGGGTCACCACCGAATTGGGGTAGGTCCTTCAGGTTGGTCTTGGCAATAAGTGTGGCCAGCTTAGGGTCGTTCCCGTAGTGCCGCGTACCGGAGGTCCCTGCTGACTCGCCTTCTCTGTTTAACACCTTTAAAACGGCTGCAAGCATTGCGGCTTGGTCCGTCGTCGCTGAGGGGGGTTTCTGGTGGTCCACTGGGGGACACGATTGTTTCACCCACTCATTTGTGTGCCGTCTGGCGTCGGCTTCCGCGCCCGACCGACACGGCGCTGGGCGCTCTCGAACCGCGGCAGCCATATGCCCCGCGCGCTCTTCACGGCCAGTCATGGAGCTCAGCTGTTCTTGCGCGGCTGGCTCCTGCCTCACCCACTCGTAAGCGGGCTGCTCGGCCTCGGCTTCCGCGCCCGACCGACACGGCGCTGGGCGCTCTCGAACCGCGGCAGCCATATGCCCCGCGCGCTCTTCACGACCAGTCATGGAGCTCAGCTGTTCTTGCGCGGCTGGCTCCTGCCTCACCCACTCGTAAGCGGGCTGCTGCATCGGGGCGTGAGTTGCTTCGCCCGTACTGCGGGCCGCACGGCGGTCCGCTTCATGTGTGGGCGGGACTGACTCACCGGCGCTGCAGGCTGCACGGTAGTGGTCCTCCTCAGGCTCCCGTATGACTTGCACAGACCTCGGCGTGGCGGGCTGCTGCATCGGGGCGTGAGTTGCTTCGCCCGTACTGCGGGCCGCACGGCGGTCCGCTTCATGTGCGGGCGGGAGCTCCGTGGTCCGCTGAACTTGTAGGCTGGCGGCCAAGCTTGCGATGGCTGCGTTGGTTGTCGTCAGGGCTGCGTTGGTTTGCGCGCTGCTTGTCGTCACGGCTGCGTTGGTTTGCGCCATGGCTGCGACGAGCTGGGCCATCATGTCGGTGAGAGCGTTCAGCGACTTGTCAGCCTTGCGGCGCGCCTCTCTGGAGTCCACGGACCTCATTGACTCCCCCGATTCTGATCGGGCGTCGTCCTCCTCCATGTTAGTTCCACGGTTGCTTCCTGATCGCGTTGCAATCGGTGATCGATTGGCAGGCATGATCAGGTCAGGAGATGATCTTCTTCACGAAGGCAGAATCCGGTTCGAAGGACCAAATGTAGACGACAGCTTCCAGTTCCGCTGACGATCCGCTCTACGGGCGTGTATCGGTTTTCCGCTCTTCACTAGACCATCTTCTCCCAGTTACTTGTAAGGTAACTAGTTACGCTATCAATCTGAAGTGGGCGGACAGCCTCATTTGTCCAGATTTCAGGCAGCCGGCGCGGCTTCAGGAGGGTGGGAGATAGAAATGAAACGCAAGAGATTCAAGTCTAAACTGATTTATTTAACGTTCAAGTCGGTGCTTTTATACATTAATTTTCTGGTACCTACTTTTGCGGCCGTGAGAATAGTCACGTTCGCACGAGTCTGTATTCCTTTCTTAGGGTTTTATTATGAAACGTTCCTGGAGATAGGTAATCCTAGCCATAACATCGGTTTATGTTTTTATGGCAAAAACTGAAACGTATCCCAGGCTCGTTCGCACGCTTTACTACACAAAGGAACACTTTCTGAATATTTAATATTTATGACATTTTCCCGAGAATAGACGCATCTCACGCTGGCCAACAAAGGAACACTTTTTGGCTTATTTAATATTTACGACATCTTCTCGAGAATAGACGCATCTCACGCTGGCCAACAAAGGGCGACGTTTTTGGCTTATTTAATATTTATGGCCCCCTTTCTAACAATCGGTCGGGGCTCACGGACTGTTTCTTTATTGAAGGTCCGCCCGATAATACTCGTGGGATGCAAAGTATAATAAACCATCGAATTCCTATATCATTACAAATAACATATAACTATCAACAGCTGTCGTCTTCAGCGTGAGACGTACGTAACACCAATATTATGTGATTATTTTTATCATCAAAAGTAAAATCAGTGTACCGAATTTCCGTCTTTTACTTAATATATTTTCAATGATTCTTTAAAAATATAATAGTTTTGTATAAATAATTTTATATGTTTTAATGATTTCATAATTAATGAAAGAAATATTGATGGAAAAAAACTATAACTTATGTATTAAAGGCGCCCATTTTCTGTAAACGGTATAGAATCCGTTAGATTATTTCGCGTACAGAGCTAAGGTAGTTTTCTAGTCTTGCACCTCTTAGATCAGCCCTGGCCAACCCAAATTGCACCCCGGGCCGCATTGACGACCTAAAATTTTCCAAGGGCCGCACATACAGACATTATACAAAAATAATTACATTTTTTTATCACAACAATTTTCATATTTAATTCTTTTTTTGTAAGTGTTATAAATAATTTGAATGCAGAGGTAATCTGAAAGTACAATCAGGTAAATGTGAAGAAAACAATACTATAGCCAGATGTGAAAAGAAAACACACATTGAACAAACAAAAAATGTATTTTTATAGTAATCAACATGTTTAACAATTTTAACAATCAAAATTAGTCAAGACACAAAAATCAAACAATTTTAAATAAAACCAATTATCATGACCACTTCTTTCAGTGTGATATTTGAGTTTCTTTTCGGTTGCTAAATTTTTAAAAATCTATTTCAATAGTTGAAGTTGCACACCTAAACTGGTTTTCCAAATTTACGTCTGTTATTGACGCCCTATTTTTATTTGTATTATATTTCATTTTGGAAAAAAAAGCTTCGCAAATGTATGCAGATCCAAAGGCACTAATAATTTTTTGGGCAAAACATCTTATATTAGGAAAACTTGTTTCTGTAATGTACTGTATAAAATTCAATTTTTGGAATCGTGAGATATATAATTTTTTGTTCAACATTGCATTGTAGGTCGATTAATTCCATTTGTAAGGTTTCTGAAATAGTGGAAGCATCAACACCAAATGGAGAACTGAACATCTCAAATGCTTTCTCATGATTGACTTGTTCTTTAAAACTACAATTAAAGGCTACTATAAGTTTTCTTATTTCGTCAGAATATTTTGAAAAATTATTATTTTGCCATTCTTTAAACAATGGAAAATGGTGTGCATTATTATTTTTAAGTTGGCTCTCAAACAATAATAATTTCACCTGGAACGCTTTAATAAAATTGCAAGCATCGGTAATTAAATTATTCTGATTCTGCAACTCTATATTTAACTGATTCAATTTTTCCCTTATGTCTACCAAGAAACATAAGTCTTGCAACCATTCTTCATTTGTTAATTCGGGAATAGGCATATTCTCCTCGGTCATAAAATAATTGATTTCTTCCCGTAACTCAAAAAATCGCCTTAAACATTTTCCGCGACTCAACCCTCTAACATTGGTAAAATAAACAATGTCGCCGTACTCAGAATCTAATTCAGTGAGATATGTCTTAAATTGGCGATGCTGAAGAGCGTGCGAACGGATATAGTTCACTGTTTTTATAACAACTTGCATGACTTGGCTCATTGATAACACGTGAGCGCATATATTTTGTTGTTGTATCAAACAGTGTATCACATATATATCACTGGTTTTGTTAATGTTTGCCTCCAACTCATTTATAATTAACTTTACAGCATCTTTATTTTTTCCAATCATAGCCGGCGCTCCATCTGTTGTTAATCCGGAAAGCATCTTTAAATGTAAGCCGTTATCTAACAGACATTTTTTTATGGCTTGAAAAATATCTTCACCCTTTGTGGTATCTTTCAAGCTTAAGAGATTTAATAATTCTTGTGTAATCTGGAACGATTCATTAACACCACGAATATATACTGCAAGCTGTGAAGTGTCCGAAATATCGGTTCTTTCGTCGAAAGCTAAAGAATAGGATTTAAATTTTTTAATGTCGTTACGCAAATTCATAACTATTTCTTCTGAAATATCATTAATGCGACGAGTTATAGTTTGGCGTGATAAACTTAAGTTTGAAAATAATTTACTTTTATCGTGCAAAATATGCCTTACGATGGCTTGAACACAGTCTTTAACTAATTCCCCGTCCGAAAATGGCTTAATTTTTCTTTGCTATTAACAATGCGACAGAATAACTTGCTTTGGCGATATTGGATGATTGTTGTAACGATGAAGCGAACATACTTTGCTGGGATTTTAATTGAGATTTAAGACTGGTAAGCTTATATTTTCTCACTTCATCGTCAAATTTCAAATAGTCACTATGTTTTGTTTAATGATGTTTTTTAACATTGAATTCTTTAAGAGCAGCTACTGTTTCTCTACAAATTAAACACGTTAATTTGGAGTTATATGTTATAAAGAAATAATCGTTGTTCACCCAGAAAGCGATTTCTCGAGCGAGAAGTTATGCGCGGGAAATATATATCAGCAGAATTTGAGCATTTGGTGTAATTATAAAAAAAATATTGATTCAAATAACTTAAATGTGATTTTAAAGACATTCTGAAGTACCCGATACCGTAAAAAATTATATATTTCTTCATACATGACCGCGGGCCGCACGTATGGGCGCCGCGGGTTGGCCAAGGCTGTCTTAGATGATCCAAGTTACGAACGTTCAGAACTTCCAGCGTCGGGAAGAGCCTTCTATTTAAAAAGCCTTCTAGAATTTATTCTTTTAAGTTTCACTGCAATGAATCAAGATCTACGTTTTAACGTCTTTGAGCTCGACTTTCCACATATTTTAACAACTTGGAAAACTCCACCCCCTTCCTCCACCGACCGATTTGTGAGCAAGGTGTATGTTTATTTAAATCTAAAAATAAGCACTTTTTTCAGCAAGGCAATTCTGTTTTAGTGAAAGCGTTTTAGGTTAGTGGGTAAAATCATATCATTGTTTAATTATTTAAAAAATGTTTTCAAAAAATATATAAAATAGTCCTTCAAATAATAAAGTAAACAAAAGTTCATTATAAATCAAATATTTTACATTAAATTATCATCATCATCATTAGCCTGTGTCCGTCCACTGTTGAACGTAGGCCTCCCGCATGAGTCTCCATCCTCTTCGGTCCTCCGCCTTCCGCATCCAGGTCACTCCCGCTAAATACTTTAATTAAATTAAATATGTTTTATAAATTAAAAATTTATTATATGAATTTTTTTTTTTTTTTTTTTTTTTATTAGAATTTTATTTTATTATTTCAATATTCTAATCTACTTTTATAGATCATTGACTATATTACATTCAGTCTATAGTTTGGTTCGAGACCCGAGTGGTACTTACTAAAATAAAATAGACTGACGGAAAGTAATAATATTAAGCTTGTGAATAAATGAAGACTGATAGAATAATAATAAAAATATACATACTTTGAATATATACTATAGCGACATCTATCGTACGATGATAACAATGATATAAATACTAGTTTCAACGCAAGTCAGTCTAGGCAGGGCAATGGCGCAGTTCGCCGAGCGGTATGAATACCTGGGCATAGTTGGTTTCCAAGGTCCGCGGTTCGCATCCCGCTTCTGCCGTTATTTTTGTGCTTGGATTGACGCGTTGAAAAAAGAATTTTATGTATAGTATATGTATATTTAAGTAATAAAAATTTATTGTACAAACACCGTTTTCTTAAACTGACAAAGCATCTAAAGATCATAAATATAAAATGCTTAGTGCAGAAATACGGACACTCATACGAAAGATACAAGTTCAATACAAGATGGATAAAGAATGATGGTGAATAATTTTTGTTAATTAATATTTAAATTGCATTAAAATAAAATGTAAATATTCTCATATAATTTAAAAAATATAAATAGATACTGGAAACGTTCAAACTGTCCAGGGTAAAAAGGGAATTATTAGTCAATTCATAATTTCATTAAATCTCAAACTTCTATTCCTTTACACGAGCTTGTTCAACAAATTTTGTGTCGCTCGACGGCCGCCGACATCGCGCGGTCACCCATCCAACTCTTACCCGCATCCAAGTTGACTTGACTTTAAACATCTCGCGGGCAGTCCCTCAGAAATACTCCAAAGTCCAGCTGAGTTGAAGACACCAAATAGAGTTGCCTATTTCCGCCATCCTTGGGTAAATCAAGGATCAAGTAATCTAAGAATAATGTTATGTGTAGTACGATATAAATGATGACGCTCTTGTAATACTACAAATTCATTTCAAAGTACCGTTAATTATCATATAATTTTTTTCTTTGTAAACGATCCTTTCTTCATATCTATGGAAAACTGAAATATTCATATTAGAATGTCGTAATCGTGCGATTAAGATCAGCGTAAGCTTGCCAATACTGGAATAAAATAATCATTAATAAATTCAAAGAGTAATGTAAAGATAATTTGAAATAATGATAATGTTACGATGGTTTGACTTGTGAAATATGATCGGGAGAGAGAAAAGACATAGAAACTTTCTCTAATATTGTTATTTTAGAGAGATATATAGAACTAGGTAGGATATATACTTCATAAGGTGAGCATAAACTGGTTCTGAAATTTTTCAGGCTTTGGGGATTAGAAATGCCGATACAGGACTGGACTTTACCAGCCTCATACCCGCATCACTTCGGAGGATAGTTAAGTCTCCTTGATGATGCGCTCATTCAGATTATGATCAGTTAGCAACTGATAAGTCCAGTGGGAGTCCCCTCTGAACAATTGTGGCCACTGCACAGAAGTGCTAAAAGAAAGAACCCGTGAAAGAGATTAGAATCGCATTCACAGGTTGTAAAGAGGTGGAGATAGAAGATAGATGCTTTCACCGAAAATATGAGAAAAAATGAAAATGCGTGGAATTTTTTTTAGTGGCTACAAAGTCTGCATGCCCGATAGGGCCGATGCGATTCCCTCGAACTGCATCGAAAAGAACTCCTCTTTCTAACAAGAAGAACTGACAGTTCCCGAGAATGTGCTCTGAGGTTAGAAATGCCGATACTATACATAATCGTATAATGTAATCCAAGAGGTAGAACTGACATAGAATGAGGTAAGGATCATGAATGCTCATATAGTTTGTGGCTACAGTTTATGAAGAAAATATGCTCCAATTAGGTAAGTGAAAACAAAACAATGATAATTATGAAGAAAAAGTCATATAAAATAATTCATGAGTCACCTACGCACCCTTTAAAGTCTGCCAGATTGACATGACTTATAATATATCACGAGTGCCTCATCTAAAAAGTCTAATATACTCTAAAAGTCCTGTCCGTTACATAAAATAAAATACACGCGAAAATCCCTTCGTTCGTCTCTCGCCTGATAAATCATGGGCCATGCAAAGTAACATGCAATGGCCTCCCTTTTATGGAATTGAGATAATGATGCCATATGTTATGAAATAGCCGAACACAAATCACGCATATTTTCTCACGGGGAGAGCACTCGCGGCGCGGGAAAAAAACTAGCGAAGAATAACAGAGGAAGATTTCACCCCTGGAAAATACGTGCATATATTATCTTATTTTTTTAGTACGCGAAAAAAGATTTTTCTAACAACTGTTGGAGCTTGAATTTTAATAGCACCTCTTCTTGGAAATTAACTAACAATGTAGTACTTAACGCATAAAGTTTTTTTTAATCTTTATTGAAAACACGCCATAATTCAAAATAAATTTATAAAATATTAATATTACTTACGAATGAAATGAATTATTTTGAAAAAGTTTTATAACGAATCAATGGTACGAATATTTTTTAAATTTTAATTTTAATTTTAATATTTTATCGTCATTACATATCCGCTCTCGTAATTGGAGCATACGACATTTACAAACTGTCGCCACAAAATTATGTCAGTCACCATTGTATCCGCCTCATCTCATGTCAGCTCTGCCTACCGCAGCTTTTCAGAGTACATTCGTTATGTTTAGTTCTCGACGGCCTTCTAGAACGGCGCGAGCCCGGGGGCTTGAAGAAATGGGTGTAAAAGTGTTCTCCTGCGGCATCATTAATATATGCCTCAACTAGGTCAATCTTCGACCCTTTGACCGATTGTCAAACTTAACATACGTGTCAAATGAACGATTCATATTTATTAAATACAGCAAACGGCAAAAAACGCTGACCGTTGTAAATAAAACGATGAAAATCGACATCTTTTTTGCCACTCCCTGTATTAATCAAAACGCTTAAGTCTTATAATTATCTCTAATTGTCATATTTATCCGAAAAAATACTATGACTTTTGGTTTTAGTATACATATAACAAAAAAATAGGGATTCTTTGTAATTTGTATTTTTATATTCAAACGAGTGTAACGGCTAATTACCCAAAAGAATAACATCATAAATTTTAAAATAATACAAAACGAAGGAAATTCTAAGGAGATCCAGTAACATTGTGAAATTTTCAGCGAGTTGGAAGTGTAGAGTGAAGTTTCTGATACTGAGAGCAACTCGAGAGCGCCTCCGGTGAATTATAACCAGCAACTTAGAAATTGTTGGCCAATGTTACCTCAACTTGTATATATATTATTAGAAATTCAATATATATTATGGCATCAAAGTGGCTGTGGATTGGTTGGCAATATAGAGTTTGATGCTACGATGCGAAGGACCCGGATTTGAGAATTGTCAATACAACATTATCAATATTATCATACACGAACTACGCTTCTCACTAGAGATGATATTCACCGTGAATACAGCAGTTTCAGCTCATACTCAACATACTCAGTGGCGTAATAGTTTGGCTGCCTAGGGCGCCAAACGATCTAAGGGCGGTGTTTTTATTTAAACGCATTCAAAAGAATACATCTACAGATTCTATGACGCTTGCCATTTTATGTCGAATTTGGCTAAGACGTCTTCGTAGTATCAATCTGGTGGATTGGTTTGTAGCAAAAGAATCTTGCATCTCGATCTCCACTTCTCTCTGTCCTCTGCAACCCTCTTCAGCTCAGCATAAGAGCTACAACTCATGTCCTCCAACACTTCTCTACAGTTTCTACCCTCAACCATCCTCTCCACAATGTCGTGAAGAAGACCATCGTGGCGCATGATGTGAACTATCCATCGGGCTCGCCTCTCTGAGATGGTTCTTCCTAGGTGCCTATCTTCCTTGATTATCCTGAGAACCTCATTGTTCGTGACGTGGTCTCTCCAGGAAATTCCAAGAATTCTTCTATATAACCACATCTCAAAGGCCAAGTACTACGTGTTAATTGTATTTTTGTCCACGTCATAGACCACATCTCGGCGTTCACGCATCATACAATTTCATGGAAACTCACTATGAAAGGATAATCTTGAAGGGATGACTTTGGTCTATTCTATGGATTTCTCTTAAATTATAGTACAAACACAAAACATAAGTCATAAGTCTGTAAGCTGAGTCATATAAAATTATAAAAAACCATAAAATAAAAAATATTAAAGATTAAAATATCATTGACTATTCAGTTTTGTTACTTGAATGCTCGAATTACAGAACGCTTATGAGTCGTAGAAAGTATAAATAATAAAGTTCTGTTATCAATTGTTTAAGGCTTTTTTAGTACCTTTTCAGAAACAGGTAATGCTAAAGGCTATATTCGTTCCCAAATTGTTCCTTTCTATGATCGCCGAGGGGCAGGACCGGTGGGTAGAAAGTAACCGGGCCTCAGGCGGCGTAGGCCGGTTACCTAGTCTTTACCTGTCTCATTACTAATCCTTCAGGACTTTCTGCGTCGGTGGAATTTGCTTTGGTCGCTTTCGTCTCCATAAATGAAATACTCTGCAGATTCATACATCATACTGTAGATGTCTAATAGCCGTACTAACACTTAAAACTTTGTTGTGAAACAAATAATAAATAAATCAATGGATGTACTCCTATGTTATAAATAGAACATACAATATATACATCTTAACTAATAAAAAATACAAAGCCTAAATTTTCTAATAAAGGCACATATATAACGTATAATTAAAGATTACATAGATGAATGAAAGACAATTTTTACTTAAAATTACATTGAGTATAACATTCTTATAAATAAATTAAAATTCAGGTTACCAACTTTTTGTAACTTGATATTTTAAAATAAAGGTAAATCATTGGGTACTAGATTTAATTTCAAATATTTTTTTTAGTTACATTTTATTAATATATAAAACCAAAATATTGTTCAAATCATTGTTGACATTCTTTGATTTATTTTATGATTTATTTTAAAAACTTATTCAAATATAGTAAAATAAATTAAACATCAAATAAAAAATGTCATGACCAAATTACAGCGGGAGCAAATATGTGGGTACTGAGTTAGTAACCCCTGGCTTAGATTGTGCAATACAATGTAAGGTAATAAATAATAAGAAATAGTTATATAAAATAACTTCTCAGGTTTCACGGCCAGATTCGATATTGTGGCTTTTGGGCTTAGCCGTGTGTGGCGAATTACTAATTTACAATATTTAGACCGCCATAACAGAGGTCTGCGTCAGGGTTGATGACTTAGATAAATAGTTATATCGTTTATTTGATTCTATGACTGTCTTTTTTCATTACTTTACTGTAAAGCTCGTCTTACGAAAAGGCGAAATGTATAAAAAAAATTCTAACATATTTAAATGTACTAAAATGATCTCAATCCATTTCCACACATATTATAGAATTTAATAAAAAATATTTATGTTCTAAAAGATTTTGTATTTGTAAAATATATGTATTTGAGATATATATTAGTTAGTTATGAATTCTGATTATATTGTCATACGGAATAATAATAATAGTAATACAATTATCTAACATAAGTATATCATTTTTTTCTATGCATACATTTTTAACTTTAATAGCTAAATATACATATGTTCCTGTAGATAAAATACAAACTTCTTCATGAAACTTCTTATAGGAATATCGCATTAATTTGTTTGTACAAATGTTGTGAAAAAATAATTTCACAAATTTGACGAACGTAGAACATCAAAAAAATTACAATGTTACAATGATGTGTATTTTTCTTGTCTACATTCGTAGGCAGGGAGAGCGTGCTTATGTTGGAGCACAATGCTGCCGAATAAATAAAGTGATGTTGATAAAACGAGTTTTAAATGACTGCACTCGTTAAACAAAGATCCATTGTTAATGTATTTACTCCCTGAAATTGAAGCCGTAGATTATTCTTTTAAATAACGCGCACCTGTCCTGAAAATCTGTCCGCAGAAACGAGAGGAAATGAGCTTGCTTTTTTATCGCTAGCCGGCGGGGGGTTAAATAGGTCACGGCCTTTTCCTTTCATCATCATAACCGAGAGTAAATAACCCTTTCGCCGCTGTAACTGTGCCCGGGCGTCCGTCGGGAGTTTCTGCATAATTAAATAAATACGTACACACTTAGCTGTGCGAGAATATGGAGGGAGGGGCAAAAACATGACCAGGAGAGAGAGTTTTATGCCATTCGGTTATGTTTTGTTTAATGTGTAACTGCCTCCTTGGAGCGCCGCTGCAGAACATTTTTCAGCAAAAGTTCAATGAACGATGTATTGTCAAAATTTACTTTTTTCAAGAATAGATACTGGACTTTAAAATCACGCTTTTTACACATCTTTCTCTTCTCGTATTGATGTCTGTATGAGACACATCACAAAAGAGACTTACAAAAAACATTTTTTTTCCCGCTCTAATGCAGCGCACAGCGCAGCAACAAACTGACCACAGACTACTTTCGTTGATGTTAGTACACTTTTATGACTGTGAATCATTGCATCTCACCAATAAGCCAATTCAGCCATATAATGTAAGTCGAGAGCAGATGCCTGCGTAGAATACTGAGGATACGATGGTTTAACTTTGTGAAGAATGTCGGAACTTTGTGGCGGCAGTTCATGAAATCTATATGATCCAGTAAGGATAGCGGGCATATTATGTTAGTACACTATAAGCGTGCCTTAAATTTCTTTCTTTGATGATTTGTTGCTACTTTGTTGATCGCAAGTAGCATGAATATTAAAAGGTTAACCGCCGGTGCAACTTGACCGAAGGATGCGGTCTTTTGAAGTCATACTTATGTAGCTAATTTGCAGGCAAGTATGACTAAATGAGGTAAAGCACCTAATAACCATACGAGATGCTCTGGTATTGATCCCCGTCAAAGCAAAAAATATAGTTGATTTTAATAAATTTCTAAGCTTTATAAAGACCGCACAGTTGTTTGTAGAAATTCAATGCTTGCCCGATAAATTCAAGTCAAAACCTTTTAAGAATTTGGTGATGTACGAATGTTGTTCCGTGAATAATGCCCATTCAAAGTGAGTCCCGTAAAAATAAATGCGTGAATTCTGGGCTGCAATATATGATGTTGCACCAAACTCTACAAATACAGTTTATCCACCCTTACAATGGAAAAGATGAAAATGTTCATTACCATTTGTCAGTATTTTAATAGAACGCTGGCATTCAAACTCTTCAATATAGTCAAGTATATGGAACATAAATATTAAAAAAATAATTAACAAAACTTAATAATAAACAAGTAGGAAATCATGCGAAGTTCTTACATTTTATTTAAAATTGTGTGAATTCATGTAAAAAACAGATAATAAAATTCCACAATTAATTCTTAAATAAAATTCTTCATTAGTGTTATTATGTATTTATTAAGTAATTAAAACCAAATGGTATTAACTTTACAGAACTTTAATGATACATTTACGTAGATTATATTTTATTATTTTTATTAAATTATTTTTATCAGTTTCTTCATCATGATACTGTATTTTTATTATGTCAAAAGCGTCAAGATTTATGAATCATTTTTATGCTATCACTTTCTCTTCCTTATAAAATATAATTAAATAAAAATGTATTCACTGATCATTTTTCCTTGTAACAGTAGATAATAGAGCATTCTTGATAAAGCGATTATTCATAATATTTTCAGTTTGTTTTTTATGAAAACAGCATTTAAAATTGTTTCCTACCGTTGCATAGACAAGCGCGATGCTCACCACATTAAATGAAAATCGTTATCTTTTGAATATACTCGTATTTTATTTTATTGTTTAGAGGTTATCTTAGATATATGTCTAGGACCTAGGTTCTAGCTATCTCCAGCCACGGAGGATGTTTGCTCTGTGGCCGCGCTGTGAGAGGAAGAGCACTGGAGGCGTAATGCGAAAAGACCGCGAGTAGCAAAATTATAACAGAAACATTAACTGAAGTACTTGCCGGCCGGGGATTAGCGGGCCGCAAGGCATATGTACTTCAAAATTATTTTATAGTCTTGAATTAAATTACGACCGTGAAAATATAACACATATCATCAAGCACAACCATAGCAAGAGCAACAAGACACCTGAAATTTGGTTTCGGAAAAAAAACCTTTTTCCAAAGTTGGATATTAAGTCATATCTATATTTCGTTCCAAGAGGTGTCTCAAAAAAATCATCGACATGCAGTGTTACTCAATCGGTACTCATTCACGTAAACTCTGGGTATATTGTTGATTTATTTGTAGATTGATGGAAAACCGTTATTTCTACAAGATTTTTTTCACTGCCTACACAAATTTGTGAAAAATTTTGTAACATCAGTTACTAACCATCAATGTTCTGAATAGTTGCATAATTAAATTTGCATTTTGTTTTGTTGAAATTTGTCAGTACTGTTAAAAGTAATATTTAAGAATTTATGACATAATATTCGTACCAAATTAATTCAATAATATATGACATGTTTATTCAATGTTATATTAAGATATAATTAATAATGATCGTATTAAATAATTTTATATTGATAAATGATATTTTCAACTTCTTTAAATATATTAAAAGTAAACACGTTAGTCTAGAAATTTCAATATACATGTACAACAATTTATTATAAATAAATGACAATAAGAATATAATTTATGTGCGTGAACGATACATCGAATAATTTATCTCTTAAATAATGACACTCAAACAAAAACAAAATACTTACAACAAAAATAGAGGAAGATAATAATTAGATACTGCGGGTGTGTGAAGTATTTAATAGATGTGCGCTGGAATTTGTTTGGTATATTTACAAATAGAATTAGCAACAGTGTGAGATGGACTCGCTTACAGCCTCGCTCGGGCAAATCGTCAAATGAAATTAAGATAAACACGTTTCAAAGTCGTTCCCCGCCTTTTGATCTTTTCTTCACCTCTGAAGTTTTCGAGTGTTCTTCAGGCTGCTTGCCATGAACAGATAAACACCGGAAAACTCAAAAGAGATTTTCATCATTAAATAAAATTATACAGGCAACGGAAAAGTGGCGTGAATCATTACGAGCCCGAAATTATTGAGAAAAGCCCTAAAGCGATCGGTACCAAAGTAAAGCACTTGTAAGTGGTATAAACGAAAAACCTATTACGAAATAGTAAAAAAACAATGGAGTTTTTTTAAAGGGTTTCGCGTTTTACAACCGGATTTAGAGGCTCTAGCCAAAGTCGGTGTTGGATACCTGAGAATGTTTTTACGAGTCTGCATTTGAACCTTACGTCTTTAAATTATATGAAAGTATATATAAAACATTACTGCTATGATTCATAGAGATTTGTATTTTTTTAATCTGAAACATTTTTCTGTGCGGCGATGGGTTTGTATCACCGTATTATCTGCTCACTAAACTTCCCCTAAAGCTCGCACCAGAGTTGTTTATTTTATTTTATTTAGTTTGATTAAACATTTTATTACTCGCTATGTACGTTTCCTTGGAATACATTTGGAGAAGTTCAAGGGTCCATTGAAAAGAATCTACTAAACTCTTGATTTTATTGTTTTCAATAAATGTTTCCAGAATTACGTGAAAAAATTCACTAGATATATTCTAACTATACAATGACATAAGCAAGTATATTGACAAATCTTTCCATATACTTACTTTTGAACCACCACTTCTGTTAATAATATATCATGTTTCTGACTTTTATGTTATTTTTAAATATTAATTGTAAGAACATAATATTTTCTGCCATATTTATTTCAATTTAAAAAATGTCCGTAAAAGCATATAATACTTTAAATGTCATTTACAAGTTTATAACAAATACTGTTTTTTACACGTAATTTATATTAATTTATTTGTATATTGTTAATAAAAAAAGATTATCAATAAATAGTTTTTTCCTGTTTATGATATTATTATGTTAAAACATGCTCCTCTCTCAAAAAGAGGGGAATTATAACGTCGCGGGAGGGCAGGATGAGGAGCAGGTCAGCAAACAAACGCTTTCTTTTAGAAGCACAGATTATATTTACTTTAAAATCATTACATGTGTCTGACCACGCGGAATGACATGCCGCACGGCCGCGACGCGGACCTCGCTTCACCAAAAGGTGGGGACCAACTGCCGGCCATCGGCACTTCCACGGCCCGTGTTCGGTCAACATCGCCACAGGTGGCACAACTATGTTGCCATACATAAAAGTATGGCAAGCGACAAAAATACGAGAGGAAATATTGTCTATCGAGGTTTTCGGTACCAGTTAGCAAGGGTTTCATCGTGCTGATGTCAGTTTAAATAGCAAAACGGTCAAATTCAGTTTCGTTTGAAATTAATTGATTTTTCAGAGGATACAGTCAAATTGCAGTAGTCTTTCATTAGAGAATATCACGTGACTGGATCCATCTTATTCATCATACAAGACTTTTACCTCAAGAGTGTTCTTTACAGTTTTGATTATTTAACATATTTTTATACATACAGAATGATATTTCAGTTCTTAACTTGTACCTTTAATATATTGTACGAACGAAACGAAAACAGAGTGATAAAAAAGTACATGGTGCTTAGTATCTTATGTTATCATATACAGTTACATGTAAAATATATTAAAATACAGTCGGAATACTCATTTTAGGTCACCTGTTTGGGATGTGCTACGGGATTGATTTTGGTTAGTAGAGTAATTTAGGGCTTCACATTGAAGTGTTTGAAATCTAGTAAATTATGCAAAGGACACTGTAGAGGTCATGGGGGACGGTTAATGAAGTTGACCTTAGGGACCGATTGACTCATCCTTGTCTCCAATCTAGTCACATATATAACACCAAGCGTGTTAAATATTTATAAATTAATATGTTTACTTGGCAAATATATGTTTTTAAAAAATGTGCATACATATACAAAAATACAGCAATGATATTTGTCTCATCAATATCGGAGAAATAACGGCAGACACTGGATTCGAATCGTAAACTTTGCTCTTTTGTTCCATTCTTAGCACAGCTCTATATTTGCAGAAGATTTGCATGTGTGAATCAATTTGTTAGAAAATATTTGTAACGATCTTCAATTATTTATCAAGTATTCTTCTTCGTAGTATCAATCCGGTGGATTGGTTTGCAGCAACAGAATCTTGCATCTCGATCTTTACTCCTCTTGGTCCTCCGCAACCCTATTCAACTCAGCATAAGAGCTACAACTCATGTCCTCGCGCACTTGCTGCAAATACTCCCGTCTAGGGCGACCTCTACAGTTCCTAACCTCAATTATCCCCTCCACAATGTCGTGAAGAAGACCGTCGTGGCGCGTGATGTTACCGATCCATCGGGCTCGCCTCTCTAAGATGGTTTTTACTAGCTGAGAACCTCATTGTCCGTGATCAAGTATTAGGATATTGCAATTCATTCTAAGAATCTATAATCAATTCAGTTGGAATTAAAAATATGTTTTTGTATAAAAAAATATTTTGGTGGATATTTGGTTTTTAATAGTTTTTAAACGTTATACTTACACGGAGATTTCAACTAGATTTGAGATACTCACTAGGACGGAACGGCCCAGGGCCAGGAGTGTCAGGATTATCATTCGATCTCCTTGAAAATTCCATTTTTCGTCATCGTGAACCATATACTCGTATGTTCTAGAAGAACCTTTGGGTGTAGATATCTTGGGAAACTGCTATCCTGGACAAAATGTGGAATAAATATTAACGGAGAGTACATTTCTCACTTCCGATTTGCAGATGACATAGTGCTAATAGCCGAATCACCTGACAAGCTCCAAGACATGCTCTACGACCTCAATGAAGCGTCGAACAAAATTGGTCTGAAAATGAACATGGATAAAACAAAAGCCATGATTAATAGTCATATTTCACAGACCTTTGATCCTATTTCCATTGGAGGAACAGAAATAGAAGTTGTAAACGACTATACCTATCTGGGACAAGTAATACAACTAGGGCGAAATAACTTCTCAAAAGAAATCGACAGGCGCATACTGGGATGGGCAGCATTTGGAAAACTAAAGTACATTTTTAAAGCGAAAATTCCGCAATGCCTTAAAACTAAGGCGTTTAACCAATGCGTCCTCCCTGTATTAACTTATGGCGCAGAGACGTGGAATCTGACAGCAAGTCTTACCCATAAAATAAAAGTCACCCAGCGTGCTATGGAGAGATCCATGCTCGGAGTGTCGCTAAAAGGTAGAATCCGAAACGAGGAAATACGCAGAAGAACTCAAGTAGTGGATGCTACCCAACGAATAGGCACACTCAAGTGGCAATGGGCAGGACATATCTGTCGAAGAGATGACGGTCGATGGGGAAGAAAAGTATTGGAATGGCGCCCAAGAACTGGCAAACGAAGCATTGGCCGACCCCTACAAGATGGACTGACGATATAAGAAGAATAGCGGGAGTGACCTGGATGCGGAAGGCGGAGGATCGAAGAGGATGGAGACTCATGCGGGAGGCCTACGTTCAACAGTGGACGGACACAGGCTGATGATGATGATGATCTTGGGATAATTCATGTACGAGTAGTTAATGACAGATATTTTTTTTATTTTATTTAATCAAATATAATAGGATACATTTAAGATTTTTTTGATAGTATTACATTCATTTTTTTTTTTTTTATTTAAATATGTATGGCGGTAATATGTGGTGAACGTATGCAAAGAAATATGGGGTCCGCCATCTAACGTTTTTTTTTCAACTAGTGCTTATTTCGTGAATGGTAACACTTAGCTCATGTTTGATTTGACAGATAATTAGTTTTATCCTTCCACTGAACGAATATGGTTGTGTATACGCTTGAACAATGCTGAGAAATATTGCGACATTACTTTGAAAATCATGGTAATGTTGCAGAATGTGTGCGAAAATTGCGTACGGATTTTGGAAGAAGAGAATCACCGTCAGCTCCATATGTTTGTTATCTTGTGAAAAAAGTGAAAGAAACTGGCATCTTCATCGATAAACCAAAGCGTGAAAAGCCAAAAACAGTGCGTACAAGCGACAATATTGCTGCTGTGGCAGAAAGTGTGCGTGAAGCGCCACCAATGGCGCTTCCATGCGGCGCGGCCATGTTGAACGAATTTTCGTTCACAAAAATTAAAGAGGGAAATATTGGCAACATTTGGTTTCAACAGGATGGCGCTCGATGTTTTGCGCCCTGTTTAAAAAAAAAAAATATTTGGCGGACCCTTTATAAACAGTTCATCGGATATTTGACGTTGTGTATAAAGAAAATTCATTGCATTAAATAACTTCTTAGGTTTTCATGGCCAGATTTGATATTGTGGCTTTTGAGATTAGCCGTGTGTGGCGAATTATTAATTTCCAATATTTCGACCGCCATTGCATGGGTCTTCTTCAAATTTGATGAGTTAAGTCTAAGTCATCAACCCTGAAGAAGACTCCTGCAATGGCGGTCGAAATATTGAAAATTAATAATTCACCACACACGGCCAAACCCAAAAGCCACGATATCGCTCATTGTGTTGTTTTATTTTTATGTATTTGTTACTAAGCACGGAAATAGTGACAGTAATATACACTATTCTACCAATAGAAGATAAAACTGCGAAAGCAAAAAAATATGTGTCATAAAAACTCATCAAAAGACCAACGCAGACAATAGAACAAAAATAATTCATTTCGTCAAACACTTTTCTCTCCTTTCCCAACTTGTTCCATCAATTCAACTGTCCCATTGTAATAGATATTTACAAAAAGAAAACGAGACGGTTTTTGTCAAACAAGTCGTTAAACGAGTAGAAGGTTGTATCAAGGAAAACGGTGCGCTCTATACAAAACGTTATAAATCTGATTAATTATAAAATACATTTAAAACCTATTCTCTCGATTTTTCTACGTAAAAATGTACAGGAAAATACCTAAAAATAGAAGTAATCTCTACGACGCATAACATATGACGCTTCTTCATCATCATCATCATCATCATCATCATCATCATCAGCCTGTATCCGTCCACTGTTGAACGTAAGCCTCCCGCATAAGTCTCCACCCTCTTCGATCCTCCGCCTTCTGCATCCAGGTCAATCCCGCTATTCTTCTTATATCGTCAGTCCATCTTGCAGGGGGTCGGCCAATGCTTCGTTTGCCAGTTCTTGAGCGCCATTCCAATTCACAAGCATTCACGTACAATCTATTTTTAACAAGAACTTGCTATAAATTGATGATGTTCACGAGATGACATCCATCTACGATATTTTTTAATTGATAGGCTTTGACTGGCATTTTATGGGTAAGGGATCAATTCTAATGGAAAAATTCCACAGTAAAAGTTTCACAGCTGTAAAGCAGAGTAGGGGACAATACAAGCAATGTATGGACGGCAGTTTATTTTGATCATCTAAAAAGTTCCGTTTAATTACACACTATCCGTAAGTATACTCCCAATCTATTGAGCCATATATTTTGATTTTTCAGTTTACAATGGATCCTTGTCAATGAATATTTGTAATTTCGCAAGTCACTTTTAATATAAAAAAACTGCTAGTCCTAGATATCACGCACATAATTTAAAGTCATCATCGAAAAATCTGTTAATTAAAATAACATAATCTTTTTAAGTATAAATAACAATCCAGAATTGACGATGAAAAATTCTTCACCAGGGAAGCTTCGCCGGGTCTATATTTATAAGTCGCCTGAAAAGTTATCTATGCGTAGTACAAGTGGCGGCCTGCGCGCAATAGCACATTGAATACTAAGACATCAGCAAATTTGGAAACTTCAATAAGCCCGTTATAACGGCTGCCCTGACCGCTACAAGGCACCACTTTGCCTCCCAAAGTGGGCTCTTTGTTTCGAATGAATTTAAGCCCCCCCGAATCGGAAACTTCGCCGGTCGGACCGACCAAGAAGCGCGCGGAATGGTGTTGATTCAAAATCATTCGCAATAATACAATAACACCAGCCGCAGTGTTGTTACTCCGGGCATAATTCGCGACAAAACTGCTGAAACTATTCGATGCAGAACTATAATTCTGTATAACTTTTTGTTTTATTTATTGACTCTCAGTTTTATACATTTAAATATCTTCAACTCTTTCAATTTAATTATAAAATACAAACGAATGGTTCATCATATGCCTTTATCTGTCCACTGTTGAACTTAAGCTTTCTGCTTGAGACTTCATCATTTTTCGCATCCTAGTCTCTTCCGCTATTATTCTGATGTTGTCACTCCACGTAGTAAAAATTCGGCCAACGCTCCGTTTACCATTCTCGGACGCAACTCGAACACTTGTTTTCACCAAAGACCGTCATCTTTTTGAGAGATGTTTTGCCTATTGCCTCTTGAGTGTGCCTATTTAATAGATAGCCTCTACTACTTGATTCTTTCTTAAGATATCATCGTATTTGGATTCTAACTTTTAGACACTCCGAGCGAATGGTTAAGTAAAATGAATTAAGCAAATTTGAGCAGTGCCTTAGTATAAATGAAATATATATAAATATGTTTATATATATATCCATTATGGAACAAGACTTATGTTTGTTTATCTTTAATATATGTTCACCACAAACTCCAAATGCTTAAAACGAATAATTACAATTATCTATGCCTTATCCCGAGACATATCTTCAACAAAAGGTTCACCTAGTAAAATACACATATTCTTCCCAACGACCTCCAATTTTAATAACAAAGAAGGCTGCACTAGTATTTTAGGCTTATTAAAATGAGTTCGTATGATTTGTTTGACGTCTCAAAGCATAGCTAGACTACTTGATTCTAAGAGGCGGATCAACCCATCAAACACGCGCAGACGTGACACATATGCGACACGCAACAATCTTAATATGATATGGATACTACAGTTGCCTTTATTCTAGACAGCTTCTTTTCTTAGAAGTCGCCAAGTGATCAACTCTGTTGAACTCTGGGTTTAGTAAGACATGACTTGAGATGAAGCGAGAAAAATGAGAGCCAAAAATATACAGCAACAACTTTTTCGAAAAAGTGAAGTATATAATTTGAAGTCTGAAAAATAAATATTTGTTTAATTTTGGTGGTATTTTTGGGGATTCCTGTACAACATCAATCGGCAGAATTATTTTATCTGTCCTCCTGAATTCGTTTCACTCTTTCAGGTTGCCAACCATGCGTAAAATGCTTGTTTGCGCCCATCTGGCATTTTCATAATCTCTCAGTTATAATCTTGTTAATAAGCACGGCTCTTTGACTTCAAAGGCTTTGTAATAAATTCCCCATAAGAATAACATTGGTTATTAGGCAGGGAGCGCAGCCTACTCGTTTCGACAAAGGAGCAGTTCAACCAAAGATCCACCAGCCCTTCCCTTACTTATAACGTAGTTAATTAATTTTAAAGACATGACATCACAGAAACGTTATCAATTTAATGAGCATCTATAATTCCATATATTTTTATACATACAGAATGATATTTCAGTTCTTAACTTGTACCTTTAATATATTGTACGAACGAAACGAAAACAGAGTGATAAAAAAGTACATGGTGCTTAGTATCTTATGTTATGATATACAATATAGTTTTACACAAAAAAACTTTATGAAAACTGATTTTTCTAGATACGTTATAAATAATGCCTTATATTTTGCCGAAGACAATTTGGTCAACGGTAATTTGGCGTATGAACCATTAACCGAAAGGATATTTGACCTAGCAGGCATTTAGCTGAAAGTATCTTCATGTAAAAGATGCTTACCCAAACAGTCTTTTAGCTGAAGGGAAATTTATCAAAACAGAACTTGGTGGAACAGCATTTGCCTAAACAGACATTTGGTCGAACGTAAATTTAACCGAATAATTTTCTTATTACACTTGAAATATTTTATATTACAAAATTACTAAACTCACTTAAGTTATGTATGCACTATTCAGAAAATCTATCCATTTAAAACAAATGTACGTTCGACCAATTGTCCGCTAAGCCAAACTTCAGATATATTCACATAGACTACTACGTTAAGTACACTTAAAATTTAAGTCGTCCAAATTTTTTTTGGGAAAAAAATCTGCAAAGAAAATATACAGATCATGTTTTATGATAACTTTAAAAAATGATAAAATTTTATTAATCATTAATTTGTGGTGTTACTTAATCAAAAGAATTTGACGCTTCGAACACATTAAAATGATAGACATTCAAAATACAACATACATTAAATAATATTTATTTATAACATAAAACAAACATTAACAGAATTTAATCACATCTTGAACATCCTGCTTAGTACAATAACGTATTCTGTAACTTATTTCATAGCAATTATCCTTGTTGTTTCTAAAATAATTAATTATAATCATTGTTGTGTTGTATTGTGAAAAATGTATAATGTTTCCTCGCGAAATTGGCAGTTTATTCTTCTTTTCATATTGATTCATAAATACAATGAATAAACTTATACAATGTAAAGGTACACAGGCCTAACGGAAACTTGATATTTTCCTAAGCGAAGCGTCTTAATTTAAAGACTCCAGATCATTACCGTCTAACCGACATGACGTAGACGTCTTACCCTTTATATTTTAAATAATTTCCTAAAGCTATATTAATTAACGTCTTTCGAATATATTTTCGGCAAAATGAAAACGTCTGTTATTTATAACCAAGTTTTTACCTAAAGGTAAATTGTGCTTTAACGGATCAAACTTTTAGCAAACAATTATTTCATTAAACAATGTTATGATATTTTTTCAGTACTAAAAATATACGCGATTTTTTTAATCACTGTAAAATTAAATTATTTAACTTGACGATTTTGCTTAAATTAATGTTTAATAAAACTCAAATCACATAAAAAAAATATTTTTTTTATTTAAAATTGCATTTCTAGTCTATTAAAAAAAAATGTGTAAAATTATTTTTATTACTGTCATAATAATAAATAAGTATGTATTAACTTTTTTTTGTACACCTTAGTGCTTGTTAATCAGCACATTTTCAAAGCTTCGATCATTTTATTTAATTATTTCTTAGCTTTTTTTTTATTCATTCCAATACAACAGTATAATTTAAAAACATATGCGTGTAAAATAAAAAACATGAACGTAACTACAAATATATCAAGAATACATAGAGAATACGACCAATAATATTACACTAGTCAAAGATCACAGAAGCTTAAGAAAAAAATGCAATTAATTAGTTCTTAAAAAATGTACTTTATATTCTTAAGTAACAATATGTAAGAAAAGTATAAGCAATTGTCAATTCTGTAGCACAATTACTTTTTAAAGTAAAAAAAAAACATATTTTTGCCAGAACATATCTCAAAAGAGATAGAATAGCAATAAGAGCCACCAATAACAAACTTGCCCCAGCACTACTGAACCTTAGCCTTCTGCATCAGTCACTTCATTTGAACATTTTAAGTCACCCCAGTATTTTTAAAATTAATTGAGTACATTGTGCAGAATATAATTCTTCTGCTTGACAAAATATTTACTTTTGATTGGTCCAATGTAAATGCAATGCAATTGCAAATTTAAACGAAGACATTAGGAAAATATACTAGTTTTACAAATGAATACAAAAACAGTGTTGTGGAAAACACTTCTGATGCATTATTTATTTTACAATAAGTAAAGAGTTATAGAAAAATGTAAAATGAATAACTTTATATTTTATCCGAGATGACAGTCGACATCGGAGATATTTTATTGCAAGTTTTTTTGAACTTCATGGCAGCCTAAATTTTTCAACCCAGTTTATAGCCGCAAGTTTTTCAGCCAGAAAACTCATCGCTTCAAAAAAACCTTTAATAAATTGGAAAACTTTTGTGACTGGGTCAAAATATTCTGAAACGTTTCTTAGGTATAAGTTCAATCGCACCAATAAAACCGTACGTGTTTGTCATTCAACACAACCGGACATTGCGTAAAGTGCGAAACTAATCTAATGTTTATATAATCCGAACATGATTTAAATCTAGTAATGAAAATATACAAATCGAAAAACTCTTGTTAACTTATTATCAAATGCTTATATACAAACATTAAAATTGGTGTACATATACTTTGTATGAGCTATTCTTGTTTCCGGAAAGATATTCTAAGCAATATTCATTTTAATATAAAGAATTACTGAATTCAAAAACTTTGCGCAAACAGTAAGGCATTTTACCTTTATCACATATCCCTGATTGCATTGAAAGTCTAGAACTACTTTACTTTAAGAAACTTTTGTCAGGAAGCTCACATGTACTCGTAAGTGCATCCTGTGAAACTCTTCAACAGAAAGATGGAAAATTATAATTACAATTTTAATGTTTGTGTACATCCATAATCAAAATGAAGACATTTAACATTTATTTAAAAAAATAATACCATTTAATTTGAAATTAAAAAAGCATTGAATTTATTTATAAAAAAAAAAAAAAATAAAAAAATTTATTAGTGCTTTTTAACTGTCTTCTTTTTCGTAGTAGCAATCCGGTGGATTGGTTTGCAGCATCAGAATCTTGCATCTCGATCTCCTTTCCTCTCGGTCCTCCGCAACCCTTTTCAGCTCAGCATAAGCGCTACAATTCATTTCCTCGAATACTTGCTGCAAATACTCTCGTATAGGGCGCCCTCACAGTTTCTACCCTCAACCATCCCTTCCACAATATCGTGAAGAAGACCATCGTGGCGCATGATGTGACCAATCCATCGGGCTCGCCTCTCTGAGATGGTTCTTATTAGGTGCCTATCTTCCTTGATTAAATATTAACTTTATCTTAATGTATTTTTTATCACGGAGTTCAATAGTAAGCCTTCATTAAATAATTTATTTTAGTTTTTTCAATATTTTCAGCATTCACTTTGAGATCATTATAAATAGTAAATATGTATTTATTTACCTAGTTTCTGAATTTTTTTACATTATCTTACGTGATCTAAGTAAAAACAAATTAATTAAATAAATATTTATACATTTATTTTAGGGCTAAAGAAGCGTTCCTTATGTTTTTTAATAAATAAAGAAAAATGATGAAACCAAAAATAGGCTCTTCACATTTTTTTTGTACACACATACAGTACAATACTGACAGATGGTGATAGTGGTTCTGAAGTCTTATCTGTGGAATTCTATGACGCTTATCATAGTGCATATGGCTAAGCGCTGCATGTGGAATGTTGATCCGCCAACGTCGTAGACTACAGCCCAAGATTCACACATCATCCGTGTTATCACAGGAATTTTCTATGAATGGGTGGTCTTCACGGGACGACCTTCATCTACCACTCATTTAAATTAATAGGCTATGACTGGTATTTAACGGGTGAGGGATCAAATTCCCACCAACCGGGGTATTTGAAAGCTCAGAAATCGATTAAAAAAAAATCTTTTTAATCTCCATCGGGGATCGAACCCAGGACCTATGGCTTGCAAAGCAAACACTTTGACCATTGAGCTATACCCACCAGTAGTGTTTTTATATCATCTTTAATACTAACACAGATTAAAAAGTATATTTCCGCAAATTCCGAAGCCTAAGAAGTATTGTAAAAGAAGATTTACTTTCACTTAAAAAATAGAAAATGGCTAATATAGTCGTAGTTTATTTAATTAAACATATTTATAATTCAATAAAATAATGGTTTCTTTTCTATTACCGCATGACATCATTTTTCCGAATGATTTAAAATATGAGCAGCAACGGTAAATACTTTATAACTCTTAAAGCCGTTTATATTTTTGAAATAATATGTTTATAATTTTGAGTTGTACAAATCTTTAAAACTAAATGGTCCAGGTCTAGGGAGCGTCGTGGTAATCATTAAATCTTTAATTACTAAATGCGATTACTATATCAACCATGACATATTTTAGGAGATTTTCTAAATCGGTAATTTTAAATTGACACTAAATATACAGCAAACTAACCAGCCGCTCGTTGGTAAGCTAGGAACCCACTCTACCGAATCCAGTCGGCGCGCGCGCACTCCAAAGTACAGTCGCGGCGGAAAAAAATCACTCCTCAAACTTTCCGGACAAACCCTGTATGTATATATAAATAAGGAATATATTGAATTATATTTAGAAATATTAATGAATCGCTATTAATAATTTGTAAAATTATTTATTCATATAATGTATGTTAAAGTATCAGGAAAAAAAACTTTACAAAAATTTAAATTATTATTATACCTTGATAGGATGACTTAACGCTGAAATTAAAATGCAAAAATACGGGACTTAAAATGTATTTGTAGCTTGTATTCTGTACGGTATTTTTAGCCAATACCCATATTTTCGTTGGCGGAAATATGGAGTGAGGGTTCTATTTTAAATATTGTTCTACGGCACGAATTTACGTTGCGAGCAGTGACTCAAATAAACCCCGGTATGCCCATAGCCCAATCATTATTGCGAACTTGTTGATTGCGAAATTCCAATCAGGGATCAATCTCTTGTATGCAATACGCATTCCGGCGCGCGGGCGAGTGACCCTTCACATCACAATCCCTGAAACCGCCGGGATTGTTCACCGTGTACATCAGAGCACATATAACATCCCAAATATTCACCATTTTCAGTTCACAAAAACCATTTAAGAGATATTCTATTTCATGCTAAAATCCTATGAAACCGACTAATATTACACAGGAAAATAATATTTTCTTAGTCTCAGTATGATTTATTGAGACATCATTATTTTATGCATCTTGTAACGTACGTATCTACGAGTATTGATTATATTTAATCATTTTGCTTCGCAAATATAAAGTTAAAGTAATATTGTTTAAACTCGATAAAATAATTCTACCTTACATAAATACGCACGTGAAAATAAGGCCCAAAACACGTAACGTCCCATTTAACTCTTTTCTTTTTTTCTTATTTCATAATATCCAAAAGTAACGCCATCGACGTCGCCCACTTCTGGGCAGACAGGATCTGACCCTGTTGTTTCCGACACGATTATATATATATCCAAAAATATTATTTATTTTTATTACTTAAATATACATATACCATACATAAAATTCTTTTTTCAACGCGTCAATCCAAGCACAAAAATAACGGCAGAAGCGGGATGCGAACCGCGGACCTTGGAAACCAACTATGCCCAGGTTCATACCGCTCGGCGAACTGCGCCATTGCCCTGCCTAGACTGACTGCTTCACAAGCTTAATATTATAACTTTAAAAAAAAAAAAAAAAACATATTATTTATTTAATACTCAATTCATATTTGGAAGGAACAAAATTCACGCTACTAGTTACTTATAAACTTTAAAGATTTTAAGGCGAAAAGTTATTTTTAATTTGATAGAAAAAAAACATGAAAGAGAGTTAACAAATTAAACTTTTTTAAAGCATTAAATGTTGTCAATAAATCGATTATCTAATTTTAAATGAAATGCGAGTATGAAGGAATTTCATTAGAAGTTGAGTGGATAAATGTATATTTTATATTTCATTACTTATTTTACCGATCGGTTTCACAAACTTACTCAATTAAAATAAGCACGTAAATAATATTAATTGTAATATACACAAGATGCAATAAACTTATTGAACGTATGTCAGTCGTACAAATAATTAAGTCATATGTGGCACTGCCATTTTCAAAGCTAATAAATTCCAAGACTTTATTTATACAACGTGAAAATCTTGCGCAGCCAAAATGTTTCGTTAATTTCTGGATAAGTGCTTTATTAATTAACAAAGCTTTGAATGCTGATACGGTGCACAGTGTTCACAAACTGGAAGGCTCTATCCGCCTCTTCCGGAGGCTGCGGGGCGCGGGAAAGGCTGTGGGCCCGACCGGATGTGGATTACACCAAACGGAAGGATGCCTGACGGTAATCACTGTTTGGAAAAGTAAATGTACAGCGTACAAGCCCCACCTAGTGCCTGCTAGCTAAAGCATTCATTATTGTATTAGGACCTCGTATATAAATTATACGCAATATTGTTGGGTCTTTGGCGTGTTTAACAAGTTCCTACTCAAAGTTTTCTTTTCCTATTTCACCAGAAATACCTGTTTGAGAATGGTTTGAAAATGTAATATTTATTATCTAAAAAGAAGATTGAATTACACTAAAAAAAAATTGACATGATCCCTTCAGATATTCAGATCTTATTCGTGCAACATTCATTGCAATCATTCGAAGCAATTAATAAACGATAATATGAAAGAATTTACCCACACATTTATTATTTATCAGAAATATATATAATGCCACAAAAAATACACATGAGTATAATAACAGCATTGTAGTTAATTGTTAAAAAAATAAACAAAAGGATGATTGTTTTTTAAATACATAAACACCTTGTGCGCGCATATATTGTAACAACTTAAGGAAGTTGCACAAGTTAATCGTATTTCATCTTCCTTGGCCAGTTTTGAACAACATATTAAGCGATCTTGGCGAAGTGATATAATTATTTTAAAATTACCTTATTCAGCAAGATATTTGTGATTTCCTTATAGCCAGATACTGAAAAATAAAGAAAAAACATATTTTAATAATGTGAAATTAAATTCGAATATAATTTAGTCAAGTATATTTTCAAAACACTCTACACAAATGTGAATGAAAGTGCTACAAAGTATAGACCTGTATGCGATTATTCAAATTCTTATATCTTTGCTTACGTACACAAAAGGTGCCAACCCTTTCGCTTTTATGCGATCAAAGTTCAGCGCCGTACTCGTAATGAGGTGATAACCGTACAACCGTAATTTGCAACAAAAGATAATGGGTGGTATTTTTCTAAGTGAATCCCTGCATATAAACCAGATCCAATACAGCAGAATAATAGGTATTAGAAAAGGGTAGTTGTAAAAAAGTATGAAGAGTTTTATTTGAGAAACGAAAAGCTAAGGCGGTTGCACTTCATCTTACAGTGAACCAAGAAAAAATGTGAACTTGGCAGCATGTTATCTCAAATGTATGGAAAAAGAGAACGTCAACTAAAAGTGCATTCAATTCTTTTTGATTTGGAAAGTTCTCAAAAATAATGCACATAATTTTATTTGTAGTTTTTCAGTATGGTGTATCAGAAAATGTCCTATAAGGAAAAGTAAGTTTTGTCTGAAAATTATATGTATATTTCAATATTACCCAAGTTCAAAATATTATTAAATCCTATCATCATCAGCCTGTGTCCGTCCACTGTTGAACGTAGGCCTCCCGCATGAGTCTCCATCCTCTTCGATCCTCCGCCTTCCGCATCCAGGTCACTCCCGCTATTCTTCTTATATCGTCGGTCCATCTTGTAGGGGGTCGGCCAATGCTTCGTTTGCCAGTTCTTGGGCGCCATTCCAATACTTTTCTTCCCCATCGACCGTCGTCTCTTCGACAGATATGTCCTGCCCATTGCCACTTGAGTGTGCCTATTCGTTGGGTAGCATCCACTACTTGAGTTCTTCTGCGTATTTCCTCGTTTCGGATTTTATCTTTTATATTAAATCCTATAACATTGAAAATTATAATTTAATATAAATATAAAATACATCAACCAAACGTTAAAACTTATTTTTTAAAATATATAAAATGATCAAAATCACTCTTCAAAATCGTTCACATGTGTTCCGTTGTTGCAGTATTTCAAGTCCATTAGAATTTGGTTTAACATAAAAAAAACATTTTTCGAAAAATTCAAGCTATACAGAGATTTTAACGAAACAGATATACATTCTAATTTATGATCACATCGAATAACGTGATTCAAATAATTCAGAATAACTAAGTTCTAACTGTTGTTTTATAAGCTGATTTTGCATATGACTTTTCAATTTAATTTTTTTTTTTTTTCATTTTCAATTTTATTTTTTTTTCCTTGCAGAAACATTACAAATTTTATCAATTCAATGCATTTCTGAAGTACAATAATATAAATACAATAATATACTATAAAATATAAATACAATAGGTACCATAAATGTGGTGATGTAAACTTATAGACACATTTAGTATCACTGACCTCACACTCAGAACTAGCATCAGGAGACTCAAGATAAACAGTTTGACTTGTAACAACAAAAACCCTGTCATAAGTATATCATGATTGACTCACAAATAACAAGGCATTATTGTCACAAAATAAAACGTGTAACATTTCGCCTCCATAAACACCAGTACTGAATTTAAAGCAATATAACACTAAATATGTCAATATCTTCACTCAAGTTGGTTTCAACCACTGTTCACTGCGATTCTTTCGTCTTATGCGTATCCAGGGTTGAACGACGGTCCTTTCAGGCCACACTTGAGGCTCCATGAGAGACTCCAGCAAAGTCGCGATGACCCCGACTTTGAAAGAAGTTGACAGCGTCCGCCTGCTGATAATCCTCCTGATGGTCATCCAAGAAGGATTGAATGCAGCGGTCGCTGCCAAGAAGCTCTGCAAGTCCTCAGCCGATGTATCTGGGTGAAGGCCCTTGGCGTGAAGATACGCCATCTTCACTCCAGTAACGTTTTTTGAAGGAGCTGCAGAACCACGGATCATCAGACTTGCTGAATGTTGTTGCCTTTCCGCATGCGGAGAGGCGCGACTTCAATACTTTACCTATCGTTGTCAGCGTAGACACTTTGACACATAAATTTAACTGCTTCGTACAATATAAGGCTATATCATATTCGTAGTATCAATCCGGTGGAGTGGTTTGCTGCAACAGAATCTTGAATCTCGATCTCCACTCCTCTCGGTCCTCCGCAATCCTCTTTGGCTCAGCATAAGAGCTACAACTCATGTCCTCGAACACTTGCTGCAAATACGCCCTCTACAGTTTCTACCCTCAACCATCCCCTCCACAATGTCGTGAAGAAGACCATCGTGGCGCATGATGTGATCGATCCATCAGGCTCGCCTCTCTGAGATGATTCTTATAAGGTGCCGATTTTCCTTGATTATCCTGAGAGCCTCATTGTTCGTGACGTGGTCTCTCCAGGAAATTCCGAGAATTCTTCTGTAAGACCACATCTCTCATAACAAAAGCTTCTAGTCATTTTTTATCACTTTCAGATAAACATCATGTATCACAACCGTACATCAAGATGCTCAAACAAATGTTTTGGCAAGTTGCTTGCGGAGCTTTAAATTAATATTTTTTGACTCACGAATTTTAGTTCTTTTATTGAACGCTAGCCTTGCTTGATGTATTGTATAAGGCTATGTACATATGAATATAAAATAGAAAGCTTATACGGGCACATCACTATCGCAGGTATCACAGATCGGCTCTTTACGTTGACTCGCGAAATGGCCGCAGAGTCTCTGACGATGCTCGGAGCCCGCCTCGGCTTTTAAGCCTGGAGTGCCCGGCGGTATTATGTGCCCGCGGACCGCACCTATGCGCCACCAAAGTGCAGCAATATTGTAATATTTAACGCGCCGAAATGTGCATCTGCTCACTGCATCCCGGGCCAAAATGTGCACTGCCCACCAAGAGTTATTTAGCGGTGCATTAATTCAAATAAACTTGAAACGCGCTACTTATTGTATCCATTATTAACTCCTTACTTCACATTCACACTCGGTTAGAAACAGCCTCCAGACTTCATGCATTCAGGACCACTAAAAAAAATACGCATTTACCAATTTCGGTCGTATTTTCGGTGAAAAAATCTATCTTTTATATCCATCACCATTTAACCCGTGACTGTAATTTTTAATTTTTTACTATTTCGCTATTACACATCTTTGCAGTGGATACAATTGTTAAAAAAGGACACTCACTGGAATTATCAGTTGCTTACTAAGCATAATGTTATCAGTTGCTAACTAATCTATATGTGCGCAAGTCAGCTTTATATAATTATTTCCTGTTAATCTTTATTCTTAAATCTTTTTGTGTGTTTTTTTGTAAATAGCATGTTTCTATTTTGTTGGTATATGTGTATGAATTTTTGCTGAGCTTGGCAAAGAGATTGAAAAGCAATATCGCAAATACTGTCGGAAAGGGTTAGTCAAGGAAGGACCAAATCAACTATTAAGTTCTTTATATACGAGTATAATAGCAGTGGGTGCATACTGGTTTTGCAAATAAATATTATCATTTAAAGTATAACACGATAAGAAGCATGAAAAATGTGTTCGGAAATAATTGAATTAACGCCACTTGATTTGTAACATATGAGAAATCAATCAAATTCGTCGATGATTGTAATAATCTATTAATTAACTGAAAATTATGGTCTTCGACCGAGACTCTAAAAACTATTTAAAATGATTTAAATATCTAGAAAACACAATTTTTTGTTAACAAATAAAAATCATATAAAGAAAAAACTTGCTAAGAATTAATGCAATTAATTAAAAATAATCATAATATCTATAAAATTTGAAATGAATGTTTTATATTTTAAATTTTGGATAACTAAATGTAGTTTAGATGATTACTAAATGTAGTAAAATAAATTAATACGTAAGAGTTACAGACCTTTTTACAATATAAAATGATATACAACTACGATTAGTGTCCTTTTTAATGTATAATAAGCTTTGAATGTTGCTATCGGACAAAAATAAACAAAAGTCTAAATCTAATGTATCTAAATAAACACCACATTAAAACATGTGCTCTAAGTAAGCTTCCAATACAAATAAATCGTTCTCTAACCAGGAAAACATAGTAAAAAGCGTAGATTCAATTAATGTTTGAAGATATATTATTTCTTTAGCTTTTCAGGTTGTGAAACTTATGGCATATTTTCTTGTAACGCATAATCCATGTGGTGCTTTTAGCCCTGGGCGTCCGATATGCAGAGCCACCGGAACTGTACGGGTCAGCATTACCATGTGATTTAATATCTTAGCTCGGCGTTAATGCAACTTCATACATTACCATGAATAATACAAACTCTGTTATTAAATAAACTGCTTTCGTATTCACCTCGCGCCCTCTGTGCAGCTGTAACCGGCGCTTTGTTTGGTCTCGCGTAGGCACGGCCAGACTTGAAAGTGATTAATGTATCTAATCTTGGCCGTACCCCGTAACCCGAACGATTATTTATTTATTTCGTTGTATATCTATGCCGAACGCGGGCAATTTACTTCAATTGAGAGCTATAAAAACAAAAGGCAGTTTCGTGCCACGACAGTAGTTTTCAATTAAATAGGACGTAAATCTGATAAAGTTCAATATGTTGTGTTGGTTTTTGTTGTGTTGCTAGTGAGCAATCATTAAGTAATTTTTAAATTTGAAATCTTACTTAAGACATTTATACAGCATCTGTATCATACTCGTCTATATATTCGAATTTAAATCTTGGTATCACACAAAAACAAAGCAGCCGTATAGTGGGTTTCTTAAGCAGATGCCCACGTAGAATACTGGGGGTATGATGGTTTGACCAAGGTGAGAGAGTGGAAAAAACAGCCATCCATACTACAGTCGGTTAAGATGCAAGGGTGGAACAGCTTGGGACATATGACATGTACTTCAGATGTTATCCTGAGGCATTCGAAGTACTCGTACATGTCATGTCCCAAACAGTTAAAGTTCTCACTACAGCTCCATTTTCTTCAAGTTCCCGGGGACTTTCACATTATATTATTTTTAGAAGTATTAATGTCAATTTGCTGTAACAATAATTCAATGTAATAAAACCATAATAAAATTTTCTATCCACATCCATTTAATAACTGGAATATATGATAAAAAATTGCCGTCAAAGTATTCTGTCAGTTTCTTTGTTTCAAGACATGTTTGGATCCATAGGTGCTCATCCCACTTGCGAACATACTCGTATATCCTTCCTAACGACCGATAAATCTTTTTAAAAGATGACTGCAAAATAATTTTAAATCGACTCCCCATGGCCTATACCATTTAATCTTTAAGATCGGCTTAATGAAATAATTGTCAAACACCAGAATAACCGAAAATAATAATTTTGCGACATATTTCTTTTATTTTATAAATTACTCAAAAAATACAAAAATGCCGCATTATAACCGAAATTGAAATGCTTTTATCGAGATTGTCATATGAACTATTTATTTTGTAACGAGAATTGTGTAAAATTATTTCAAATGGCTGACTGATTTTGACTGCGGTCAACGTGTCATTGTACATTCGATTCATCATTTGAATTTTATATCGACGAGTCAATTAAGTCAATTAGCGGATATGTTAACAGTGGGAATGAGTTGAAATTGGATATTAGCTGATGGGGATGATGAATATTAACAATTGAAAAGCTAGTTAGTGGGGTGGATAACTGGATACGTTAGAATGAAATAATCTCAAATAATCATAATATAAAAAGTGAAAATAAAACTTGTTGAAGTTTATTATGAATATATTTGTATTTTCATGCTGTATATAATATATTATAGATATTAAAATGTGTATTTCATTTCAGTATTTTTCTTATTTATGGAGTGGACATTGGTCGGTAGATATATCAAATAATTTATCTCATTTCGTGCGGCCTATAAAAACCATCTCATAGAGGCGAGCCCGATGGATCGGTCACTTCATCCGCCACGATGGTCTTCTTTACGACATTGTGGAAGGGATGGTTAAGGGTAGAAACTGCAGAGGGCACCCTAGACGGGAGTATT
This sequence comes from Glossosoma conforme, assembly GCA_022606575.1. Classification (NCBI taxonomy): domain Eukaryota; kingdom Metazoa; phylum Arthropoda; class Insecta; order Trichoptera; family Glossosomatidae; genus Glossosoma; species Glossosoma conforme. Next base: position 80,115 of record JAGTXR010000150.1, read on the forward strand.
TGCAGCAGGTGTTCGAGGACATGAGTTGTAGCTCTTATGCTGAACTAAAAAGGATTGCAGAGGATCGAGAAGAGTGGAGATCGAGATGCATGATTTTGTTGCTGCAAACACAATCCACCGGATTGATACTACGAAGAAGAATAAAATAATTTATTATTGTAACAAAAATATTTTAATTTCTTGTTTCTGTAATGCAGACTGTATTTTTTTAATAAAATCATTTTATTTGACACATTTGTAGAATTTATATAAAATATGGGTGCAGCCACCACTTAGAACAAAATAGTGTAGACCTCGGTACGTCGGGCTATTCACCCGGTTTTCTTTAAAAAAAAACGTACAAATACAAATCACCCAAAAATATGCCTCGGATACTATAGCTACCCTTTCTTCAAGATTTCTGCTATGGAGGTTATCGGGACCTTTATATGTTCCCAAATGGACTTTCAGTTACAAATATGTCCTAGAACGAGAAACGGACAGTGGCAGCTGATAGAAATAAAGTGAAACGGATATAGAAAGAATGGATGTTAAAAAAGAAAATTACGATTTCTGTCATTATTTCATATCAAACGTCACCCACTGTTTTTCAATACTGCGTAACCAAAAATAACGAAAATCTTTACGCCTTCACTTATATGTTGCGCGCTCAATACACAATACTAGTTTGGTACAAACTGAGCAATGGATTAAAATGATTATGAGCCGCCGTCACGTTGTTGATCCCCCCAACCGGGAGCAAAAGCTCGTTCCGTGAAACGTCCACTAAATAAATAATAAGCATTCGAGCGCAGCGTGTAAAATTCAAACGCACTCCACGTGTATATTAATTTTAATTCCGCGCTTTCGCCATTACCCATTCTCTTTCGCAAACTTTATCTTTGCTGGGGTGGGTCAGAAGAGGTTTTTGCAAAATTCCACCCCCGGGGTCAACTGCTGGCGACCCTCGCAGTATCGGCCGCGTTTTTAGTGTGGCGGCGTTCATTTATAATTCACGGTACCGAACCGAAGAGAAAATTGTCGGAGGTGTTAAATAAATTAGGAGCGCGTACGGTCAACATAAATAAATAATGGGAGACCGAACAAAAACGAATCGTCGGGAAATGATATAGTGGAGTTTTATTCAAATGAGGAGGCGGAGGCCCGGCGTGGAGGGCTCGGCGGAAATTAACTGCACGGGACCGGAAATAGCACTTCGTCCCCTCCCGGTCGGGAGATTTACATGGAATAGTACTGAGGAACGGTCAAGGAACGAGGTCGTCTGTACTAGCCCATCATTATTGCGTCTTACAAAATTATGTATTTCTAGCTTCGTGTTTGTTGCGAACTGTAAATACCGGCGGACATAGAAATATCCCAGTCTTGCCAGTCAAACATGTATTTTATTTTATATTTAAATCTGAAAAAACGTTTTTAATTGACATAAAATACAATAAACATCCACAAGCGCCAATACTTTTTAATTTCTCTACTCGACGGGCGGAGCAAATAGCCGTGTGGCCGCTTTCAATGGTTCGTGGTTCGAATCCCAGCATCTGTCATTTTTATACGATATATTTATGAGATAAACATCATATGAAATGATGTTTGAAGTAAATTTTTATGTGAATCAGTGAGCGAATATTGATACTTTGGGTTATATTAGTCTTCAGTGTTTTGTAATTGAATTGTATTCTAGAACTACCAAAAACAATTTAACATAAAATGTGTGTAGTAATTATCTAGTACTTATTATTTATTTGTATAGCTCGTTCAGTGGAAACCTAAAAAAAATATTTTTGGTGTAAAATAATAGGCCTTGTTTGTTTCAATAATTATAAATTAAAAACATATTATTCCTTAATCTACCTCTTAGAACCAATCGATACATACTTTGACCATGTCGGTTTAATGATGCGACAATTTAATGAAATTTAAAATAACGTGAATTTGAATATGAAAATATAAAACACCCCTTTCTTCTGAAAGGCATAAAAAATGCATAATACTCGTATGTATACGGAGAAGCTTCACATAAATGAATGATTTAGGGTGATAAGGAATCATGAAAGTTAATAGATTTTTTTTCTCTCGTGATTGACATCCTTTTTCTTTATCTTAGAAGTAAATAAAGACGCAGAGTTAACTATTTGTTCAAAAAATTCGTCCATTACAAAAAAAAATCAACATTATATTTTTATATAAAGCAATAACTTTTTGGTAAAACATGATTGAAATGTAAAACAATATAAAAAAAACTGTATTTAAACATGTTGTCTTGAAGAAAACTAGTAGACAATAAACTGTACAACAAGTGGTTTTGAACCAATTTGAACTGTTTTAATTTTTTCAATATTATGATTTCAACAACGTTACTAAAAGACATCATTGATTAAAATATTTGAATAAATTTTGTAACGAGATTGAAATTCTACTTTAAAATTATATTTCTAATTTAATCATTTATATTTGATATTTAAAACCACATAAAGTATTACTTTAACTATAAATTAAATTAAGATATGTTATTTTTTCGCATTCACTTGAGATGCATTTCGAACATTAAATACGCAAAAATATTTATTTTTTACATCGTTTTTACATTGATCACGTAAGATAAGTTATATATTAGGAGACTGCAGTTTCGACTAACTCGTAGCCTTTCTCAATCCTTCTTTTGTTAAGAGATAACAAGAGAAGAATTGAGAAAGGCTACGAGTTAGTCTAAGCTGCAGTCTTCTAATAAAAAACTTAACTTATGTGATCCATGGAAAAGCAAGGTAAATAAATAAATATTCATAATTTATAATGGATCTCAAAGTGAATGCTGAAAACATGACATCTTGGTAAGATTCATATTAGAATTAATCAGGATGTTTTTATTTATTTAATAAATGAAGACAGCTAATTTTCCCACAAACTTTTACAAATTCACATATTCGGAGACAGGTTTATATTAAAATGTAAAGTAATGTGAAACTGATTGAAAATGTGAAAAATCGATCGGAAACAATCTAATGGCATTGTTTGTTGACAATACAAAAATAAAGGCAATATAGCGGCCTTAAGTAAATATTTCATAAGAAAACTACCTCGAATAGGGAAGTGTACAGAACATTCACAGCGTTTGGATTTAGCCAGTACTAGCGCATGTCTGTTAGAGTTTTAGCGGAATATGAGTACAAAATGAAAAGAGTAAAGAAAATAACATTTCCATCTTTGGTCGCATGTGAATTCTGCACAGAATTTACTCTCAAAATGACATCTATATGCTATTTGACATAAAACCACTGCATTTCAAATAATTTATTTTTGCAAAATACTCGGATTTTTTTTTTGATGATAAATAAGTGCTTAGTTTATGTTTTAATGAATGAAAAATCGATCGTGAAGCATCGAAATATTATCGTAAAACCGCTTCATTTACTATCTGAAACACTTATACTAGCTTATTCTTTACAAGTAGTTCATGTATTTATAAAAACAAGAAAATGGACTATTACGGTGTGTGACAGGTGGTAATTTGTGTTTGGAATACACGTAATATTATTAGTATTCGCATTATATAACGTATTATGTGAGTAATTAAATATACATATACTATACATAAAAATCCTTTAACGAGTCAAATCATTCAGAAAAAATATCGGCGGGCGCGGGATGCGAACCGCGGACCTTTGGAACCAACCATTTTGCCCAGGTAATTATACCGCTCGGCCACCGGGCCAATTTCTTCCACCTGAGATGACTCGTCTCTGATCTTCTATATAAGTTATCATCGTATGATAGATGTCGCTATAGTATATATTCAAAGTATGTATATTTTTATTTTTTATTATTCAATCAGAATGCATTTATTCACAAGCTTAATATTATTATTTCCGGCAGTCTATTTATTTTAGTAAGTACAAAGGTCCGCGGTTCGCATACCGTTCCCGCCGATATTTTTTCTGAATGATTTGACTCGTTTAAAGATTTTTATGTATAGTATATGTAAATTTAATTGCTTATAATATTGTAAAATAGTCAATGATCTATAAAAGTAGATTAGAATATTTAAATAATAAAATAATATTCTAATAAATAATTTAAAATATCCATATTATGTGAGTATTACTATATAACGTTAATTATAATTAAAAATTCAATATATCTAATAAATAAAAATATAAATTTTATTAATATATAACGTATTATATATAAATATTACTTTTCCAAAAAGAGTTAAAAAAGGTCTCAAACAAGCCAAATAATCATTATTGACACGATGGTTAGTCATGAGTGACATGATTTGAGAGAAAAATAATTACGGAAACTGCTTTCTAAAACAAGAATTTTAAATAATATATCAATCAAAATAACGTCTCGCGCAACTACAAAAACTGGTTAAATTTGTAATTAAATCATTTTGCAAACCTTCATTTATTTTGAAACATCGTAACGTTCTATTGAAATTTGATAAATTGTTATTAAAAAGTCATTTATAAATTGCTTTGTCAAAAAAATGTTATCTCTAATACTGTGTAATTCAGAAACGATCAATTTTATAAAATACTTTAACATAATAAGTGATTTTTTTTATTAAAAGGTTAATAAAATCTGTGTTAAGGTATTGTTGCAACTCAGTAATTAAAATACGATATTTTTAGTTACTGCTAGAAATACGAATTTTAATATTAAAGTTCGGCTACACGTTTCAAAAAAAATTATTGATATGCGTGGTTGAAAGAACGAGTAAATAAAGAGATAGTATAGAAGCTTTGAGTTTTATCTCGGAAAACATTAATTTAACGTTTTTGATAGTATGAGTAATAAACAAGATGTTTATCGAATAGAGGAAAGTAAGTGCCCCAGTTTTTAATGCAAATCTTCGCAGAAAACATATAACGTTTTTAATATCATTTTAATACATCATTCGTAACGCTGGAGTTAAAGCTTAATATATTTGAAGCTTTCAGCAAGCTCTTACGCTGTACTCAGAAGTCTTGCAGTAATTCTATCATTAACCCGGTTCTGTAGCTGCCCGTACGTGTAGAGTATCCTCTAAAGCAATTAGACCGCACGAGGTAATGGGCCGCGTCCATATAAAGAACGAAATATGAATATAACTGCGGGGAAATAAAATATAAAAAAATGTATACCTGGCTGAATCAGAAATGCTCAATATACGAGCTTACTTTAGTGGAGATCTCTTCTGGAATATAATTTATTTCTTTATTTTGTAAGCTTATAATGGAACGCAATTATGTATTAAGTAAATAAACAATTAACAAAAACATTGTGGTAATTCTTGATTTTAATTAAATATAATTAACTTATGTATTAAATTTTTTGTGGACTGTTAACGTTTGGTACTGGTAGATGAAACACTTACACGAAATGAATACAGAATAGTTTTCATTTCTTACGAAATGGAATTACAATTATCATAGGTACAATCAATTTGTCTCAAACGGCTCCTTATACGCTTCTTGACTGACTGTAGTGAAAAGGGCTTAGTATTCTACCAAGGCATCTGCTATCAAAACTAATTTTACGACTGGATTGTTTTTTGGTGAGATTTCAAAATTCACAGCCGTATATGAGAGTAAAGAGGATGCCATTATGAAAGTATTTATATAAATATTTGGGCGTTTGGATGCACTCCGGCCCAAAAAATAAAACACGGACTCGCGTAATGCGTAATAATTAAAGCTCGCAAAAAGCGACCGTGATTTTTGCTTCGAGGATTAGTCCGCTCGTCGGTCCTTTGTGAGCAGGAGGGAAAAATTTGCCAGCATCTGTGCTCGGACCACAGAGAGGAGTGGGGAGCTGGGCCGGCCATAAATCTTGGCCAATGAATTAGCGAATTAGCACGGGGGTGAAGGGAGGGGCAAAGCTCCTGCTCGGGGAGCTTCAGACAACTCCTGCAGCTTTCAGACTAATTCTGCAGGTTTCAGAAGAATGTGCAGTTTCATACTTGTAATACAGATTTCCAGCATACTTAAAAATTTAAATTTGTAATGAGAAAATTATTTTTAAAATATTTTTTTAATATTATATTTTTAATAATACTTCTCTTTTCTCAATCCTTTATATATATGTAATATGGCTTTTATTCTATTATTCAAATAATGAAATTCTACTAAAAAATATGTGTCGTAAACAACGAACCAATATTCATCAAGTGATACGCATGGTTATTCAGAGCAAACACCATTTAATATGATATTTTTCTCATCAATTAATCAAAAATGAAAAAAGATGACAGACGCAGGTATTTGGACCACTAATCTTGCACTAAATCAAGTTTTTCGACTATCACAACTCGCTCATTTTTGCCACTTTATCGAGTCAAAAAATTAAAGATGGTATTTACTGTCAATATGTATGTTTAACAGTTGTTAAATATTTGCATTATTATTCATTGGCTTATAGAGTATTAATAATATTGTATAAGTCATTCAAGTTGTACAAATGTTATACCATATCTACAAGTAATCAAAATTAATTTAATATCATACAAAATCACTAATATGTTCATTATTTTCTTAAATGAATTAATGACCTGTTTTACCTTTAAAGACTATGTTATAAAGTGAAAGAAAATGCTCAACTGACAAATTGACAACTACAATTCAAAGTAAAATCTAATGAAGAGGAATATGTTTATATATATACATTACACCATGGAGATGACTTTTTCCTACACTTTTTTTTGATTAATTAAAGAATCAGAATAATAGTTTGTAGTGTAATTGTAAAACTCTCAAAATGTTAAATTCTGTAGATTATATTTCAAACGCCAAAAAAAATGTTTTTAGCGTGATTTCTGTTGTTGCTCATTTTATGTCACTTGTGGACTTCATGCATGTTTGACATGTATGAAGTTCTATACTTTTCCCTTTTTCCTATTCGATTCTGTAAGAGGTACGTGGTTCTCAAAGGCAGGCTCACGCCATTATTCTGCACGTATCGGAAAATATTGTTTGCGGGATAAGCAGCCGGTGCAACGCAGGCATTGCAATAATATCGGGGGCGTATAGGCCGCATATCCAATAGCCCATTTGTAAAACACTGTAAAAATATCGAATCAATTTAAATAGTTTTATATTTGAATAATAAATTAATATAATATGTCATGAACATTAGCAATTTCAACAGTAGACGTCATGCATTTAAACAACATTATAAAAATGATTAATTTTATTGTTGTATAACAATGTCTTACATATAGATATTAATATAAAATTTTAATACGACTTTGATAAAAATATTAATTTAATGGGCAATGCCGGATAAATATGACTTAGTGGTAAAGCGTTTTCTTACTATTCCAAAGATAGTGTGTTCGATCCACGATAATAAAATAATAATGATTTTAAAACGATTCATAATCTCTATAAATGCCTTTTTTCGATGTGAACTTGATCTCTCACCCGTAAAATGCTAGCTATAGCCTATCAATAAAAATTAGCAGAAGACAAAATTCGTAACACAACCACCTTTTTGGATTATAATAAAATTATAATCAAAATTATATTATTATTTGAGAAGTCTTTTAGTGCTTTTTATATGGTTTTGGGTTACTAAATAATAATGTATTTCACCTATGTAGTGTAATGTATCACATATTTTTTGCTACAAAGTAACATTTCACGATATAAAATACTGAATACCGTGTCTCGTATGTGGAGCTCCCCTCCAGTGCAGAAAAACTTCTCCCCTCAGTCCTCTCCGAGAGGGCTCTTGAGAGAACCACGACATATCACTCGTGCGTTTATAGTTCGTAAGGGCAGAACCAGCCACTGAAAACCATTTTTCTGCATTTTTATTTTCCATGTTCTCGTATCAGCTTACTCCAAATTTTATTCAGAAAAATATTATTCTTACTCTAATAATAGCTTTGCAAACATTGGATTCGTACAACTAAACACAATGCAAAGTAAAATAGATTTACCAGTATTATGGTGATTTCAACAATCGTAACATAATAAAAATGGATTATTTTACAATCATCGAGCTTAAACTTTATTATTATGTAAGTATTCTTTTTAATGCTGTCCATTTGAACATTGTATGTCGTTAGTTGGTTTGAGAAGCCTCATAGGATACACAATAACGGTACACGCTTAGAGAAAGTTAAATAAATTATCTCATATCCAAAATAAATATTTTAAAAATATATTTCAATATTGTATTATGTTTTAACCACTAAAAATTTAATCCAATATTCAAAAACTGATACACACATACAAATTCAAAGCAAATATCATTTGATATGACATTTCTCTCATCAAATCGTAGAAAAATAAACGGTATACGCTAGGATTCAAACCACCTATTTACTGATGCACATATTATGTGTGTATCAATCAGTAAATGAAGTAACGTTGAAATAATCTTCAGATACAGAAGCTTTCTGCTCACTTAAACACTATCTACGTAATCTTGCAACCCTTTGTATGAACTATATGTTTGAACTGTGTATTAACTGTGTAATTACCATTAATAGTATTTTTAAAAAGGCTTATTTTTTATAATAGATATAAAATTGGGTACTAGAGATATGGAGGAATAGATCAAGCAGACTCTACCAGGTGAACAAATATCATCAGAAGTGAAATTGCACTATCGACAACAAATATATTTCGAACAATTCCGAAATATATTCAGATGCACATAATTATAGTTATATCATTAATACTAGCAGGACATTTCTGAAAGGAAAGTTATCGCAGGGGACATCAATATAAATTGATCGAACAGATGTATCTCGGTCAGGTGAACCGATTTCATTATAACTGCAATCAAACTATCATCCACTGCTACATTTTGACATCATCATCATCAGCCTGTGTCCGATGATGATGATGATGACATATATGACATTTTCACATATATTAGAATTATTAATTACTAGATTTATATGAATTTCGGGATCAAAATTCCAATATCTAAAGCTATGTTAGTAATTAGTTGCATCAGAGTGTGATTACCTTGATTCACTGGAGACATCGAGAGAATTATTTTAAATTGCAATATTCACATCCCTAAAGAATAATGAGAGTAATACAAGCGTTGTTTCCGTCTTTATATCGTTAATAGCATATTATTAGTTCTTATTTTACTACCGGAGATAAGCAAAATAAGGCGCAGACCAAAACTTGGATGAGTCATCGCATGTTACTAACCGCATGTCACTGGTTGGATTGAGCCAATCCTCAGGACTGAAGCAGACTCTAAGGTCAGTTTATCCGAAGTCTTTAGGAAAAAATTAACAATTTACCCACAAATATGCCTCGGATAACTACAGCAGCATCTTTTGAAATCGTCTTCTTCTGCTCAGGAAGTTTTCGGGAACCATTTATGTTCCTAATTGAACCTTGGACCTGATAAAACCGAATATCTTTAGTTTGTGGTGATTATATGATCCGAGTAATACGTCAGCCCACCCAATCGAAATGTCAATGTAAACAAGGTTAATTTTTTTAATTATTCATTTTTTCTTTAATATTCATACAGAAGAGTTCTCGGAATTTCCTGGAGAGACCACGTCACGAACAATGAGGCTCTCAGCATAATCAAGGAAGATAGGCACCTAGTAAGAAACATCTCAGAGAGGCGAACCCGGTGGATCGGTCACATCATGCGCCACGATGGTCTTCTTCACGACATTTTGGAAGGGATGGATGAGGGTAGAAACTACAGAAGGCACCCTAGATGGGAGTATTTTCAGCAAGTGTTCGAAGACATAAGATATAGCTCTTATGCTAAGCTAAAGAGGATTGCAGAGGATCGAGAAAAATGGAGATCGAGATGCAAGATTTTGTTGCTGCAAACCAATCCACCGGATTGATACTACGAAGATGAATTTCTTTATTTATCAAATATATTTGCATGTAATATTGAACCCATGATTATTATTTTGGAAAAAGCGATGAAATATGCATAGTTCGTTATAACTGTTGCAGTGCATATATCGCTTATCTGAACAATATCCGCGCTCTTCAGCACTCAAGCAGACGGTCAGACGGCGGATCTCTGCTCAATGCAACATAGCCTTCAATTTCTCAACCATTTTACATTTCTATCGTTTGTATCCGACAAGCGCCTACAACAATAAGCAACTTATATGCAGTACAGAGCTGCTAAGGGCAACTTTTCTGCAAGGGATTTTATCTTACCTTGCGTTTATTTTCAGTTTATTGAATAACTTTATTGGATTGCTTATATTTCTAGCATTATTTAAAAAAATATCAGTTATTGTAATTATTTCTTAAAATAACAAACCTTTAAAAATAATTTTTGAAATATTTCAAATAATTATTTCATATAAAGTATAGACTTAATATAATAAATAATGATCAGGATATACTCTTCCAGAATCTATACTCCTTAATACAATATCTTCAAGAAACAGATAAATATATATTAGTCATGTCCCCAACCCACACACAAACACAACATACGTTTCCTATATGTAGCATCCAGCCGATCTCGTTGAGCGTCATAGAGCACACTGGTCTCGATCTTTTGTACACTTTTGCATGCAATCGCATAAAAAATAAATGTATTTCTTTAGCTACCGCGTAAAAAATAATTTCATTGAAATATTAAGTAGAATAAAAAACACTGGTGTAATATAACAAAAAACCCAGTCTTGTATAATAACTGCATACATATATAAGTCACTTTGTGTCATATAATGTATATTTTACCATTCGATCAATAAAAATTAGTCAATTAATGCCTTGCAAAAAACGAATAAATAAAACTAAGACACGCTATTATACAAACACGTTTCAATTTACAACATAAAAATGTACAAATGATACTTTTTGTGTACATCTTCAGTCACCAATTACAAGTATATACTAATTTACTGTTGAAACTGAAAATCATCAAATTGACATTTAAATGTTTTTTTTATCATTTTAAGAATGAAAATGTGTATCTAAAAATGCTTTGCAAAACACACCCAAAACAAATATAATACTCGCTTGTTTATTGTACGCTGTAAACATTATCACAAAGATGTGCCATTCTCCTGGTGTAATAATCATCGAAAATTTTCGACTCGAAGCTCTTGGCTGCCGGCCAAAGCCTTACAGAACCTGTAATATGGAATATATAACAGTTCACGGCGTATCCAATAGGGGCGTGAAATTGCCACAGATATTTTTCATCATTATATTATAAATTACATATCCGTATTAAGACTACAAAAAATACGAGTGAAATTTTAACTTCTTAGGTTTTCACGGCCAGATTTGAAATTGTGGCTTTTGAGCTTAGCCGTGTGTGGCGAAAGTATAAGTACTAAGTCATCAATCCTGAAGAAGACCCCTACAATGGCGGTCAAATTATTGATAAGAAGAAATTCGCCACACACGGCTAAACCCAAAAGCCACAATATCAAGTTAAATTTTCATTTCAAACTAACCGTTCTACGAATTGTATTGAAAAACAACCCAAGAACATATAATTTGTTCGGCTTCTCCAAATGATCTTAAAAATGGTTTGTAGACATCAAGCTAATAAATATGGATAGCGGATATTCGGTGCATTACAAAAAATAACTTTTCAATAATACTTATAATGGCTAAATGATTTTTCTGCTGGAGTTTCTCATTATACAGTTACCTAACATTCTTTTAATTGAAATATTCCATTTAACATCACCTTCCTACCATGTCCGGTCCCCTATCTGGAGTAAAGTATCGTCACAAACTGCCATTCAAAGTACTGTCAGCTTGATCTTCGCCTAATTCAATATCAGTTCTGCCTCCCTGAGCTACGTCGAGTAATTTTTTTTTTACTTTTAACATTACTTGTTAGTTCAGTTGAGCCGATATGACCTCATGGTCTGGATATCAGGAGTTTTGGGTTAATCATTGTATCTCTTAAAAAAAGTAATATACAATCATCCAAAATTTGCCACGGATACTATAGCTGCCGCCTCATTTACTCCTTCCATAGAGCGGACCTTGCATTGCAAAAAATACTTAGAACAAGGCAAATGACAAAACTAAGTAGTAGCAATTTTCAGCGACTGTTCTAGATGTCGAGATACGATAAGAAAATTATTTAAACATGATTGATACCAAAATTAAAATATTCTTGTTCCGCCGATGGTCACAGTCCCGGTACAAAATTGCGATATTAAAAGAAACCGATCGAATCCCGGTCGAAAGTTTCTTGGGTGCAAGAAACCATTATTGAAAAACAAAATAGCCGAAGCCGCAATTGGCACCCAACCTAATCCCATCTGCAGCGCAGTAACCCGGTACGTCTCCACGGAAGGTTCCGGCGAGCGAGGATTAGTAGTAAGGCTTTTGTTTACGAAGCGGCATGTCCGGGATTCAAATTCCAGAGACTTTCCGCTATTCTAGTGTGGTAACACGTCTATAAAGTTTTTACTTCTCAGTTGTTGAGCAAGAGTATTTTACTCTCTTCTATTAAATATTTATACGCTAGCATAGTTTTGCACAAGAAGTAGATACTTAGAATGAATAATTAAATATTGATATATCTATCGAAAAAACTTAATCACAGTCTTAATTTATAAAAAAAAATGGTTGCTTGTATACTGAGTACTAAAAAATATTTTCATCATTACAAAGGTCATCATCAGGTTGTGGTGTGTATCTTACTTCCTTTAAAATTTACGAATCAAACCAAAACCTTGAATTCCTATATTGACCATTAAAACCAACAAAATTATACACGCTTTGATTATGTTTTTTATTTTTTTACTTTCAAGCTCTAATTGTAATTGTCTGAATATAAATACTCCATACGTTAAATTTTAGAATATTTATTTTTTAGTCCCAGTATTATGTATTTCTAAATTATGTCTGGAAGCAGCGAAGATCAAATATTGAAATGGAAAATATATTGAACGCATAAACTGTTTGAACGTTCATACTTTCAGCTCGATCGTCTCCGCGAACGTTATTGTTCTGGACCGCCGAGTGAAATGAAAAATATAAAAAAATGGGCACATAAAACCATTAGTTGGGAATCTTTGCCGTATTCGGAGGCAAACGTTTAGTTATTACTCGAGAGCTTTCTGTATTTTGTATGTACACTGCGCTCTCCTAATACAAAAATGTTTCGGGCAAAGATAGAAAAGTAAGAATTCTTGGAGGGAGGAAGCAAAATGGACCAAAACGAACTTGCGAACGAACGGAGAACGGGAGGAGCGGTGTCGGGAAGCAATTTCGATTTTATAGTAAGGAAATAAAGTTTAAACTTGTAAGAGCTTAATACACTAAGTAACATAAATTGAAGTTACCGCCATTTTTTATGGGAGATAAAAACATTGGCGTGCCTTAAAATTACTATGCTTTTCTTTACCGAAATTTGTTTATTTGTTTTATATGACTGATGCTCAGATTCAACAATAGAAATAGTTTTAAATTAAGCAATACAGAAAAAAAGAACAATAAACCAAAGTAAAACATGCATCATTACAGAAACATTAAGGAATTCTTTTTTTTTCATATGCTTATAGATACTTTTTCAATCATATCAATCATATTTTTTATTTGTATTACAAATTATTCTATCCTCTTCTTTGGTTATGTCTTGGAAAATGAATAAAGTGAATTAAAACTATGTTCTTCCATGCCGCAGTATTCTGTTGACTGATTTTAATATCTACAAATTCTTTGGTAGTCATGCGGTAACAATAAAAATATTTGCTAAATCGTATTTTTATGTATTGATAATATCACTGAAAAAACATTAGTAATGGTAGAAGTCTGTGCTGAGTAAAGTTAAATGCATTGTATTAAGCACACGGAAAGATTTTTTTTATTTAAAACTAAGTATTATTTATATATGCTTTGTTTGTTTAGTACTGTTATGCAAAAAAAAAAATATTTTTTGTCACAACTCATCCGAATTCCTTAGGTTACCGCATCAGTATGAGTCTTATGCAGAATAGATCCATGGGAAAGCGCTTGGTGGACCAGGATGAAACATTATGTCCGTTTTCTACTCTTAGACATTATACTTAAAATATTCACTAAATTCGACAGAACATAACTTGTTAATTTTTATTTTAAAAAAATATTGTTATTTTTAACACTTTTATATAAAGCTTATAAAAAACATAAAACAACAACTACGAAATAAATGTTAAAATAAATTCATGTAATACTCGTATTTTTGTCATTTAAAAAGTAAATTTTATTTTACTGTCATATTAGATCAAAAAAAGATATTTGCGGTAATCTACGTCAATCTAAGTGATCTATATATCCCTTTATAATCCCTTATACAATAATTATTTGGGATGGTCAGATACAGGGTACTTCCAGTTTGGTTTTAATTTCAATTGAAGAACCATTTTTATATAAGAGTAAAAGTCTGTACAATATAAGAGTATAATCACAAATAATATGAAAAAAAAATGTGCTTTTATTATAGAGTATATTAAATTAAAATAATTAATATTCATAATCGTATGTATGTTATATTTATCGTATTTGTTGATTGTGCGTTATAATTAAACCTTTACGGCGTAAAATAATAATGTTTAATTTTACAAATAAGGTTTATAATTGTTGTTGTTATTGTAAATTATTCTAGGCTTTGTTTTATGGACAAATGTTCAATACTAAATTGGAACATACTATTAGGCTATTTGGTAAATAGCACGGAAGAGTGACTACAATTTAGTGAATAATTATTACCTCCGGCTATAATATTTGCACACGGCATATTCCAACTGTTCACATTTAACGCTTGATTTGTTGTAATAAGAACAGTTTTAAGCATGATCTTTGAATTTCTTCTATTAAATAAATATTTTATTTTATATGTTACCATAAAAAAAATTACAAATATAGGTGATATATAAAAAAAAGAGTATTTATGTTGTGATTGAGAGGCTCAAAGTAAAAAATGGACTGGTTTTTATATAAACTAGAATTTGTACGTATAAAAAAAGAATTTTCAAGTTCATAAAGTAATAAGACCTCCGTAAGAAATCGCAGAATATATTTTTGCTCTATAACCATACTAATACGCAACACATCCGCTTCAGATGTAATATTTTCTTCAAATGAAGCTTAACATAAAGATTTGGTATTTTTCAGAAATTTTGTGTGTCAACTATTGAATACATTTGATATAACATATTATAAATAACTGCTAGGTTATCAGAAGTTTCTTTTATTACTTGTAAGCAGCTAAATGCTCTAAATAGGATGTGATTAAATTCGGTAACACATCTTAAACTATTAATTATATTATGCTTTATTAGTAACGATTATAGGAAAAAAATATTTTGATAAATTGTGTATTGATTATATATGTTTTATATATGAAGGTTTCCAATAGTTATATAGACAGCAAGCAGACAACTTGAGAAGAACACCACGGTGTTATGAAACAAATGGCTTACGAATCTTGAAAGACGTGAAATAAGTTCAAGAAATAAAATAATAAGGGAAAGACGAGAAGATTTTTACAGAAACAGAAAATTGTTTCCACTGCACAATTTATTTTTTCTCTGAGATTTGCCGTTATACGCGATCATATAATTTCCACGTATATATTACTAGTATTGCTCCCATTCTTGTAAACAGATGCAAATCTTTCTATTAAAAGCTACAAAGCTAGTGCAACCTTATGAAGAGTTTTAAGAACAAGTACGATAGTTTTGTTTTGTGAGGAATGACGAGGCAAAAGAGCAGACACGGCTTTTAATTTAACAATTGGCCAAAAGACCATTGTGACCCTTTCTGAAACATAATCTCTAGATACCACAGGAAAACATCTACTTAGTTGCCCTTTTCCAGGCCTTTGGGCCCCTGCCGTCCTAAAAGGCATCGGAAAGTAAACATAAAACTATACACAAGTAATATTTGACTTAAAAATCTCTGCAATAGATATAGCCTATCCATAATGTTTTTGATATTGAAAAAAATGGCTTAGTCAAAAATATACTTTTAACTATGCGGAGTTGTTGTTTATGTAAAAAAATGTATGAAAAAAAGTATCGTGCGCATCTTTTTTAAGAAAGTTGAAGATGCAAAATATTTAAGCGCGCCGTATTGTTCACCAGTGAATGGCAAAGAGAGAAAAAATAGGTTTTTTTTTCTAGAATTCTC
Source organism: Glossosoma conforme (assembly GCA_022606575.1). NCBI lineage: Eukaryota > Metazoa > Arthropoda > Insecta > Trichoptera > Glossosomatidae > Glossosoma > Glossosoma conforme. Next base: position 96,200 of record JAGTXR010000150.1, read on the forward strand.
ATTTATTTAAGCCATTTACTTTTCAATGAGTAAACAATGGCGTTGTCACTAAGTCACGACTTGCCGAGTCTCACATAAGCTGCGAAGCTCCGACGAAGTCCTCTAGCCAGCCAATCTACAGGTTTCTTCACCCTATATCACTGTAATATAGTTTTAACTTATTACTTTTCATTATCCCAAGGAAAATAATGCCTTGCATTTAAACGGGTTTTGTTTTAATGGATTTTTTCTTAACGCCGAGAACAACGTTTATTTAATAAGCGGTGTAATTGAATTTCTTTATTAAAAGTGCATAGTTAGAGTTGTTAACCACCCATTATCTACCGTAAAAATACTTAATATATATTTTTTTGCCGTTTTACTTACAAAATATTTAAAATCAACCGTAATAAAAAACATTAAAATAAGAACAATTCTACAATTGTTTTTTTTAATTTTGGTGTGTAAATGGTCGCTACAAATTATCACCATAAAATTATATTATTCACCATTATCTTCTGTTTAAATCACTTCACCTCTGTGTCTGAAATTTCTACCACTGAATTCATAATTTTTGTAATAAGATAAAATTATACTCGTGTAAGATAAAATTATAAAACAATAAAGCGTGCCATGCAATAAGGCCTGCCATACAACAAAGTGTGTAATACAATAAGGCCGACTCTTCATATCTTTAAGCAAGCTAACATTTTGTGATAAATGGTACTTCTACAAAATAAAAAAACAACCTTAGGTGGCTCTGTATGAAGTGGCTTATTGTTCTTCTCCTGCTGCTTTCTGATGTACAGCTGTCGTCTCATCTTTTATACACAGATCTGGTGCCCATACTTTGTCATCTACTCGCCACTCTTTCTAAACACATTTTTCCAGCATGATCCAGTACCGCATTCTTAATCTTTCTTAACGCACGATATATTTGCATCTTAGTATTTCTCACTAGATTTTTTTAGTTTGTGTTGTCAAGCTGAGACTCTATGCCGTGTGTTATAATCAATCATACTCATATCATGTCATATGTCACTACTATACCCTCCTTCATCATGTGTTTGTTTATAAATACAACATTTATCAAACATACATAATGACGGTTTTTATTGCTTGTTCTCTAACTTACTCATTGATCATTTCATTCTTTAATTTCTTCAAATTCTTGCTGCTATATATATTGATGCGTTAGTACTTATTACTCGATATATTATTGTATCGACGAAGTAGCGGCTACAAAAAGGAGCATTAAGTTTCTACATAAGCAAACAGTTAAGAGCGCTTATTAGATTTTTATCGTAATATACTCGTAAAAGGAAAATGTGCAATGTTTTATGGGACAGCCTAGAGACGATTTCAAATGAAGCGCAACTATTACTCAAGTCAAACAATGATGTAATACACGCTATTTGCATGGCTTAATGATTGTTTTCTTAGGGCCGCTCCAATCCATCTCAACCCTTGGATGGACCAAGGCACTGGCGGTTGAATAAAAATAAACACATACACCGTGGACTCACAGCTGCACGTGAAATGTAACTATAGACGAAAAATAATATTTGCATTCGGTTTCAAAGGGAGAGATGTGAGTCATAAAACGCGAATGATCATATACGACTTAAAACGTTTATAATATGATACATGCTGTACAATTTCAATATTAATACTTTTGAGAAGTATCTTCTTGCTCGTAAAATTTTCAGCTTAAAGTAAACATAAAATTACATACATTTCATATTTTATACATATACATCTCTAGCTACCATAGTATATTCTTGTAGTATAATCGTTCGATGATCGAAGAGAAGTAACGCAAGCCACCGATTAGGTTGAGGAGTGCTTAAGTAATTTTATATTCATTTTAATAAAAGAAACTAACAATTAAAAATATTGAGTTTGATTTCACATTTTTTAAGGAGATTTTTCGGACTCCATGACGGTCGACAGTGAGAAATTTGTTAATTTTTTCACTAAAATTAATATGAAATTATAATTTTTCAATTTCACCAAGTCAGTCAATAAGTTAACGTTTTTTAAATTTAAGGTTGAACGTATTAAATGGTCTTTTCCTCGAGAGCGTCCAGCTCATCATCTGATGTCTTGAAAAATGATGATAAGCAAACGCTTAAATATGTCTTGAATAATAGAGATGCCGTCGCTTATATGTACTCTCTTGGGGCATCAGTGCATAGATAATTTGAGATGGAGATTATAATAATTAATAGAAAAAAATGCATCCACCTATGGACAATCCATCAATGTATTTTTTTAATTATATATTTATTATAACTGTTTCAAATAATTTTATTATTAACTTAATGGTTTTTATTGTTCTTAAATTCAACGTTTTTATAAATACATAATACGACAAATTTATAGTGCATTATTTTATTTCATAAATTTTTAGTATTAAATTATTAACGATGTTGAGCGCATTTCCTGTCACGAGATAACGACGAGAATGGACAATAATTACGAGTATTTTGTATTATGAAAATGAGCGAAAAGAAACAGTTTATCACTATTATTAATTGAGGTATGTGATAAAACGGCAAAGTTGATTGGATTTCTAAAATAATTGTAGATTTCACGTCGAGTTCCAATCCGGCTTCCGACTGCTTCACATGTGCCAAAGTTTTATTATCAATATTTAATTGGCCTGCTCGTAATTGAAACGTATAGATTTTGAAAGTTTATCAATTTACGGGCAGTGTCTGTTTGATATTAGTTCACCGTGATGAGTCAATTTCCTGTGACCTTGGGAACAACCCTTAAGGGTATCACATAACATCGGGAATTATTCCTATTACAAAGCGGCTTCTGGTTATTTCACTTCTGACTCTTAGGCACCAAGATGCTATCACATCGAGATTCCTTAACGTGTAAGCTATTCAGTGTGTATATTTTGATTTTGGTGTATGAGACTACTTCCGTAACTATGATTAAAGTCTTCGTCGTCATATCCGTTAAGTAATTGCTTAATATTATAATAAAAGTTGACTACCACAAAGATTAAATGAGAGGATTAAATAAAAAACAATCAAAAACGAATTACAATTATTTATTTTAAAAACCTCTAGCATAACGAAGAGTAGACTTTATAGAAGATTAGTATTATACAGGTTATTATAATAGAACTGAATTCACCAAGCAAAAGATGTTTCGCTGTTTGATTTGCCTTCAGAATGTGCTATGTACATGTGAACATATTAGACTCCTTCGTTCAACGTATAGCTTTGCTCGGATAACTGATTAGATGATGATCTCTTGGTGACAGTGATTTTATAATTTGAAACGAAAAATAACGGCTTAAATGAATAATATTTTCTAACCTTATTAAATAAAAAGCTTTGTAACATTGATGAAAATTTATCTGCTACTGTTGAAAATATGTTTAATTTATTAACATTAAATATTTCACTTAATAAGACACGATTCAAACTATCAATATTTACATAAGCCTTTGAAATCTCAGAATATTTATTATCATTTGGTCGTCTGACATTATCCATTGTTTTTATAGAAGTTTCTTGTCAATCAAAATAGCTTTTGACTTTCGTTGAGCTACTTCAAGCATGAGCGCAAAAAGAGAAAGTAAACAATATAAATAGTGGACTTTGCTTACTTCTATACCGTAGGTTTTCCTTAAAAAGTATAGAATGACCTTTCAAAGTAATTAAATGTCCCGCGAGGAGAGAAAAGGAAAATAAAGAATCACAACGCTGGCTTCATCCCAGAAAGATTTCGCACTATATTACTCGTTTTTGGAGATGCTTAACTATTTTTATATGATAATATATAACGCTATTCTTTTGTTTATTTTATTTGTAAAAATGATATACTTCTGCGTAAAAGACACTTAAAAAAGAATTATTTTATTATTCGTGTTTAATAAAATCAGTATTTTTATAATTATGTGACTACATAAATCATGTCATTCCATATGATCACATAATGTTAATATACGAAAATAAAAAAGTTTTTGTGCTGCTTACAGAATTTTGAATAAAATAAAGGGCTATTTTGGCACCCAATTTTTAAGGAGAAAATTATCTTCTGAAATGTGAAAGATTGAATGGAGCCAAAAGGGTTAGGAACTTCTAATACAGCACAATTCTTACTATAGAATTTATCCTACATAACATTATCATCACTTAAGCTACCCGGAAATACGGTTTAACTGATCTAAATGTTACAATGAACTTATTATTCCCAAAACTACCCAATTTCCTAGAATGCTTGCGGGAAATCCTAAGGAGATACGTTCCGAATTCTAATAGACAGTAATTACAAATTTTGAATCATTTCCTTCAATTATCATAATTCTGAGAAATAATATATAAATTCCGGGTTATAATATATGTTTAGTGTAACCGCAAGCAAACCCTTCTTCTTGTAATAATTCCAACATATGTCTACCCGTCTCTCTGATTCTGGAAACCGTTAACCAAATCCTACAGGACATGTATTTTAATACATAAATATATTTATCCTGGACATTATAAATTTTGCCAGCAACAATATATCCACATCACAAGCATGTGTCAGGAAAAGGGCCGTCCCTTCCGAATATCCACCTCCATACATTATATTATACGCATTAAGATAGCTTCCATACAGCTTTCTAAGAAGCGATTCTAAAAGGAAGATTTGACAAAGGGGCTAGCACCTTTGTAGTCTCAAAAGAATTATACAAGTCCGAAATGCGATTTTGCGACTTAAAAATGACTCAATTCTCCGTCGCCATTGTCATTGGAGACTCGTGGACATGATAAAAACGTTTAAAATGACAAAGACAAATTGCAAGTCGAGTTCGATCATGAAAAAAAAACGATTCCTTTAAGTAAAAAAGAACAAAACAATCAATAGACTGAGATTTATATATTTGTAAAAAATATATGAAATTATTTTCATAGTTTTAAGCGAGGTATTTAAAAATAAAACGAAAACCTATCGGAATATTATTATCCTTTCCACCTATTCAAATATTATTTGATACATTATTGTAATATTTTGAGCATGGTCAATTTTTTTTTCCGTTACTAAGCTGAAGCATTTGGTTGTCACAAATGATGCTATTTAACCACATTCTGTTTGCCACTATGATCATTAACATATCTCATATTAAATATGCCTACGAGAGATCCACCGAGTTCTTAGCGGCTTTCTAAGATAAGCCTTAATAATAACAACTGTAGTTCATAATGTTCTATAACATCCAAAAAAACATGTTTCAACCAAGTGTACCTTCGTCTCTTGGTTATGGGAAGGAAGACTATCATTGATTTACAGCAAATATCCATCTTATGAGGCTTCCACCTCTAGCACATACTCTAAGGCCTGTACAAACAAGAAATGACCACCACAGTCCGACATGACGTTCGTGGAGGTACAATTCATAGAACATACCTACTGCATTCTTAGAACATACCTACCGTAGTCTTAGAACATACCGACGATTCTCCGGAATAAAACTTGAGTATGTAGTTGCCATGGATATATAAATCAATAATGCTCGTATAAAAAAAAGATAATCTGAATAAACCAACTCAAAACTAAATAAATCATCAATCCTGAAGAAGACCCTTGCAATGCCGGTAGAAATATTGGTTGAACGAAGTTCGCCACACACGGCTAAACCCAAAAGCCAAAATATCAAATCTGGCCGTGAAAACCTAAGAAGTTATTTATTACAATATTAAAATATATTTAAAAATAATAATAATAATAACCTACGAAGTGACAGTCTTATATTCCTTTGGTAACATATGAAGCCTCGCTTCGCTATCGTTCTATTGGAAATTCCAAATATTCAATAATACCTGCATTTACGTTTCTCGGTGACTACAAAAGTGCGAATTAATTCGTTTAACTTTCAATTACCCTGGCGCGGTCGCATCATTGCAAGTGTGGCTACGGACGCGCGTCAATGCTTTTAAAATCATCGGCATCAATAATTAAGTTAAGCCCAAAACATTATCAAACTGCGACTCCGCTCGTCGCGCCCCTCCAATTTTGAGTAATTCGCTCCCGCGCCCATACTTTGTCCGTTCCCTGTACGTAGGCATTACAACAATTCATTAAGTTTAACATGATCTATGGTCCATTAGCGAGGGGCGCGGGGCGCGGTGTCGGGCAAAGGCAGGCGAGTGCGTTCGGGACTCAGAGTGATTGGCATTACTTGTCACCCATGTTTTGAAACTCAGTAAGTCATCATCATCATTATCATCATTATCATCTGACGTCAGAATGATGTAGTCCTCGCTTACTGTTACCGAAAACCTCGATCTTTCGTCTCTTATTTCGGGTCGCTTGTCGTGCATTTAGGTGCGCCCGTCGTATTGTCATTATTGAACAGGTCCGCTTACGGGTGTGTTAGTGATAAACATCACCGCTCGTGGCACTGAGCGAGATCCTTCTCACACGTGAGTCGGTCCCTACTCTTTTTCGTGGCAGCGTCGCATTGCGGCCACGCGGCATGTCAACCCGCGTGGTCGAAGCTTGTTGTTTTTAAAGTAAATTCAATCTGTGCTTCTAAAAGAAAGTATTTGTCTGCTGCCCTGCTCCTCATCCTGCTTTGAGCGACGTAATAACGCCCCTCTTTGAGAGAGGAGGATTTTATCACATATGTCTACTCGCCTAACTAATCATGAGCGGCCGCCACAAAGCTTAGTCAGCTGCTATGTTTCTCGCCTCATCTCATGTCAGCCATACCGAATAAATTATATGTATAGTTCCCGACGGCTTTCCAGGACGTGCGAGAGGCATAAAGAAAAGGCAGCTGTAGGTAATGCTCTTCTGCGGCATCTAAGGTCACTCACCACTTGACTAAATGATATCTTACGATGATAATTTTATTCATAATAAAGTTGTATTCATAATAATACAACAGTACTTTTAAATGTATTTCTCTTTATCTTGATAAGAGGTTGTGTGTTTTAAAAATATCACCAATAATTAATTTCAAAAGTATTTTAATTTTCCGGGAAATATGGCTTATTGGAAGAGCGTTTGCATACCAAACGTCATGCGTTCATTCCTCTACGGATATTAAAATAAAAATTAATTTTAATCGATTCCTGTTCGGTGCGAATTTGACCTCTCACCCGTAAAATGCCAGTCGTAGCCTAGTAAATAAAACTGGCGCTAGAAGAAAATTGTCTCCTTAACACAACACCTATTTATTATGAAATGTTAAATTTGAAATTTCATTCCTTGAAATTGAGCATCTCTTTTAACGGATCAACTATGCACATGCAGTGCTTGAAAATGTTTAGCGTCAAAAATATGATATTTCTCTACCACCATCTATCAGTATTATGTGTATTTTACTATGCATGTATTTATATTACATTTAATTAATGGTTTTCTAAATGTCACACGTTGCTTAAATTTATATAGGAAAGTGAAGTGTGCCGTGTATTAGCCAGGTGTGGTCTACTCTCCCCAGTTCGCTTATGGAGTGCGACTATTTGTTTAAGCTTGGGCAGCTTTCGCTGGACCACTCCACCGGTGGACCTCGATTTGGAAAGCTCCTCTCCGCAGGAAACCGTGTTGATCCTGCCCATCAGATGGAAACTAAACAGGCAATCGGTTTGTTTTGTCAATCCAAATGCATTTGCCGAAAATGGAGTACCATTTTGCCTAAACTATTTAATCATACGTTTATCTATATATGCTTTTGTATCACACATGGCTATTGCAAGCTTGCTTGAACATTACAACAGATACGAGCAAGCATCTTTATTTTACTCATTGGACTACGAGTATAAAGTCATTCTTCTTATAACATTTTCAATAATTGTGGTATGTAACATTTAGTGTAAAAAGGCGATTGAACCCAAAAAAATAACATATTACATTAAGAAACCAATATAACAAATCGCAGCTAACATTATAGTAAAAATCTCCATTACAAATCAATAAAATAAGTAATTCAGGAGGGTTATAGGGTACGTAACAACTTTTGTTATTGATCTAAAAAATAATTATAAAATATCATTAAAATACCAGTTAATCAATTTAATTACATTATTAATGACTACCGGATCAATACACCAATTTTTAGATATTTCACGTAAGCATATAAATAAGATTATTGACATACCTGTGATCTCACAAATCAAATTCTTTTATAAAAATTGAATTCAATGTTTTGATATGGTAAGTAAGCGTTTTACCTTTAAGCCATATTTACGGGAATTATGAGTTCATAGAATCATACAATAGTATAACACGTATAATTCAGAATATCTCCATCACTGACTGACTATATTCCTGTGTGTGATCACAATATAAAATGTATAGATCACGTAAGTTATATTCTGTGTTTCAGCAGCCACTCTAAACTGCCTAGAAGCCTCCCCTATCAATCCCCTAGTTCTTAGCCTATCGGCACTGAAGCAAGTCGAATGGAAGTGCCGCAAGTGTGCAACAATATGATACTCCCACTGGCCGCAACATCTGTGTAGCTAACTACCCCACTAGGGTGAGACCGCATACACTATAGCTGTCACAGTCGTTTCAAATATATCACATTTTGTGCAATAAGATATTGCTAAATTTTACAGTCTTCACTTTTATTATTTTACTCCACAGTTCGATCTAAGAAGGGAAATGATAAAAATAAATAATATAGAATTTTGCAATATCTTGTTGTAAAATAATATATTGTATATAGTGTAATAAGACATTGCCAAACTGTACATTCTTGATTTTAATAGAATAAGACTAACGATAAAGAGTAAAATATTATTAATAATTATAAATATTGCTAAATTAAGCCTGTTTTATAAATAATATTGCCATATTCAGCTGATAAACCAATTCAATAAATAGATCAAATGATTAAATTTTATATTTCTTTAATATCCACTCAAGTAGGAAATATGCTTACAACAAATTGCCGCCACACATTTCTGTCGCCGTGTTGCTTTGCCTTTGAAAACATTCTCTCTCCCAAAGTTCTACCATTTATACATACATATTTAGAGCACACGCCAAGCACATTTAAGTAATAGGCAGCTATATTATCCAAGCCATATTTAGACAATTGTTATTCAAATAAATATTAAATTATTTTTGATTAGTCTGACGTTCCCAAGCTTGAGTCATTGAGCCCTAATGGGTATCTCAACCTAAATCATCATTCATCATAAATTTACTAATAACAACAAAATCGTATAATAAAAATATTTAAAAGTAAACATTGTAGTATATCTCGTATATCTTAATATTTAAATAAATACTATTGTTCATGCTTCACAACTTTATATCTTTCAAGAAAGCGTAAACAATTATATATCAAAATCTTCACCAAGAATTTAATCATTAATGAGTATTGAAACTACGTCAAGGCATTGAGATTATTACTATCCAAATTAAAAATGTATAAGTTTCATCTCGACTTACATCATCGAGAGGCTTCTCGTTGATTGCAAGTCCACTTGAAAATTGTCGTATCAATTAGTCGAAATCTCAGTTCCCTCGTCACATCACTTAACACTATTACTTCGACCCGTTCCAGACGAATCCTGCATAATATCAGTAGATAAATCACGTTGTCTGTCTTCCATCAATATGCTCTTACTTAACGATTAATGATAAAAAGTTAATGTAACACATGTAGACCACACGTTTTTACACTTTGATTAATTAATTTTCTTGTTCTATCCAGTAACTTAATTGAAAAAAAATACAAATATTATTATATTTTTCAATAAATGAATAGTTGTACCTCAAATCGTTTCAAAATGGAGTGAAGTTTTTTTTTTATACACTAACTTTAGACCGCAATTTCGCTATCAATGAAAACATCAGTGCAAGAACAGATTTTCACATGTATAAAAATAAGATTAAATCTAAACATTTGAAGAAAATTATTATGCTACGTACATATTATGACTTTCAAAAAAATTACACTTAAATACGTTTTTTAGTAAATCTAAAAAAATGGATGATGTATAATAATGTTGTATACAGCTAAATTTAAATTTACGATTCGAATCCTAGAGTAGAATTTAAATAAAGGAATACCTGAGCTTAAAAGTCATTCATGCTGATGTTCATTTTGATATAAAATGTAATAAATTTATGCCTGGCTTTAATATGGATCATGACGAACAACTTTATCTCATCAAATTCATCTAAGCTAAACACTTAAGGCAAACATAATATTTCGCTTTTAATGCGCGAGTAGTTTGGAATTAGCTTTACGATTTTGTTTCGCTTCAATCTCTCTCAAGTGCAAACGAAACTCCTCCAGGGAAGAGTGACCGTCTCAACACTTATGTATTGAGTTAATGGAAATGCAAATATTAGAATGACAAATTATACGGAGCTAACAAAATTATATTGACACCCAGCGTGTTTAATTTCAGTTTCAAGTTTCTCCACTAGCGTGACACAATGGGCCACTAGGTATTTGCATGAGCTTCCAGAAAGCAACATCAATCTCAAATGAATGATTATATCTTAACAAATATCAGAGAAACGTAACAAATACAAGTATAAACTTTAAATACTCGAATACTCGCGAATATAAGTTCGTAAAAATGTACTTGTAATTCTTAATGGAGTACAAATGTTTACTTCATATTTTGGTAGTTCCTTAATAATAATTACGTTATAATTACTGTTAATGTGCCAAACATTATTTAAAGATTCTTAACTAACAAAATCCATTATTATTACAATACAGTATTATTTATAAATTATTTTATCAGTATTTTTTTTGTATACTTTTGTACAATTCAGATAAATAATTCAAAAGCTTTCGAGTGATTTCCTTTTCTCGATAATACATGTAAGCATTATTGTATTGCAATAATTTTCTTAAGACTATCCTTATATATTGTGGAAGGGATGGTTGAGGGTAGAAACTGTAGAGAGCGCCCTAGACGGGAGTATTTGCAGCAAGTGTTCGAGGACATGAATTGTAGCGCTTATGCTGAGCTGAAAAGGGTTGCGGAGGACCGAGAGGAATGGAGATCGAGATGCAAGATTCTGTTGCTGCAAACCAATCCACCGGATTGATACTACGAAGAAGATCCTTAAATTTTTTTTTTTTAATCTTATGAACCTATTTATACTCCTTTATATACATATCGCTGTTGGATACTTAAAAAATCCTAAATCAATACTCAATAAATACAACTCGAAATACTGTTAAAATATGTATTTTAACATAGGATATTAAAAACTCATATTATACAATATAACGACATTTTTTTAATCAGTATTATGTATTTTAGTGGTATATAAAAAAATAAGAGACACTTTATATGAAACCATACTTGTTACTTAACGAAACCATTATTTTCTTTGAGATTCACAAGAACATAAGTAAAGAACCCAATATTGTGACCCCCTCAACAATGGCGTGAATGTATTGAGGGTTCGCTCGATAATAACAATGCTAATTTGAAATTGAGTCGCCATTTCTGCGATTACTTTCAATATGCGAAATGATAAAATATTAAACAAGTCATTTAGCCCGCGCGCCCCAGGGAAAAATCATAGCAATTCCGCAAAGGTGGAACAATGGCGGACCGGAGGGGAAAACGTTCCCAGATAAGCCATACCAATGCTTCAAACGACGTTTGAAAGTGTATAAATGGATGAGTAATTTCCATAATTCTGGTAAATTGCTCGTGATATTCCAACACAATCGCATTTCGACGCAATCGAAACGCAAATTACCTCGGTGAAATTATTTTAATCTTCAAGCGGAGTATTAGTGGAAGCGAAAGCGGCCGGAATAACAGCATACACAGATCTTGCCCGGGTATATTTTTTATATATATACATGTTCAAAAGAATACTAGTAGAAGCTGTATAGAATTTGAATCAATTTCAGCGTTAATCAACAGGGGTGTGTTGGGAAGACAGGAACTGCCAAAAAATATCTAACCACGAATATATGTAATTAAGAAATGCTGTATGAAACTCATAATATTGTTTTTATTTGTATTAAAAAATACATATTATAGAATTACAATAGAATTTATTTTATTTAATTAAGAAAATTTATTTTATCAATTATCGATTAAAGACTATTTATATTCTCTCTTTACCCGATACAATGAAGATTAGAACACACCACTTATGGGTTGTGGTGTACGGAAAAGCGCTTCTTTAACAATTTTTCTCAATTTTTACAGATTATAACTGAGATTTCAGTTCATGTGGTTATTCCAAGTAAAAAAATATGTTGTCAATATAAATTGACTGTGACGTTCACAGGGCGGCTAAGACTGCTGAAGCATTACTGATCAGAGCGTGTAGTGGAAGTAATCAAATTAAGTGGTAAGCGCGCACAAAAAAGTAGGCATTTTTAGCATTTGCTATGCATTTCCAGATTCACAATATTGTCTTTCCCAGGCTTGAAGAATGCGTCCCCTCCGCCCTGTGAACCAACTCTGTGCTATGAACATACTCATGGCGGTCCGTACGCTTCGCGTAATTTGATTTTCTCTTCATTTTTGTAATGCAGGTAAGAATGCTGAAAATTTCCAAGATTAAATAATAACATTTGCCATCGTGAAACCCGCCGCCGCGTCTCTGAAACTTCCGTAGATAATTTACTCTGTTTTTTTAGTATTTTTAAAGAGTTTTTCTTGAAACTCTGTTATATATGTAACAGGTATGTCGCATATATATATATATATATATAGCATACAGCTAACTTATTTTAGAGTTTATTGGGTCGATTTGTATGAACAATATGGATTAAAAATATAAATCATATTGTAAAGTATTAATTATTACTATACTCGTATAAAAGGAATTCTTTTAAGATAAACTAAATTTATTTCCCTATTGACATGTTTTCAAATTTATTTTATTAAGATTATTAGCATTTACTTTGAGATCCATTTAAATGTTAAAAAGAAAAATATATATATACCTTTTTTTAATATGGATCACCTTAAGCTCAAGGTGATCCATATCCAATCCGAAATTACATGTTTACTTCTTCATAAAAAGTGTATCGATTCATAAAAACGTACGAGGATGTGCAAGTATACATTTTTAGTACAGGCCTATTATTAGGACAGTTCTTAAAAAGAGAAAATAGGCTCAAAGAAGATGGAGGGAGGAGCATAAAAATATTCGGAAGGCATTCCCGAAGTCTATCTCAAAAATAAAATGCCAAGTTTTTACGATTATTTCGCAGCACAAAATAATGTGAAAGCCACTCGCAAAGTTATGATTTTAAAATGTACTCGCACATATAAAAGAATATAAATGGCCGCACTGAAACTTATCCCTCCAAAGTTTAATAATTTAAAAGTGCTTCTTTCCGCCGCGGCTTCTTCCTTTATTTGTTACGGCGTTTACCATTTTATTCACCATAACAAAAATAGTTATACAGTTTGGGGAAATAACTTTTTCGCGTTAAATTTGCGGTGAAATTGTCGCCGTGTGTGAGAGTTCTGGGTCGCGGGTATTCGGCATTCAAATCTGGCTCACTAACATTATTAGGACCGCATCTCTATGCTCATTCCTTGCATTTCTTAGTTTACATAAAAATGTTACATTTCAATCTCTTCCCCTATATGCAAGATTGTATTTTTTATTTTACTCACAATATTGTTTTTTATTAGGCTTTTACGTTTTTTTTAAGATTTTTTAAAAGACTTTCATTATTTCCTATTTTTCTATAGGTAAAAATTGAAATAATATTATATCTTTTAATATTGTATTTTATGTAAGATAATAATCACTTCCTTTCTCTCAGAGTTGTTAATATATATTTAGACACCGAAGAAAGATGATATATAAAATACCAATCATCACCTTTATTCGACTCCTATCCAATAGCTTACATAAGTCAGTAATATTTTCAGTAACAATACATTGTAATGTTACAGCATGTATGTATGTAGCTGTAATGTGAGACTAAAAATTTGTGTAAAGCTCATGACAATTATAGACGATATGCACTGTGAACAGGTTAAGATTTTTAAATGGTAATTTTTGTCGAAACTTTTTTTTTAAATTAGTTTAATTTATTTTCATAATTAATACACTCCTTAAGAGAATTTTCGTCATTTAATATTACCGAGCATGTTCTGACAATGAATAAAACGCGTTCAGTTTATTTTACTTAATATATATATAATCGTGTCGGAAACAACAGGGTCAGATCCTGTCTGCCCAGAAGTGGGCGACGTCGATGGCGTTACTTCTGGCCATCATCAGGTCTTCCTGGGTGCAGCCACTCGGGCACAGCGCACACTCCAGAAGGTGTGACAGGGTCTGCTCCACGCCGCAGTCACATTCAGTCGGTCCGCTGTAAAACTGCCAGGCCCTCATTTGTGTCCTCGTCTTGCATACTCCGGTCCGAAGTCTGTTAAGGGACCTCCATATATTCCACCCTTGGTCATGTCCAGGGGCTAGGTCCTCTTTCGGGGCAATCCAAGTATTCCCCTCAGTTGCTTTACTTAATTACGTACAATTTACTTAGTGTCTTCGTATAAAATATATAATACATTAATCCTTATATACATTAAAACACATATAAAGGTAGAATTTCTATCGAAGAAAAATTTAAATGTGAATTATTTACAATTAATTTACGATGTCTGTTGACAAGCGATGAATCTTTTTCAAAACAAATTTCATGTAAAAATATTTCTTACAAAGTAAATGAAAAACACTTGCATTGATTCTTATTCTTTCTTGTAAATATCTGTATCCAGTCTCCATTTTTTTGTCTAGTAAAATGGTTTAACAAAACTCTATGAAATTGTTCCTTCCAGAAAATCTTGAATGAAATGAAAATCTGATGAAAAATACCGAAATGCGGCAATATATATGTTGAGTACATTCGCAATGGAGTTTCGTCAAGTATTGACTGAAAAATTGCAAAGCAATAGTATTAATACATCGTTAGTCGTATTTGAATGTCCTCCCTGTCTGGCGACTCCATCTCTCCGTGAGTCGCCGCCACTCTTTATGGAAGAAGTTGGAATATTTTATTTATCTTTGCATTCATACTCCAGATCTTCTTCCCGGCAATAAATGACTGGTGCATTTGCTGTGTTCCTCTGAGAAATCGCTGGTAATTTATCTGCCGCATCCAAACTTGGCAATTCTAATATCAAACAACTCGGGGGGTTGGAACTTGTCGCTTCATTTCTATTTCCCGGATCTGTATCTTTGTAATGCCAGCCGTGAGTACAATCTAAGATTAAAACATTCTCATCTTGAAGAGTCAGATTAAAGTCAGTTTTGACGAAAACAATGACGTTTAAATTTAGTTAATTTTTTGAACTTAGGATATTAATTTAAGAAATACATATTTAAGTAAACCGGTGGGTTTTTTTTTTACAAAATAAGCTATGTCAAAAATAACATTATTTCGATAAAAGGTTTTTTACTTAATATGGATAGAAACATTTTTTTATATCCACCCATAAAACATAATTATACAAAGCAATATATTTAATACACTTTTTATATGTTTTTAATTTTTGTAGTCACGCAATTAAAAATTTTTGGTGAGTATCAAACAGTGAAAGCTTAAAAAATATATTTTATAAATTTAAAATTCTTACACTACTATAGTAATAATAATTAAAATGCTATTTAATAATAGTAAACCTTTTTAGCGAATTTTAAGACATGATATCACACCCAGACATCTAGTCATCTTACTTTCTTCATTTTTGAATGATGGGAATCACTATGACAACATGAGAAAATATAAATTTTGCACTTGCTGCTTACATTGTCGTCGAAAATAATTCTTCAAAAGCTTCTAGGATATCGATCTGCCTTTACACTGTATCCAAGCGCTTCTATCTTTCCCAGAAGGATATTTCTAGCAAAGGTATCCTCCTGCCGAGATATACGACTAAAGAATCTGAGTATAGCAATATTGTTTCTAGCGCCAGCAGTGGTTTGACTTGACGTAGTATCGATGGAATGCCAAACATTTTTCTTCCGGAATTTTTTTTAGACGTAAATAATTCATATACATTTTTCCCTTTATGCCGACATTTTTTATTTTATATTTCAAATTCTTCGTAGCTTTGTTGTTTACGAGTATATAATTTAGATCATCTCAACTTTATTTGCGACTCTATTTATATGTATTTTATTTATTTAAGTTAATGCATAATGTATAATTTTTATTCTAATAAAATATCTTACGAGTATAAAAGAAATTTCACTTTTAAATAATAAATTTTTAATGAGCGCGGTTCTCGTTATATCAAAAAAATTAAGAAATATAGACGGTTTTCGCAAAAAATGTGAATCAAAAATTTGATGTTACCGCTTGTTGCTTACCGTGTGTTATTGGTTTCATGGCATCAAAGGCATTCCAATGACGCTTATCGTAGGTAAATTCCTGTATTTTTTCGTTTTAAATGACCCCTTAGGACGAAATAGTCAAGGCCAAAAGAGCGTCTAGTAATTCATTCGATTTCCTTATAAAATCCGATTAACAAATCACCCAAAAATATCTCTCGAATTCTACAGATACGCCCTTTTCAAGCACTTGGATTTCTGCTCTAGAGGTTGTCTGGAACCGTATATACGTTTCCAAATGCACCTTTAATTGTAAATATGACTTTAAATATATGGAACATGGACTAAGAATTTCGCAGGAAAGCATAAACTATAGCTGCTTTTTCTTCAAGCCCCTCGTATCACGTCATCCTGGAAGGCTGTCAGGAACAATACATATACTGTACTCAACAGAGCTGAAATGGGATAAGACGAAAACTATGGTAGTTGATAGAGTATTGTGGCGGGAGTTTGTGAATGCCGTATGCTCCAGTTAGCGGAGCGGATACAGTCTGATAATGATAATATATGGGAAGAATAAATAATTTACAAATTTAAATAAATTAGAATAAACTGATATTGTGGCTTTTAGGTTGAGCCGTGTGTGGCGAATTTCTTCTATCCGATATTTCGACCACCGTTACAGGGGTCTTCTTCAGGGTTGATGACTTAAGACCCCTGCAATGGCGGTTGAAATATCAGATTAATATACATATCAGAGAAATTCGCCACAGGTGGCTACACCCAAAAGCCACAATATCAAATCTGGCCGTGAAAAGCTAAGAAGTTATTTGAGAGTATACTGTTTTGCTGTGGTTTTCTTTAATACACCCTTTAGTATCAGTACTTTTACGGATGAATAGTCTTATTCCAAACGGTGGTATTAGTTGTATGAGGTATGAGTGTTGGCTCTCAGACTTCCGCCGACCGCTGCATTCCACAGGATGGCTGCTAATTTGATTATTTATTATTTATATGGCGGGAGTCCGGAAGCGGCTAGCAGAGCGACCAGGAGCAGAGCTCTGCGAGGAGGTAGACTGGAGGGAAGGTAAACTCACAGGCGTGAGGCGAAATGCCCGGGAATTCGAGAGAGGCTGGCGGCACTTCAAAGGCTCGTGGAGGTGCAAACAAATGTATATTTGATAAGGTCACCGGTGAAAAGGAGCGCTTTTCTAGGGGCGTCATCAGGGCCGAATCACTCACAAGATAACAGAATCACTTTATTTATATTTGTAGCATTAATTTTTGGGATCCATTAAAAATATTACACTGATGAATAACGATGTGCAATCCCGCAAACGACCAGTGCTTAATGTTCTTCTTCATAGTATCAATCTGGTGGATTTGTTTGCAGCAACAGAATCTTGCATCTCAATCTCCATTCCTCATGGTTTTCCGCAACCCTCTTCAGCTCAGTATAAGAACTACAATTCATGTCCTCAAACACTTGCTGCAAATACTCCCGTCTAGGGCGCCGTCTACAGTTTCTACCCTCAATCATCCCCTCCACAATGTCGTGAAGAAGACCATCGTGGCTTATTGTTATAGCCTATTAACTAAGATTGATGGTAGACGAATATCGTCGTGTGAACACCACCCATTTAAAGTAAATTATTGTAATAATTAGATGATGCTTGGTGAAAACCCTCCCTGTCCCGTCCTGTTTTTGGAGACCCAGATGGGGACCCGTAACTGGACGTACGCAAAAAGGTACTTGTTAGAGAGTGGCTGAAGGCCTTCCCGTGATTATAGGTGCATCAGTTTGAAGTCAAATATACCTCAGTCTAAGGTTGCGAAGTAAGTATACTACAGCGAGTATCAAATTGATTTCTTTGATATATAACCATGAAATACGTGGGAAAATTAGATGATGCTTGGTGAAAACTCTCCATGTCCCGTCCTATTTTTGGAGATTCAGATGGAGACCCGTTACTGGACGCATGCAAAAAGCTACTTGTTAGAGAGTGGTTGAAAGCCTTCCCGTAATTCTAGGTGCATCAGTTGGATGTCAAATAGACCTCAGTCTAAGGCTTAATTGGATGATGCATAAATGTCGGGCTTAGTCAATGACGTTGACAGATCAACACACTACATGCAGCGATTAGCCATATGATAAGCATCATATAATCTGCAGAAGAGACTTTAGATATATAGATAGTGTCACTATCCGCATCTGTTAGTATTTACCTGTATGTGCTTACAAAAAAATATAATGGGAGCCATCATGTAGATAGGACAATTATTATGTCCACTCGACTAGACTGTTAAGACGTGAATCACAGATACCACAGAGATTAAAACACGATTAGTATTAGGCGCCCTTTACAGTTTCTACTCTCAATCATCCCTTCCACAATGTCGTGAAGAAGACCATCGTTGCGCATGATATGACCGATCCATCTGACTCGCCTCTCTGAGATGGTTCTTACTAGGTGCCTATCTTCCTTGATTATGCTGAGAACCTTATTGTTCGTGACGTGGACTCTTTCCCGGAAATTCCGAGAGTGCTTCTGTATGACCACATCTCAAAGGCTGCTATTTTTTTTTATCACTTTCAAATAAGCACCATGTCTCACAGCCGTACATCAAGATGCACCAAACAAATGTTTGTGTGGCAAGTTGCTTGCGGAGCTTTAAATTAATATTTTTATACTCTATTGAATATTATATTTTGTGATTAAACAGTGCTCAGTGTGATCCATGTTAAAACAAGGTATGAAATATTTATTTATTCCATAGTACAATCTACATGTATCGTTTTTGGATTTAAGGTGCCCATTGCCTGCTTCGTACCTGTACATATGGTTCGTCGCCGAAAGCGACTCCCTATATAAAGAGGATATGTTTTTTTTGAGATCGAGAATAATTCCGTACTGCTAAGGGGCGGAAAGAGGGGGCGGGAAAATGGGGCGTATTACTCCCAGCAGTGTTTTAAATTACGTCCCAGGATGAAAAAATAGAATGTAATGTAATGTTATTGCTTCTGCATTAATATTTCGCATGAAATACGCCGTGAAAATATTGTGTTACATATCTCTTATTTTACATATTACCTGTACGCGGATACTTGAAAAATTGCCAGGTTATTTTTTATTGAAACAACTTTTGATGAAGATAAATGCCAGTTACCTGTGCACAATTATAAAGGACTCGCTTGTATAATAACTCACTTGATTTTTTTAAAGTATTATAATATAATAGTTTAGTAAAATAATATTTAAAAATGTATAAATAATACTATTTTACTAAGCAATAGTTATATTTCTCATAGAACTAGTAGGAGTATGCATTGAAAACGAGCGTTTTGTATTAAGACTGATAATTCGGCATGTATATATCCGATCGGGCTAAAATAAATTTTACCTGAAAGCTAAAATCCTAGGCTACAAACATCAGTTTTAATCTTCAATTTCAACTAAGCAGGAGTCTAAAAAAGTTTCATCCGAATTTTTTAACATGGCTGAGTTTGTGCCTACAACTGAGGCGCATAGAATATTAGTAGAAACAAACAACGAAATAACTTTTCTTTAATATCTGGAACGTATGGTCACCACATTTGTCACCATTCAATTCTTTCATTTGCCTCATTATTCGTGCTTTGTCCCAAGACATATCTACATCCGAAGGTCAACCTGTAAAGATATATGATTCTAGACGACCTCCAGAGTAGAAGCCCAAAAACTTCAAAAGACCGTAGCTGTAGTATGTGAGGCATATTTTTGTCTGATTTTTGAAACGGATTTTCTAAGGGCATTAGATGATTTGCTGACGCTCCGGAGATCTGAACCATTTGGTCTTAAGTACTTGCTCAACCTGAGTGACACGCAATTAGCAACAGACGGTTACCCATCCAAGTTTTGGTCCGCATTCAATGTTGTTTAATTTCGATGATCTTCTTCTTCGTGTCAGTGACGTCAAATTATTTTTTCCCAGTATCTGGCAACGTCGATGGCTCGTATTGTTGCCCAGCATCAGGTCTTGAGATGCGCAGCTTGTTGGGCACATGGAGCAGGATCTTGGGTGTGAGGCGGTCTGCAGGTCTCCACAGTCGCGAAATTTCGGTGATGTTAAATGTAAATCGCGTATACTATTGTATGCGCTGTTTATTGCCTTTGACTATTCTATTTTTCGAGAACATTTTCTTTAATAGTGAAAATTTTAGTTTTTTTACGAAAAGCGGAAAAAATATTGGAAAATTACATAACTTGTTTAAAAGAAATTAATCTTAGGGTAACTGCAAGATTATAATTGCATTCATTTTTTTTAAATACGATCAATACTTCATTTTAAACTAGATGTATTTTTAATTCGTGACCATATTAATTAGAAATAACCAATCTATTTATAGTAGATTATTAAAAAATGTTATTAGAAGCTAGAAATGTCATTACTGGAATAGCCAATTGGTGAGCTACCTCCACCAGCTATTGCATCCTTCCAGACTACCCTCTAAATAAATAAAAAATAATCAAATTAGCTGTCGACCGGTGAAAGCCTGCACAAATATGTAGCCCGAGCAGACCGATGTATGGGAGAGTACTTTAGCGCCCTCTCATCACCTTAGATAATAATATAGCCACACATTGCACTCTACTAGAACTCATACAATGGCAGTCATTTTCGAAATTTGCACAGTTTTCGAATACTATAGCAAACTCTAGATAGAAGCATCAATTTACAGATTATATTCAATGTTCGCATACATCAAGCAAGGCTAGCTTTCAATAAAAAATCTAAAATTCTTGAGTCAAAGAATATTAATTTAAGGCTCCGCAAGCAACTTGCCAAAACATTTGTTTGGAGCATCTTGATGTACAGCTGTGATACATGGTGCTTATCTTAAAGTGATAAAAAAGACTAGAGGCCTTTGAGATGTGGTCATACAGAAGAATTTTCGGAATTTCCTGGAGAGATCACGTCACGAACAATGAGGTTCTTAGGATAATCAAGGAAGATAGGCACCTAATAGGAACCATCTCAGAGAGGCGAGTGCAATGGATCGGTCACATCATGCGCCACGATGGTCTTCTTCACGACATTATGGAGGGGATGGTTGAGGGTAGAAACTGTAGAGGGCACCTTAGACGGGAGTATTTGCAGCAAGTGTTCGAGGACATGAATTGTAGCTCTTGTGTTGAGCTGAAGAGGGTTGGACCGGAGAGGCATGGAGATCGAGATGCAATATTTTGTTGCTGCAAACCAATCCACAGGATTGATACTACGAAGAAGATTCAATTTTGTAAATTCAAAGAACTACAATGCTTCAGGTAGCCTAGAAGCTTATTTTAAATTTATTTGATATCAAGCTTTTTTAACTTTTTATCTTAGTTATTAATTGTGATGATTTAATTTCTGAAAACATTCCGTTATACTCAAATTTGATTAAATTATTTAGATTTATTAATTTTCATGAATTATCACATCAATCTGGGATATATAGGTATATATATATATATATGGATACTCATAAATTCGATTGATATGTCGTTTACCAGTTAAAAAAAAAATGACATGGTACGTAGTGTAAGGGGTCATTGGTTATTTTCATTTCTTATTAAATATTATGACTTTTCATTTTTTATTATTTTATATTTAATCGCACAATTTAATCATGAACAACTGAGGTATTCTTATGCTAAGTACACAGCTGATGCAGCAAAATATAATAATCTAATGTATTTAATCATTGCTCTGTGAATGATTTTGAGTATAGAGTCTTAATGTTGACTTGCAAATGAACTAAATGAGTGTGAAAGGGGCAGAAAGACCCCAAACTCCCTTTCCCTTTATCACTTCAGAACTTAAGACAGCTTTCATCCACCCTTCTCGATCCTTTGTTCTGGCTTCTTCGATGAGTAGTTTACTGATCCGACTGATTTTAATTCGATGTGTAGCATGGTTGAATAAAATGTATCATGATTGACTTATATATAATTAATTTGATGATTTCTTAATTACAAAATTAGAACAATTGCTTGAAAATACAGTTATGGTTTACACTCGTCTCAAAAAAGAAAGTTTATTATATTTCTTACTTTACAATTTCAGAGGTTCTTCTTATATTTTAAAACTTTTATAATATACTTTAATACGAATATTTATAAATAAGTATATATTATATATAATATATTACCTTTTTCTTAATTAACTTGATTAAAGCCTTATTAATATGTTAACGTAAAGTTTAAAAAAAAAAATCTTATTTAAACTTATAATTATTCAATCGAAGATACATCGTGTTCGATTCTTAAGTTAATTTTTTTTTCAACAAAAAATTTTTTTAACGAAAGAAGATATATTTAATTTATACCTATTTCCTTTAAGGTTTACTTTTGTGTTCTTGACGATGTTAGCGGAGATTGGGAAATTAAGTTGTGGAATGGTGAGTCACGAAAAAGCCATAGATCATCTTCCAACACGATGGATACATGATATCCATGTAGTAATAAGAGAAGGCTAGACTCTCAGATAAAAGTACAAAATGAAATGGAAAATTATTTCAAATATTTGATTTATAAGAAGTTTAAAACTCAGTGGTTATTGAATATTTTGACAATCAAAATATTCACAGTTATGATTGCATATAATAACATAGTCTATCTAAATGTTTTTAGTGGTGCACTGTTAAATATCTTTATGTTATACCAACCAATAATTGCACTTTTTTTGTATCATAGGTTATATATTATTTATTTGCTATAAATAATTATATAATTCATATCAATTAAAAGACAATGTTAAATAAGAGACCAGTAAACTATTAGGTATTCGTTTGAATCAATTTTCTTTGACTTGATTTTAACAAAATTCAATTAAATAGGTTTATTAGAATTTCAATCCCCTGACAATGGCTTCCCGACGAAGCCGAAAAATGACGTCAACAATAAAACTGTGGAATCAATTCAAAACCTTTTTCACTTTTTTTATAGAAATTAAGATTTCCATTAAGAATTATACGATCTAAAAATCGTTAAAATGTAGATTTTTATATTTTTAAATAACAAATTGAAAAATATGTGTGTTTACATAATGAATTTAATTTTAAATGATATATTAATTTCAGATATAGTTGGAAGGCAATATTTTTTATTTATTTTTATGCAAACGTATGCAGGAGAGCACAACCGGTCAAGACCAGTGCACTCTATGACGCTCATCTAGGGAGGCTGGACGCTGCATGCCGGAAACGTGTGTTGTGTTCGTATTTGTGTGTGGGTTGGGGAGATTGCAAGTGTATATTTATCTGTTTCTTGAAGAGATCCAGATTATAGGAAGGAGGAAACCTAGACGCTGGAAGAGCATTCCATAGTTTACCGGTGGCATTAAGGAAGGAACTTTGGAAGCTGCCAGTTCGTGGTCGACATATATTAACCGTGTATGGATGTTCGGCAAGTGTAAGACGAGGTTGTCGGCTGTGAGTGGGTGCAGGAGAAATTAGTTCTTTAAGTTCCGAAAAGCAGCGACCGTGGTAATAACGGTAGAAAAGATAAATAAAATTTGGTATTTATATATATTTAGGTAAACACTTATAGTGAACACAGAGGGCTGAGAGTCAGCTTAAGATCTATTCAAATATTTACTCAGGTTTTTAATTCGTGATCTTACTCATTTAATTGATTGCCTAACCCTAATGGGAGTGCAGACTTCAAACAGACTAACTACAAGTCTAATAGGGTTAGAGCGACTGAATAAATAATATTAATTTTGTAAATAAATTAATACCAAAAGACATGAAATAACCGTTATTTAAATAAGATGTGAAATAGCCGTTATTTAGTTTGAAAAAAGATTAATAAAATAATAATCAAAATTTATTTATTATTATTCAGCTAAAAAAATCTCCCACTAGCAAAAAACATTGACCAGCGATTGTGAAAATCGTTGAATAGACTTCGGATAGGAGTCGGTAGAACATGAATTAACTTTAACCGACGTAGAGTGTTGCAACAGCGTCACTGCTATGCGATTGCGGAGACCTTCGGACCGCATCACATTTAAGATTCTACCTCACGTGCTCGAATTGTTGCTTCACCTTTACTTTATGTTTGGTAACAGAAAACCCATCGTTGTTGCCAAATATTGCGCTGAATCTATTTGTCGTCTTTCGACATTAGAAATAATAAAAATAAATACTGAATGATATATAACGACTCTATATTTAGCCAATGCAGGAGAATATTCCGTTTAAAATATAGTATATAAAATTATATAATCCTGTCGGAAGCAACAGGGTCAGACCCTGTCTGCCCAGAAGTGGGCGACGTCGATGGCGTTACTCCCGGCCATCATTAGGTCTTCATGAGTGCAGCTTTTCGGACACACCGTATACTCCAGAAGGTGTGACAGGGACTGCTCTACGCCGCAGTCACACTCAATCGGTCCGCTGTAAAACTGCCAGGCTTTCATTTGTGTCCTCGTCTTGCATACTCCGGTCCGAAGTCTGTTAAGGGACCTCCATAAATTCCACCACTGGACGTTTCTAGGGACTAGGTCCTCTTTCGGGGCAATCCAAGTATTATGAAGAGTGAGAAGGTTTTACAAAATTAATTGCTAACGCAAAAATCATCGAGTATTTTTTTTTAAAAAGATGAATAAAAATAACACATAAAACTGATCAATAATTAAAATATGAATTAACAACGCAAAATGTTTAATTATCACACTATCTATATATATAAAAATGAATGTCTGTCTGTCTGTTTATTTGTCTTTTATGCATTCCTATACCATTAATTTGACTGCAATAAAACTTTGCCGAATTATTGCTTAGACTTAGACTTAGATGATAGGATACTAAAAATTTGATTTAATTACAATAATTAATTGAATATTTACGTAAAACGTGTTTTCATACAAGCCTATTGCATATAAGGAAACGAGTGACATAACATCTTCTAATTGGTCAGCGGCCATTGCGCGCGCATTCGGCCAGTGTTGCCAACTATGTAATCAATAATTACCTAATTCATCGGAATGTTTTTTTTCATTTGAACGGATGCAAAAGAGCGCCAAAAATGTCACTAGGGTCTTCATAGTCTCTTTTTTTTATGCTGCGATAAAAACCCTGTTTTATTTGTATAAATGGGTAATTTAAGAAGGGTTGGGGATAAGTCTATTGAAATTTTACAGCACAAAAAATGTGTTCTATGAGTATATTATAAATTAAAAAGGAATCGTTGGTTTTACCAAATAAATGAAATAACGAGAGGTTTCGAACATCAAAACACTTAATTTTACACTCGTATGTTGTAGTAAATATAAGATTTTTAGCATTGCATTTTAAATTTATGGAACACATCGGATATGCATATTGAAAAAGCACTTTCTGACATACTTTCAACTTTATTACTGTCTACCACAATGTATATGCGACTAGAAGTTGAAAGATAATGCAATGTTGCTTAAATTTATATTTGTTATTTTTTAACAATCGTAACCATAGCAACGCCGAAAACAAAAATGGCCAAATTTTGATTTATTCGTGTACGCAGCAGACAGAAAAACAAAAAACATTGTGTATCCAAAAGCACTCCAATAAATAAAAACAAATACAGCCGCCACTGTCAAACTCAGGTAAGAAAAACATAATCTAAGCTTATCGCTTCTAATTGGCTCTGGCCTCGCCTCAAGTCAGACTTATCCAATCAGAAGGCGAGAGGCTCCCGACGAGGCGCTTCCATAAACTAGCGGTTTATTTTTTTTAGTGGCATTGCAACGCATGCCGGGTACACGCTAGTTATTAATAAAAATGTTTCTTTATAATTTTGGTACAAAATTGTACCAGTTTTGTTGCACTTATTAGCGACGCCGAATCTTGAGTATCAACACATTATGTCCCAACAAAAAGTTTCGAAATGTGGTGATAATCTTTTATGGTCTCCGGGTATATATGGCTCGCAATAAAAACGTTCCGAAAAGCATGAGGGAGAATAAAAATGTAAGTGCTTATCACCATCAAAAATAGGGAACTCAAATAGTTTGGACGTGTTGTGAGTGATTATAAAACGTAATGTAAGTGATGTTACTTGGCAAATTAAGGTGAGACGAATAGCCATAATAAAGTGTACTTTTTCAATTAAAAAATAAGTTTCAAATACAAATTCAAAAAAGTACTCTCCCCCAGCAATTTTTAATTGAAAACTTAACGTTCAATTTTTAGGTGTTAAGATCTAATAAGAAATAATGTGAACGATTGGATACATTTAATCATTGGATACAACAAATCATGCCTTGTCATTTCTGTCAGCTATCAGTTTTGTAGTACGAGTATATCCTAGTTTAAGGTCAGTTTTACATAGTAAGGTTCAACTGAATATACTCCTAATCAATGGTTTTTCGATGCATAATGAATAGGTTGTTTTGGTTTTTGCTCTCCTCTATAGTAACTGGTAACCGCTCATCTATTAGGTCATATTGTCACTTATAACAGAAATAACATATCTCTATGTGTGTTTGATGTTGTAAAACGAACGACAAAAAATCTAGCAACATAACTGGTATTATCTATCATCACTAGAGAGTAACTGTAATAAATTATTATTGGTTTGAGTCATCTCTAAGGATAAAATGCTTCAATCTTCGAGAAAGTTAGACTAATCACGTCTCCTTAAAATAAAAATATGAATAAACGCTCAAATATGCTTATATATTCTTGGCATTCATTTAGAGATCCATTTAAAATAATAAATATTTACTTTTACTTACATTGCTTGAACTCAGTTGTTGCGTTTTCAATGAGGGCTTTACTTGCATAAACTTATTTTTTTTATGTATAATGTAATAATTTTAATACTTTAGCCGCCTTTTCAAGTGACTGGACTTTCATTTTGAAAGTCCCACAGAAACTAAACTTATAATGTATATACTGGACTTTACCCGTCTCACGCCCGCATCACACTGGAGAATAGTTAAGTCTCCATGATGATGCGCTCATTCAGATTATGATCAATTAGCGACTGATAAATCAAGTAGGAGTCTCCTTTGAATAATTGTGGCCACTGCACAGAAGTGCTTAAAAGAAAGAACCCGTGAATGAGACTAAGACCGCATTCACGAGTTGTAAAGATATGGAGATGGAGATGTAAGATAGATTCTCACACTGAGTGAAAATGGTATACTCTTAGGAGTAACGGATTATGATGTTGCTGAAAATGAGGCAACAATATTAGCAGCTAATATTGGGTTGTACTGCAAAATTATATGGCATTTTTATGCTTTAGATGGTTAGTAATTGATATAGTTTAATCGACTCTCGAATAAGATGTTCGAAACAGGTAATGTTACACCAATTTGTCCGGAGAACATTGGCGTAGTTGGTCGTACAACTAGTATATCGGTCACACAAAAGTGTGGGCCTTTAAAGTTCAACACAGGCAACAAAAGTGCCGGCAACACCTTACAAGGTAATTTGGTTAACACGGCCCACGTTCCGGCACGCCCAACCAAGGTAAAAGAGATTTAATTAAACAGACCGCCGAGTTATTCCGCACTCCCGAAACGTTTTTGCGTTGGATACTTTCGAAATATTCGGGGCAACTCCTCCGAAAGTGTCGCACACTGAATTAAAATACTCTGGGCGTAACAGTTTAGTTTTTCTTGGGGTTTTTCAATTCGGTCCTCCCGCGTGTATTTATCTTGCGTTTAAGTTTAATTCGCTTATTAAGTCCCTCAACTTCGGCGACGGATCTTTTAAGTGTAATTTCATTCTTTCGCTATGGCCGCGCAAAAAAAAACTTTGCTTACTTCAAATATTTGCACGGATATTCGGTTTGTTTTCTCACTCTCTTTTTTAGTATGTAATACAAAAGCTCATTATTAAGATTGTATCAAGTTTTTTTATTATGCCTTGGCTATCGATATCCTGATACTACAAATAAATATTTTTCTAAAAAAAGTATGGACTTATTGTTTAGTTAGTATTCCTAATATTGAGAATAAATTATATTAATAAGTTTTAAATACAGTAGGAAACAATCATTAAATATTTTTTCAAATCTTTTATGGGTGGAATATAATTATTTAGATACTTTTATATTAAATAAATAATAAAAATTAATATACGCTTAGATGTTCCACTAATTATTCTAGAAAAAACCGCATATGTTTTTTATCATTCTTCGTAGTATCAATCCGGTGGATTGGTTTGCAGCAACAGAATCTTGCATCTCGATCTCCATTCCTCTCGGTCCTCCGCAACCCTTTTCAGCTCAGCATAAGCGCTACAGTTCATGTCCTCGAATACTTGCTGCAAATACTCCCGTCTTGGGTGCCGTTCTGCAGTAATGTTCGAACATTCCAGGTGGCATATCTTAATGTCTTATTATAAAACACCTGAATACAGATAGGTCCATAAGGATACATAAAATAATAATATTTATTAAAAATGTAATCTACAATAATAATATTTATAATTTTAGTTAAATGTATTTGTTTTATTCACAATATTAAACAAAATAAAAATATTTTTTTTACCACATTTAAAATAAAATAAAATATTTTATTTTTATGTACGGCTGTGAGACATGGTGCTTATCTGAAAGTGATAAAAATGACTAGAGGCCTTTGAGATGTGGTCATACAGAAGAATTCTCGGAATTTACTGGAGAGACCACGTCACGAACAATGAGGCTCTCAGCATAATCAAGGAGGATAGGCACCTAGTAAGAACCATCTCAGAGTGACGAGCCCGATGGATCGGTCATATCATTCGCCACGATGATCTTTTTCACGACATTGTGGAAGGGATGGTTGAGGGTAGAAACTGTAGAGGGCACCCTAAACGGGAGTATCTGCAGTAATTGTTCGAGGATATGAGTTGCAGCTCTTATGCTAAGCTGAAGAGGACTGCAGAGGATGGAGAGAAGTGGAGATCGAGATGCGTAATTCTGTTGCTGCAAACCGAACCACCGGATTGATACTACGAACGAAAAAAATGTTTTTGTTATGTTTTCACTTGTTAAAAAATTGTTCAAATATCAAAAAAAAAAATGCTATAAAAATATAAATAAAACAATATTTACCTTTGAAAATAAATTGTATAAGATTTTGGACAAATAAAAAAATATACTTCAACAGTTTTCCGAATGAAAAGGCGTAATAAATATTCAGTAGCAAAATGAATATTTGATGATTTTCAGTTACTGAAGGTTCACTGAAACGGCCATTGAGCTACGGGGTGTTGAAAGCTCCGCTTTGATAAGGGCCCTTGGCGTGTAAAAACGACACTGCAGTGGGTTGCACTAATTAGTTTTATTGGGGAGAGCAAACACACCGCTCACAGTGAAACTTTAAGCCCTTGGACCTTTCAGCTACCGCAACCGTTTTGCTTATCCAGTACGAGTAAAAAACTTTTTTTTGCGATATATTTTTTTTGTTCACGTTGCTTTATATTTAAAAAAATATTTATAATTTACTACGAAGCGGGAACGAAAGTTTTTTTTTTACTTTATGTTTCTCTTAGCTGGATAAGGTGTTCGTCACAAATAGCCCCAAATAGCCACCATAAAGATCTGACTCTTGCCATGATCCTCGTCTAATCTTATAAGGTCTGTATTCCAAAGTTCTGCCGTATTCGTTATATCTATGATTCTCGAGAACGAACGTGAAAAATAGGCAATTTGAGTTTCCCAGGCATATTTATATATTTTGAATTCGGGTTGATAATTTTATATGCAGATGTAACTATATGTCGTATGAAATATTCAACTTGAAATGAAATATATAAAAGCCATTAAGCACTTTACTCGTATTTAATATTTCGCCTTGTTTTATGCAATAGTTTATACAAATTGCAGCCCTTAAATGTTGCATTCTAAGTTATTGACAGTATTAGATGACAATTCCATATATAAACACACGATAAATATTAGGTTACGTTTTACAATAAGCTTCATTTTCCAGATCCAAAGAAAATAAATACAAAAAGATTTTTAAAAAGATAAAAATGTCTTGTCTCGATTTTATAACATCTCTGTATTGCAATTACAAGAGAAAACAATGTTTCAGTCCACCGATGTTGTGGTCAGTAAATGAACATTTAATAAGTTAAGTCCGTGTACAAGATATTTAAGCCGAATGGGCAGAGATCAGACGTAGAAGTAACATAAACCTTTAGGCCAGAGGCATAACTGTGGCTCAGGGATTCCTTCCATGGCTCCCCAGGCGAGTGGTTGGTCGTTCTGTCTGGAAAAATATCTTGCCATCTTACATAGTAGCACCGGGTTTATACTTTTGAGACGGTTAATGCACCTATTTAGACACATGTTTGTCTCTCCAGAGACTGGATTCAATATTACCCTCTAAAAGAACTGAAAACGAAACATAAATAGATGTATTTTTAAATATTTATAGAAAGAATAAAATTCACTTCAAAGTAAATGTATTATTAAATTATCTATTTTTATCTTAATTTCTTGCTCATTATTCAGATTATTTGTCGTAAAAATTATTGTACATAAAACAGTATATTATAAAATACTACAATGCAGATGATTCGTTTCTTACAATGTGAAAGTGAAATTTATTTACTATTTACTGTATTTTTCAAAATATTATAACTTTAAACATAAAATATTTTCATTAACTAGTAGTCATGATATCAATTTGTTGTTGTTTTATATTTTCATTCAAAAATAAATGGCATTTCATTTTTTAATTTGTATTTGTTTCTCCCTTTTTTCAGGTTCCTTTAATTTAACAGATATAAACATTTTATAGAATATACTGGGTATATATATATATAATCGTGTCGGAAGCAACAGGGTCAGATCCTGTCTGCCCAGAAGTGGGCGACATCGATGGCGTTACTTCTGGCCATCATCAGCTCTTCCTGGGTGCAGTTATTCCACGACGCACTCCACCCTATGTTTGGGTATCGAAAGATAACCACACGGCTCAAATCAAGAAGAAGTTTCCTACAGTCGACAACAGAACTGGTGATACCTGAGGCCACCCTGCGGCTGAACATGTGGAGAAGCGCAAATAAGGGGAATACTTGGATTGCCCCGAAAGAGGACCTAGCCCCTGGACATGACCAAGGGTGGAATATATGGAGGTCCCTTAACACATTTCGGACCGGAGTATGCAAGACGAGGACACAAATGAAAGCCTGGTAGTCTTACAGCAGACCAACTGAATGTGACTGCAGCGTGGAGCAGACTCGGGAAAGGGAGCTTAAATGCAATGTTACAAGTAATATGGCTCCCAAAAAAATAATGAATATAATGTTATATTTTGAATTAATTATTTTATTTTGGCGGCACTTTTCACTCACTTAAATAGCGAACGTATGACCCGGAAGATAAGCTCTTTTTGCGTTAAGCTCATTTATATTTAGCGACCGCTTCTCTAATGAGTTAAGCAGAGACGCTTGAAACTATGGGGCTCGTAGAAACCCCTGAGCCTTCACAACCGTGAGGTAGACAAAGGCAAGGCGCAGAGTGCACGGCCGGGGGCGCAATTTTAGTCAGGGATCCCTCGCATGGTTCCCCTGGTGAAAGCCCGCCGGCCCCGGGCAAACATACAATACAGAACGGGAGGCGAGCAATGCACGGGGGACCGCCAGCACACCTATACCGCCCCGTATGCAGGATAACTTAATGAGTTATGGCAATATGGTCAAATCAAATTTCATCCCGGACGGAATTCCATTTGAAGCCGGATTATTTTTCATCCAGATGCTAATACAGGATACGTAGCGACCGAGTTACGTTAATTTACTAAGAATATATACTTTTACACTGTCATTACTGAAGATAAAATCGTACACCATATACTCTTTCACATATGTGTTCCATTTATGGAATACGTTGTCATCACGAATTGCTTCCATTCAATTATTGTAGTTTCCACAGTACATGTTTTGTGCCCCGACATATTTGCACACGAAAGTATTAATTTTTAGTAATTTAATATACGCATACTATAAAACATGTTTAAATTGTAACAATAAATATTGTTTTAATATATATTAATATTATATGCTCATTAGCGTCACGACACCTGTGTTTATGATCCACTCCCATAAACAAGAACAGGCTGCGGTATAAGCCTTCATATTTGTAACTCAATCTTCATCAAAATCTCATCCCTAATAGTAATTACCTACTCGTACAATTTAAAGTTAAGCACATTGGGCACATTACTAATTGATAATCAGTACTAGGGGTATAATATACCAAATTACCAGAGAATTATAATATCAATTTACGGCTTCCGAACTCTGATCAACGATATTCTAAAACACTTAGATAATTAGGTCACTAAATCTAATAAATTAAGCAGGATACTATATACAATGTAAGTATAATATTATATATCTACTAATTTTTCTAGAGAAGATTATAACAATAAAGAAGATTTTTAAAAATATCAGATGATAATTGTTATTTTCTCTTTTGAATAACTTTAATTAATTTAATAAAATAGATTGTCGGATAGTAATTATTACTTAATATTAAAGCTTGTGAATAAATGCATTCTGATTTAATAATAAAAATATACATACTTTGAATATATACTATAGCGACATCTACCATACGATGATAACCTTGTATAGAGGATCCGAAACGAGTCAGCTCAAGGCGGAAGAAATGGCCGGTGGCCGAGCGGTATAATTACCTGGGCAAAAAGGTTGGTTCCAAAGGTCCGCGGTTCGCATCCCGCTCCTGCCGATATTTTTTCTGAATGAATTGACTCGTTTAAATATTTTTATGCATAGTATATGTACATTTAATTAACTTTAATTAAGTTTCATGGAATTGTGAAATAGATAACAAATATTTTTTTATTTTAAAAACTACTTAGAATGTATTTTTATTTAAATCCATACTTGCAAAATCATTTTTTATATTGATAACAATTACAATGTGAGTAAATAAAACAAATATTACGATATATCGCATTTCTTTATATTTTTCTTCTACTTTCTTCAATTATGCGTCCAGTTATCTATTGGAGCACAAATTACCAGCAAACTGACCACCTTTTTTGTGATTTTCAAGAAATTCGGATTTCGAATCTTTCTGTAATAGAGTGCATATAAAAGCCTTTAATCTTTCTTTAGTAGAGTGCATCATTTATAAATATTATATTTAGTATGTATTAAAATATAAATAAAAGACGCATTAAGGTTTATTTTGAGGAGTTTGCTACTCTTAAGAAAAATTTGGTTTACAGGCGGTCCTTACTTTATTACGCCCGTACTAAAAGTATACAAAGAATACAAACATACAATCGACTATAACGCTTTTTGAATGATGTGTATTTTTTTTATTTTTCGTATTTTTAAAGCTGGCGCGTGGTGCTTTTTTATTAAAGCATTATTTATTTATATGAAAAAGTTAATTAAAAATATATCTACCATCTGTCTCGAGGTTTTAGTCAATGTACTTATAAAAACACATAAATATTTTAGTTTTAATATCCAATTACGGTATCGATGTGTATATAAACATAAATAAGGGTTATTTTGAATGAAACTCAGATCATGCATTAATTTAAAACCTTATTATTCCACAAATATTATTCAACGTCTTCCCTTTATTATTTGTGATTACAAATCTGGACCATTTTCGTAGTTAAACTACCATTATATTAATTAAACAAATAGTGGCTCTGTTTGCGCAAAATTCAACAGAGTTACAACGGTTACTATTGCTAACACATGCTTATTTCGAAGAAAGCATATTACAGTATGAAACACGGGCTTAAGGAGCAACCAGAAAGTAATGTAAAGTAACGTCAACTTTTTAATTAATGATTCTCTTCAGAAAACAACTTACAAGGTTAATTAATTAATGGAAATATTTCAGTACAATGTTCAAGTTTATACATAGTAAGTTTAATACTTTTCTATAATATTTCAAGACGAGTGACAAAGTTACCTGCTCTAATCACTAAAAGATTTGTCTAAGAAGTGTCTAAAAGTTAATATTTCATTTTGAGTTGAATTGTTTATTTAAAATTATCCGAACAACTCTAAATTATGTTCTAAATTTATAAAAACATTAATGTACTCGTAGTATATGATATACTCTCTACATTTTTATTTTACTATAATAATCAATTTTTAATACTTATACTTAATTCAAAACATTTACTCGTTCTGACAATCCTTAAGCGGTTCAGAAAAATTTAGACATGATTGAATTATTTAAATTATTGCAAAAAAAAAGTTTTCAAATTCTTCTATTATAAATGTTTTTTCAGGATGAAGTGCTTCAGAACAATCTATAAGCTGTATGATTGGAAAAGTTAGGGAAAACTAGCAAGATATTGAGTTTTTCTAACGATCGTCTGTATAAATATTATGCTTTGATTTCGGAATTTATTATGTATAAAGTATTACGTATTAAAATTATGAATGTTTATTTATTGTGTTACAATTTATACGTTAGATATTTGTCGCTATATAAGGAATACTTATACATCAATTATATTTTTAATTTAAAGATAACACTGGTAATGTGTCTGGTTTTCTGGTAGAAAAGAAAATATTTTACTCAATTTTCTTATAAATAACCGTCATGCAAAATCATCAAACTTGGTTACAAAAATCATGACAACTTTCAATCTCTATCAGTAAAAGTTTTTTTTTTTTTTTTATTTAATCAAATATAATAGGATACATTTAAGATTTTTTTGATAGTATTACATTCATTTTTTTTTATTTTTGGAAATTCGCTTTCCACGCCACTTAAAGGTAGATCTTGTGTGTGGCGTGGGATTCGTCTTTTGATTTAAGTGTTGTATAATTTATATTATTATTTTTTTACATTTTTTACATAATAACATATATTTTTTTTTAGAATATAAAATAATATCATTAAAATTTATAAATTTTTTATAATCGAAGTGACAATTTCAGCATCATTTACATATCTCGGTAATTTTTCACACAAAGTATTAGACTGTTAAGAGAAACTTGAATTATACAATGAAATGCAGTAAAATTTGGTTGTGAACGAATAATAAAGATTTTAAAATAATATTCAGAGATATACTTACGAGTATATATGAATATTTCCTTATACAAATAGTAAAAGTTTTTTTTATGAATATCGTATACACAAACTGTAAGTATCTTTTCTTATTGTTCTCATGACTAAATGATAGTCCCTCGCTCACACCACTGCCTAGTCAATCCTTTATTTCTCGGGTAAATTATGTGATGTTTACTTTTTCGCTTAAACAAAACATCTCAGTCGGCGCTTCCCGTATTCGCTTAATTGCCATTTACGAATATTTAATTTTCGCGAGGCGCCCAGCGCGACGGCTCACAAAGTAAATAATAAAGCATTTGATCCGGAGTATAAGCCGTAAACAAATTATTTGGCGCTGGAGCGTTCGACTTTGTATCTGCGAAAATTCAGTTATCCGACCATCGATCCGAATCGCTTATGCGATACGCACAGTATACAACTTTACAACTTACACTACAGGGTGTGACTAAATCATACGTTTCTCTCGAAACCAAATCAGCACACAATTTGAGACACATTGACTCGTAAAAATCCCACCTGATATCAATATCATTTAATTCTGAAGGAACGAAATAGCTCAAAATACAATAATTGAAAACAATTCGGCTGATGTTAATCGGGACGAAGGACATTTAGCCAAATTTTAATTGACTACATATTTAATCGAATAATTTAAATATATTTTTATAATTCTTTGCAACTTTTTATGAACGCTGTTATTGAAATAAAAGCAAAAATGATTTTTCATTGTAATGCATCGCCTTCTTATTTAAATCATTATTGAAGATGGTCTCCAGGGAGGCCGAAACATGTAATCAGTTAAAATAAGTGTGAATAAAAACCAAATATTTTTATTTAATATTTTTTAAATTTAAATTCATTTATAATTTTAATTATGCAGTTTCACCAAGTATTTTCAGTTGATAACCTTAATGTTATTTAAATAATTGTTTATTTCATACAGAAATCTTCGGACAAAATCTTTATTTGCGAAATAAACCCAACTAATTACACTGCTTATACACTTTTAACTCATCCATAAGCAATAGTTCTCAAGGATAATATCACCATACTCTCGAATAAAATGTGTTCTTATATCTTAACCGTGTAAAACTATCATATATTGTCCAATCATCAAATTTTTGAAGAATAAATCTTAAATAGTACTTCGGAGTCTCAAGATATGTGGTTAGGATATATTATATATATTTTTAATGGAGCTGGATATTATTTCGATGCTTTAAATATCAAAGGGTTAATCGTGCGGCTAAATCATCCCAAGCGATTAACGTCCCTCATCATTTTGCTCATGTTGTACATTTACGTATGTAGACTTCAACTTATCATATGATTGCACACAACCGTCTGAAGCGCCACTGAAAACTGCGTAATTCAAAATTAACTTCGCATCCGATTTTCTACTTTGATAATCGCTCAAAAGATTTCAAGATGCACTTCCTATGCAAATATATAACGAGTAAATAATATTTGTTTATTTTTTAAGCAGTGTATTTTTTTCCAATGACAATTTTTCAATTCATGTTTTTATACACATTCATTCATATGGGTGCAAATAATGGCATCTCATTAAAAACCAATGCACTATTATTAGTTTCGAAAACATGTCCAAGAATAAAAAAATACGGGTGCTATTGTTTGATTTTCTAATGAAAAACGAGGCTCAGACCCAGTCACAACAGCTTTCCATCCTAGTAA
This sequence comes from Glossosoma conforme, assembly GCA_022606575.1. Classification (NCBI taxonomy): domain Eukaryota; kingdom Metazoa; phylum Arthropoda; class Insecta; order Trichoptera; family Glossosomatidae; genus Glossosoma; species Glossosoma conforme. The sequence continues at coordinate 133,180 of JAGTXR010000150.1, forward strand.
GCGGTCAAGAAACAAAGGTGGATTTTACAAGTTTTAAGATTACCCATCAGAACCTACGATAGCTGCATTTTCTTCAGAATTCGTGACTCGAATGACCTCTTGACCTCTTTAAAGAATCATAAGATTATAAAATATGAGGTTAGTATCATAACGACTGATATAAACTTTATGGTGGTTAATTGTGACAATCATATCCTACTGCTGGCAAGGGAATATTGAAATGACATCAGCGACAACAATTCATCGCATATAACCAAAACATCCAAATTCAGCCACAAAAATAAAATTAATTTTGCAACTTTACTTTGTTTTTCAATATCATTCCAAACTATTTAAAATTATAAAGCGTTTAAAATAAGAAGTCTTACACCTACCACCTTCCTAAATTAAAAAGAGTTTTTTAAGATGGTTTTCACGACTTTTATATAACTAATTATAAAATGTAAAGCTTATAACTCTCACAACACAAATATACTCTGCTCATTCTACGTTGAACAAACGCTTGAGCTCTTTCACATATGAGAGTACTTCTAAAGCAATTCAAAAAGTTTTTCATACATTTCTAAGGATTCTTACAGCACGATTTTAATCATTGCCATTTCAGCTAAATCCTTGATTGAACAGCATAATTGAATCAAATTTAAAAACATATTTCACCAGTTAAAAATAATATATCTTGGTGTACTTTTATTTTTAGATATTATTGTAAATTATGACATATGAATGTTGCCGTTTACTACTAAATCTTTACCAGGATGGCGAGATCTCGGGAACCTAAATAAAAGGCAACTGTATTTATGCTCTCCTGTGGCTTCCGAAATCGTGTCTTAGTAAGTCGGACAATAACCAATAGACTTATCTCACATTTTCTGAACATCGATACTCGATTATTATTGTATATATCAACAAAAAATTAACAATTTCCAAAATTCCTTCTCTGATACCTACAGTAAACTCTCCCCGGCTGAATTGACTTTTGATTAGAGGAAGAGATTTTGTACTTTACATATGAAGATGGTTTTTATGTTTGTTTGTGTATAAATCAGTGTTTATGTATTGATCCACGCTGTATATCAATATAGTAGAGCTTGCGCCACCTACTTTACAGTCAGTTGGGGCGACTGCTAGCTATCGGCTACGTTTGACTGATCCGCTTTATTGTCTTTGAGAATAAAATTAATGATGAACATTTGTTTGCTCTAATCCACCTCTTTCAGATTGATTACTCACTGAAAATCTTCAGGTTGTGCGCCCTCATAATATGCGGGACATTTATTTTTGTACCGGAATAAATACGTCACCCGCGACAGAAATACGTTAACGTTCATTCATTTGCAATTCGTGTCTTTATATTTATTTTATGCTTGCGCAAGCAAACTAAATATTATATTTTATATTAAAATAGATAGTGTATTTAAATCGCTATGAAAAGTTCTAGAATAATAATTTAATTTATTTTACATATTGTATCAGACAATATATTAATTCCGTCTGGGACATGTTCTCCGAAATCATCAAAAGAGCAGAAACCACCTTTTTTTTCAATCTACCGGGTTTGTGTGATATTGAGAGGCTGTAGGAGAAATAAACATGTATCTAAAAATAAATATACAAAACCTAGGGAAGCAAAACCGAAATTGAATGATCGCTAGGACCAAAGCGGCTATCAGAATTTGGTGTAATTAAATAACTAAAAAACAAATCTTTATTTTTTTATAAATAATTTAGTTACACTAGTAACTTAAAATATTTTTTATAATTAATAATAAATTTAAAAACGTTACTGAATTTCCATCGATACATGCCCAGTATCATATGTGCACCACAAATAAACATCTAAATGCATGTATTGAACCCTTTAATAACGATTCATCTTTAAGCTTCTACAAATACCTTTATTGTGTCCAGATCGATGAAACCCCGAAATTGATAAAGTATGTTGAATTTACTTTAATACAATTAATATACAGTAACTGATTATTTTAATATTTAATGTAAAACTTTATGAGAGTAAAATTAAAAGCCACAAGTTAGATCTGATTATTTGAGTAAAATAATATAGCTTTTAATCGTCGAAAGCTTGAACTATTTAAACTCTTTGAATTAAATTTCGTCTGATTTAAAATAGTATTTGTCAGTCAACGACTTAAGAGTCAACAAACAATAAGGTTCGCATTCTAGATACCTAAAGACTAAGACACTTTCCGTCTACTTCTCTAAACAGAAGTTCTCTTCATTTTGAGATCAATTGGTAGACAATGCTTTCAAATCTAAAATGAAACTCCTTGAAAACAATGCGTACCATTAAATACAACTGTTATATTTGGAAACATGACGATTTTGACTAAATGTTTCAGTTTTTGATTAAAAATCGAATGGTTTCAGATACGATACAGAGAATTAAAGGCTTATATAAACAAGTAATAATTTTATATAGAAAATTATAGTTTTCCTTATTACCTTCTCTTATGTCCTCATTCGTCTCGTAAACGATTACTCAACGAGATCTAAGTTATGACTATAACTGAAAATTTATATTTAATATTTACAATGGAACTTAAAGTTTGTACTAAAAACATAATTTATGTCATAATATTATTTGTATTCAACATTGCCGTGTTGTGGTACAAATCTAAGCAACAAGGCAATAATAAAAGTCTTATTTATGTACATTTTCTTCTTTTTTATTTATTTAAATCGTATAAACGTTTTTAAATGGATATTCGTTAATGTCTGCTTCACTGTGACAATCTGTTGAATTCAATATACTTGTAATCGTAAAATCGTAAGTTGTCTATTAACTTTTTATGCAATGATCATTTTTAGTGTCATTTAAAATATAACTATTTATTATATGCATCTTCTTCGTAGTATCAATCCGGTGGACTGGTTTGCAGCAACAGAATCTTGCATCTCCATTCCTCTCGGTCCTCCGCAACCCTTTTGAGCTCAGCATAAGCGCTACAATTCATGTCCTCGAATTTATTATATGCATATTGAATCATAATTTTAGTTCAATCTACTTCTTAGGACCAAATGATACAGGTTTTGGCATCGTTGTATTTATCATAAAAATCTCCTTTAAAATGAACAATTGTCTGTCTTGTCTTCTAACGCTAGGACTCTCATATTAGATAGCTGTCAAAAACTATACAAATCACTGGTAAAATATTCCTGCAGAAATGGCTTAAGCGTATGCTCTAGCTGAAATCGAACGAAGATAATCAGGAATATAAAAACAGATTTTCTGAGATTCAAACTTCAAAGATTAGAAATGTTTTATTAAAGTAATTTATACATCAAGTGTTTTCCGAACGAAAGTTTTTTATAATATATTTATTTGTTCACAAAAGGATTCAGTTTTTTTTTTCTACTAGATGTCTTTTAGTTTTACATGAGTAAACAAAATGTATGAATTCACTGCATACGATGCATGCTTGTCGAAAATTTCGCTTTGTAAAATGTGTGATTAATTTATTATACATTTGCGCCAACATCACAACAGACCGTTTGTTGCATCTCATCAGTAATGCATTGATACAGCAAACAATGGGCTACGAGACGTGCGGGTGGGAGTAATTACCTTTGGCGAAAGCGCCCTCTACTCGTGATGCTACGCCGTAGAGGTACAGATAGTTATTGTACCCCATCACTGCGGTGCATATAAATATGCAATGCAACAATTCGTTGCTATAAATCATCGCGGCTTGGGTTACGTTATACGAGTACAACGAAATGCGTTGAAATGGTTCATGTATCACATTATTGATGAATATCATTCTCTCCTGATGTATAGGCCGATGAGCACAATACTTAGATGCTTAAAGTGACGATTTATATTTAAAAATCAAAAGTAAAATTAAAATGTATACTTAAAGCATCACGGATAGTAAAAGTGCTTTCACGTACATTCATACTCGTCCAATTCAATATCGACTGATCGTAATGGAAAAACCTCATCTGTTGATTCTTTAAGGTTTACACACTTAGACTATGGATAAAGTACTGAATGAGAAGCTGACCCACTGAAAATAAACAAAACTAAAGTAATTGCTGAACACCTAATAATATATCGCAAATAATTTATAGCACGGTTAATGCATTAATAGATACAAGCTGCTGAAGAGATAAAAATTGTTATATTCAACCATTCATGACCATTTTAAATTCCTTAATTACAGAATGTTTGGTAAAAAAACTTTATATACCAACAACAAAAATATATAACCTAATATAACAGTTCAATCGTTAAAATGCCAATGTGGTCCTTGATGTATTCGTCAATATTGAATTACATTTACCACTACATAATTTATGAATATATTTTATAATATAAATAATTAAATTGCATTTTAATTTCATTAATTAAGCCTTTTTTCTGTACCCCGTCTTTTTTGGTCTTCTTCGTTTCAATGACGTCAAATTATTTCTGCCCGGTATATGGCACTATCAATAGCCCGTGTGTTGCCTAGCATTAGGTCTTGGGGTGTGCAGCTTGTTGGGCACATGGAGCAGTATCAAAGGTGTGAGGCGGTGTGCAGGTCTCCGCAGTCGCACAATAGTGGCTTAGAATTCCCCTCCGCTCGAGGTTGTCCTTTGTTCTACCAACTCCGGTTCTTAATCTGTTCAGGGATTTCCAGGTTCTTGCCAGTTGGGAGGATTTCCTTTGGAGTAATGAAATCCTTTTTTGGTACAAAATTTAGACAAATTTAATAGAACGTTACAAAAATACATGGTTCTCAAATGGTTAGTACGCTACGAATATTGCCTAAATATGCGTTGTTTGCAATAAAAAGTCTTCATTAATTGGACGGGATTATTTTTAACCGTGGAACGAAGCGATGAAAAGGTTGCGATGAAATTTCGACGATGAATTATTTGTGGGCTCTTGACGAAGTGCAGGGCGTGTGTCAAGCGTTCTCTTACAAATGGCGCCACGGGCCGTGAAAGTGAATACCGTTGTATTTTTTAATACTCGACTCTGTATAAAAGGTATTGTTATTCTATAAAATGCTTTTAGCGCTTTGCTCCAGCGTTATGAGTAACATTAAACCGCATTTTTAAATGGAAAAAACTTTTTTTTTTCAAGCGGCGCATCATTGTTACCTGAAATATTCAAATTTGTATGGGCATATACAAAATACGAAACGATAAAAATTTTTTAATATTAGTTAATTAACATTTTATAATTATAAAAAATAAAATAACACAGTCATATATCTCATTGTGTTTTGAGTATCTTATGCGAATTGTGAAAATTCCGCAATGTCTTAAAACCAAATGTTTAAAAAATGCATCCTCCTTGTATTAACTTATGGTGCAGAGACGTGGAATCTGACAGCAAGTATTACCCATAAAATAAAGATCACCCAGCGTGCTATGGAGAGATCCATGCTCGGAGTGTCGCTAAAAGATATAATACAAACGAGGAAATACGCAGAAGAACTCAAGTAGTGGATACTATCCAACAAATAAGCACACTCAAGTGGCAATGGGCAGGACATATCTGTCGAAGTGACGACGGTCGATGGGGAATAAAAGTATTAGAACGTCACCCTAGAACTGGCAAACGAAGCGTTGGCCGACCCCCTCCAATATGGACTGACGACATAAGAAGAATAGTGGTAGTGACCTCGATGCGGAAGGCGGAGGATCGAAGACGATGGAGACTCATGCGGGAGGCTTACGTTCAACAGTGGACGGATACAGGCTGATGATGATGATGCGAACTGTGGTAATACTATTGTATAGAGTAAAAAAAATCATAGACATACATTCTTAATTATTATTTTTATACCATTAAATTATTTTTTAATACATCCTTGTGGTCAAAATGTACAATTATTTGAGATTTGATGTTCTTATATCCATAATAAATTCAATTTTAATTTTGAAAAAAATAATATATTAATAAATATAAAGTAATTAAGTTTTTACTTACAAAAAAGACTCACATTTAACACTACATAGGTCTTCCAATGTGTCCACAAGCAGACATCTAACTTCTATGACTATGACGGTGAGGCCATTGAAAGCATCTTCCCCTTTTATCTCTTGGCGAAGTTTGTCATTCTTGAAGAATTTAACGTGCATCAATAGGTTGCCGGAAGTAACAAATTCTGCTGCTGATCGCACTGAGACGTTCGCAAGTTACAGCTTTTCACAGGTCGAACAAAGCTGACGCTCATTCCCGAACGTTGCGCCGATCCGTCCCATTTTTTTCATCCAGCTCAATAGTGAAAGCTAGAGTGAATTATCATTCCCTTGTCACCATTATATCTTATCAGAGCTTTATTGCAACAAAAAAAATAATGAATTGTATCCGTTTGTAATGCACAATTCAGCGATAGGCTACGCTATTTTGACGGTGAGTATCCCTTAAAATTAAATTTCTAAAAAAAATCTCTTGTTATATACCATCACAGACAAAAGATAAGGCTTGACTTTTATTGAAAATTACGTTATCGTACACTCAATATAGCATGTACAAATTTCACTGAAAGACAATGTCACTCAAATACGACTACCGCCTTTAAGTCTGTAAATATTTTTTTGACTTGAATGACTCAAGAGAAAACCATAATTTCAGTCGAGTTTTCTGTTGCATAAAAACACCTGTAAATTTTTTGAACTAAAAGAATTGATACTTTTGACAGAAGGGCTCGGTAGAGGAAGGTGTTATTTTGATTTAACGCCACCGTTATTTTTAATATACTCTTCTTTCATATGTGTTTTCTTTTTCATATAATTTGAATATCTTCTAGAAAGTGATCTTTATACACTTTCAAACTGTAAAAGGAGTAATGGCTTACACAAATATTACACTTTTTTTTTTCGTGCTGCATCCATTTCTCTCACTGAATCGTCATGCATCTCTCTAGCTTCAATAGTACATCTTTTGTTGCCTTAATTATTGTAGGTAACATTATTTTGATAGATTTATTTTGAAAGAATGAAAATGATGTGAAATTTATTCCAACTGATTTCAATAACACGGAAGATATTCCAGTAACTGGAAAATACATTTTTTTTACAGAATCTTGCAGTTTTTAAGAAATATGCCATTTCCATTTTACGCTTTGCTTCCGCCTCTTTTTATTCGTCGCAGAATAAAATATTATTCAAAAGCACTACTCCGCCATTCGGGTTTATTTGTGAGCACAATTTCACGTCGCTCTGTTTCAGAAATATGTTACCATACACAAGTACGACGATCGGGTATTTTCATTTTGAAACTGCCGAATTTCTCAACGTAATTGAATATCTATTTTCATTCCAATTTCTCAAAAAATATTTTAGTAATATTAATATATTTATAATAACAAACAATCGTATGACAAACCAGCGCTACATACGCAAACCGTACTTGGATAAGGTATCCACAATTTTGGTTGTGTTTTTGTGGAATTGAGCCGGCTTTTATGACCGAATGGTTCTAGTTTAGAAAATTTCATGTAAAATACACATCATATGCCAACGCTGTTTGCTTGGATCTACGAGTTTTAGCTCTGTAAGCCGTTGATAACCAGACTTCTGTATATACTCATAGTGCAGAGATGGCACTGTATAAGGGAAGTACTATAGTGGCAGATATAACTGAACCGCAACAATATGGTGCGACTATATGCTCCAATTACAACATAGAATAATTTGTAAAAAAGAGTATAATGTGATATTAAAATTTTAATGCACTTTTTCAAACCCTTATAATTTCCAAAATATCAAACTAAAAGAACCTATGATCTTTCGGACGATATCAAATTTATAATAAATGTTAACTGATTAAGCAAAAATATATTTTGTTTTTTTTCCATTGCTAGACGTTTTGAAAATAATTGTAAATACATTTAAATTTAGACTTTAGAAGGAAGGAATATTTGGAAGAAATCCAATTTTAATATTAAATAAATTATGCCATTTTTTCTTAATTAGACATGGAACATGTAAATAATATATTGTTCAGTCTTCAGTTTTCCTTCGGAATTCATCAATTAATAACCACAATAAATTTTAGTGGCAACAAATTGATCTTGCTAATATTTAAAATGGAAAACTTTGCTTCTATTTCTAAAAACCTCAAAAATCTCTCCGGCTTGTGGATTCAGGCTGGCAAACACGCCGCTAGCTGTGTAAAGTTTAAATTAATTTTTATTTATAGAACCTCACAATGATATTATATTGCTATCATCTGTAAGGAGTCGCGCAGTGTTAGTCTCTTTGACAATTCGCTCAATCCGATAATGAACAATTCATCATCAGCCTGTGTCCGTCCACTGTTGAACGTAGGCCTCCCGCATGAGTCTCCATCCTGTTCGATCCCCCGCCTTCCGCATCCAGGTCACTCACGCTATTCTTCTTATATCGCCAGTCCGTCTTGTAGGGGATCGGCCAATGCTTCGTTTGCCAGTTCTTGGGCGCCATTCCAATACTTTTCTTCCCCATCGACCGTCGTCTCTTCGACAGATATGTCCTGCCCATTGCCACTTGAGTGTGCCTATTCGTTGGGTAGCATCCACTACTTGAGTTCTTCTACGTATTTCCTCGTTTCGGATTCTATCTTTTAGCGACACTCCGAGCATGGATCTCTCCATAGCACGCTGGGTGACTTTTATTTTATGGGTAAGACTTGCTGTCAGATTCCACGTCTCTGCGCCATAAGTTAATACAGGGAGGATGCATTGGTTAAACGCCTTAGTTTTAAGACATTGCGAAATTTTCGCTTTAAAAATGTACTTCAGTTTTCCAAATGCTGCCCATCCCAGTTGTATGCGCCTGTCGATTTTGAATGAACAATTAACAACTGATAACTAAAGCGGGAGTGTCTTGTGAACAATTGCCGAGTTTCAGATATTGCGCAAGAAATAAACTTCCTAAATGTATCTTATTTAAGACAACATAATCAACAATATATAGCTTGATCCATGATTATTTACTTAAATAATTGATTTATCTGCCCTTAGTAACTAAAAGCTTATTTATTCATACTTTCAGTGATTTTAATTATATAACTATTTATTTAAGCCCGAATCGTAGTAAATATAACTTATGTACTAAAATAGTCGTGGATCATACTAAGCTTTCTTGTGCATAAACCAAGAGATTTTCGTTATTTATACTTGTTCTTTTAGATCCATTTCAAATATTAAATTAATTAATTAAATTACATTGTTTTAATAAGGATCACTTTGATTAAGAAGTTTGATGACTTTTATTACCATTAATTAAAAAATATAATTGTTTTGCACAATAAATACATACTTTAAATTTAAAATATAACAGTATGTATTGGACTAACTACACAAGTCTCAACTCCTTTCATAATTTTCTTAAGCTCCATACATCACATCTCTTTAGTTTCTTATTGCCATTATACCTTTATCATATTTTTTTCTATCTTCATACACAAGTGTATTAATGCATGTAAAGAACTGACTAAGCTTTATTGGTGAGCGAAACGCAGTTTTCCATAAATTTAATAAAGTGTGCGCAACGTTATCATTATTACAACAAGTTAAAATGTTATTATTTACTTAATTTAATTAAGAGATTCTTATTTACTTTCCTCACTATAAAATATATTTTTTTTCATTTTATAATAAACGTAGATAATTTAATATATAAATATGCAAACGTTTATGCAAATCTTGTAACTCTGCGTTATTTGAAAAAACGTATTATTCAAATATTAGCTTCACATTTTTATGGTTCTGCTCTCGTCGCCGAGCTTCCAGCGCAAACACTCCAACAGTGTAAGTGTTCGCAAGCGGCGCTATAAGATGTAATTGTATTGTATGAACTAATGGCGTGTTGGCAAATAAGTGTGTTCTGTGGATGCGCGGACCGTGCGCTATCTTGTTACACGAATATTAAATTGGACCGAGAATAACTCAAAGCCCAGGTTCGCTTGTTCGCAGCTTCCCAACATCTATTAGACGCTCCGTAATCTTTGCCCGTACTTATAAACTGTTAATAAAAAACGACAAAATGGAAGTGTATTTTGCCATCATAATAATTATAAAAATAAAACTACGATGAATAATGTACTGTCACGAATTTTAAAAATGGTAAAAGAATGGTAAAAGCGCCCCGGTAGAAGCGCCGCGGTAAATTTGTTGTTCTAAAAGCGCCGCAATCCAATGTATCGCTGTGGTTCTCACCTTGTCCTATATAAAACTGTCGACTTTATGATTTATTTTATACTCGAATTATTTTATTATTTTATAAATTTACACTATAAATTTTCGTATGAACATGACTATTTAAGTTCAAAATATATTTAATACTACAATTTTTAAATTCAAATAAATATCTTATATTTTTTAAGTACTCAATTTCCATATTCACTTTGTTAACTGAAGAGTATGATCGTCACAAAGTGCTGTTACGAAAGTTTTACAACCGCCATATGCTTAAACTCACAGCAATAATAAAAACAACATCAATTTATGAGCATTTAAAATTATGTTAATCCGTTCCAAACATATTAATACAATAGTGATTATACAAATCAATAAATACACATATACAGTATCATTAATGTAATGAATTCTTTAGTGTGATTAATCTGCCCAACTAGGTACAACCTATTTAGGGGCATACTCCTATTGCTCAAAGAAAAATATTGTAAATTCGGTCATACACACAATTTATGGGCTTTGATAACTTTGACATTACGTTATCTACGCAAGATTCGCTGAAGATGTGATACCTGGTGATAGTGTTATCTATACAAGCTTTAAATCCATATTCATCAAGAAGACACAGGTATTCTGATGCTTGGCGAGACATCTTTGTATTAATATTTATGTTCATATCACCAATTATTATTTGTGATCGGATAGATTTAATGTCTTGTAACATGTTGTCTAGTTGTGTGATATAATGTTTTGTAAAAATGATTTTTTTAAAATACGAGTACCAAATAGCAAATGTTCAAATTGTGAAAAAAGGTGAAGTAAGAGAGAGAGGATAAGGCAGATTTCCATACGACAGTCGGTCAAAAGGTTAAGATGGACTGGACTAGAACATGTACTCATGATACTCCAGGAGAGTATACACTACAACTGCGTTTTCTTTAAGCACCCAAGCTTGCTCTATCTTAGAAGTCCGTCGGGAACTAAACGTAATCGGCGGACCTTCTGATTACAGAGCTGATATAGGATGAGACAAGGTTCTATCAGTTGATAGATTTTTATCGTAGCAGATTTTGTATTTAGGAAAGCGGGCATGGTATTATATGGATAGGAATGAAAAAAAATGTTGAGAATCGTTCATTATTTCTCACTACCTATGCGAAAACACTTTTTATTCTCATTTGAAAATAGCCTTAGTTCCAATTTTAATATTTATTCTCATCTTGAATTCTGATTTATTAAATGGATATTCATCGCTGAATACATAAAATCCTATCTTAATTATTATCTACAGGTATTCTTTCAAGACAAGTAACTAGTTTTTTTCTCCCTTTTCTTCGTCATTTTCATTATTAACGAGATATAATAAAGGAGTTATTTCATTCGTTATTCGCATTTTTAAAGTAACGTACTCAGCAAAATTAGACCAATAAATGGAATGAACAAAATATTTGAATTTTTTTTATTATTTTAACATCATTTTTAACTGCTGCTTTTCACTTTTCAATTTCAAAAGGGTACTAACAAAAAATTACTGGATACAATCAAACAAATTTTATCACAAACATATCTTTCTCTTTATACAGTTTAATTTTATCCAATTTGTTCATAAGAGTTTTACATAGATAGCAGTTATTGAATAGTCCTTTGTTAGGAAAAAACTAAATCTCGTTCCTGAAGAATATATAATATTCTCAAAACACAAACCGGTTTCGTTACCAGGTGTGGATATGAGATGTTCTTATGAAGTGTGCATGAAATATGGGTTGATCTCATGGACGTGAGATATGGTTTGATCGTATATGGGCATTGGATATGGGTCGAAACTTGTGGGCCGAAGTGGCTTGGCGAACTGGCGCCGAAGGAGTGAGACTCCATCTGGGGTTTTAAAATTTCCGAATTCATTAGCGCTTAAGATTACTTGCCGCGACAAGGCTGTTTGCGCAGGTGGGCAGCCGCGGCACTCCGAAATTATTATCGTCTTCTTTCGGGAAAGCTTTCACTTTGCCGGCAAACAAAAGACAATATTTCCACTTTGCGAAATTGGTTTGTTTAACAGCGTACATTTTTAAACATTCCGTGATTAAATTAATGATTATTTTGTCGTGAAATATGTCTCGCTCGGCTTCTGCCATGTATAATAAAAGTGAATTCTGTAACCAAACATGAGGTATATATCTTTTCTTTCCATGTCTGTTGCACATCTAAAACATAAGGTCAACACAAATTGCCACTATTCTCTTATGTCAATTTTCATAGGTCGTCCCAAGATATTAGAAGATACTTTTTCAACGTGATCCATATTTCAGCAAGGTTTTGTACCTCTTTTATCAAAAATATATATAATATATATACTTGAATATACTCTTTATAAATAATGTGCTAATTTATTAAAAGCTTTTTGTTTTTTGATCCTTCCTTAAAACTAAAATCACCAAGAAAAATAATAATATACATTTTGCACATAATATTATTTCTAAATACAATATCTACCCACTTGTGAACTGGAAAAACATCATTTGAATAGCTTTTTCTTTTACAAGATATAAAAGAAAATATTTCTGTTTTTTCCATTTTGAATTCTGTAAAGCGTTTCGTAATTTTCAATTAACTTTTCATGAATTATTTTATAGGAATTGTATTACACGTGCGGCCTGTGGGCTGGCTATACTCAGAATGTATACAGCGCACTCCGGGTCCAGTATAACAACGCCTTCCGAATGTTGTTGGGTCTGCTGCGATACTGCAGTGCCTCAGGCATGTTGACGGAGGGGCGAGTGGATGTCTTCCATGCCATAATAAGGAAACGTCGCGCTTCTTTGTGGGCGCGCGTTTGCGGCAGTCCCATTACAATGGTCGCTGTGTGGGCGGATAGGTGGGACTCCTGGTTAGAGGGGCATTGTATGCGCCTACACGTGGCCATCCAGCGGGGATCCGGTGCTCCATTCACTGAGTAGTAGTCGTTAAAATTGTTAAATGTTATTTATTACCTTGTATTTTCTTTTTATATGTATTTAATTGAAATTTTATGGCTCTGGTGGCTGAATAAATAAAATTATTTTTATTATACAGTACTTATTATTTATAATACGCCATCGTAGACAATTATTATTCACCCTTCTGTATCATCTCATAAAAAAATGTCTTTTTAGTATTAAAATTCCCTTAATATTTATAACTTTAATTAAGCAGTGCTTCATGCTTTATTATTAATCATATTAAATATGAAACATTTCCAACAATTTTATTATAATGATATAATATAGATGAAAAAATTATAAGCCTATAAATTCTACGTATATTTTAAACGTATTTTTGTCTTTAAATTAATATTTTGCAATGTATACAAATAACAATAATTATAATTTATATTAAAAACTCTAGGCTAGGAATTAACATATATTATCGGGAGGTGATGATTAATATTAAGGCAATAGTGTGGTTACATTAAATAATGGTACGAAGTGTAAGATTAACATAATCATTTTCGTAAGATATTATGAAATGAACATTTTTTAATAATTTATTATGTTCTTACAAAATACACGAACATTGAAAACAAAATTATTATTTAGCATAATTATACAGACAAGGGACATCAAATATCAGTGTAGAGTACAAAATTACAGCTTCAGGGAGTGCACATATTTTTATTACTTAGGTATGTTTTTGTAAGGCTTTTGTGCGGATGTTGTTTTCAAAAATGGTCTGTAATGATGTGTACATTTTTCATCGCGTGGTTAACGCGGGGGCTCGTCGGCGAAACAACGCATCGACTATTCATTAAAATTCACAGGTGTTATCTGCAGCCGCCATATCAGTCCAACTGGAACCGACTTTATCAACCCTTTTTTCAAATTTAAACTTTTTTTTCTATTACAATTGGTACGTGGATTTGATTAATTCAATATTTCACCACACATCAAAAGGCGAGAGTTTGTTTTATCTCTATGTTATGAAAATACAGCGAAGACTTTTTTTTTAATAATATGTATTTTTATATCCTGTAGGTTTTTATTTAATAATTTCTACACTTGATACGCTAACTGGAGAATATTAAATATTCATCAGGAACTGCCGCCATAAAGCTCTGGTAGCTGCCAAAGTCCTCGCTTCATAGCATGTCAGTTCTGCCTCCCAGAGTATTACCGAATATATTATATTTCCGAATAAGTATAGGCCCAACTGCTTTACAAGACGGCAAGGGCCTGAAAGGTTGAAGAAAAGGCAGCTTTGGTTTTTGATAACAGTATACAAAGTAAAATAAAAATTCAAAGATCTAAAAATACGTTCGATTATAAATTAAAAGCTTTTACGATTTCTACGTAAATTAGTTGTTATATAATCGTTTAATGTATGATATAAAGAGAGACTTAATACTCGCAATTTCGGAGAATATTCCTGAAGAAGTACAAGTATAAAAATATAATAACAAGTTTATAAATAAATAACAAGATGATTGAAATGACACTATAATTCGGTTTGTTATGATAAGACTAAGTTCAATAAATAATGTTGCATTTTGGGAAGTTTGTTAACTAAATTTTAATGCCAAAAGTGAGTAAGTTGCAAGTGTTTATGAAACCACTTCCTGAATACGAACACATAAAACGGTCCTAGTGGTTTTTTGTAATTCTCTGTTTAGGACATTCTTAAATCATTTTTTGCAAATTAAAAAAAAAATATGCACGAATTTACTAAGGTTACTTACTACAAAACATATTTGTGTTTCAAATTACACTTATAAGAATACAATAAAATAAGTAACAAAGAGAAAAAATGAGCTTTATAAAAATGTATTCCCGAATATGTTGAGATGAGACAATGCCATTATCTTTTTATTTATTAAAAAAAAGTTTTATTTTTCCTGTATCTTTGTTCGCCACACAACCCACTGGTTGTAAAGCTATGGAACCAACTTGTGTTGTCATTTCGTATAATACCACCGCTTTGTATGAGTGTATTCTCCGTATGGGGCGTCGCTCTGTACAATTATTTTTAATGCATAGTGGTATTAGGTATCAAAGTAACACATGTCGAAATAACGCGCATTTTTAAGTTAAAACCATGCATATCAAAAAACCACGTGGAAATGATTTAATAAAACCACAATGAGTGAATAAGATATGCTTTACATCACAAGAATATAATAATTTTAAACGTAATTTTGTTCCTTTGCATAATTCATTGTAAAAATATTATCTAAACAAATATTTCATAATTATTTGACATTTTCTTGTCTTAATATAGATAGTACCCATCACATAATAGGGACGCATTGAATATTTAATTGTATGAAATACTTATAATTGTGAAACAGGACTTTGAAAAATATCTCGGGGGAGGAAGTGAAGGAATGCGTACGGTCGTTCAAATTAATGTGAAATATGTCTAAAATATTACAAATATTAAATTTTTAATTAAATGTCAAATAAAATATATATATTATTGTTTCTTACCTTTAGGTTACATAAATATTTTTATTAAATTGAATCATAAATTGACCTTTGACCTTTTAAATCAATCATTAAAACAATTTATGATATCACACTCGTTACAATCTATTGAAAAAAAAAATGCCATATTTTTACGGTGTATAAACTCCTTAATTTATGTTTCCGTGATTATTATCTATATTTTAATGTCTAAGATCTTCATTCATTTCTTAACGTGTGAAGTTATTTTACCTTAAAGTATTTTTTTATCAAAAAATAAAAATAATGTTAGCAAATTCATCATTCAAAATAATCATAAATAAATAAAAAAACATAATTCTTTAAATTTAAGTTGGAAATTTATTTTCTATACATTATCACCTTGATGTAATAAAATTATCCATAAACTAAAAACTATTGGTAAAGCAAAAATAAAAGGCGAGTATACATAATATTTCTCTTACTTTGCTCTTATTTTGCGTATTATGAATTTAAGATTGTGCTTTTATTTTCATTTTGCTACAAATTTAGGCTGTCAAAATAAAAGAAGTCGGGAACATCGTCCTTTATTAGTAATGGCGTCATTATTCAGTGTCTTTCTTGAATGAAATTTCTGGAGTACAGTAATACCCCGACTTACGTTACCTCGTCTGATGTCAATTCGTCTTGGTACTTGCCGTCTGTGTATTTTTAATTTTTTTAATGACAATGAACCAAGTTTTTCATTTCAGACGTTGTTACTCTAAATTATATTTAATTCAGTTGGAGGGAAAGAAAATTTTAAGTAAAATTACATTAATATTATATTCATGTCATAAATTGTAAAGAAAAAATGTCATATGCATGGAATATATATTTTTTAATAAAAGATGCAATATTCTTCGATGTAATCTGTGAACATTGGTAGTAATCAATCAACGTCAAAACTCGTGAAGAGCCAATATCAAACAAAATCCCTACATATTAAATTATAAAACAATACTTAGCTTTAAGATACTTACTAGTTCGCGGTCGGCTTTGTTAAAAATGGTTTACATAGACCGGTGACTTAAGTTAATATGGAATACGGTCCTCATTCAATTTGGGAATAATTCCCTAAGCTCGGTAGGAAACTTTATATTGAGTTTGACGAAGAGCCAGGCGAGCTTACCCGCACATACGGGGGTGAGTCGCAAAAAATGAACAGTTTCCATTTCAGGAAACCATCGGATAAATAATATATTTTTATGTAGGAAAAAACATTTTTGTCAATCCATCTTATTCCGTAATTAATTGAGTTGTGTCAAGAAAACATCGCCACTTTTTTATTCACAATAAAATCTTTTGCAAAACTTTGCCGAAGAGCGAACGATTGCGTTTTTTTATTGTTGGAGTTGTAAAAAAAACATCGCTAAAATGTACTTTTTAGTGGACTTGCGGCAAAGTACCGCCCAAAGGGAAGACCTTCCAGTGACTTTAATGGCGGCTTAAGGTTAAACGCTACAAAAAACGAATACCAAATTTAACTGAATTTGTTTAGCGAAATAATTCAGAATTATAAATTATTCAAGCCTTTCACATATGACGTAAGTGAGTTTTTTGTTCACACGTAATTAAACATTAAATACATTTTCGAATAACGACAATTAAGATTTCAGCATTTATAGTAATTAAAATCAAATACTGATAATTATTTCTTATTTACTTTTAGATAATTAAATACGATATTTTACATCTGAATGAAACATTTATAAACTATCTGGCTATTCATTTACAAAAACAGAAATTGTAATTACATAATCTTTTTATTTATTGATTAATTAATTTATTTATTAATTTATTTATTTATTTATTTATTGATTTATTGATTTATTTATTGATTTATTTATTGATTTATTTATTTATTTATTCATTTATTTATTCATTTACTTATTTATAATTTATTTAATCATTCATTCATTTATTTATTAATTTATTAATTTATTTATTAATTTATTTATTGATTTATTTATTTATTAATTTATTAATTTATTTATTTTTTCATTTATTTATTTATTTATTGATTTATTTATTTATTCATTTATTTATTGATTTATTTATTCATTTATTTATTTATTTATTAATTTCTTTATTTATCAATTCATTTATTTTTTGATTTTTTTATTTATTTATTTATTTATTTAATTATTTATTGATTTATTTATTTATTTATCAATTTATTTATTTATTCATTTAATTATTCATTAATTTATTAATTTATTAATTTATTCATTTATCCATTTATTCGTTTATTCATTTATTTATTTATTTATTTATTTATTCATTTATTTATTTATTGATTTATTTATTTATTTCTTTATCTATTTATTTATTTATTCATTTAATTATTCATTAATTTATTAATTTATTCATTAATTCATTTATTTATTTATTCATTAATTTATTTATTTATTAATTTATTTATTAATTAATTAATTAATTTATTTATTTATTAATTTATTTCTTTATTAATTTATTTATTTATTTATTAATTTATTTCTTTATTAATTAATTTATTCATTAATTATTTCTTAATTTATTTATTTATTTATTTATTTATTCATTTAATTATTTATTTATAAATTTATAAATTTATTTAATTATTTATTTATTTATAAAATTATAAATTTATTTATTTATTTATAAATTTATTTATAAAATTATAAATTTATTTATTTATTTATAAATTTATTTATTAATTAATTTATTTATTCATTTATTTATTTATTAATTGATTTATTTATTTATAAATTTATTTATTTATTTATTTATTTATTCATTTATTTATTTATTTATTTATTTATTTATTGATTTATTTATTCATTTATTTATTTATTAATTTATTAATTTCTTTATTTATTAATTTATTTATTTTTTAATTTTTTTTATTTATTTATTGATTTATTTATTGATTTATTTATTTATAAATTTATTTATTTATTAATTATATATATTTTTGAATTTATTAATTTATTTATTTATTCATTTATTTATTTATTTATTTATTTATTTATTTATTAATTTATTTCTTTATTAATTAATTTATTTATTTATTTATTTATTTATTTATTCATTTATTTATTTGTTTATTTATTTATTTATTCATTTAGTTATTTATTTATTATTATTTTGAAAAAGGGTTGGGTAATTTTCGGAATAATTAATTGAATGGATAGTTACCATAAATATAAAAATAAACACGTTGGAGAATTTTTTTATGATTTATTTATTCATTTATTTATTTATTTATTTATTTATTTATTTATTTATTTATTTATTTATTTATTTATTTATTAATTTATTTATTTATTTAATGATTGATTTATTTATTTATTGATTTATTTAATGATTTATTTATTTATTTATTTATTCATTTATTTATTTATTAATTAATTGATTTATTTATTTATTTATTTTGAATTTATTAATTTATTTATTTATTCATTTATTTATTTATTTATTAATTTATTTATTAATTTATTTCTTTATTAATTAATTTATTTATTCATTAATTATTTCTTAATTTTTTTTATTTTTTTATTTTTTATTTATTCATTTATTTATTTGTTTATTTATTTGTTTATTTATTTATTTAGTTATTCATTTATTATTATTTTGAAAAAGGGTTGGGTAATGTTCGGAATAATTGATTGAATGGATAGTTACCGTAAATATAAAAATAAAGACGTCGGAGAAATTTTTTATGAATTTTTTTGAGCATGAAAATGTATTTGGATTAAAAATAATTTTTAAATTTAAATTATCAACAGGAAATTAATGTCTGAAATAAGATGCATCAAGTTGTGAATATTGATGCGGCAAGTTGAAAGTATGAATTTCCGCTAATAAATTTTCCTATTTTGAGCATTTCCGCTATTTACAAATACCTTTCGCCAGTCTCCCTGTATGGTCTAAAAAATGATCCTATTATTATTGTGTTATTTATAAATTGTTATTTATCCTGTCTCCTGTTTTAGAAATTAATTAAATATTGTTATTTGTAATGTTTCTAAAGAGAAAAATAAATTGAAATTGAAATTGAAATTATTATCGGTCTAATACAATCTTTCCGCTTGGCAACACTATCAATCTGTTTATTTAAAAAAGTGATATTTATGCATTGATTATGTTATAAATAGTTATTTTTCAATGTTGACCAGAAGTATAGCCCTAAAAATCTATGAAAGTAATTCACCCATAAATTTAATAATACTTGTACTCATGAGTTTACTGTTATTAAAGCAAAGCTCATTTCCAAAAATATACCTTACATTGACTGATTTTATTTAATCCGTCTTCATGCACATAATTTATTTATAGTTGATAAATTAATTAATTAAATAAAATTAAATTTCAATATTGAGAGCTATGATGAATTTGTATTTACGAGTGTAATACACATCATCAGATTTGATTTAAAGAGATTATCAATGTAATCTTAATAAAGTTCAAAGTTGTATTTTTGGGTATTTTGTCTTGCTTGCATATTTGTAGCATGTAATATAAACTTCAATAATCACAAAGCAAATTTATTGCCTTCAAATGTTAAATACACATAAGGAATATAATATTTTGTAATGAAATAATATTATTTTATAATTGTAAAAAAAAATGACGTTAATTAGAAAAATAAGTAGTCTCATTATTAAAAGAGTAAATTATTTCTAGCAAATAAAAAAATGACATTGAAAGAAAAAATTTCATCGTTTTTTTATGAAATAAAATATAAATATAACGATTAATTTTTAAGTTACATTTTTTGTATAATATAAATTTCCTATGTTTTCTTAGTTAGTTTGATTGAAGAATTCCTGTTTAGGTTCTCGGAGAAGAAATAAAATGTCACAAAGTTTCCCTCATAAATAATAATATAAAAATGTCTTATAAGTTATGCCGTAGGAGGCAAGAGCAGGGAGGGGAGGTGGGCAGGAGGATAGGAGTTCAAGTCCAGACTCTTCGGGTTTCGCATCCCATATAAAATTTAATGATGTGCATCATTAATTCGTCATGAAGAAGAGCAGATCCGTTTTAGAAGGCGAGTTGTGTTTTCCGGTATGGAATATGCCGATATAAAGGGAGCCCAAATATAAATTAATATGATATAGATGTTTTAATTATTTATTAGAATATTATTTTATTATTTCAATATTCTAATCTACTTTTATAGATCATTGACTATATTACAATATTATAAGCAATTAAATATACATATACTATACATAAAAATCCTTAAACGAGTCAATTCATTCAGAAAAAATATCGGCGGGAGCGGGATGCGAACCGCGGACCTTTGGAACCAACCATTTTGCCCAGGTAATTATACCGCTCGGCCACCGGGCCAATTTCTTTCACCTGAGATGACTCGTCTCTGATCTTCTATATATGAGTTATCATCGTATGATAGATGTCGCTATAGTATATATTCAAAGTATGTTTATTTTTATTATTCAATCAGAATTCATTTATTCACAAGCTTAATATTATTACTTCCGACAGTCTATTTATTTTAGTAAGTACCACTCGGGTCACGAACCGAAACTATAGATTGAATGGATGAGAATAACTTCTTGTAACTACGACGCGCACATTGCAATTAGTTATTTACCTGTGTTACTGATGGACAATTTTACCTTCTTGATATTGTCTCAAGTTGACATTATTATATGGATGTTTTTAATTATTTATTAGAATATTATTTTATTTGAATATTCTAATCTACTTTTATAGATCATTGACTATATTATGCATTCTGATTGAATAATAAAAATAAAAATATTCATACTTTGAATATATACTATAGCGACATCTATCATACGATGATAACTTATATGGAAGATCAGAGACGAGTCATCTCAGGTGGAAGAAATTGGCCCGGTGGCCGAGCGGTATAATTACCTAGGCAAAATGGTTGGTTCCAAAGGTTCGCGGTTCGCATCCCGCTCCCGCCGATATTTTTTCTGAATGAATTGACTCGTTTAAGGATTTTTATGTATAGTATATGTATATTTAATTGCTTAAATTAATATGAATTGTATTTTCACATCATTGAATATAATTGTTTCATATTTTAAAGAATATTATAATAAAAGTAATATATACTCTATATATGATTATGTGAAAATCTAAATTTTTGTGATTATTCCAAAAATATTGATCCAAATATAAATATATATTGTTTTAAATATACCCAGCGGAAATATATCTAAAATAACATACATGTATATGACTAGTATTTATTAATATTTTTCACAAAAAAAACATATTATACAGTTCGTTTTTTAATACTTACTGTCGAAAAACTTTAAGACAGTATCAATGAAACGAATAATTAACAAAATAAATTTAAATTAATAAAAATATTAAACAAATTAATAACTCTTCGTTGCAATTAGCGAAGACAGAAAGCAATGAGATCGAAAATTGTTATATTACAAAATTAGCATATTTTCCACCGATTATTTTAAGAAATACATGCAGCTCAGAAAATAAGGCGTCCTTATTTGAACGCCTTAAAAACATTTGCAATTAAAGTAATAAAATTAAATCACATTTACCTTTTATAGCACAAAAGTCTCAATTGATTAATTTATTAACCACAAGCTGTAAAATTTCCTATAATACACATAAAAAACGTCAACTTATGTTATTTAATATGTTGTTGTATTATATTATTACACTATTAACACATATTGGGTTCATATGTTATCCTAAGTTCTAAAATAACTATGCGTAGTAATTTGGTTTCGTACAAAATGATCGAAGGATAAATTTCTTACGCGGGTCTAAATATGTAAGTAAGATTTCAGGTAATAGCGTAAATTTAATTAGGTCAGAAAAAAAAATTGAGCAAAGAACGTTCCCAACAACACATCAAAGAACAAAAGTTGTCGTTTCATTAATGCCGTGCGTTTATATTTCATGTTTTTCAAGTTCGCCCCTGAAGCAAGAGAGGAGAGATGTACTTCCAGTGTCCCCTGGTGTGCATGTAACGTTATGTTACACCACTTTTAATGGCGCTTCAGCGATCTCATCGGAGCCTCCCTTTAATTACGTCGTTACACACGCTTTACGGTCAAACGTTCGCCCCCCGCCGTAACAGCCGGGTCGTGATGAAAAAATGCGAATCGAAACGTGAATAATGAATGTATCGGACCATTGTTTGCTGGGCATAATCTTATCAGGCATCGATCCCGGCGAAAGCATGAGCCAAATTAGGAATGAAAACAAAACAAACGCAGAAGAAAAACGGCTCGGGCTTTGAAAGTCTAAAGATAGCGTTTGAAATGTCAGATATTGTTTTCGTATCTTGGCTGTAATTGAAATGAGAAACCCTTCTGTGGATTGTACAACTTTCAGACAGGACTTACTGTTTTATTTAAAATAACATTTATAAAACGGAATTATTAAATACATACTCGTACAACGCAGTAACTCTGAGGTTCAACATATAATATAATAAAATATTATACATAAATGATACAGTTATATATATAGTTTAAAATTTCTCCTGAGGAAGATGGGTTGCCTTTGAAGCCGTTAAATTTTCGGTTTTACAATGTTAGAATATTGATTATAAGTTTATAAAGAGTATACTATAGACCTTCCATACGGGTGAGATTCTTCACGTCTCACAAAATGCCAATACATCCATATAATGGGGCTTAAAAATAAAAAGCTGCGTAGAATGGTTGCTCGATATTCCATTGATTTGACTTTGTAAGTTAAAAATCGGACAAAATAGCATCCATACTATGGTCGGAGTTAAGAGACGAAAGTGGACCTGTATGGGACATTTATTTTTAATGCCGCAAGATATATTTGCCTTTTCTTCAGGCATCCAGACTCTCAACATCTTGGAAAAACGTCAGAAACTACGCATTGAATGTATTCCACAGACCTTCGGGAAGTAGAACTAGGATGAGATGGTGCTCTAGGGCGACAGTTTGTGATGACCACGTACTCCGAACAGAAGAACAGATATGAAAATTTTAATATGTAAATAAGGGCGAGTCGTATATTTTATGTACGATTAAATTTTAAGATATGATGACAACTTTTAAAATAATTTAACGATATACATTATCACATTTTGTTTATTTTTATGTAAGCACATACAGGAGAATACCGACAGATGGTGATAGTAATTTTTGAAGTCTCATCTGTGGAATTCTATGACACTTACCATGGTACATATGGCTAAGCGCTGCATGTGGAGTGTTGATCCGCCAACGTCATAGACTACAGCCTGAGATTCACGCATCATCCTTATTATTACAGAAATTTACTATGAATGAGTGGTCTTCACGGGACGACTTACAGACTACATTGGACTACGTCCTCTACCAATTTTAATTAATAGGCTATGACTGGCATTTATGGGTGAGGGATCAAATACACACCACCCGGGGGTAATTTAGAGCTCAGAAATCGATTAAAAATCTTTTATTTTTGTAATCTCCGTCGGGGATCAAACCCACAACTTTAGGCTTGTAAAGCAAACGCTTTGACTATTGAACTATACCCGCCGGCTAGACAATATAAATTTGATTATTTATACGAGCTTGAAAACAATGCTTATGTTAAAACAAAATAAAATTTCGTACATACCTCTTATCGCTCCCAATAAAACCGCACTACCCAAAGTATCTACACATATTGTTAGTTACATACCACGTTGTCTGGCTAGTGAAAACCTGCGCTTGTATAATTGCATGTAATATAAATTCTACCGCTATTCCTATGAAGGCATATTGTTTGGAATCCAAAGGTCCTGGTCGTCATTAAGGCACTAAAATCGGTTTAAATCCTGAACAATAAATCTACAGCGCATGTAATATATACCCCAAGTATTCACGTTCACGTTCTATCTATAAAGAAGTTTATATACACTCGCCCTGCAAGTGGAAATGATTTTGCACTTTTAGATGTGCAAACAGGAAAGTTTAATGGATTCTTCACTAAATTATCAATTAAACGTTCAATAATTACATCGCTATTAAATAGTGTTTTGCGTACCAAGCGAAACATCAGACAAAATTTATTTTAAACGAACGATATATGTTAAGCCTTTAAAAATGACTTTAAAAAGTACTCGTACGTGATTTTTTGTTAAATAATTTATAGAAATAGGTATGTCAATGCATTTTATTGTTATCAAATATATGGATTTTTAAATATTTATTAGAATATTATTTTATTATTTCAATATTCTAATCTACTCTTATAGATAATTTACTATATTACAATATGATAAGTAATTAAATATGCACATACTATAATGTAACAAATTCTTTATACGCATCAATTCGTTCAGAAAAAATATCGGCAGAGGCGGGATGCGAACCAGCAAACCTTGGAACCAACCATTTGTTCAAGTTCATTTTAAAAATCCATATAATAATGTCACCTTGAGACAATATCAAGAAGGTAAAATTGTTCATCAGTAACACAGGTGGCTGGTTGTAAAGTCCGCGTAGGACCTATAAGTAGTTGTTTCTCATCCATTCAATCTATAGTTCGGTTCGAGACCCGAGTGGTACTTACTAAAATAAATATACTTTCGTAAAGTTATAATATTAAACTTGTGAATAAATGTAGACTGAGTGAATAATAAAAAATAATAATAAACACACTCTGAATATATACTAAAGAGACATATTTCGTTATATGATAAGCAATGGTATAAATGCAACATATTCCGTACAGCAGTTCGGGGCAGATGATGGTCGAGCGGTCAAGGGTAATGAACTTGAACAAATGGTTGGTTTCAAGGTTTGCTGGTTCACATCCCGCCTCTGCCGATATTTTTTCTGTACGAATTGATGCGTATAAAGAATTTGTTGCATTATATTACGTGTATATTTAATTACTTATATTATCAAATATGTTTTATAATAACTGTGAGATTACTCATGTGTGTAACGCATAATAATCGTGATTAGCATTTTACTAATACTTTCATACATAAACTATATAATAACATAATATATTTATTGTGTAGCAGCTTTCTCATTGTTCTGTCGCTTAGTAATGTAAATTATTTAATTTAATCATTATTATTTGGATTGGAAGTATATTTAATGCAGGTCTCCAATTAATGAGAAATGGATGTTTTCAGTTTCATCAACAACAAAACAAAAATATTTACCAATCTGTTTTATTAACGAGCGGGTCATTTAATCCAATGTTTATCCATTAATTTGACACACGGCATAATTTAGTTTCGGAGAATCAACCGTTAATAGGAAAATTTTAATTAATTCAATTTCACATTTTTATAATAATTCGTCCATAACTAAACTCGATTGTTTTTTTTTTCATTTATACGTTAATTTCAAGATGATTTAAATGTCTGCAAAATAATGGCAATAATTTTAAAAAGCATTAAGGTTATCAACTAACAATACTTGGTGAAACTAGATAATTATAATTTTAAATAATTTTAATTAAAAAAAGTAAAAATAGTTTTGATTATAATTTTAGAATTAATTTGAATTAAAAAATTAATATATATTAAAAATATTTAGTTTTGATTCACAATTTATTTTAACGATTACATGTTTAACTAAATATTTTTATTTTTTTAATTTTTTAATTAAAATTAATTCTAAAATTATAATTATGCAGTTTCATCAAGTATTGTCAGTTGATAACCTAAATGTTATAGTTTTGATTCACATTTATTTTAGATGACCTGTTTCGGCCTCCCTGGAGACCATCTTCAATAATGATAAAATAAAAACTGGCAGTGGCTTATATAGGTATGGAAAAGTTATTAGTTCCTACATTAGTACACTCATATTTACAGGTTGTATATGTGTGCGAGATTTTATTTTATCATTGCCAGTTTTTTTTTATCATTATTGAAGATGGTCTCCAGGGAGGCCGACACATGTAATCATTTAAAATAAATGTGAATCAAAACTAAATATTTTTAATTTATGCATTTTTCAATTAAAATTAATTATCAAATTATAATTTTAAATACATATATTCAAAAACAATCAATCAATAACGTATTATTTTCTGCCTTTTTAACTTCATCGTTAATTCAATAAATTTCTAGGTTACTATAATAAATTCGTCGCTCGACACTCAAACCGGGCGGACGTGTCTAATCATCCTACCTACAGGATGGCGAACTGTTGCGATTGTGATATCGCACAAATAAATCGTCGCTTAGACGATCACCGTTTGCTGCTGGAGAGGCTTTTAAAGGCTGTTGGATGCGGGATGGATGATGCTCTGACATCCGTTGGTGTGGACCCTCCACCCTACCCGACAAGTCTGCCGACTTCCCGCAGAAGGCGCTTACCTCGAGCGTGCAAATCAATTCCGGCTACCTACGCTGAAGCTGTCAACATTCCTGTGTCGATGTCGCTTAACTGTGACAGCAGAGACTCCGAACCTGCCGTCAAAGAATCCGCTTCGAGTGAGGCCACCGAAGAGGACTCCTCGGAAGATACTATCGAAGGAGCCCCTGCTGTTTCGAGCAAGGCTCCCAAGGACTCCCGTTCTCAGCTGGGACGAATCATCGTTCGAGGAACTGGAGGACCTGAGTGCTTTCTCCGTGGATGTCCTCTCCCTCCCCCGAGCAATTTTTCCGGAGAAGTTCAACGTTCTAAGTTGAGTCGCGCCTCTCCGCATGGGGAAAGGCAACAACATTCAGCACGTCTGATGATCCGTGGTTCTGCAGCTCCTTCAAAAAACGTTACTGGAGTGAAGATGGCGTATCTTCACGCCAAGGGCCTTCACCCAGATACATCGGCTGAGGACTTGCAGAGCTTCTTGGCAGCGATCGCTGCATTCAATCCTTCTTGGATGACCATCAGGAGGATTGTCAGCAGGCGGACGCTGTCTTTCATCGAACTACGCAACTACAAAAAATATTTACTCGTTCAGCGAATAAATTTACATTTTTTCAAAAAGCAATTAACAAATGTGTAAAACATGATATTTTTAAAGTATACTTTTAAATGTTTTCACATTTCATATTGGTCCTAAGAAAAGTTTTGTTTTTTTATTTCATTCAATATTATAAAAATAATTAGAATACTGATTGTTTTTTATAATATATATATAGTAATAAAGAAATACTTAATTATCAATTATTGAGCAACTCAGTATCTAAAATATATACATGAACACTAATATTTTTTGTAGATATAATAACATGTTTATTATACAAGTAATTGCTTATTTAGATATGTAAGTTTTCACTTACGTGGGTATCGAACGATTCAATAATATTTCACACGACGCAAGAGTTGGACCAAAAACCTTTTCATTAAAATAACACAACTGTGACAAAAAATTCAATGGTTTTGGGCAAAAAATAGCGCAAAGCCTCCTTCCAAGCCTCTTGCTATAATACATCTCTCGCACGTGAGTGCCTGTAAAGTATACACCTGTGCTTGTATTTAAAAGATAACAATTTTAAGCTGTGAGCAAAAATGTTTATCAAATAACACATAAAAGTCTTATATTTCCGTCAACAATATTATAAAGGAAATTGTTGAACAAGAATACCAAACTGAAATCACCTAATAGGCCAAGTAAATTAATACATGCCTTAGTATTATTTATGATCATTCTTCAGATCAGTATTTTACGTTACTAAATACTTTTTACAAACATACATACAATAAGCTAATTAGAAAGATGCATTTCATATAATACTCGCATACTCGGCGGAGCTATCAGATGCACAGCTGACATGGAATGATGGAAATACTCGATTAATCAATAGATGTTCACGGCAATAATTCATGATAACCACAAATATTTAACGCATATAACAAAATATAATTTAATTGTATTTTTATTAAGAAATTATTTTGACATTTTATTAAATTATTATATTTAAAGACACTTACTTCGAAAAGAGTTTCTCCGTCGGAAGGAGCGATAGTGGGCCTGAAACAATGACAATTTTTTAAAATAACTAACAGAACCAATAAAAGAAATGGGATTAATATAATTAAATGTGTACTTACTTAATTCATTCAAGCATTTAGACAAATTTAACACCATTGACCTCTACTTTTTAGATTCAATTTACTTACATACAAGAAAAATAAATGAGTATTCAATAAATTTGGCACATCATAATGTCTCAATTAGATAGTTGTAAATTATTTTTAAATTATTTCATATTTAGTGAACAAAGATTACTGCCACATTTTGACTGAATAACGAATGGGCTATGACATATTTTATATTATTTTGTATTTTATTATTTATACATACTTTTTGTCTATCATATATGATTCAAAAATAAATAATACTTTACTTAATGATTGATGACACAAATAAATTATTATAAACAAAATTAAAATATTTGAATTATTACTTGCAAGATAAAAAATAATACATATTAAAAATATTTATTTTAAAAAATATTGACAGTTCGATTACAATCATATAAGTGATTACACTCAATGTTATGTATTGTTATAATATTATTGAATGCTATCACTAGTAAGATATTATTACTCTACAGAATCAGACAATTTATTTTATTAGACGTGTTTTTATATTATAAAATATATACTGATTCCGTATCCAAATCAATACGCAATGAAGCACATTTTTATTTATGTGAATACGAAACGCACAAAATATTTGATACGCGCTTAGAATACAAAATTATATTTGTATTCTCGCTGGTACCCAAACTGTGAATAATATCCGAGAATTCCTGGATTAAATAATTTATTTTATACAAATTCCAATCATAGCCTTTTTGAAAATATAATAAGTATGAAAAATAGAACGTAATGAATTGAACAATAATATATAAGAAAAGGTTTTTTATATTAATAATAATAGAAATAAAAAATGTAGGCATTCAAATTTTTTTAAATTGTCTTGGCAATCCAAGGCGGTTCCGCCGCATTTTGTTCCCAGACAATTTGTTCAAAGACTCGTCGGTAACGACGTGGGACGCACTGGACGTCTGCTGCACGGGACATTTGTGCACGGTACAACTAGCGCACTGGATGTCTGCTGCACGGGACATTTGTGCACGGTACAACTAGCGCACTGGATGTCTGCTGCACGGGACATTTGTGCACGGTACAACTAGCGCACTGGATGTCTCGCTAACTTAACCTAACCTAAGTTATTTCATTAACAAGACATAGATTTCTGGACGATCACTGGACAAATCCTTAGCTTAGGTTAAGTAAGATAGACATCCAGTGAACCAGTTGTCTCGTGCACCAAATATGCGTGCACAATACGTCCAGTACATCCCATATTTTCTTTTTTGTGTAAAACATATACAGGAGAATACCGACAGATGGTGATAGTAATTCTGAAGTCTCATCTGTGGAATTCTATGGCGCTTACCATGATGCATATGGCTAAAAGCGCTTTATGTGGAGTGTTGATCTGCCATCGTCATAGACTACAGCCCGAGATTCACGCATCATCCTTATTATTACAGGAATTTACTATGAATGGGTGGTCTTCACGGGACGACTTTAGCCTACCACCAATTTTAATTAATAGGCTATGACTAGTATTTTACGGATAAGGGATCAAATTCACACCAACAGGGTTTCTTTAGAGCTCAGAAATCGATTAAAAATCATTTTTTTTTAATCTCCGTCGGGAAACGAGCCCACGACCTTTGACTTGCAAAGTAAACGCTTTGACCATTGAGCTGTATCCGTCGTTACGAATGAGTCGTCGAACGAATTGTCTGGGAACGATAGGTCGTGACACATCCAAGGCTTGTTAAAAATTTAATGAAAATATTAAATATTAAAGCACTACTGGTAAGCAAAAAGTAACTTCTTCTAATAAAAAGACTCTTGACAACTGAATCCATCTTCATTATTGAAAGAAGAAAGGAAACTTTTATCTGATAAATAACAGATCATTTTTAAAGCGTTTTGTTAACGTCAAGTATTTTGACATTTGAGTTTTGCAAATGAAAGTTCCTCGTTTCTTCGTTACCATTATTATAACAATTGATGGTCTTTTGATTTACGGAAATTAAAAAAAAAAAAAAAAAATATATTTCTTTATATATTATAAATTAATATATAATATTTCGTGACAAACATATGCTCCAATAAGAGGAATGGACGTGGTGATGATGATAATTATAATAATATATTATGTAAAAACAAAGAAAAAAATATTATAGAAATAATATATACAATTACAAGGGATTACACCCTTAAAATTACACCCTTATTCTCATAACATCTTACGGTAGAAATAGAGAGTAACAAATTATAGCATTTTAACTATAAAATAAGTCGTTTTTAGTTTTACTTTAAAGACAACCAGGTTTGTTTTTAATGTGACTACTTTCGTGATGAATATATTTTAGTCATGTATATTATTCCATTCGATATTCGCAGTATCCCCAAAATTGTATAAAATACTCGAGTAACCAATTATAAAACAAAAAATTGTTTATTTTTGTTTAAAACATAAATTCATATATTTTATATGCTACTTACTAGTATAAAGTACTAACTTCATAACAAAAAATTAACATTTGTAAAAAAAAGGGTAGTATATAGTATGTATATTTTTTGATAATAGTCAGTGAGGAGCGACAGGAAACATTAAAGTTAAATACACAATACATAAATAATTAAAAATTAAAAATTATATGTATATGTTGGGAATGACTCCCGCAATAAATGTATTGCTGTACTCATAGAAAATTTATAGTATGTTTTTTAGAGCCGAATGGTTCATTTGGCATTTTGCGTTGCATGATACACGTTCTGTACAATAGAATATTGGGGGGAGGGGGCAAAAGAAAAATCATTTTATTCTCCTCTGATATAAGCACATACTTTTTTCTCCCTACATATTCAAGTCAATCAAGTCGATGACATATTTTCTAAAAAATGTGTTTTTATTATTGATACAAACACCAACATAAAATTTTGCATATTTATTTTAGCTTTAGTTGAATGTTCTTATTCTACGTCATGTTAATGAATAATAAAAATTGCCTCAATAATATTTTTTTTGCTATTTTATTTAAATTAAAAAAACTATTTAATACTTCAATCAGATAATGTTTATTACACTATCATTAAAGAATTCAAACAGTATTTTTTCAGTTAAACAAATCAGTGGTAACTAATTTTTGGCACGCTATTCTTATGGGACAAAGCACTTACTTTTATAGCACGCAAATTATCAAAAAAGGCATAATTAAAAAAACCTAATTTGGTACAAAATAATTAATAAAGTAGAACAATAAAATGTGTTTCACTCCTCTTATTTGACAGTGCTATAATTTATCAAGCCGTTCGCCCATTATACTTTTAATCTTTTTGCGAGAAATGACATAAAATCATGAAATTTTTTGTCATGTCATGTAATATATACTTGTAAATACACATAGGATCACTTTTCAGATATAACATAAGAACTGAGTATTTTGTTAGGAATATTATAATCGTTTAATACAGGTTCTACCTTGAGAATAAAAACCTAATAACTGGATAGAACATTCATTGAATTATAACAGTGCGTCATTCTGGGTTAAAATAACTTGTGTTACCTGTACAGAAAAATGTTTTAGATCTACATTTAAAATCATTAAATAATTCATATATTGATATAATTTTGATTTAACATTTTGTGTTGATAAAAATTATAAATACATTATATATATAATTATACTCTGTACTGATATTTCAGTTAAAAAAGACATCATTTTATGCTAATTTATATATTTAAATATTTATTTACACTAAAATATTTTAATTTTTTAATTTAATTTTTTAATTTATTTTTTAGCGATACCATATTTATTCGTGCAATGTTCTTGGTTTATTTTGATAAATAAATTTTCGTAGTCTTTACATATTCCACAATGTTTTTATATCAACATTTGTTGACATATTTATTTCTAAACGAATAAGTTCATATATCTCATAGAAACTCATATCATCGAATACATCACATTAAAGATTATGCTTTGTTATGCATAAAATAACAAAAAAAATGTTGGTGATTAGATAGTTGTTTTTATTATTATTTAAAAAAAAACTAATTTCCTGGTGTCTCAAAATAAGTCCGGTAATTACATTACGTATCGCCTAAATAAGTAGTTAGATTGTTTTCTATACATATTACTTATCGGTAAATGAGTGACTTAATCAATATAAAAATGT
Organism: Glossosoma conforme; assembly: GCA_022606575.1. Lineage (NCBI taxonomy): Eukaryota > Metazoa > Arthropoda > Insecta > Trichoptera > Glossosomatidae > Glossosoma > Glossosoma conforme. Next base: position 165,925 of record JAGTXR010000150.1, read on the forward strand.
GTTACGTGTTGTTGATTGATTTGGGTGATGCATATACTCGTATTTGTTAATACGAGAAAAGCTTCAGGAAGTTTGGGGTCGCATTTGAACCTGAGACCTGGAGCTTTAAGCTCCACATACAGTTGGTGCTTGGCGCGATTGGCCTGGCCGTTGGGGAGCTCAGGTCACCACAATCAATCAATTTGCCCTGTTAGTTTAGGTAAAGGTAATGTGGCAAGTCTGCACGGGGCTTGTGCCCCCTGGGCCATAGCCCCTACCCAGGCTCCACCCCCGAGGCTATAAAATCTTTATTAGTTTCTTCCCGAGCTTTATTAGTTTTTTAATGTCGCTGTCTTGTGTTTGCGGCGTAAATAACTCGCCTCGGGAAATATTAAATGGGAAGAACATATTTTAAAAAATTACACGCTCTAGGGTTAAATGTCCCACGTGACTTACAGGATTCTTTCGATACGAGTCATATTTTCACTGATAACTGTATATTTGTATGATTTTCATCTCTTCATTCATAAAAATGCAGGACCAATTTTCGTGGCTCTCATTGGGTCACTGAAGTTAAGCTACATTAAGCGCAGACCTTGCTTAGATCGCCACTGTTTTAATAGTTGGATCACCACCTCTTAAAATGTTGTATAAATAAAAACAATAAAATATGCTTCGAATAATTCAGCTGTTACACTTTAAGCTTTCGAGTGCAGAGATGTCTCGGAACAAAGCTTGAACAGTTGTAGCTAAAGTAGGCAAAACTGTGGCAGTAATCGGTAGCAACCTTATGTTGCAGAAATGGAACGGAAATTAAAAAATAAAGTTTTTTTTTTTTAATTATCTTCTACCCCAGTTTAAAAAGACTTGGTAAGCTTAAATAATAAGTTTACTTCTTAGTGTTTTATTAATATTTATATATATTAGGTTTTTAATAATAAAAAAATAAATCCAATGATACCTGTGACCTAAATTCCAAGATATCCAATACTCTCACCCTTGCAATAATCGGAGAATCGATAGTTAAACCAAGAATCTTCTTTCTGCATCTGGGCATGATAATTGACGCCAATAAGTCCCACTTCCTAAGCTATAGAGAGTGTTTTGATTCAGATTGTGCACGCACAGAGGTCTTACTTTTTGGGTGTTGAGAAGAAATTCTTCACAAACAACACAACCGTTTAAACTACTTATAAACCTTTATATTTTGTGTTTTTAACATGATTTTTATTTACTATAAATTCTCCAATGTAAACATAAGATATATTTACAAAAAAGCAAAACTAAATTTATCATAAGTCTACAATACACAAAAACTACTTTCTTGAATGCGCAGAAACTACTCTATAAAGATAAATAGTATATCTAAATCAAAATAATTCGTATTAACATTGAATATACAGTAAAATTCTCTTGATTATTCCTTGGATATATTTGTAATTTATTTTTTGCTTGAACATCAGCCTACCAGACCGATAAACTAAGTAATGTATTTCGCATTGATCTTTATTAACTTTTTTGTAAAACAGGGTCGCCATTTTTAAACTAAATTGATAACATTAGCATATTAAATAAGATGAGATATTTAAATAAGACTACGATGGTTTATTCATTTCAATGATTCTTTCTTTCACTTACAAATGCCTAGTAATTTAAAAAATATTTAAATTTCCAGAAAAAAGGGACTTCCAAAATAATAATCAAAAATATATAAAAAAAACTATCGATCAGAAAATAGCTAAGTATTTTGTAAAAGTGATTTAATTTTATTTTCACAATTAATAGTTTAAAAATAAAAGTGTTGCTCATGACTGTATCCTTTATTTATTTTTATTGATGCACGTTTTCAAAAAAAAATGTCTTATTTAATATATATTACGTATTCATAACATCATTGTGTATCTGCTGTGTATTTTTATGTCTTCTTAAATTAGACAAAAAATTAAAAATTTAAATAGTTCGTTAAAGCTACTAAAAATAGAACCATTTAAATTTTGTGATAGTTTTCTTAGTGGACTAGAGCGCAGTATATGAATTGTAATTGGAACAGTTCTCTTATACCTAGAACACATAATGCAGTCAAAACAAAAAGGAAATAGCTACAAGGAGAGGAAAATTAACAGATTCCATTTAGATTTTTTGAGCACAAATAATGAACAGTTTTAACTTCTTAGTTTAATAGAGCAACATAGATTTCATTTTATTCAACTGGTTCTTCTGCATGTTAAATTTGTATAGTTTTTTTTTTTATGTAAACGCATGCAGGAGAGCACAACCGGTCAAGACCAGTGCACTCTATGACGCTCAGCCAGGGAGGCTGGACGCTGCATGCGGGAAACGTGTGTTGTGTTCGTGTTTGTGTGTGGGTTGGGGAGATTGCAAGTGTATATTTATCATTTTCTTGAAGAGATCCAGATTGTAGGAAGGAGGAAACACAGACGCTGGAAGAGCATTCCATAGCTTACCGGTGGCATTAAGGAAGGAACTTTGGAAGCTGCCAGTTCTTGGTCGACATATATAACCGTGTATGGATGTTCGGCAAGTGTAAGACGAGTATTATATCTAAAAAACGCTGCATATGTTGTACATTTTTTCTCTCGTTTCAAAAGACCAACGCGATGGCGAGATCGTCTGTTTTTAGAGCAGCTTCATAAATATGATGAAAATCTTCTTTAATATTACCAAGTTTTTTAATCTGTTTTAGTACAGCTGCAAGACTACATGACTGTTTTTCTTTTTCTTGAAACTCACTATCGGTGCACAAAAAACGCTCGTTAATTGTGAAATTGTTAAGAAGAAAGAGATCGAGAAAGAGAGCTCGCAATTCACTATTAAAGTATGTTCAATGATCAATTTATTTTTGAAAAATCTCTTCAACCAATTTATCTTTTTGAGAGGTATTATTCGGTGCTTCTCCCGCCCGACACGCTCCTCCAGTCCGCGACCTGTTATTAGCGTGCAGCACGCGATATCGTAACTCGGCCCTATAAAGACGAGATATCTCACCGGCCAAAGGGTGTGTAAGTATTTATCACAGAGCGTGTTGCAAATACGCCAAAAAATATGTAACACAAATGTACTCTCTGAAAATTATATATACGCCACAAAAGTACATTACGAGTATTTCGCGGGTGGCGCAATATAAAGCACACTCTTGTTAAACATTAATACCAAGCCTGGATATTTGGTTTTGGATCAGCTCCTTGAGTACGTAAACGTTCTCAATTATTGATGCATTTCCTAATTCTTGTATTATTTATACATCAAATTATACAACTTCGTTTTTTTTATAAATGAAAATTAAATTATACTTTAGTATAATTAGTTTACTTATTGTTGTTGCTGTTAATTGTTATTTAATGATCTTTCTAAATGAATTTCATTACATGATTGTTTCCTTTTTATATTGTACAGAACACATTTTTATTTATATAAACATATCTCACACCATATACACACACGTCTACTCCCTCACACCTTGCAATTTAAGTCTTATTCACATGAATATGGCAAAACTGAAAAATGTCACATAAAAATAAAATTATGGAATAATTATTAATATTATTTCATTTAATGTTTGATATGACACATTTGATTGAAACAGCGATCATGTTACATAATATGCCTTTTCTTTATATACCACAAGATAAACTAATGAATACTCAAATGCAAAACATAAATAAAACTATACGTACACCGACACAAAATAAAGGTGATTATAACTTACGAATCTATATATGAGTGTCATGACAGCTGAGATTTGGCAAAAGTTTTTCCTCTAACAATGTGCTAGGTAAGCTGATAACATAAGGAGAAAATCAGAAATACGCTGCATGTGGAAAGCAGAGAATCAAAAAGGATTGACTTTTATCGGACAAACATCACAGACTAATTATAGTTGATAACCTTTGTTAGTGTAAGATTGATCCCTTTAGAAGTGTCCGATGTCCATCGATTATTATTTATGTTATTTATTATTTATTCGGAGCGTTTGGGACAAAAGATTTTCAGTTTCAGATTGAGCAGAAGATAAATGTGAAACAGGATTTCAGACAGCAAAATTTAATATTCGATATCATCACTTTATTTTGGTGAGAGTTGGAGATATTTCATTAAATTAAGGTATGTATAATTTTCTTTGCCGCGGCTAGGAATTCGGAGATAATTTATTTACACAAGTATGTAGGTGGGTACAGGCAAATTTATAGCTTATTTATGCTTTGAATTTGAATTTGGCTTGACATGGTTTCCTTTACAAAACGTATACGAATCGAGACCAAATAAGTCAAAGAAAATTTTGATTAGGAGACTCATTTATCTGTCAATATTATTACTACTTTAGATTGATTTTAATTCAAATAAAAAAATACTATTAAGAAAATTTATGAATGAGACCAAGAATTTTAATGAAATCGATCCATTGATATTTTAATGTATTTATTGTTCAATCAGATTGTAGAATTCATCGTAAAAAAAACATTCGCATGAGCCAATAAGATAACCATAAAGGTTTTCAAGTTTAATATACATTACGCGTTTGATGAAACCTCATGATACTCTGCGATAGTGGATATCATGCGGTTGCTAAATGTTCTACTAGGGAGTTTCCACAAAAGAACATAGACGAAAACTGAAACAACCTCACCATATTACCATATCAGAAGATAATTGATTTCATTGCATATAATTAGAACGTTAGAATATTAATTTAACTAGGGACAATACAATTGAGCTGATATCTGAATATAAAGATGTAATACGGTTGTAAAGATATATTAACAGATATTGCTAGCTGTGGCACAATATACTTTTTTTTTAATTTTTATTACTTCTTTGTTAGTTCCTAAAATTTTACGAAAGAGGATTATTATTTTCAATTGTTTTAAATTAAATATTCATTATCTTGGAAGCATATATAACTAAACGCTACAATTAATATTATAATAAGAGTCAACTAACTGGTGCTGTTATTAACCTTTTATGTAATGCATAATTGAGATATCATGTTGTGCGTATGCATATTTATATGCATATTGACTAATCAGGTGCGATTCTGTAGTGTATTCCATAATTACACAATACACAGGACGTGCTCTGCATCCTGCTCCGTAGCAGGTAATGCAGCTTGTCAACTTGGAGAGCATTACAACTGTCATTAACAGCGATAAATTTACTATTATCATTATATTCCATTCATCATTTTTTTAAATGAAATATTATAAATCCTTTAATAAATAAAAACAGATAACATTATGCTGATGAAAGACGAAGTTAACTTTGATTTTAGAAAATTTTATATTAATAATTAATATAAACGATAATTTTATTTTTCAATCAAAAAAGTTGGCATTTTGCTTGAATATATGTTTCTTGAGTACAGACATAATTTAAATAAGTTCTTAGTTGACCTCCATTAAATATTAATTAAATGTTTTAAAAACTACACATTTAAGTTTATTTAACAATTTTATAAAATAATTTATATGATATAAAATGGAACTAATAACAAACAAACATCACGTTTTGACGACAGCTGGCTGAATCTGCTATAATATTAATGAGGTTTCATGACTCTACGTGCTGAAATTTACGTTTATTTCGTTTGCGTCGTAATTTTCCATTAATTTATTAACTAACATGCCTAAGTGACTCAAAAAATCAACACAGCGTTAAAAACAACATCATATTAAATTTTCTCTTTTATTTTCTGTACGTAATGCATTAATTTCAGCCACGCTCAGACAATACGTTTAGTTTCACCTGAAAAAACAATGATACGTTTTCACGTATCATCGGTGGGAATATGATCAGGTGTTTGAACTGAATCACGTGTATAGTAAACCTCGACATTATATAAAGCTTATACATTGCTAAGTAATACACGTTATAATATTTACAGAAATATTTTCTGCTGGCCAATCAAGTTATGATATTAAGTGTGCGTTTATTTGGTTCAAATGTACTATAAATATTGAATTATAATTCATAAAGTATTAACGTGGTTTCGACGCTAGATTACACATTCAAATTATTCGGGAACTACATTAAACAAATGGAATAACTACAACACTTATTCATATAGTCAACACACCACGATGAACTGGTATACAGGTTAAATTTTATTGTTGTATTCTGCTGAATCAAGTAAATATAATACAAGTTTTTATACTATTTCAATTTCAGATGCAATTATGTATGTAAAGCCTCTACTTGGTTATTTCATAAACGATATTACTAAAAATAACGATATTTGTAAAATCATAAGAAGATGAATAATAAAACCTTAAATTATTTTGGATGTATTCATATCCGCAAAGGGTTTTAATTATGAGTATACAGCAAGCTTATAATAAGAAAACGTAGATATTCAATGAAATCATTATTGATTACGAGCAAAGATAACTAAGGCTTCCGTTTATATCATGTAATTCAATCATCCCATACAATATGTCAAGAAATTACTACGTCAAACGAAATGAAAGAAAACCGCATAAGTACTTCATTATATCATTGAATAACTAATACTATAAATTAAGAAACAATGTGTTTAATGATTCATTTCATTTATAGATAAATAAATCTTTGTTTCATCTATCAAATACAATTATTTTTTGATGCTCTCATTTAAATTATAAACTAATTTAATGTTGATTTCTATCGATTTGTAATGACAATATATTATTTTTTACATGCAACTTTGAGTATAATGCGGTTTCACTTAATGAAAAACCTCAAACAGGTCGTAATATCTTAATTTTCAAAATTGTGTACGTTGATTATGGAACATTTGCTTAATGGCCCGGCTGAATAGATTAAAACACTTACGAGCCACCATCATTTAGTTACGCTCATAATAAGCCCTACAACTTTGTGCCTTTGGCAACCCTACAGACAATAATAAATTTTACTCGCAACATATTCATATAATTAAAGCGCTAACTTTTGCTAATTCTAATGAATATTACTTTTATTTATTCAATAAGCACGCAAAACTTTTACAGGAACCACAAATATTGAGAAAAATTACAAAAGGAAAACATGCCCATGGAAATACATACAAAATTTTGGCACAAAACATATAGAAGTTTCTTACTATATATTATAATTTTGTTAAAAGATGTATTAATTTAATGATTACTGCCTATACAATTAATGTTTGTAATACATTTAAAATAAACAATAAAATAAAAATTAAATTAATATTTAATTTACATTTTTTATAATTAAAAAAATGTATAATAATCAATTTACAAATATATTTAACCAAATATATTTCTAATGACATTGAAACATTTAAATAATCAACAAATGATACACACACAAATTCATAGCAAAAACCATTTTACTCATCTATAAATCGGAGAAAAGTAAACGTTGGTTGCATGGATTTGAGCCACGAACCTTCGTCACATACACTCGTACATTGAGAAGAGAAACACGTATTATATGACTAATGAGGCTGCTCAATGAATAAGCACACTCAAGTGGCAATAGACAGGACATATCTGTCGAAGAGACAATGGTCGGTGGGGAATTAAAGTGTTGGGGTGGCGTTCAAGAACTGGTAAAGCGTTGGCCGACCTTCTTTAAGATGGACTGACGACATAAGAATATTAGCGAGGGTCGCCTGGATGCGGAAGGCATAGGATTAAATAGGATGGAGGCTCATGCGGAAGGCCTACGTTCAACAGTGAACGGACACAGGGTGATGATAAGACTAATATGTATTATATTTAGATGATTCATCTTATAAACTGCATATTTAATTATTTACATTTACAGGTATGATGATGTTTGCTGCGAATTCTAATATCGGTATAAATCTTCACTGCCAAGAATTTTATATTAAAAATAGTTGAAATAATCCAATGTATCCAATCTCCGATGGGAATATTTTTCAATCTCCTCGTCCTGTTGTAAGTACTCGTAGATATAGCCGTTTGCTAAAAGTATAGATCCCGTTTGGCTAACACGAAGTTTTGGATGCATCCAACACTGTGTGTGGCTATTTATTTGTGGCGTTTCCTAACACATTATATGGCCGTAGCCTGGATAAAGCAAAACTTCAGACCCGCTTCGGGATACTTCAATTACTTTCGTTTAAGGCGGAACCAATTTGAAAAATCACTCTTTAATTAATTCGATAAATGATTTAAGTCCATCTCAATTTTGCTTAACATGCTTTGTTACTATAAAGTAAATTCTGTTGAGTTTTCTTTTTGCAGCTCTTCCAGCAAACTAACCCTTTTAATGCGGCGCACTTACATGCATTTATAAAACGTATGTAAGTATACACATTTAGGTCAATAAACATTTTATAGTATTCAAATATGTCAGTAGCAAACTATATTATTTTAAATGCTTTATATAACATATTCAAGCAATTTTTTATGTAACAACATTTAAAGATAAGAAAAGCTAATTTATTAGGGCCAAAAATGCGAGCAAGCCTAATGATGGCTATACATTTTGTACGTAGTAAAAAGGTTTCAAATACACATGTCATGGGGTCTCAATGTATATTTGGAAGCTACAACGTATTGCCACGCAATTTATTTGATCATCATCATCATCATTTTTAATCATCATTTTCATGTCCACTTTCTTGGCTGGAGCATATGAATCTGAAGAATTGCTGCCACTAAACTCTGTCAGCTGCCAAGGTCCACGCCACATTCATTGTCAGCTCAACCTCCCTAAATTCCCAACGGCCTTCCAGGACGGCGAAACTCAAAAGCTTGAAAAAAAAACACTATTGTTTGTGCTTTGCTGCGGTATTCAAAATATATGTCCCAGCCAGTTCCATCTTTGTTTCTTGACTTAATCTTGCTTAAACGGCTGCCTTATTTGTTTCCTCCCCTCGTCATTTTTAACAAAGTCGAAAAATCATACATCCAGTACCAGCTGCTAAAGTCCATTTTACAGTTGTATTAGCTTTTTGTGAGATGCTAAGTAAAGAGGAATGTAAGCAATAGAGTTACTATATAGTCTAAAGATTTGATAATGTTGAAATTATTTCAAAATAATACTGTTCTCTATTTTTTCTGTACAGATTTAAATGGCAAGCCTAATAATTATTATTTGTTACAAGTATCAATGAAAAAATATTATTTATGCAATAATAAACTGAAACTCACTGTATAGCATCAACGTTTATGCCAAAAGTTGTTCCGATTTATTTGAAAGAATTTTTAAAGTTTCAAGGCTCGCTGGTACGTAACGATCGTGCGCCGGCCCATCTCCCACATATGATGTATCATACAATGTAAGCATTGGTATGTACGTTCTCTCTGTAGCTTCAGATCCGGAAGGCTAATTCAATAAATCCTCGGAAGCTCGCAAATCGACATGCCTCATCGTTTACATCAGTTCTTGCCAACCATTGTCCATCGATGTTATTCAGACATGTCAAAATATTAAGATTTAAATATTATTTTGAATTGTGAATAAGTACATTTACTAGTATCAGTTTATTGTCAACTTTTTCTACAAATAGTAAGGAATAACAGGTAAAATCAATGCAAACAAGTAAGCAATGCTTTCTATAACAATACACAGTGACAAAGTAATATGTCATAAGAGTCTTTAAGACTGTAATGCTTAAATTTTCTTTTTTTTTCAATGTTTTCAGCATTCACTTTGAGATCCTTTATAAATAATATATGTTTATTTATTAACCTTGTTTTTACATGGATCACGTTAGATATAGCTTCTATTTAGGAAACTCCAGTTTCAACTAACTCATAGCCTTCCTTAATTCATCACCGCAAGAGGCTCTTGTGGAGGGGCGACATGGTGATGAAAATTAAATGATTCATTTGAATATGAAAATATAATAACATTTTAATCAAAGAGTGATAGCCTTGTGATCGCTTGAACGGTTCCTCTTCGCTGGGATCTACAATGCGCCTGCCATATCTCCGTCTTTGCGGAATTCCTTGTCGTAAAAATGATAAAAGGCCAACTGTGAACTATGCGGCGACACGTTACCGGCAGAAGTCAATGTGTATTATGCACCCCTCTCAAGTGAGAAGCTGAATGATCATTTATTTATTCTTTATTCCGGGACACTTCAAAGCACTTTAGAGGAAACTTTGCCCCCCACATGGGAGACGGGTAATAAAGCTACCTCTTGGAGATAGCAGTTTTACGGATGAGATCGTCAGACTCACCCCAGCACTGAAAAGAAAGATTTTATTTACCTGCACGAGATTGCATACGTGTGTGCAAAACAATTGCATCGTTTATTATAATATGAAACAATCACATGTTTATCTTGTGTTATTGTTAAAAATAATTTGAAAATCTGATATTATGGTTGTGAAAACAATAATATATTCTCGTACATATGAGATAAAATGATTGGATGAATGAAATTCCATATTCTTCATTTCAATTTAAATACGATTCGTAGATATTTGCTTTTTAAGGCATATTAAATACTCTGCAAGTTAAATTATTTCACATGCTTCGGCAATGGATTCAGATTCATCGTAAGTAAATTGAAATTGTGTAACGCATAGTAAAAAAGCTTGCCATTCATTAACTACAGAATTTCACGTATCGTATTTAGTAGAATTTAAATGTTCAGCCCTGATTTGGGGTTGAGCAAAAGTCCTTTATTGTTTGTTTCGATACATATTTTCAGTAAGTAGTTTTCATTTTAATACATAAATTTGAATTTATTCAAAATTTCGAGTTCTAAAAATATTTTAACATTGTAGTAGAAAAAAAACTTGTAAATGCAATATTTCAAAATATCACCACAGCTTTATTATAAAAATATCATTTATTAACTTTCAAAGCATTCTTATTCTCTACACTGCAAATTTCTGCCAAAGTCAGTATTTTCTTGAAAAATATTCTCTTTGACCAAAGTCTGCTTGGCAATTCAACTTTCCATGCAATAAATTAAGCGTTTAGTGTAAGAAACTATTCAAAAACGAAGTTGGCTCAAGTGGCTTAAGAATATATCAGATGTATGTGTATTCTAATCGTATTCGTAGATTATTTTGTTATATTTATTTCACATTTTACTGAATTTCTAAGTACAATTAAATACCATGTGCAACTATATAGAATACAATTTAATTGGTGGATTCATACTTTGAAATCGTTGGACAAAGCAAATTGTAATTCCACGTGCGATGGTTCAGTGATGAAGTCAAAGTCCCCTTGTTTCATTAGTGGTAGATTTACCAGCAAATCCTGTTATTGGACATATTGTTCCAATGCTTCATAACTCATATCAAATTGAGACGAAGTTCGGACGTAACACAAGGCAAATTGAATGCAGAAATTCGTTGCGTCGAAATTCTGTATTAACAAATATACAACAATAATAATGACTACGCAGGTAGTCAGGTGATGTTCGGTGAATGCTCACCACAATAGCATTCACAATAATGACTACGCAGTTAGTCAGGTGATGTTCGGTGAATGCTCACCACAATAGCTTTTACAATAATACAGGTGAACTGATCTCATAACAAATATATATTTCATATATGCTTTTGTATTATGTTATGCGGAATAACACATGATGAAATATTATAGCGTTTGAATTGAATTGTGATTTTCTGCCAATTATTTGAAATATAACTTTGATGAATTCAAATACCATATGCAGAATCGATGATATGCATAATTGTCGTATTTCGTAAAAATGGAATTAATATCATATTTAAATTCCATTGACTTCCATGGAATTTCAATTGGTAAATATTTCTGAGTTTTATTTACAGTTATTTTATGAATCATTTACTAAAGTAAATGCACAATATTATTTTATAAAAAATAAAAAAAAGTTATTGCGTTAAGATATTTTTTTTAAATAACGAATTATAAATCACTGTGCATAATGTAATTATGCAATAAATTTAATTTTTAGCTACTGGTAGGTAAAGATTACTCAACGCGAACGATATTAGAACAAAATGTAATGTTAATTGATTTTACTATTTCTTTAAGTTTGTACTCGAACATTCATTAACACATATCTTTAAAGACTAGCGTCTTAAATCTTGTTAAATTTTTATTATCTGACTTATAGTATAGATATTGATAAATAACAATAAAAAATGCGTAAATAAAATCTTAACTAAATCAACCTCGAAGAATCGCACTCGCGAGGTGTCTAGAAAATAAGGTCTTTCTAATTTATTAATAATTAAATATACATATACTATACATAAAATTCTTTTTTCAACGCGTCAATCCAAACACAAAAATAACGGCAGAAGCGGGATGCGAACCGCGGACCTTGGAAACCAACTATGCCCAGGTATTCATACCGCTCAGCCGACTGGGCTATTACTGTGCCTGGACCGACTCACGTTGAAACTAGTATTCATGTCATTGTTACCATCGTATGATAGATGTCGCTATAGTATATATTCAAAGTATGTATATTTTTATTTTTTATTATTCAATCAGTCTTCATTTATTCACAAGCTTATTATTATTACTTTCCGACAGTCTATTTATTTTAGTAAGTACCACTCGGGTCTCGAACCAAACTATAGACTGAATGGATGAGAAACGACTACTTATAGTTCCGACTTGGACTTTATAACCAATCATTTACCTGTGTTACTGATTAATAATTTTACCTTCTTGATATTGTCTCAAGGAGACATTATTATATGGATTTTTTTAATTTTTATTAGAATATTATTTTATTATTTCAATATTCTAATCTACTTTTATAGATCATTTTACTATATTATAATATTATTAATAATTTAATATACATATACTATACATAAAATTCTTTTTTCAACGCGTCAATCCAAACACAAAAAAATAACGGCAGAAGCGGGATGCGAACCGCGGACCTTGGAAACCAACTATGCCCAGGTATTCATACCGCTCAGCCGACTGGGCTATTACTGTGCCTGGACCGACTCACGTTGAAACTAGTATTCATGTCATTGTTATCATCGTATGATAGATGTCGCTATAGTATATATTCAAAGTATGTATATTTGTATTTTTTATTATTCAATCAGTCTTCATTTATTCACAAGCTTATTATTATTACTTTCCGACAGTCTATTTATTTTAGTAAGTACCACTCGGGTCTCGAACCAAACTATAGACTGAATGGATGAGAAACGACTACTTACACAGTAATTATTAATACACAATTTTTACAAATATTTAAGGTGCAATACCAAATAGGATGGAATCACTACAAAAGGAAATATCATGGTAGCAAGTGCTTCCAACCTTATAATAATTATTCAAATTATGTTAAAATCTTATAAATTTTTACTAACTCGTAGCATTAGTATTGTAATTCAGTTTGAGATCCGTTGAAAGAAAATGTTACATCATTAGAAAAATAAAATATTACTACGAATACGTATTTGAAACATTCCAGATTATTTTTCTTTTTTTTTCAAATTTTGCTTTCACTTGTACTGTATCTTGTTATTATTCAGAATCTGTTCCTGCAACTTGCCATCCATCTTTCTGTAGTAATAAACATTAATTGTTTTATACAAATAAATAAATTACATGACATTGTTTATATCCCTTAAATATAATTTTATCTCCAGCTTAAGCTACGTTCCATGACTATTTTTAAACATTTTCAAGAACGGATCGTTCGTTATAGACAATTACAAGTTCCATTGTGCGGGAGTGCACGCCGTCCACCGAAGAGAGAAACGTCGTGCCAAAGAAACCATGAAATGAAACTCAATAGAAAACAAACCAAATAAAGATCAGCGGGAAATAATAAATCCCCTTTCTTTCACGTTGCGAAAACAAAAATATCAGCACACGACCCGGAGGTCCTCTCGTTTGACGCAGATTTTTTACGTCTTTTCCGCTCACTATAAGCATTAATAATTTATTTGTCTCCGCTGCCGTATTTTTAATAGAATTTGCTTTGTTTTGAAGTTGCATAATGCTCCACTCTTGATTTTTGTATTATTTATAATGTGAAGCTCGCGATGTTCAATTTCCGAGGGAGCCGCGGACACAAACACGGGCTTTTAATGATATAAATGCGCTGCAAATAATCGGATTTAGTGTTGCAAACATAAAACAGCTAATGTTCTTATTTTGGAGACAATTTTTTCATGGAAATTTAGTAATTTCATTAAAAATCGCTGGAATCCATTTGACAAGAAAATAAATTTTAATCTAACTGAACTATTGATTGTTATATGACACTGATATTATACTGATAATGTATAACTTCTGTATACTATACTCTATACTTTTATAACTTCTTAACAATTAAAATATGTAAATAATTAAAATAGTCCAGCGGCAATAGAACATCGTTAGGGCGGTTCTCGTAAGATCTCCGAAGTTTATCAACATTGAGTGCGGAAAACAAAACTTAGATGGGTCACCGCCTGTTGCTTACTGCCTGTCACTGATCGGGTTGAGCCGATTTTTAGGACCAAATACTCCAAGCCTTTGAGTGAGTCAGACTAATTTTCCAATATCCGTAAGTAATGAAATAAAAAAATCATTTAATTAGATGTCTGGAATACTAGAGCTGTCGTCTCTTTGGGATTCTGCCCTGGAGGATGTCGGAACTATAAATGTTGATGGTGCAGAGGCGTCGGGTGCAGATATGTTATAGAACAAACAATGGGGAGTAGCAAATGATGGAACAGAAACACAACAATTTTAAGTAAATATATGTTCCAAATAAGGAACAGATATAAGATGAAAAAAAGGAGTTCTAAAATATAAATTGGTTGTATTTTTACATTGTTTATTTTGGTGGAAAATAATTTTGCATAGTTTAAAACTGCATGCAGAAGATCTCCCTTTGGAAACCCTCGATAAAACTAAATAATCCACTGCGGGAGTAGGCATTATCAGCAATGCTCCATTTGTTTATTCAATAACACAGGTACGCCGTAAACACAAAACCTCACAGACTCGGTTTCCCCTCACTTCGCATTAAAACCAAAATGTAAAGTAAGCAAAGCGCCTGTTTTGTTTTTACAGCGGATTCGTAAAATTTACAATAGCCATCTTCGGTGTTGAACATATAGAACTCCACGGTCTCTCAACATTGCAGAATGTATTATATAATAGAACCAACATATTTAATAAACGTAGTGCACAAGTAGTTAATTTGCATTTTAATTTGTTTTTAATACTATATTTATATTAGAATAATTGAGAGTTGTGTCTTGCAGTAATATATACTTTTGCAAAGTTATGACTCTGCTTAGACTATTTCCGGAACATTTATATCAAAAATTAAAAAAACGTCAACCCTGAAGAAGATCTCTGCAATGGCAGTCGAAATATTGGTACAAGAAAATTCGCCACAGACAGCTAAACTCAAAGGACACAATATCATTAATTAATAAATCTTATACATATGTGAATTTCAGATGTTTCACTTTATAAATTTTAGTTGAAGGTTTGATATTGTAAGTTAGTTAAATAACGTCTAGGTCAGTGATTGTACAACGTGTTTCTTAAATTTTGCATAAGTTTAGAATGAAAAATTAAATTTTCACCAATTCTCACCAACACTCAACAATAGTCTGCCCATCACTGTAAAATGAAAATTGTTTGTATTTAGTTGACAGTCATCAATTTTAACGAATTAGGAAGCAAAACGAATAGAAAACTAAATCGTTTTATTAATAACTCTCAAAATAAGCAAATATTTAAAAGGTTTTTAATAATTATATTTCCCATTTCCAGTAATAAATAACGCCTGAACAAGTTATTGGCTAAGTTTTCCATTACAGCTCATTATACCGTTATTAAATAGTACTAAAAGGAAAACTGGAAATCGTACATTAGCGTCCAATAATAACGAGTATTATTCGACTACATACTCGTAAATACGGCTATAAAGTTTTTTCTAAACGATAATATTATAACTACACAATTTTTATAATATAATATATTATAGTTAAATAAGAATTTTTGATATAAATATGTATACTTCAATTTTAAAGCTTTTATTTTGTATATACATTTGAATGTTATATTATATTAATTAAATATACATATAATATACATAAAATTCTTTTTTCAACGCGTCAATCCAAGCACAAAAATAACGGCAGAAGCGGGATGCGAACCGCGGACCTTTAAAACCAACTATGCCCAGGTATTCATACCGCTCAGCCAACTGGGCCATTGCTATGCCTAGACCGACTCGCGTTGAAACTAGTATTTATATAGTTGGCTGAGCGGTATGAATACCTGGGCATAGTTTGTTTCCAAGGTCCGTGGTTCGCATCCCGCTTCTGCCGTTATTTTTGTGCTTGGATTGACGCGTTGAAAAAAGATTTTTATGTATAGTATATGTATATTTAATTAATAATAATATTGTAATATAGACAATGATCTATAAAAAAGTAGATTAGAATATTGAAATAATAAAATAATATTCTAATAAAAATTTAAAAAATTCGTGTTATATTATATATTTTTAGAATAGTCAACAAAACTTATTATTTGATATATAAAATAAAATGGAATAGGTTTCACTGGCATATAATGAGTATCTACTTGAGGAGTGTTAATCAGTTTTAAAGTCCGATCACCCTTCGTAGAGGCAAATTATATGACATCGTATAAAGGCATCAAGCCTATTCCTATCCGGATCAAGTTCCATAATGGAATATTTTCACTTGCCTCCTCAGGGTTTTACTTCAAAAGAATTCTTTCGGTTCAATTTATCATAAAACCGCTCTCAGGCTCTACAAAATTAAAAATCCCTTTTTAATTTTCTCATGATAATTGAATTAACCTTACAAAGAAATTGCTTTTCTTATAATCAGATTTAGATATTATTCTCGGGGCGATATCGAATTATTCAACCACTTCGGTACGATTCCCACTCGAAATAATCCAACTTGCAATTTCAAATATTTGCAAAAATAAAATTAAACGTCGCGAGTAAATAATAAAACTTTATTTTTGAAATTTAAATGGAAGAAGGTGTATTTTTATGGCCGACT
This sequence comes from Glossosoma conforme, assembly GCA_022606575.1. Classification (NCBI taxonomy): domain Eukaryota; kingdom Metazoa; phylum Arthropoda; class Insecta; order Trichoptera; family Glossosomatidae; genus Glossosoma; species Glossosoma conforme. The sequence goes on from JAGTXR010000150.1 coordinate 182,868, forward strand.
CGGCGGACAAAATTTTTAATTACAAAGTAATTAATTATTTTCCTTTTCTATGAGAAATGCCAAACAATTATTCCACTTTTATTTGGCTGCCTACAGACGCGGATATTATAATTGCTTTCTGTACATAATAAATACAGATTTAGAATTTCAAATATTTTAATTTTATTTTGAATTTAATTATTTAATTTAAATTTCAAAACAATGCTAAAAACAAAACATTACTTGAAACAGGAAATTTAAACAGAGTTACTAGTACTTATATCATAAAATGTCGTATTAGATATGCACATTTAAATTCATATAAATATTTAACATGTTACATGTAAAGATAAATCAAGTACATCCATCAATCACCGCACAATACGCAATAAACGCTATATTTTTAATTAATTGAGTTTTTAACGTTTCCTTAATAAGTAGTATTATTCTTCCAACCTAATGTAAAAATAATTAAATGGTTTATTTATTAGTAATTTACTTTAATTTTAACATTTATATAAAAAATATCATACATACTTGATGTACATGTGGTTAATGCAAAACACGCTATATGAAATTCGTACAATAATTTATATTATCTAAAAACCAATGTGAAAAACTTTTTTAATTAAACAAAAAAAGTTCCCAGTGCGTAACATCTGTTTTCTAAGAAACCTGGTAAAATTTTTACTATGTTGTTCAAATTTTTTGCATTATAAAATATTTGAGAATAATTTTATTTTGAGATTTTTGTTTTATTATAATGTATTAAATGTAACCCAAAATTCATTGACATCGAAAATTCATAAAACATAACAAGAAGCCTGCAAAAATGAGATATATTATAATAAATTTAAGTCGTGAAGAAATTGAAAGATATTTATAAGATTTTGCTTTAATTTAATAAAAAAAATTATGTAGTTTTATTATAACTGTAACTATTTTACTTTAATATTACAATTAGCAAAACTTTTGAAATGAAATACTTCTTGAAATGTCAATCTAATTCGGATATTTACATTATATGGATGAAAAATTTGTGCAATTTAAAATCATTACTTAATTTCAATGATATAAAAGAAATCGATATTACAACATACGTACTAACATTTACGAACTCGCATCATCATCATCATCATCATCATATCCGCTCACCTTATTGAAATATATAGTCGTCACCAGATACCACCACAAAACTCATTTCTCAGCTTTATATCCACTTCATCCTCGGGTTTTTTTTAGCTGTGAGACGTGTGGTGTATCATGAGTCATTGATAAATACAGCTGAAAGCTGACCCTTTTTTGTATGTGTGTAAACATCGAACTTATGCGAGAGCGGCAAAAACGGAAACATTAACTTTTGGCCGACTGTATTATAGAAGGCTGACTTATTTACTCTCTCATCTTTTCATTCCCTACAAAGTCAAATTATCGTGCCTCCATTATTCTATGTCGGCATTTGCTTTCAAAACCCACCATACGGCTGCGTTGAGTTGCCAAGATTTGCGGCCGTAGAGAAGAATGTAGACGACATAGTTAATATATAGTGGGCATTTGCAATTGAATTGATATTAAGGTAAAAAGGTACTTTTTTTTACTGCAGAATCATATGACTTCACATGAATATTTTAAGAATAAATAATTTCGAATTTATAATTTTATTGCTAAAAATTAAAAAGGGCTTCAGAGCAGGATTAAAAACACGCTATTGAAACTAATTCTTTGAAAATTTGTATTTTCCTATTGAAATATATGTGAGTAATCCATTACTTATGTATGCTATGAATATTGCTTGGATGATAAAATAATATGAATGACTTGATTATACTGACATAATATTTACTTTGGAAACTAATGTGATGAGTTTACAATAAATCTCATTAATTTTTATTTACGTTGATGAAAATAATAAAAAAGCTAGAAACGATATTTTAGGAAGTAAGGTTTAATGAAAAATTAAATAAATATAACAAGCATATCAGTTGATTATTGAATTCATATTATCTTATAGCCTTACCTATTGATATATCGAAATAATTAACTGGGAAAATTCAACATGCATTTCAGGAGCATGAAACAACTAGGGAATTGCACACGTAGGCATTCCATTCTACCAATGCAAATTTTAATATGATAAGGTACCACAGCTTCCAGTCTATGATAGAAGGTATGTATTATACTTCCGAATTGTGGTACTCTAGATATAGCTGAGCGTCAAAGCATCAATTGTATCGCATGACTAGTAGTACCATTCATCGTCTTCATTGGTACTTCTCGGAAACATTGTGTGGAGTGATTCAAACTTATTTACACTGCAGTATTCCACTTACTCGATTTTCTATATACCCTTCTACCAGTTCATAGTAAGTTCAAATTTCAAGTAAATCGATTTTTGCATCAATTAAAATGTTATTTATATTCTACGATCCACTTTAAGTTTTAAATTTGTAATAACGCTAAAGTGTTATTTAACTAACTAATCTATGGTGAAATTTCATAATTATAAACGTAAATTATTTTCAATTTAATCAAGGTATAAATTTCTCACAATTATTTACATATAAGTTGGAAAATAAGTCGTACAACATACTATTAATATTCAGTTTACTATTAATAACAGCTTTAAACACGTAGTCAAGGGCTAGAAGCTTACTGCTAAACAAATTAATGTAGATTTAATATTAATACTAATAACACAGAATTGTACGATGATTTATTATTAGAAAAATACAAATATATTGAAATAATACTTAATATAACTTTAAAAATGTATGTATTATAAATATCGTCATATTTTAATAATTTTACTCATTTTTATGCTTCGGGCAATCCAGGTCTTGTATAAGCTCCATGATTTAAAGGGCTTGGTTTGCATTGAATGATGCGGCACGTCACATTTAGCCGGAATATGGAAGCCGGGCCAGTCCTTAATCTCGCAATCACAGAATAAATAAACCCAAAACGAAACCTCAAATCTGCTTGACAGCAGGCGGGCCCGCCGTAAAAATAACAAAATAATATAAACGCAGCGGTTGCCAAAGGTTTTATCATCAAATAATATTTTCTTACATTATTTACAATTAAATATTCATATTTTTTTGCTTAGAAAATCAATAATTTTCATATCGTCTACAATCTACATAGATGTGACCTTACGTTGGTAACATATATCAGAACACAGAATTCACTTGTCTTTAGAAAAGCTTCAGAAATTTGAGAATTTCCACATTCGTTTTTAGTTAAAATCTAAAGATTAGGATGGAGAAATTAAAGATAATATATTTTTCGCAATTAATTTATTAATGTATAATTTATTTATTTTTTCTTTATTGCGTTTGTAATGATATTTTTTGTCCCAAGAGTAGATTTGAACATATGGATAACTAACTAGCTACGTCTCATATTTTATTATGAAGCATGCAATTCTAAAAAATATCAACAAATACAGATCATGATCGATTATAGAATAAGTTTGATTGATTATAGATAACAACGAAAGTTTATATTTATCCAAATAATTTATTGGCAATTACTTAATATTACTCATTTCTATCACAAAATACCTGTCGTTTTTTTCTGCTGCTTATAACACCTATAGTTAATAAGGTGTTTGAAGGAGCTTTAAACAAAGCTTAAATAATATTTTATTATTTCGATTTCAACAATTGGTGTACACAAACAAATTTACAGCAAAAAAGTCTTGCACGACATTTCTCTCATCAATAAATCAGAGAAAAATAAACGGCAAACGCTGGCATTGGAAACACAAAGCTTCGCAACACTTGTTTATTTCTTTACTTTGCGTATTGGCCCACGGGCCAAAGAAACCTATTATTTATTGGCTTTTTTAAACTGTTTGCTTAATTAATTATATTTAATCAAATAATTATTTTTTATTTGTAATTAAATTAATAGAGAACAGTTTTAGAGCAACTGACATAAGCCCCAAACGTTGCCGGCATTTCGTTTTTTTAATATCGGCGTATTTACATAAGCTGGTTCATAACTGACCAAACCCAGAAACTCTCTATTTCTCTCTCTGCCATTTTTGTTGTTTTGCGGTTTTTTCCATCCACTTTTTAACCTCGACCGTCTTGCTCTCTCCGTATCTCCTTTTCGTTTTTCCTCCTTTTTCCCTCTATTAGGTCAGATATAAAAAGGTAACCTTTTCCTCGCTCATAAAACAATGTCTCTCTTTCGTGAGGTTAAGTTACTCGGGGGTGGATGTAATTGAGAGGAGTGAAAAGTTTCGCAGGAAAGAAAGACGAGTAAGCGGCCGGAGGAAACAAAATTACAAAACAACGTCACACGATTTTGACATATTATTCCAAGAGATTGACCAATTGAATTTATCAAATAACAAGGTTTTGATGTTATATAATTGTATGTGCTAAATATAAAACATATAAAAAGGTCTCATATTTTTTTACTATATTCATAAAATTAAAAAAATCGTTAATTTGATTCAAGCGTATACAAATGTTTAATATTTAAATTTTACTCGCAATATTTTCCGTAAAAATATATTTTACTGAAACTCCAATAATACAGTATCGAATAATTAGCATATTTATATATAGAAATATAATTCTATATTTATTATACTATGAAAAAACATTTCTTTCAATTGATGAGATGTTTTGATATAAACTATTTGTTTACATTTTTCTAGACAGATAAATTAATTTAATTCCATTAGGAGTTGAAATTCCACGCAAATATTTTTGTTATTGGTGTTTTATTTTTATTTTAAGATGATGTTATTATAACTTTACGTTTTTTAATGAATTGGATTGCATTTAAATATGTAATTGACGTAAAAATGCTGTAAACATATAATGTTAAATTTTACAATGAAGTTGCCACAGTGCTCTAAAAATAAAAATATAAAAAAAAAAAATTATCATTTGGGTGACTTTAAAGTGTGATTTCTTATACACATAATAAAAAAATGACTTTAAGACAATTTCTTATTGAAATGATTTAAATACCAAAACGTTTAGTTTATTTTCTCCTGCTCATAACGCCAGTACAAGAAAGGTATACTACGAGTATACGCTCAACAATTTAAATAGACCAATGATAAGCAGCTATCGAAATCGACGAAGTTAGAGATTACTCAATTGTCAATTATCTGACATTATATCTAGCAAGTATATCACACACATTTAGTTTCAATTTAAATAAGTATAATGTTGCTTTGGGAAAATAGGTGAAGCTCCTATATTTAATTTATATTTTCTTTCAGTCTTTACAAGAAACATTATAAAAGTCAATTCAGTTTTACTTTACGTACACGTAATACTTTGTTTTTTAATTAAAAATTAAATTACAGTATACAGCCCTGGTGATTTGACCATTCTGTTGACATTATTGTTCTCCTCAGATTAGTTGCCTACCTTACATTCACAAATAACTAATGAGATCATACATCCCTGGTGTTTAGAAGCAAGTAAACTGGACTTAGCCGAATATCGAGAATCGACATTTATGTCAAAGCCGATGAAAATTATGGCTGCTCATACACCCGATAGCCTTTGTATTGATAATGATAAGTCTGTTCTTGCAATTGCAAACAGTATTGCGGAACACTCTGATATTGAGATGAAAAGCTGACTATCACCCAAAGAACCTTCTTCCCTGGCAAATTCTCATGACTCATGTTTTTTACGTATGAAGAGATTGGTTTCAGATAAGAAAGAGGCCCAGATCATTTTAAGTTGAAATCACTGATTTTCTTCCGGCTACCAAATTCAACAAAATTACATAGATAATTGTGTATGATCGCTTCCCGACAAAAACCTCGGGTTCTCGTCCTGAAGACACATCGGAAATTTTACATCATATATTCGTATCAATTTATACATATGCAAGTATGATCACGGCTTATATAACTGTATAACAATATCTTAAAGCAGCATTTTATTAAATTTAAGGAGAAGATTAATTATATACGAGCATACGGTGTTTGTGATTTTATTTTCATCAATTTACTTTTTTTTACTACAAAACTTTAGATTCTTCATATTTTATCTTCCTGGTGTAAGAATTGTTGTAGCAAAGTATTTTTGGATAAATAATACAGTGGTTCTGTTTTTATGTCTATGAGTGTCCTGACCGTAAATATCTAGGGTTTTTTGATACAGTTAATACTTGCTTACATATAACAAGATATTTAGATTATCTTTAACATTATGAATAATTGAATCTAATAATAATTCATCATTATTACCTTCGTAATAATAAGTAGCTGCGCCCTTGGTTTACTCCTGTCTTAGCATTAGCAGTTTTCATCAAATATGAATGGAGGGCACCGAGCGACGTGACAGGCTTGAAATTGTAAATACTACTCTCCGTGATTAAAATGATTCATTTGGTAATGAATTTTGGAGCAATGCGTCTGAAATGTCTACCACCTAATTGCTATCCTATTGCGGAACATTTGGTAACTACAAGGGATGGTCTGGGACTTTCGTAAGCACCTTTTACGATTAATAATAAACATGTTTAGAAATAAAAATAAGATTTATGTTTTAATATCTCTAGTTTACTTTATTCTATTCGTATTAACTATTTCATACAAAATTTAATTTGTTGTGAATAATGTGTTACTTGCAACAGTGTATGCAATCATGCTAAACTTTGTATTATAACATAAAGCAGATTTATATTTTTTATTTTTAGGACTATTAACGATAATTTGAAAAGAACGGGTTAATTGATTCCTCTTCCGTAATAAACACTGGTTGTTGACAAAACTCATCCCGTAAACACCTCTTTACTATAATCCTGTAAAAATCCCTGTAAAAGTACATGTAAAAATGTATGTTGCGTGAATGCCGTGCTTCTAACGACGTTACCTTATTAACACACTTTCATCATCAGCCTGTGTCCGTCCACTGTTGAACGTAGGCCTCCCGCATGAGTCTCCATCCTCTTCGATCCTCCGCCTTCCGCATCCAGGTCACTCCCGCTATTCTTCTTATATCGTCAGTCCATCTTGTAGGGGGTCGGCCAATGCTTCGTTTGCCAGTTCTTGGGCGCCATTCCAATACTTTTCTTCCCCATCGACCGTCGTCTCTTCGACAGATATGACCTGCCCATTGCCACTTGAGTGTGCCTATTCGTTGGGTAGCATCCACTACTTGAGTTCTCCTGCGTATTTCCTCGTTTCGGATTCTATCTTTTAGCGACACTCCGAGCATGGATCTCTCCATAGCACGCTGGGTGACTTTTATTTTATGGGTAAGACTTGCTGTCAGATTCCACGTCTCTGCGCCATAAGTTAATACAGGGAGGACGCATTGGTTGGTAACACACCTTATACAGCGCTAAAACATCCTTAATACTAAGCCTCATAGAAATCACATAATATTTTTTTTTACATTCTCCTGTATATATTACACTATACATAAGTATAATGATCCTTTAATAAACGGAGTAGTTTATTAGATTATTCAAAGGTAACAAGTACTCTTGAATACTATTTACCTTGAGACTTCCAAAATGATGGTTCGAACTTTAAATTACATTAACCTGTAAAGACTTTCATTTTACCTCATGCATTACGTCAAAAACACTGTTTTTAAATATGACATCAAGCACATAGTCAATGTCACCCCAGTCACTTTACCGGATATCATCACTTCTCTACATCAAGCTATTAAGGCTAAAAAAGTTGTGACGGATTTATGAAGAGTTATGGCAGTTACCTGGTTGAATTAACAAGATCATGTTTCGTGCATGCGTTTAACTTTAGATATATTTAGTAAAGATTAATAATGTTATAATATTACTATTCTTTATGAGAATTTACAAATTGCTTTTACGTCGTACAGTACAGGTACAATAAGAAGATAAATAATGAATCACGATCAATGAGGCTTTCAGCATAATCAAGAAAGATGGGGACCTAGTAAGATCCATCTCAGAGAGGCGAGCCCGATGGAACGGTCACATTATACGCCACGGTAGTCTTCTTCGCGATATTGTGGAAGGGATGGTTGAGGGTAGAAACTGCTGCAGGGGGCGCCGTAGACGAGAGTATTTGCAGCAAGTGATCGAGGACATGAGTTGCAGCTCTAATGCTGAGCTAAAGATGGTTGCAGAAGATCGAGAAGAATAGAGATCGTGATGCAAGATTTTGTTGCTGAAAACCAATCCAACTGATTGATACTCAAAGAAGATGAATGAATATTTATAAAATATGTTTGAACTTAGTCGCAAAATCTGTAATAAAATGAAAATAGTTGTTGTTAAAATTATACGATTACTTATTTACGGCAATAATGTATTTCATTAAGGAATGTAAAAATATTATTTTAATGTAATGTAAAAATTACTAATTTTATACACAATTGAATAACTGTAACTTGTAAGCTTTAGAATGGTATATATTTCTCATTTTAATTATCTCAAGCACAAAGATATTATATAACTTATAAAGAAACTTTCATTCTTCTATTAATTAAATTTCCTTTGCTGTGCGAAAAATCTTATAAATTAAATTCATTTCATAAAATTATGTCTTTTGTTGTCTTATAGAATGGTTAAATACTCTTAAATATGATTTGCAACTTCAGACTTTTAATCAAACTGAGTGTTTAGTATTTTATCACTAATTCTTTTTTGGACCTGTGCGTAGTGAGCTCTACAAAGCCACGACACATCAATATGGGAGTAAAGAGGACTAAGAAAGCTATAACAATAGCTCTATTAACTAAACACGGTGTAAACTGACCACAGATTTGCAAATTCGCCTCCATATTATCAGTATAAAGGCAAATTACTATATTATGTCGCGACGATGAATCATTTTTAATTACATCATTCTCATCTGCTTTTATATATCATCTTCCTCACTTCTTAAAAATCTTTAAAATAGACAATATGACAATTATTATCAAAGTTATCAATAGTTGAGATGAAATATATATTACACAATTACAGATCAATTTTAGTATGTATACATAAGATAAATCGTTTTGGTCATTTTATTGCAATAATGCTTTGATTATCGTCAGCTTTTATGGAAAAAGCAAAAATTCTAAAATAAAGAATCCTCAAGAGTTTCAGATCGCGGGAAAGGAAACACCTTTAATCTAGTAGTTCCACCATGTTATCTGATCCATGTTCCTCTGCTGAATTTTTAAGTCAGACATCGTGACATTATATCCTCGGAACTATTGACAGGATTAACCCTCTTTTTCTTAAGCCACGTGAGCATATATCACTCACTGTTTTCCTGGAAAATCATCGTTCATGCCACTTTCATTATCTTATTTGTTTAAAAATTATAATCTCAAGATTTTTGTTTGGTTTATTTTTGCTTTCGCTTACTTTTTGCTAGCTTTTTTGTATTGCTCTAAATAATATTTATGTGACTTTAGTTACCTTTAATTTAAATTATTATTGTTATTTTTACGAGTTTACTCTGTACGAAACAATTTAATACTACACGGAGGCCGTACAGTTCAAGGTAAATTGAAAGCAGCGTATAAAACATTCAAACACAAACTTTAAATATGTCTTTACCTCGGCTGGTGATTTTATATAGCGTCGACGGAAGCTCGAGAAAACTTTTACTTCTGTTTGTTTTGCCTTGCCGCGATAGATTACTCAAAACTTTAACAATTATTATTATCCGCATAGGTAATTTCTAATCACCCATTATTTCGCGGGCCTCATAACTTAACCATCAAATTTTTCCTTCGCGGTTTTTATTATTTCGTGTTTTCTCCGCCTCATAAATTTATTATGCACGGTTTCAGGAAAGTTTATCTCCGATTCGCTCCGTCGAATAAGCAACAAAGTGCGATAACGCTTTCTGGATCACGTACCATTTTAAATCATTCCGGGAGCATAATGTAATTTTTCCGTAAATTTTATTTACGGATTCGATTGGGCTCACCTATTAAGCTCATTGATAACGGTGGCATTCGTATTATTTAAAAAAAAAATCCACTGCTTTGATAAAACATTTCACACTTTTCTCTGAATATTTTATGTTAAGTCATGGATTTGATGGGTCAGCAATAAGTGTAAGATTTTCAGTTGAATATTATACTCAATGAAGTGAATGAAAGTTCTGTGCATGCACTGATGAATAAAAATTTTCTTGAAAACATATTTTTTTAAATGTACGCTGATAAAACCATTGATTTTTATGTGATATTAATTAAATTAAATACAAAATTATAAATTCTTTATTTTCAATTAAATTAAACAATATCTATGCACTGCTTACGCCTTTCTTAAGTTGTTTTTTTATATTCATAATATTAATTTTAATACATTTCTTAGGTTACATAGAGATGCAAAATCATTCATCTTTAATATTCAACTATCGTTCGTCAATAATAAAGTTTATTAAGCTAATAAGTTTTTGATCAATAGCCGATTTTATTAACCGTTCGACTCTCATTTGATTTTATGAACATTTTAATATTGGCTAATGCTTGCTTAGAAACTCACATTCTGATCAAATATATATATAATCAATATATGTAGTAGTATTGATGAGTTGTATCTTTTCTTTCTGGCGTGGTTTTTTTTATGTAAATGCATGCAGAATAAAGCCACCAAGAGAAGCCTCATATAGATTTTAAGCCGCCTAGCTTTCCAATGCATCTGTCTGTGTGTACATGGAGTATGGAAGTGGAATGGGACTATGTTAATGTCACTTTTAGGGTAGATTCAGTCTGTACGAGGGGAAATGATGAATTAAAGATCAATAAGTTTGTGATTGATAAAGAGAGAGGTAAAGTACGTGGTTACATTAAAATCAATAGAAACGTAATTTATTTTAAGATGATTACGTAGGTGAACAATTTCAAGTTTTTATACAGATTTCTTGCATCATTACTACAAAATACATTATTATTCAAAAAGGGTACAAATGATAAAATGATATTTTAATAATAATTTCTTAACAGATTCTTAATAAAGCTTTTCTACTTGAATACATTGAAAAATAACAAATTAGTAAAAAATAAAAAACTACAGCAAATATTATTCTAATGACATTTCTCTCATTTATATCTGAGAAACATAGACGGTTAAAAACTCATATATGTTGAAAATTTGTAAATAGTCATCAATTTCTTAAAAACGTTGGTATAATTCTTCAATTGTGTATAAAGCGTTAGAATCTTGAAATATACTCGTAATCTACAAACATTTTTTAGTGAATTGGAAAAAATACGTATTAATAAAATAAAGCCAACTTCTAGTATACAAAATAAGTCGTCTGTTGTTAAAAAACATGCAATTAATAAGCAGTCATATTTATCCTTACTGATTTTTATTTACGATGAATGGAGATGAATTGTTAGACGTGTATTAAATAATCATAATAATGTTAATGCTCTTCGCTCACCGGCACAGTGCGAATTTAAAGAAATATACTTTTACGTGAATAAAACTTCTCTTGCACCGACAATTTATTCGTCTTCTTATAAAAATAATAATCCTCAAAGGACTCTGTGCTATTGACAGATTTGCAAATACACAAAGAATAATAAGCTTCCTCTCGTGAATATAATTCTTGCTATCCGCAACTTCTGCCTGCAATATATTGCATCCTATAGAAATACTTATATAAAAATATATATTTCTAGAATATTTCGATTGGATTTTCCGATAAAAGATGAACACAATCATTTTCTCTCCTTACAATTCAAATACTATAATTGGAATAAAGTTTTTTATTTGAACTCACACAGAACAATAATATAATATTATACCCTCAAATGGTGATGATTTTAAATTTATGAATTTTTGAATATCTATGATTCCTACGTTACTTATTTTTTAGTATTCCTTACATAATTGTATTCTTAACGTTATAACGATTATTTTTTTATTCTTTGAACCATCACTGATATTAAATTTGATTAATTATTCTTTAGATCTTATATTATTCAAATAAATTACACCCTTATTAACGTAAGATAATTTATTATTTTTCACGAAACTATACATTACTTTTACATTTTTTTGTATTTGTAAATTAGTTAATTAATTAAAACATTTCAACTCTAGATTCTCCTAGACTTGCTATTTATAAAATGACTATGGCATTAATTTTGGTTTTATTTTTGTCTACCTCATTGTTTTCTGAAAAAACTTATTCCTCGTATAAATAAACCCTTTTATCGTTGGACACATAAAAATTAAATATTATTAATATTATGAAAAGTAAAATGTAGGTATTTTCCATGATTGTCAAACATCTATACTTTCTACCTCCTACTATGCAAAGAAAATAGGATAAAAAAACAAGCAAACAAAAAACATTTAATAGCTCGGATGAAGTTAAGCAAAATAATAAAATCTACGCAAATCGTTCTTATTGGAGAGAGAAACACGTGGCATTTTTTTCTCTAGGAAATTTTAGGTTTACCAATCGACAAAATGGATTTGCCCCGGGCGAATTTTAGGCTAATGGTGTTTTGAAACCCAGCGCGCAGATAATGTAAATCTTTTACTATTAAACAATACGGGCTGTTCTTCCGTTCGCATTGCGAGCTCCCGGATCAATAGAAGTTTTTTAGCCCCGCAGTCAAAAAAGGTATTTTCTTACCTACACTCTCCCGCTGGATATTACATAAAATTGAGCTTTTAGCAGGTGTGTGAGAGTGCTCTTCGTACAGACATATTGTGCAAGGGATTCGAATTGAAAGCTCGCTGCTTAAAATCCCTTTTATTCAAGGATAACAGAGCGAGGCATATAATGGTAAGTGTACATACATTGTGCGGATACATCAGAAACCTCAATGCGTTTATGATGCTTCAATATTTAATTGCGTTTTCCACCTCTTGTGTTAAATTTGTTTTTTTTTATTTTTCGAAAAAGTATACATCACATATTTAAAGGTTTTTCTGTAAATAACGTTCAAAATATAAAACGAAATTATAAATTCAATAATATACTTTTATGGTAATGTTTAATATTTAACGTTTAATTTTATCGCAAATGGCCCGTACTAATTAAATAAGTAAATAATTTATGCGATTATGTAAATTTGTATCATTTCAGGTAGTCAGATCCTATCTCCATTTACACACTAACGTTTGATGGTGATGAATTATTTATACCAATTGATCATATAATGTTTAATAAATATATTTTTTTCGCATAAATCTTAAACAAAAAAGTATGTTTCCATTATTGTATTATATTTTTAGGTAATGTATTATTAAAGTGATACAAGAATCTTTTATTTTTGTTTTAAAATCTTATGAATATTAAAATGTTTATTGTTTTAAGTATACAATATCAAAATACATGTAGTAGAAGGTAAAAATATAGTAAAACTGACTCAAAATTCCAAGCTAAAATATAAATATTTAAAAAAATACAATACTTTAAAAAAACCTAATTAGATATAGATAGATTTATAAACTTTTATCGTACAAAGGGTACCAACCAAATGATTTCGCTTTCCGATGGTATTAAAGTTTATTATTCAAATAACTGGATGCTGCGTAAAGAAAAATATATTTATTTTTATACTGCTATATTACTGATACAATAACCAGAAACAACCTACTCCGAAAAGTGGCAGGTACGAAGTGGGGAGCCCAACCAAACCTGATCCGCACAAGTGCTCTAGCTCTCTGTTTCTCTGCTGGCGAGTATGCTGCGCCAGTATGGGCGAGGTCTGCCCATACCAAGAAAGTGGATATTGCTCTGAATGAAACGTGCCGGGTGGTTACGGGGTGCCTAAAACCTACCCCTATATCAAAGCTATATCAACTCGGGCATTGCCCCACCAAACATACGGCGAGAAGTTACTACCAAGAAGGAACTCACCAAAGCAACCCACGACGCACTCCACCCTATGTTTGGGTACCAAAAGATAACTACACGGCTCAAATCAAGAAGAAGTTTCCTACAGTCGACAACGGAACTGGAGATACCTGAGGCCACCCTGCGGCTGAACATGTGGAGAAGCGAAACTGAGGGGAATACTTGGATTGCCCCGAAAGAGGACCTAGCCCCTGGACATGACCAAGGGTGGAATATATGGAGGTCCCTTAACAGACTTCGGACCGGAGTATGCAAGACGAGGACACAAATGAGGGCCTGGCAGTTTTACAGCGAACCGACTGAATGTGACTGCGGCGTGGAGCAGACCCTGTCACACCTTCTGGAGTGTGCGCTGTGCCCGAATAGCTGCACCCAGGAAGACCTGATGATGGCCAGAAGTAACGCCATCGACGTCGCCCACTTCTGGGCAGACAGGATCTGACCCTGTTGTTTCCGACACGATTATATATATACTGATACAATCAACTTTATTTTACTGTAGATTTATCAAATATAAAATAATTTACTACCATAATATATCAACGGTTGCATGCGCACACATTCACGCGCATCTTTTAAAAATGTACTTTAACATTTCATAATCCACAGAAGTGGCAATCACTTTATCCTGTCATCTCATGTGAATTTCTCTAAAAATTAAGTAACAACTGCACACTCATGGTTCACTTCATTCCTTTCCTTCATTTATTATTTTTCTTCTGTCAAATGTCGAATACATATTATTGTTGCTTATTCGAAATCACTTGGCCAAATAGTTTATTATTGATCAAGTTTTATTCAAGACAAAAGCATTTTGTATCAATCTTAGTACACAGTGAATATTATGTTCAATACTGAGATCTTCTTTTATAGGTCGTCTTTATTTCAATATTATTAGTAATTAAATACACACATACAATTACACATCAAATTTTATACGCATCAATTCATTCAGAAAAAATATCGGCAGACGCGGGATTTGAACCACGAGCATTGCAACCTTTGCTTTATTCTTTTACACCGTGCAGTCCACACGTTATAAAATAACAAATAAATAGGAAAATAACAATATAAAAAGCTTGTGAATAAATGTTGACTGATTGAATAATAAAAATAATAATATACATACTCTGAATATATACTAGAGAGACATCTATCGTTATACGATGGTGACAATGGTATACATGCATCAACTTCCACGTATCTACTCAGGCGGCGAATAGTCGTGTGGTCTGCGCGGTGTACAAGAATAGAGCAAAGGTTGCAAGGCTCGTGGTTCGAATCCCGTGTCTGCCGATATTTTCTCTGAATGAAATGCGTTTAAAATTTGATGTTTTTTTGTATGTGTGTATTAAATTACTAACAATATTATTCTCGTTTATACAATCGAAGGTATATATTAGTTACCTATTTTATTTATGGCACTGAAGTTTTTCAAGTAATTCTTCTTCGTAGTATCAATCCGGTGGATTGGTTTGCAGCAACAGAATCTTGCATCTCGACCTCCATTCCTTTCTGTCCTCCGCAACCCTTTTCAGCTCAGCATAAGCGGTACAATTCGTGTCCTCTAATACTTGCTGCAACTACTCCCGTCTAGGGCGCCCTCTACAGTTTCTACCCTCAACCATCCTTACCACAATATCGTTAAGAAGACCATCGTGGCGCATGATTTGACCGATCCATCGGCCTCGCCTCTCTGAGATGGTTCTTATTAGGTGCCTATCTTCCTTGATTATCCTGAGAACCTCATTGTTCGTGACGTGGTCTCTCCAGGAAATTCCGAGAATTCTTCTGTATGACCACATCTCAAAGGCCTTTAGTCTTTTTTTATTAATGTTATATAATTCAAGTTATTATGATGTAAATAATATGTGTTGCTTGACATATATTGTTGTTATGGTTATGTTGATGTCACATTGAGGGCACATGCTGTGACTATGAAAGCTCACTCATGGCCCGCTGTGATATAAACGAAGAATAACATTTTCCTAGAGGGCAAAAATAAATCCACCTGTGAGCTAAGTATTACGTTTTTCCAAGCATAAATATTGCCATTACATCAGTTTACTTAGACATTCCAAGAAAAAAAAATACTTTATTAAAAAAAGTGTATAAAAACATTCATTATTTATTTAAAATCAAAATTATGTATTATTTGAAAAAGTCAGCTTCAATGAAACAATATTTTTTAAAGAATAATATTTTTCCACATAAAAATAATTTAATTTCAATCAAACGTAGACAGTTAGTATTTCCCAAAAAATAATTAATCGCACGCGGCTCAGCTGTCAAAAGCTATGAATACCAATTCAGTAGCAAAAAACTATAAAAATTTGGAATTTAAGTAAAACATTGTCCTAAAAATATATCAATTAATATGATCGAAGTCTTCTTTGTAACTATTTCAATAATTTTTAAATTTTAAAACCACTTCCAGGGGCTTAAATACAGAAACCTATTAACTATTAAGTGGAAATATACTCGTAATAGTTTGTTTCGCCTGATAGAAGATCCAATAGTTTACTTAAAACTAAGTTCTTTGGCGCAAATTTTCCAGTACTGATATGAAATATTTTCTCCGCATAATCTTCTCACAATTCACAGTATACTCGTAAAGCCATCTTTCATTCTTTTCTAATCTCTCACCATACAAATATATTTTATTGTACGTAGACATATTCAGTTTATGGTAAGAGGCTTCCAAACCGAGGTGTTACGTGCGCCAGGAATGTATTATTTTCTTTATATAATAACACACAGGGTTATGCGAGTATATATCGAATTTATTCTTACCTCAGAATATCGCTTCAAACTGTACACAATATTTTACTTTTCATGGTTTGGATGGCAAAAAAACATTTCTATATAATCTCGTATATATATTACATTAATTTTGAAATACTTCATTCATTTACGAGATTATTATGTTAAATCTTATTAAATAGATAATTAAAAACATTGTTCTTATGTATTGTAGCCACTCTGCGAAATTACATGACATTTATCTGAGTCAAAGGAACGCTGCATGTGAGATATAAATGACAATAAATTTATTTTTATACTTTAAATAATAAATCATCATTTAGTATATTTTTTAACTAACTTTAATAGCATTATGTTACACAGTTTTAAATCACCAGATTTGAACAACATTTGAAACGGAACAAAAAATATTAAATTGATGAATACTAGATGTATCTATATATTTAAAAGAAAGTCGGGTTATATTTGTTTTTATAACTCAAGAACGGCCTAACCGACTTGGCTGAAAATTGGTGGAAAGGTAGCTTAGAACCCAAAAACGTCCATGGTATACTCAAAATTGATTTGATTAAGAAAAAATATTGAACATTTACGTAAACATGTTTTCATACAAGACTATTGTAACTTGACAGAGGTATTGTAAGTAGGTACCTACGTAAGGTACGGAATATTTTGAAACAAAAAAAAAACAAAAGACAGGAAAAAAAGTCAAAAACAAAATAAATATGAGTTAAAATATCAGTTTAATCTTTTATTTGTAAAAAATGTTATAACAAAAGGCAAGGAATCTGACAACTGATTTTATTATTGTCTATGGTTACATAGATATTTTGAAGTCTATCGGTTGACGTTTTGTTTCAAGAACTTTCGAGTTTCTGTTAGCTTATTGTGCCGATATTTGCGACCAAAACGATCGAATTTTTCACGAAAAAGCCATCATAGAACTAGGGATTGAAACATTACGAATGTAAGGCAGTGATTTGGTGGTTTTTGGCATCCTAACCTCGAATACCAACGATGAAATTGCGCGCTTTCAAGTTTGGTACAAAGCGATTTGACGTATATTCGCAATCGCTTATCACGAACGTCATACTGCTGTTGTGCATTTGGCGGTGCATCTGGAGAATGGTCATTGGGTATATTTCACGGCTTCAAATGTTGTTCAACGTGCTGAGACACCTCCAGCGACAACATTGACAAGTCTCTTTACGATATGCCAAAGCGATCCGTTTGCACGAACTCTAGAATGGACGAGGATTTAATCCGACATTCAAGGTATTTATTTATTTATTTTTGTACTTACACACAATCTAATTAACAGAATAACATACTACACTTAGTGCTTTGAATTATGTATGCTAATTTAAAAAAAAAAAAGTGTTTATAAATCAGTAATATTGTCTTTGCTTTTGATTCTGTAGATACAAGGACAGATTCACCATCGAATCGGATCATTCCAACCTCTCGAAGATGCACAGCATAAATTTGTACAAATATACTTCAATGACAATATGGAGGAAGAACTTGATCGAGGTCTACAAAGTCGTGATCAGAGCGGATAAACGAGCATCTGGTACACACGTCGTGATACTGGGCAACTACAACAGATATCTGAAACACGTCGTTCATGTGACACGTTGCAATACCCACTGATGTCTTGGCACGAGAAGATGGATATTATTTCAATATCAAAATGAAAAATCCATTTAATGGTGAGTAATCAATATATATATAATCAATATCATAGTTTTGATTTCGTCATGACATACATTTTTCAGTGCTTGGTTTTGCTTTAGGTTTCCAATAATGACCAATTACACTGCTTATTACCAGGAAAATAACAGACTTAAAGATTAAGATGTTTTTTTAGAGAAAATTGGACAAATAACCGGCAAACGATTTAAAATCATTTATCTTAACCCCTTTATAATTATGCTACAAATATGGATGTTAGCTTTACATACAAAATTAAAAATATATTGTCTTAATTTCAGGTGAAGAAACTACCAAGAATCTAAGCTCGATGAATTATAACGCATATCGTTTGACGATTCGTCGAAATTCTGACAACTACTTGCTGAAGTTTCGTCGATTACTGCAATAGAATTCAACCAGACCAAATATATGATATCATATGTACCGAAAAATTCAACTTAATAAAATCCAAAATCTGCTCATTTATTGCCTTTCGGGTGAAACAAAGTTCACCGGGTCAGCTAGTAGATTATAAAGAGATGTTTATTCATATCCTTGAATGCCTCGGATACACTTTTAATGAAAGCTCCATCAGTTCCAAACGTATATAAATATAATGTACTTGTTACCTGAACTCTATGACTCTCAGATCATAATTTTCAATCATATATAACCTTATTTATTATTTTTCATTATTATTATATTGGATATAGTCACTCCTTAGGAAAAAATGGTTTATGCCTCGAGAGCGTCGTTCAAACCGTTAGATTTCCTTAAATAAGCCGATTAACAAATCACCCAGACACATGTCTCGAATACTAAAACTACCCTCTCTTCAAGTACTCGGACTTCTGCTCTGGAGGTTGTCGGGTATCATATATGTTCCCAAGTTGACTTTCAGGTGCAGATATGTTCTAGAATAAGGAATAAACAATGGCAGTTGACAAAATTAAGTGGCGGAAATTGTAGTGATCATATGTTCCAGATATGGAATGGATATGGGAAGAAGATTTATTATATACCTGTATAGTATTCGCTGACCTGCTTTTATGTTGGTCTTCCATTGTGCTATATTATGATGCTACTCTAGGATATACGTAAATTGAGATTGCATATTACATAAGATAATCATCTTTCTTACATATAGTGTCAGGTCCCAAGACGTCGCCAATCTCATTGGCAAAGGCTTCATGGTCAGCGGTCAAATAGAACTTTTCGGACGTAAGTTCAATCATGAGCTTTCCGCAGCGGAGAGACCTGCATTCTCCCGGGCGCTCATTCTTCTGTGATCTATTTTTCTGTTATGATTTTATTTTTCCAAGACTCTAATGCAACTTAATAAAATTCTGAACCACAATTTTCTATTTTGCGAAACGTACGACTTATCCCTAACTTCAGAATAGTGCGACATTTTAAAATTAACATATATTTAAGCCGAACGAATATTGTTATTAAAATATTATTGGGATAATTTTCTTTTTACAACCCGTGAATACGATTATTATCTCTTTCGCGGGTTTGTTTGTTTTAGCAGTTCTGTGCAGTGGCCACAATTGTTCAGAGGGGACTCTCACTGGACTTTTCAGTTGCTAACTGATTATAATCTGAATATCAATATCAAGGAAACCTAACTGTCCTTCGGTGTAATGCAGGTGTGAGGTGGGTAAAGTCCAGTCCAGTATTGGAATAATTCTCTCTTTAGCCTTGCCATTTCCCATCATCTGGAGTCAGCTCTCGTTGTGCACATTCACCATGTCTGTCTGTCCTGCGTTTCATTCTCGGTCAAGCCCAGAGTTTTCAGATCCTTGTCTACAGTTGCAGTCCAAGTTGCCTGTGGTCTTCCAGGTCTTCTTATCAGCGTGGGTATGTTGAGAGTTTTCTTAACCATGTAGTCCTCATCTCTTTGTGTCACATGCTCATATCATTTTAAGCGGTTTTCTTTTATCTTTTCAGGTATGAGAGCCATCCGAAATTACCCCCAAATATGCTCATTTCAAACTCTGTCCACTCTAGTCACACTGCATAGTATTGGAATAATTATTGATACTATTCCAATTATGTATATATCATAATAACTTATGATATATACAGTCGTTAGTAGATATTTGTATTTTTATTAATAAGTAGTGTTTATTTAACCTTATAAATCATGCTCATAACACAGTCCAAATAAAATCATATTTATTATGTTCTATTATAATTAAGACCTATACAGAATAAAACATTATCTATGACGAATAAAAAATAATGTATTTATAAGAATTTATAGCTCAGCTACAATATATAATATGGAGTAAATTTTATTGAAATATTTTCATCAATACACATTATACTTTCACGAAAAATTACTTTTGTTTTTTAGTCTTTTAAACGCCTCCTTCGTTATAAGATGCTTCTTATTTCCAACGTTAACCTGAAAAATTCAATTTTTAAGCAAAATACATTTATGAAATATTTCATGAATAATTTTCCGCTTCATAATAAAAAATATATATTTGATTCAACTCGATCTTAAGTAATATTAAATTCGAAGAAAAAGCACTTTAAAGATCACATTACGTTTGTGATACAATTAACCGGCTCAATAAAAAATAATACTCCCTGAAGAGCATGTTTGAATATTATAATTTAAATTTTTGAACCATTTCAATATAATCATTAATAATTTTATACAATCAATGAAATATCAAGGATTTCAATTGATCCAGAAAACATTAATAGCTTTTAAAAGTTATTTTATACATATAATAAATATGTATTTATTTACCTTGTTTTTTTTACATGGATCGCGTTAGATATGCCCTCAGTTTAGGAGACTGCAGTTTCGACTCGTGGCCTTCCTCAATCCATCACTGTCAAGAGACAACTAAGCTGTATATTACTTCGTAATTGGTCGAACCCGTTTATTAGAAGAGGGGGATAGGGGGTTTATCTATCAGGAAATGATACGAAAGGGAGACAGATAGGGTTGCAATGACGAAGAAGAGAATGTTTAGGTTGATTTTTCGGGTAAGACTATGAGTAAGTCAAAACTGCAGTCTCCTAAGCAAAGAACATATCTTAAGTGATCCATGTAAAAACAAGGTAAATAAATAAATATTTATTATTTATAATGGATTTCGAAGTGAATGCTGAAAATATTGATAAAAAAAAACTTTTATACTTATGCTTTAAAATAATACATTCGAAATATTATTTCAATGGATTAAAACAAAGAGACGTTTGAAATTCAAGTATTTTTACCTTTAATCCCCAAAATTTCTGTAACCGTTCACCCAACTAATAAAAAACATTTGTAATATTCAAATATAAAGTATTATTAATTTTTGACAACTGACATTATGTATGTTATGTCATCAGATAAACAATATTTGCATTATAATGATAAAAAAAAAACAATTTCAACTTTCATTTAAGCCAGTGTGTAAAATCATCGTATTATAAGTACACGATAAATATTTTAAACCGATTTTCAACTACGTGAGTTTTTTATATTATGTTCGCTTGACGATTCGGAACAATAAGCACTTTTACACGGCATTGACAACAGAAATGACGTTAATAATTGTTCCGCTGCTGGCCTACATTGTAGAAATGTTAACTTTGAAGTCATTTGAAGCTTTCATTTCAAGCTTTCACGTAGCCAGGAGCAGCAGCTTGCTTCGGTCACATCCGCGCGGCAGACTAAATAGGCAGCGACAGCTTGACACGAAATTAAAATCACCAGGTGAAATACTAAATTGCACCTGCCCTTGTAGTAAGTATCTTTAACCTGTTGGAAGTGCAGACCTTAAGGATTAAAAAAAATCACAAACCTATATCTCATATGTTCAGTACAAATCGCCATAAAACAGTTCTGTTACATACCATTATCCTTACAACATTTTAAGTCGTATCTACTGTATAAACTGCATACAAATTATACTTTAGTAAAGTGTCCGCCATCTAACATTTTTTTTCAACTAGTGCTTATTTCGTGAATGGTAATAGTTAGCCCATGTCTGATTTAACAGATAATTAGTTTTATCCTTCCGCTAAACAAATATGGTTGTGTATATGCTTGAACAACGCTGGAAAATATTGCGACATTACTTTGAAAATCATGGTAATGTTGCAGAATGTGTGCGAAAATTGCGTACGGATTTTGGAAGAGGAGAATCACCGTCAGCTCCGTATGTTTGTTATCTTGTGAAAAAAGTGAAAGAAACTGGCATCCTCATCGATAAACCAAAGCGTGAAAAGCCAAAAACAGTGCGTACACCCGAGAATATTGCTGCTGTGACAGAAAGTGAGCGTGAAGCGCCATCAACATCAATTCACCGCTATCGGGCCATGTTGAACGAATTTTCGTTCACAAAAATTGAAGAGGAGGATATTGGCAACATTTGGTTTCAACAGGACGGCGCTACGTGCCACACAGCCGAAGCTACACTCGATGTGACTCAATGTGACTAAAAAAAAAATGTTATTTGGCGGACCCTATATTTAGTAGCCATCAGCCTCTATAGTCTCTAGCAAGATCTTGACGAACAGCCACATTGTTAAAATGATGTTTTAACGTTTGTTAATTAGCATTTTTAATAAACTTTTAATATAATAGCATCGTGAATTCGAACGTTTCTTAGTCAATCCACCATTTTGCACGGATTCGTACTTCTATCACGTTTGTATCCCATAAATGTCACTGCCAAAACGTTTATTCATATATTCTCTTGTATGTTTATAATGCATATTGATGAAAAAATAAATTTATGAAAATACATTGTAAATATCAAGCTCTTACTGTGATACTACAAATATATTTTTTAAATACCATATGTCTGAGAATAATTACTTCGTTCAAGCATCAGTGAAAGTGCGGGGTAAAAATAATTGAACAATAAGTTTTACAAAGCATTTATATCCTTAAAGGTAATATTTAAAAAAATCTATTTAAATTGAGAAATTAATTACTTGAAATTGTTGGTATAAAAACTCTCACTATTGAATAATAGAAAACGCTTGTAGTTTGAGCAAATATTTTTAATGCAGCTTTTAATTTTAAATGGTAATTATTAAGTTATGTACAATATTTATTCTGTTTAATGTACATATTCTGAGCAATCCTCACTAACGTCTTGACTGTAGAAAATATTATATCTAGTTATACATACTCCACGGTGACAATATTTAATCTGCATGAGAGTGTCAACAAGAAAACTTGGCTGTAATCTTATTTGGCGGAAGCTTGTCTTTAGAAAATTCCTGTACAGTTGAGATGCATTTAACAAGCGTTTACGCTGTGCGCATACAAAAAAGCATATAAAAATTACGGATCATTCCCCAGGGGTTGAGTCCACTTTTTCTCGTTTTTTCTACGCTCGATTGAATGGAGACATCGTGGCTTATTTCATATCCATAGACCAGTCAATTTATTACTGGTTGTAGATTTTTAATTAAGCTGTAATTGGCAGACATATTTCTATATTGTGCAGTGAACTAAATATTTTTATTGGCATGTTACCCTTTAGATCCCCAATAATAAAAGACCGCTCAACAAAGAAGGTAAATTATTATCATTTCAGTTATTATTAAACATATATTCAATACATAATATTACAATAATGATTATATATAATTCTTTAATTAGTATTTGAGTATAAGATCGTTCAAAGTAACAGACACAATATAAATGTATGTAAAACTATCAGAATACCATATACATAATAATTAAGTTCGTTTGTTGAAAACAATAAGTAAATATAAATACCATTGTAGAGTGTAAAATATGTTTGGATACATTATTCTACTTGAGATTTCCGGAATGTTCTTTTGTTCCAAATTTAGGCCGATAATAATTTTATTAGTGGCTATTTTGGAATAATCTTATGTAAAAGCTTATATAAACGTTTTGTAGTTATTATCATTCAAGCAACAAATTCAATGTATAATAAATTGCGTCTAGAAAATAGTGATAAAACGGCAGCTGTAGTGTCCAAAACAATAAATTTGAACAATTTATTAATCGGTATTTTAAATATTATTGTACGTTAAAATATTATTCACGAATCCCCGGGCTCATATCTTAAAGGTGGAAACCATATACGTTCTTAGGTGGCTTTTAAGTGCAGATATCTTGGGAAAAGGCATTGACATTCACATTTATAAAATCAAGTGATGGCAATTCGAACAGACAAAAAAAATAAAAATGTGTAATAAATATCACTGCAAATCGTGAATACATTTGAAATATACACTACGAACTAGATAAAAGTGAATAAGATAAGATAGAGCTATGCACAAGTAATTTGTATTTAACTTTATGTTGGTGTCTTAAAGTTTTGTAATTTGCACTTAAATATGACTTCTTGAAGTAACTTGACGACGTTTCACGTATGGCCAGGATTCAGAAACATTCAGAGCAGGTCAAACTAAACGCTGAAACAGATTATGAAACCTCCGCACCTGTGAATAAGTTAAGCAGCCCAAGCGTGATTCCACTGACCTACTCAACTATCCTCTATGCCACGCTAGCCTGAAAACTGAAAGAAAAATATTTAAAAACTCCGTGATGGAAAAAATAATCAATACAAAACGTTTTAGAGTGTATATTTGGCATTTATAATTAGCCGAGTTTTTGTACATTGAAATATGTGTGATTTTTTTTATCAAAATCAATTCAGAGAAGACCGGCGTCACCAGAGATGCTGTCAGTCTATTGACAGTTTCAAAAATTTCAGATATCTTGGCGTACAGGTCGTGGAAAGCAATGATCTGCAGAAGGAACTCACTTCCTGCCTTGGGAATTCCGTAGCGTCTTTTAATTTCATGCACAATATCTAGGACCTGAAGTTCTTGTATCTTCCGCATCTTTTTATACGGCTGGTAATTTTGGAATCTTACAATAGGTAATGAAATCATATAATGGGTATTGAAAACAAATGCATTGAATACTGGTGGTAAGATGGTTTGATATTTGAGAAATGTCGATGTGAGGGAGCAAACAAGGCAGGCAGCCTTTTACAGTTAGTTAAGAGTAGAAGATGCACCTGGCTAAGACTTATATTTCGGATACTGCGTGAAAGCATAAACTTAATCAGACATTTTTTCATGTCACCGGGCTTTCGCCGTTTTGGTAGGCCGTCGAGGCTTTACATATAATTTACTCGGTAGAGCTCCGGGAGGCAGAGTTATGATTTTTTTATGTAAACACATACAGGAGAATACCGACAGATGGTGATAGTAATTTTGAAGTCTATGACGCTTACCATAGAGCATATAGATAAGCGCTGCATGTGGAGTGTTGATCCACCAATGTCATTTTTCTATGAATTGGCGGATCGAATTTACTATGAATGGCTGGTCTTCACGGGACGACTTTTGTCTACCACCAATTTTAATTAATAGGCTATGACAGATATTTATATATATAGATATAGGGGGCTCTTGGGTGGTGATGCGCACCTACCGACTGCTATTAAAAGAGCAGTTTATAGCCTCTCACAACCAACTCCACTCCCACCTGTACGTGGTGAGCCCTACATAGTCATGTCACATCAAGATTGCGGTAACCAATCCCTTTGGCGATATGACGTGATGAACTGACGGGAGAAAGGAGGGCTGAGAGAGTTATCAAAAGAACTCTCCCAGCTTCAACTAGGCACGGTGTAAACCGGCTATAAACTCGCCAAGCCGCCTGGCAAGCGTGGCGTTTTAAGCCAACAACCCCGAATGAAAACACAACAAAAGATCCGGCCCCTAGTTCCCAGCAGCTTCGCTATTCCTGGCCACGGCAGCGGCCATGGTAACGGCGGGGCGGGGGGTGCTAAGAATCACTGGGTTACTGCAGGCTGCCACAGACGACTATTTATTGCTACCTACAACACGAGAACATTGAGACTAGATGAGAAAATCGTAGAACTGGAAGAGGAACTAGATAGAATCAAATGGAGCATCGTTGGGCTGGCCGAAGTTAGACGAGAAGGAGAAGGTCTGATTAAACTCAACTCAGGACATCTCTTATACTATAGAGAAGGGGATCAAACCTCTCAAGGTGGAGTTGGCTTCCTTATCAACAAGGAAATTGCCAACAACGTCACCGAAGTTAATAGTATATCCCCGCGAGTATCATACCTGACGCTTAAGTTATCGAACCGATACTCCTTACGAGTGGTGCAAGTATATGCCCCAACGTCTAGCCATACCGATGAAGAAGTAGAAGCTCTATATGAAGACATCGAAAAAGCCCTACAATACAATAAGACACATTACTGCATAGTTATGGGAGACTTTAATGCTAAGATTGGAAAGTGCTGTGGAAACGAGAAATTTATAGGACAATATGGAACCGGACTCCGAAATAACAGAGGACAGATGATGGTAAACTTTCTACATGCTAACAAAATGTTTTGCATGAACACATTTTTTCAAGAAAAACCAAAACGCAAATGGACCTGGAGAAGCCCGGATGGTAACATAAAGAACGAAATTGATTTTATTATGGCTAATAAGAAGAATATAGTCACTGATGTCTCAGCGATGCAATGCTTTAGTACCGGAAGTGACCACCGTCTCGTTCGAAGTACTGTGCACCTAGACATCAAACTGGAAAAGGAAAAAGCTAATAAAACAAAGAGTTATACGTCCGTTAAATGTTCAGAGCAAGCTTGAGGAAACTTTTCAGCTTGAACTACAAAAATCGATTCGCAGCACTGGAAGATAGTGATGACACCGACAACGTCAACAAACTTAACGAAAGAATCATTAATAGCATTAAAGAAACTGCCAAAAAGTCATAAAGCAGTGCAAAAAGAAAAAAGGGTCAAAATTCTCAGACAAAACGATAGCTCTTATGGACGAACGTCGTAAAAAGCAGAAGCATCCAAGATTACAATACCCTGAACAAAAAAGTGAAAAAATCCATGAGATTTGACATTCGTCGTTCAAACACCGAGTATATCATGGAGATTGTTGCACAAGGCCGAGGGTCAAATGCATTTAGCAGACACACCTCTATAGGACAGGCCCAACTTTCCAAATTAAAGACACACGATGGGAAGATAACAACAAATCTTAATGATATACTGAAGGAAATAGAACATTTCTACGGGTTATTGTATTCATCTACGATGCCAGGTCCTAATGACAGATCTGCGGACGACAAGAGGGCTACTCTCACAAAGCACTGGTCTGAAGACATCCCAGATATAAGTATATTCGAAATTAAATCGGCCCTAAAACAACTTAAGAACAACAAAGCCCCTGGAGAAGACGGAATTACATCTGAGCTTCTGAAAGTAGGAGGAACCCCTCTATTGAAAGAGCTTAAAAAACTATTCAACAAGGTAATAGAACATGGAGAAACCCCGGCGACATGGAGTACGAGTATTGTGATATTGTTCCACAAAAAGGGGATAAATCACTGCTCAAAAACTACCGACCCATTTCCCTTCTTTCCCATGTGTATAAAGTATTCTCCAGAATTTTAACAAACAGGCTGACGGGTCGATTTGATGAATTTCAACCTCGAGAGCAAGCTGGGTTTAGGAAAGGCTTAAGTACAATTGATCATATCCACACGCTAAGACAAATCATTCAGAAAACCGAAGAATATAATCAGCCACTCTGCCTCGCCTTTGTAGACTATGAAAAAGGCATTTGACTCAATCGAGACTTGGGCAGTGCTAGATTCACTACAACGCTGCAAAATAGACTATCGGTATATAGAGATAATAAAATCTCTTTACAAATCTGCAACAATGATGGTCCAGCTCCATGATAGCACTAACAATATTTCTATAAACAAAGGTGTTAGACAAGGAGATGTTATATCTCCAAAACTCTTCACAAACGCCCTAGAAGATATTTTTAAACTGCTATCCTGGACAAAATGTGGAATAAATATTAACGGAGAGTACATTTCTCACCTCCGATTTGCAGATGACATAGTGCTAATAGCCGAATCACCTAACAAGCTCCAAGACATGCTCTACGACCTCAATGAAGCGTCGAACAAAATTGGTCTGAAAATGAACATGGATAAAACAAAAGCCATGATTAATAGTCATATTTCACAGACCTTTGATCCTATTTCCATTGGAGGAACAGAAATAGAGGTTGTAAACGACTATACCTATCTGGGACAAGTAATACAACTAGGGCGAAATAACTTCTCAAAAGAAATCGACAGGCGCATACAACTGGGATGGGCAGCATTTGGAAAACTAAAGTACATTTTTAAAGCGAAAATTCCGCAATGCCTTAAAACTAAGGCGTTTAACCAATGCGTCCTCCTGTATTAACTTATGGCGCAGAGACATGGAATCTGACAGCAAGTCTTACCCATAAAATAAAAGTCACCCAGCGTGCTATGGAGAGATCCATGCTCGGAGTGTCGCTAAAAGATAGAATCCGAAACGAGGAAATACGCAGAAGAACTCAAGTAGTGGATGCTACCCAACGAATAGGCACACTCAAGTGGCAATGGGCAGGTCATATCTGTCGAAGAGACGATGGTCGATGGGGAAGAAAAGTATTGGAATGGCGCCCAAGAACTGGCAAACGAAGCATTGGCCGACCCCCTACAAGATGGACTGACGATATAAGAAGAATAGCGGGAGTGACCTGGATGCGGAAGGCGGAGGATCGAAGAGGATGGAGACTCATGCGGGAGGCCTACGTTCAACAGTGGACGGACACAGGCTGATGATGATGATGATGATGACAGATATTTTACGGTTGAGGGATCAAATCCACGCCAACCGAGGTACTTTAGAGCTCAGAAATCGATTAAAAATCCTTTTTTTTTTAATTTCCATCGGAGATCGAACTCATGACTTTTGACTTGCAAAGCAAACGCTTTGACTATTGAGCTTTACCCGCCGGCGAATATGATGGAATAAGGTGAGAACTTTGAAGGCTGGAAGGACTTTAAAGCTGCAGTACAGAAGTGAGGATTATATGCTCCATTTAAGAAAGGTGATGTGAAGTGATGATGGTATTTGAAATAAGAACTTTTTATACTAAGAGCATGCATGTTATTATAATACTCTCGTGCGCTTTCAAAATATGATAAAAACGTATATTTCACGAAGCTAATTTGCATAGTTATAGGCTTTGTTCTCGATTGCTTGCGTTAAAACCCTTTGTTAGACGCAGTCCATGTTTTTCGGACAGAGCATGGCTCGCATACATTTTATGACGTGAATGGAAGTGTTTCAAAGTTCACAGAATCAATTGAGACCAGTAGCTGCGACACGTATGAGCACACAGTATGTCACGAATCTCTCTAGTGAAACGAGTTAACCCTTAAATGCAAGATAGAATAATAGTTTAAAATCCATAAAAAAAACTATCAAACAGTGAAACAAATCATTCCATACCTAAAATAGCATGTAAAAATATGAAATATTTTCCGAATGACAAAATTCTTGATATAATATTATATAATCTTAATACTAATTATTGCTTTGAATTTAAATATTATTTGATCTACTTATAAATACTTCCTGGAGTTAATACCAGAAAACTTTACGGTATGATCATTTGTAATGCTGAATGCGTTCAGTATGTCTAGACCTAAGGACATGAAAAAGGCACCTACGGCTTGCGTTTTCCTGCAACGACTACTCCATTTAAGAGTATAGAATAAACATAATCCTGATAGCATCGGTGATGTCGTCAGTAGCAGAGAATAATTGGGTTAGGAAAAAACCTTTTTTTTAAATTAAAACAGGCTGATTAGCTCCACGCTCAATGCCTTATAAAGAAGTTATAATATTCCTTGTTGCGATACTCCTTAAATATCTAAATTGTTTTATATTAATAATCAGTTTACATATATGCAACCTTAAATGGAAACAAAAAAAAAAAAACCTTAAATGGAGCATATAATTGTCACAAACTACCGCCAAAAAGCTTTTTCAGTCGTATATTATTTTTATAGAGGCTTAAAGAAACTGTTTCTTCATGTTTTTTTTACAGTGAGAAGGTTGCTTTAATTCTGCAAAATTAAATTGTAAATAACATAAATTTCACATTTAAATAACTGCTACGGTTTATTAAAGTTTCATCACACCCGTTAAGGGGTTAATGTTCGAATTGTAACGTGGCTTACGAGGAGACCTCGTGCAGCCAGAATTCTAGAGATACAAAACGATTAGAGACGCGACGAGCAATGCGATTCATATTGAGCGAAAATTTCCCGAGAAAACACGTTTTATTGCAATAGTGTATTACGTGGCTTATAAAGTATATTTCAAGCTACAATTTACACAGCAGGTGACTAGAGATAAAACAAACAAATTAAATAAAAAACTTAATTTAAATATAAAACATAATATTATTATATTTATCGTGTTAAATCGGGTATAGGTACTCATCAACTGAACAACTAAAGTATATATATTTTTAAAAAGCTTTTCAATTTCAGAATCGCTTTATATGATAGAGGGTTTTATCTTTAAAGCGTGCACCTTTTTCTTAAACCATCTTCAACATATCGAGCAACAGGAAGTAAAGAAAAATGTTCATGGCACAAACTAAGCTTTCAAAGATGCAGTAGATTTTGCAGCGCGCATTATAAGGAACTTTTTCTAAGTAAGTATTTATCTTGAGGCATACTCCGTAGTTCAACCGATATACTTAACAACGGCCAAAGACGCGACAGGCAACGAGATTAATGTTAAGAAATCGCTTCCTTGTACACGCATCAATATTTTAATATAATATTTTGCAATAAAGTCAATCTAGCAAAATAATAAATTTCTCTTAACCCTTTCATTACGGCTCGGTTTGAATACAAATTATACTGTCAATTATATAACTAGTATTCGAAGCTGAAATGTACTTATCTGGTGTATTTACGTATATTAATTGGTTCTTGTATCCTTTAGCTATCGGATGATGCATACAAAACTATTCTAAGAAAGTAGCAAAACGATATATCACGCCAACCGATGTCAACGGACGAGGAATCTTATGATGGCATATGTCGACAACCGATGCAAAAGAGGTAAAGGTATAGTGTATATTAAAGGTCATATAATTAGTATCGTAAGGCTACGCTTATCTTAAATCGAGAAGATCGTACAATAATAAAATTATATTGAATGGGAATGATTTTAATCAACATCATTATCAAGTCCTGCATAGGGCTCTATTATGACCTTCCATATCTCTTGATTCTCCGCCTTCCACATTTAACCCATCATTTTCTAATGTATTTTTCAGAGGTCAATCAACAATCCGTTTACCAGTTTTTTAGCGCCAATCCAACACTTTTCTTCCCCGTGGACCATAGTCTCTTCAGCAGATATATCCTACCCACTGTCACTTAAGTGTGCCAATTTAACTGTTCTTCGGATATACTTGACTTGGATTCCATATTTTAAAAACACTCTGAGCATCCATTCACTACAATACACAGTGTACAATAGTTGAAGATGAATCATTGTGATAGTTAAAAGTTTGTTTATTAAAGGTATTATCTCTGCAGTTCAAATTCTCTACTTAATTCGTTGCTGATTCTTATTTTTCAGTTTCTTCTGTATATTTTATGTATGAAGATATTTATATATCTTTTGTATTGTATAGTGCAATATACTAACGCGTAAATTCGTTCGATATGGTAGCTTTTGTTTCATGTTTCATATTCGCGATCATAATGCAATATTTCATAAACATTTATACTTACCATCAAATATTCATAGAGCAAAACGGTACTTTGAAGTAAGGCTATTACGTTGACTATCCACAAGCAGAAAACTATATTTCACTCTAATAAAGCCTGCATACTTTAAATTGCCTGTGCGTCGTGCGGCAGAATGCGAGTACATCACTCACTACGAGCTTATTGGCAGTTACACTTTACATTTCATTGATACACGTTTTTACATTTCATATGAGATTTGCAAAAGTGTTAAATGATTTACGATATTATGAGCTATGTTGTCATTTGAATAATTGTTAACTTTAACTCCGAGTTGGCATTTGCTATAAATAGTAAATGGCAACTATACAACAAATAGTATATGCCAACTATACAGCAAATAGTGAATGCCAACTCCCTAAAATAAAGTTTGTGTATTGAATGATAATTGTAGGTGAACCATCATTATTTTCAATTAATCTCAATTAAATCATATAATCATACTTATCTTCCGTTCAAATATATATATATTTTTTAAATATTAAATTAAACTCGCTTTTAATCATAGTCTAAAGATAATTTCATTGTTATCCACACTCTTATAAATATTCAATAGAGAAAACGATCCGCATATTATCAACGTTATACGTGTTTTCTTTGAATCGGCATTACTTACATTCCGCTTAAAATATAATATCTTGCCCTTAAGTACAACATATGCAATAGAAGAGAACAATACCTCACGTTTGAAATTTTAAATTGCAAAAATATTTGAAAATTCACTCTCCATCTTCACCCAGGAACATTATTTCACTATCCTCCGCACTCGACATTACATATGCAATAAAGCAGAACGATATATCGAATACTTTCGTGTGATATTTTGCTCTGCACTGTGGCCTTAGCTCTCCATATTGGAGCATTATTTCACTCTCTCAACTGTAGGCGAGTTCTCTGTTCCCCCGAGAGAGGCTCCCGGGTCGACCGCCCGCGGCATTCGCGCAACAGTTAAAAGGAATTTTTGGCAATTTTCTGTTTTTTCAGCAGCTATTTATAATAATATTATTTCAGCGCCGAGTAAATTTCATTATTATTTAAGGATATTGACAATTTTCGTACCTTTTTAAAGGTATCATTAGCGAATTGGTATTTTCGTATAATTATCCCCCAGGTACTTTTTGTAAGACCGGCAACGAGTAAGCTATACAAGCTTGCGATGACAAACACAATACAATCTTCAAAAAATGTTTTACGTTTTATAAAAAAAAAACGTTTTAACCTTTTTATTTTATCATTGTCTGTTATAATAAAATGACTTATTATTTTTAATTCCCTTGTATATTTTTTTGATCGATAAGTCTTGCTATACTTTCATCAAAATAAAACGTAATTATTCACTTTATAACGTCACATATTTTTTAATACATTTGAAATTTAATAAAAAAAACGTGTTATTTGTTATAAATAAAGTTCTTCATTTATTTTATTGATTAATATTTTTCCATTGAAGTGAGTCCCAATTCCACGTCGACAAGAGCATAGACAAAAATTTATCTTTAAAAGATGTTTTTTTTTTGACAAGCGAACATGTGTTTATGTATAATTTAGACATTACAGCTATCTTTTCTTCAAGCCCCGGGAAATGTTTCCCCTTAAAAACCCCCACTACAAATAAAATTTACTAGTAGGTAGAATTTCAGGATCAGAGATGACTTGAGTCGAGAGACAGACCTTAACAGGTGGAAAAGCTTAGGGCGGAAATTTAAGAGCGAGCACATGCTCCGACTAGTAAGAATAAATGTTACCTTATTTATATTATATTAAGTGTGATCGATAAAACTATAAGACAGTTTTTTGCTTTGAATTTACTTAAAAACATTCGTCTTTGGTACAATGTGTAAATGGAAGAAGTTGCTTAGAATTCAGATTTTTAACATTTATTAAAATCGTGAAATTTTAAACTAAAAAACTTATTTCACACATTTTCATTACGGAATGCCATCAAGAAAAAACGATTTAAAAAATAAATTAATTTGTACTAATGAAACAGCACTGTAAAAAACTAAGTTAATAACTAATGTTCGTATAAAGTTGATCTAGATTTTAGGCTTTACTTTAAAATTTCTTATTATATGCATTTGAATTCTATTGACATATTAATAACACTTATGTGTCATGCTACGATTATCAATTTGATTTGTTTATAGATCAATACTCGGGTAGTAACGCATTTTGATTTTTGCTTGATATACTTATATATTTATACCACAATATGTAAGTATAATACGTTACTTTGATGGTTAACCGCATAAGGGACCACAATAAGTAAGCATTCGTCAAAAGTCAGTTTATTCCACCCCTTTCCATATAAATCAGTTCGACGTAGCGAAAAATTGACAGGACTCACGATACACAGCTTGAATGTTTTCTTAAAACATATTTTCATTTTTTTCTCTCGGAAGACCGGAAGAGGGAGGCTGAACGTTGGCTCTCCATCAAACCACTGCCCCTAAAATACTCTGTTTTGTATCATACTTTACTTTTTTTTCATGACGTATGGAATTTCAGAAATGCTGAATTCCGTTATTATTTTTTAAGTAATGGATAGATTTTGACATTTTGACTTTCTGAGAACTTTTTCTCCACATCCGTTCCGTGGCCAAATTATGTAGCACTACAAATTGTCTTCATTCTTTGCGTCATATATATATATATATAAACCGATGTTTCAATGTTGTTTGATTTTTGTCATTAGTGTAATGTTATTTACTAAGATTTAATGGTAATTCATTAATTAATATTTCTGGTTCTAACCTGGCATATTCCAAAAAAAAAATGTTGCCAGATGGCAACTAACAATTTATATGAATATAAGTTTTATGAACCATTACTCGTGAATAATTAACGGAACGGTTGATTTAATAAGGATGGATAAGGTAAATGTGTGGAAACGTCAGCTTTACTTCTTATAGTCGATTAAGTAACATACGAAGGTTGATGTTATGTTTCCCATAAACCGTAAAAGAACATAAACTGAGGCTGACTTTTCTTCGAAGGCCAGGCTCTTTACATCCTGGAGAGTAGTCTTGAATGATAATTGATGATGATAATTGATACGAGAATTAACTTGAGACAAAATGACGACAATAAAGCCTGACCAAACTATATGGCGACAATTTGTGGTTACCATGTGCTCCAGCTAGAAAGCTGATGTCGAAGAAAAATATTAAATGTACCATTTTTAAAGCATTTTGACATCCATTTTTGAACTTAATTTTTGCAATGTATTTTATACGTATTGTAAAATTTTGTTGTATCGTTTATTTATTACTATACCTGTTTGTGATTTATTTTATGTTTCATACTGTGTCTTTTATATTGAGTTGATTGTTTTTAAACAACAATATATAATACTTCAAAATAGCGACAGTGAATGGAAATATTGAGCCAAATACGTTTACGTCTTTTATTATAATGTGTATTTAATATTAATTTATGGCACAATTGCGGTTAATAATAATACTGTGTTATTACCCTGCATTACGTATGGCATGCATGAAACAATGTTAAAGAGCAACATGGAAGGTAATGGTCAGGATTAACCACCTACAATTAACTAGTTATATGGACTATTCCAAATTATTTAACATCACATTACCGATACACTTACACAAAAAACAGTTGTTCCTAATCTTTATTTCTCCATTCCTCTTTTGACCCCTTCTCAAAACCTTTTTCTTATTAAAACATAATATTTAAAATATTAAGCACGCAAAAAAAACTGTCTTTATCAAAATATGTGAACATTTGATGATCAAAAATAAGTCATTATTCACCGTTCTACCCTTAAAGTTTCAAATTTGGTGTACTCACTATAATAGAGAATCATTAATAAAATAACCGAGCTTGGACGGATTACAAAATATTATTATAGACATTTTTTTAGACCAATGAGTAAAGATTTTTAATTTATTAAATGAAATATAAAAACATTTATTTTCAACTAAATCATTCAAAATTAAAATAAGCATGTTTATTAATAGTCGTTTTGTAGCAAAATAAAATGTACAAAAAGCAAATGCAAAATATAAATTATAGTAATATGAAGCACTTATAAGATTATATACTCGTATTGGACTGGTACCTATAATCAATATATACTTGGTCATTCTAAATGACATTCACGAAAGGCGAAAACTGTTTATTGTTTTTTGTAACTATCAATTTGGTAAAATGGCTTTCTACACAAAATGCTTCTTAAAAATCAAATACAAAATGTTAAAATATAAAACATTTATTTATTTTGAGAGTGACATGGCTTGATGAAGATGATTAAGTTATTCAAGAATATAACAGATTCTTAAATGTAAATATGTATAGAAAACATAGTTTTGAAAAAATAATGCTCGGACGAGTTATGAACTGATAAGACAAGGGTATGACATGAGCAGACAGGGAACTGAGCATGATCTGCTACTACGTGATAAGCTATATATGCTTGATGTTTATATGCTAGACTTCTAGAACAGTATTTGTACGGGCATATGACGCAATTCAATACTGAGTCCTACTATTGTTTTATTTCAAAATCTAGTAATAATAAAGTAACTATATAGAAAAGGCATCATAGTCAATATGTGCATAAAATGTTTCATATCCACGTCAAAAACACACAAGTTATTTTGAAAAAAATACATATAATCCCGGAAATAGTATTATTAATGCAATAAAGGATTTAAAAATTACTAATTAAAGTTAATTGTAGTAAAATATACCATAATTAAAATAACAATAAATTACTCGTATTAGTATTATGCAGTTATATATTAGGAGAGCAAAGAAATACGAAAAGTATTACTGAATTTACGAGATAAACTTCATAAAATTTATCAGAAAATCAATATCTATATATTTAAAAAAAAATGTTTGTATTCATATATATGTACGAGTATGCCTATTATATATGTGTCCCTATACCACGCTACCGATTGCGATGAAACTTAGAGGAATTATTGCGTTTATACCCGCAAATACTAAAAACCTCCCAAAAACGGGAAAACTTGAATAAGTGGCATAGGACTGCAAAAGCAAAACAACGCCATTGGAGTTTGGATAAATTAGAAAATATTCTAAATGTTTCAACAGCAGCAATAAGTAGAAATAAACATAATGCATTGCAACGCATATTGAGTTCAGTGGGGTTATAATAAAATATTATGAAAATTGCCTTTATTGACGAGAACGTTGACAATTTTCTATGTTTATACATACATTATAATATATTATTTTGATAGGACATGTAATGCTATGTATACGGTAGAAAGTAATCCAGATAAATAAACCGGAAGCCATTTATTATTTAAAATTGGCGCCACGGCTGGCTCAGTTAATTATTCATCATCCACTAGCTCACTCTACCTGTGAACGAAATAAACGAAAAATGCCACCTGGCGGGATTGATTAAAATTTAAAATGGACTGCGACGTTATTAATTACAATTTATAGCTTCATAATTTCTGTCTAAGAATAGAAAACTGTCACAACTCATAATAAATGCGATGTACAGGGTGGTGCGAATCTTGCCACTCGGGCAGCTGAATTTATTTTTGTTTTTTTGTTGAAGTTTTAAAATCATTTTTCAAATAAATAAGTATTTAAGCGTAAAAAGATATGATAACATCTCGGTATAGCTTTTGCAAGTTGGTGCCAAACAGCCTCGATATACAATCTTACAGTCGATCACGCGTGTGTCACCATATATAAAATATATATGTCATATATGTCGTTATATAAATATATATGTCGAAATATATATGTCAGTGTGCATCTGAAAAGGTCTTTGCGTTACTCATCTGCTCCTCATTCCTCCACCACGCGTTCTGATAACTATCCCGGCAATGTGTCCTTTCGAAAAGTCATTTTTCTTCAGTAAATGGGATGTTAGATTCTAGGTTCGTAGTAAGATTAAATATCAAAAATTTAATTCGAAAAGGTGAAATAAAATAAATTAATTTGCAATATGTATTGATTTTTCATTCATATAATTTGTACTAAGTAAAAAAAACATTGATATGTTGTTATCAGAAATAAATATAATTTTCAAGATGACTATAGCTAATTTTAAATTTATTTGACACCATAAATAGTTAAATATTGATATCAACTATTAATGATCGATCAATTGAAAGGCGTCATATTTTATTTGTCATGTAAGCATCTTCTCATCATTGAAATTAATATATCTTATATATTTAATATTCACTGCTCCATTGAGTGGCAACTCAACACAGCTAAGGGATTCTTCTTCGTAGTAATATCAATCCAGTGGATTAGTTTGCAGCAACAAAATCATGCATCTCGATCACCACTCCTCTCAATCTTCTGCGACTCTCTTAAGCTCAACATAAGAGCTACAACTCATGTCCTCGAACACTTGCCGCAAAAACTCCCGTGTAGGGCGCCCTCTGCAGTTTCTACCATCAACCGTCCCTTCCACAATGTCGTGAAGAAGACCATCGTGGCGCATACTGTATCCGGTCTATTGGGCTCTCCACTCTAAGATGGTTCTTTCTAGGTGCCTATCTTCTTTCATTATGCTGAAAACCTCAAGGGATTAGTTTGGATAAAATTTCTAATTAGAATACTATTTATTTAAAATTCTTATGATTTATGTGATTTTTTGATATATTTTTTATTTTTAAAGACTTAATATTTTAACTACCCTGTACATTGTGTAACTTTCTTGAGAGACATCAAACTATAATTATTTAAGACGTTCGTCGACCAAAGAAAATAAGTGTGAAGTTTTCCACCAAACTTTTCAACATTATCATATATAAAGAATCATTTTTAACTAATTTTTTTAAGTTAATCTAATTCTGAAAAAAAAAATTAGACATGCGATAAGGTTTCAAAATTAAAATATCATGAAAAAATGTAAAATAAATGTTATTTACGCTTAAAAAATTGGGCTCGTCCGGGATTTGAACCCGGGACCTCTCGCACCCGAAGCGAGAATCATACCCCTAGACCAACGAGAGCCAGACGGTCGATGCGACTAAATAAGTTAATACATTACTAGTATAATGTATTACATTTTAAATTAATAAAACTGTAATAACCATCTTATATTTTATTGTTATAAATTTCGTTCGCATGTGATGCTTTATTTTAGCACAATGAATTCAGAATAGACCTTTTATTATATACAATAAAAATAATCTCTAATACCAATAGACGTAGTGAGAATAGATAGCTTACCAATAAATTGGTCCAGAATATTGACCTTAAGCAATCTGAAAGGTCACGGGTTCATTCAACTCGCCAAACAGATGGATGCATCTTTTTTATTTCTTATCAATAAATGTTATATTTGTGTAGTATTAATATTAATAATATAAACATATGGAAAGGAAACATAAATTTTGTATACGAGTATGCATTATGTATTTGTTTTTTTTTTAGATCGATAATTCTAGGTGAAATTCAATTTTTTTTTCATGAAATTTTTTCATAAAAAACGACGATATCTTTTGACTTCTTTGTGCAGTAAATATTTGTCACACCTGAGAATTTCCTCAAAATATTTTTTTAATTTTTACACTAAAAAATAAAATGTCATTTATTACATTTAAAACATTCTTTTGAACAAATTTAGTTGCGGAGTTGATGTACACATTTTTGTACATCAACTCCGGATGGTAGAAGATACTATTTTTCGTCATTTCATCATCGTTAAAAAAATGTAATTAGATACATGTTCTACTTAGGATAATTCAACCACAAAAGAACTAAAATCATTTTATGGGAAATAGAAAAAAAGCCAATTTGATACAAGTGCGAGTATATGTTTTGTGTATAATTAAATGCCATCGTGCTCCATAAAATTGATAATAATAATACATATTAATTATACACCAATGTACTTTCGTTAATGTGAATTTATTTTAACTATTATCAGTATTATTTTCAAAAGACACCTGAGCGCTGAATATAAAAATTAAATTCTTGAAACAAATCTAACAATTAGCTTTGTTCAATTTTGCTAATGGTTAATGATTTCTAAAATTTTATAAAACAATTTATTTATACTTTCTAATTAGCATGTCTTTTATTTTATATTAATCATTAATCAAAGTATCTTCATAGATACTTTGTTTACTAAAGCAAACATTAATGAAGCATTAAGATATTAAATTACCGGCGTAGGCATTGTTATATTACGCAAATTCATTAAAATCATTAACCTTAAGTCAAAGCAAGAGTTGTATTACTAAGTGACTCTCATTTAATACTAATAATAACAATGAACCATATATTTGTTCTTAAAGAAGCTTATTTACGCTCTCTCGTTATGATTTGAAATCTTTGACTATAAAACATTGTTTTCTGGTCTTACAAATATCCAAAGAAAAATAATTAAAGCATTTATTATAAAAATAAATTAAGACATTTCATAAGAAAATACATTAGCTTTTTTATTACGTTTGTCATTATTTATATACTTAAAAATGACTTTATGTTGAGCGAATATGTTTTGTAATATTAAACATTATTTCGAATGTTATGAATTTTATTTAGGATCTAAAATGATATTTTTTAAGCTTGAAAGGAGAGCAATTTCATTACTTTAATTATATTTTCATTGCCTAATTATTTTTTTCGTTGTTAGGAACGAAATATAGATGTGTTTAGAACTTGTTTTGAGAGTGTTAAAGGAGAATATAAGCAAGAACTATTACATCTACGATATCAATTAAAATTCCTTCTATGGGAAGACCCGACAAATTACTAAATGCCAGGAAATCTCATTGTACAAACTATAGTATGACAATGTCTCATAAACCTTCGGTCTCCATTACTTCATCCAAGGTTTCGTGATCAACCCTTCCAGTGTTGTGTTAAAATTCATAATGTTATACTTTGAAAAATTGTCATACACAATGTGATGAGACTTTTAAATCATAAATGGTGAGAATTTTCGGGTAGAAAATAGTGATGTCCATGAATTTTATCTAATGGATAGATTTTTGAAACAAAAATGAACGCGGCTTCCATTTGAGTTAGTTTAGCGATATCTAGTTTTGAATGTCTCCCCCCGAATCGTGATTTATTATTGTTATCTTTTTCATTTTCCTTTTTACATACCGAGCATGTATAAGGATTTCAAGACACCTTGAAAAATATGTTATCTCCAGTCAGCTATTTTCTTCCCACAAGAAAGCAAACAGAGATTGTCGAAAAAGTTTTTGATTAAAAGTATGTTGGGGTTTTCTCTTTTTTTATGCCATACATTGAGATGAAAATGCGACGGATGGTAATTTAAAAACCACATTTATCTTCCCCCCTTAAGCATTTGTCATTTTGCTTCAATAATCTATTTATTTTCAGTTGAGTTTAGCTATTCTTTGAAATCGTTTATTTCACAAAAATTTAATCGAATTCTGGCAACTCGACAGAAATTTAGAACTCATTATTTTTATAATGGTTATTCGTAATTTGCAATTACCGCGCTTAATGTAACGCCACAATAAGAGACACGGCCAATTAGCCTTGATATTTTTTTACAGTCACTTGTAAAGAAGTCATATAAAATTACTGTAACTTTATTCTTTACATTCACAGGTAAGATGTTTTTTTTACTGTAAATATATAATTTTCCTTTGAACTGTTTTATGTGTTATGAATTGTATTATGTATATATTATGTAATTTAAGCGTAGGTTGAACGCTCGCTGAAATAATTATTTAATCAAATGATATGTGATATTTTATCAACATTTAAATATACATAAATATATATGTTCTTCAACATACCAGAGAGCTAACAAATCTATTGGAATTTTTGGCACGGACTAAAACTTGGATGGTCACCGTTTGTACTTGTCCATCACTTGTTTAGCTACCCTTATGATAAATAGGTGAATAGACTTGCGAGTGTTGGGCTAATTAATGGTCCTCCTAAACCAAAAAATGACGCCAATACCACAGTTCCCACATTCTTAAATCTCCGGGCACACGCACTACAAACAGCTTGGAACTTATATAATATTACTTTAAACTTTATTCCGTTTATAATAAATAAATAAATAAATAATACGTTGACATTATGTAACCTTCTAGATCAACATTTCGTTGCAGAGTTTCTGATTTTGAAGTGACCATGTGTTACAAATATAAAAAGGATCGCCATAAAAAAATATGCTGTCTCTAAAAAGGGTATTTTTGTATGACAAAAAAACAATTGAATTTTTTTTATGCTGTCTTAGTGCAAAAGTGTATACAAGAATAGTATTGCTTGCACAGCTATTTCACGCACTTCTTTACATTTGTTGAGTTTTCCAAGCACCACCTGAGACCTGCTTCCACTGCCATAAACCTTACCTCGCGTGAGCTTCTGTCGCCCAAGGCGGGAGAGTCAAGAAGTGTAATGAGGCTTTAGGCACGTACCCCACAATCTTCAGAAGGAACAAACTTACTTATGAACCATCCAAAACATTGTTCTCTGCGCTACTTTATTCGAGTCATATGTATTCTTTGTAATTAAAGTCTCCAATTGTAATAATTTATTATATATCTACGTACAAGTAAAAGTCTGGTGTGAATATTTTTATTCAGTGAAAACGCACACAGGAGAAATAATATCTAGAAGGTTGCGTTATAAATCAATTATGCTTAATTGTAAGTATATATTATAAGAATGGCCTTTAAACCAACGACAATAACATGTAGTATATATTATTTTTGGCTCGACTGCGTTATATTTGACGTGGGTATATATATATACTCTTAAGTACAACGGTTTGTTGATCGGCCTGGTCGCTTTTTTAGGGCTGTATTTTTCAAATCTTGGAAAATTCGTGATAATCAACCATTTTATGTTAAATCCTGATTTACAAGAGCACCAATATTTGTCCCTGAAAGTCATTGGGAACCATATATGTTCTAATTTAGGTGTAAAGATGACATGGCAGATACAAGGCAATGATAATGGCAGCTGACAGAATGTGTGGTTGTAATTTGTGGCGGCTCTATGTCATTGTTGCCCTACCAGCACACCTCGATCCTTTTCTCACATCCTTTTCCTCTTTTTTTGTCGATGGTATTATCTTCCTAGATCTATGTGATCTCTGACACGTGTCATCTTCTTCTTATTTCATGTTACTTTTATTTTTTTTATTATCATCTCTTTGTATTTTTTTTCTGTACCTTGGAACTTCGATTCTGGGTGTGAAATTAAAAAAATTAAAAGTCAATATATATGATAAATATATCCATTGTCTGTCTCTATTCTGTATGACATTGCCTCTTATTTTATCTTATATTTATAACATGTCTATATTCTTTTGTGTAATATTTGTACTACTTGGAACTCAATTCCGTTAATAAATAAAATAAAAAAATACGATTCTGGTAGTAAATTTGTTTTATTAGATAAATTGACAGTGACACTTTCTCAGTTATTTTAGAAGCCTTGCAAGCGCAAATCTGATTTCTTACATCTATTTTATATTAGGATAAAATATAATACAATCGTATCATAAATAACGTAAAACTAAAAAAAAAAAAAAAAGCAGACAGAAATATTATAATTGTCTTGATTCGAGAAAAGTATATCAAAAAATGGATGAGAAGTAGAAGTTGGAAGCATTACCAGTATGTAGTCCGTTTTCTTATTTGGAAGTGTAAGGTCCAGTTATGTTTGAATGTTAAATGTGGCTTCACTCTATATTTCAGCATATATTTTAAGAATTCCTCTTTGAAAATATCCTCGACCTCTATTAGAAAACATCAGATTCCACTCAAACTAGCAGCGAACACATTATTTTATGTTTATATCCTATTTCTATACAACAATATAAGTTATATGCATGTTAACACATAAACTAAAAAAACATTACAAATTATTTACATCTAAAATTTAGTACAGCACAGCGCATGATACAAAGGCAAAAATTATATACAATACATTCTA
Organism: Glossosoma conforme; assembly: GCA_022606575.1. Lineage (NCBI taxonomy): Eukaryota > Metazoa > Arthropoda > Insecta > Trichoptera > Glossosomatidae > Glossosoma > Glossosoma conforme. The sequence goes on from JAGTXR010000150.1 coordinate 226,718, forward strand.
TAAATAATCGAATATTGTTAACAAATATCGTTGACAAAGATTCACAGCAAATGATACACATACAAATCTATAACAAACATCAAACATTTCATTTCCTTTAATAAATAATTAAAAATACATTATGTACTTGAAGATTTGACCCGTTAATATTACACTCCTGCAATGGCGGTCGAAATATTGGTTGAGAAAAGTTCACCACACACGGCTCAACCCAAAAGCCACAACATCATACACTCATGTTTATTTATTTCCCTCTACATTGATAAATCGGGCATTTTCTCTACGTCATGCGGTCGAGAAACTAATACCTTTGATTAAATAATGTCATATACTTAACTTCTTAGGTTTTCACGGCCAGATTTGATATTGTGGCTTTTGGGCTTAGCCGTTTGTGGTGAATTTCTTCTCTCCGATATTTCGACCGCCATTGCAGGGGGCTTCAGGGTTGATGACTTTGTAGATTCGAAATATCGGCGAGAAGAAATTCGCCACACGCGGCTAAGCCCAAAAGCCACAATATCAATGTCATATACTATTCTATTTTATAAAAATTCATGTGAATTTTCTAATGTATATGTTTTCAGGTTAAAAAATTGAGGTTTTCAAAGTAAGTGAAAATGTTGTAACTCATTGATAACTATGAAAAAAATCAAGAACATGATATCAAATAGAGGTAACTGTTTAGTAGCAACAAAACGCGCTAACTAAGAAACTGATATTTGAAGTATATATTCTTCATCGTGACTTCTTGGCTTATTTTCCTACTCATATCTTATATACTTGTACATTTAATTAAATACAAAAACATTCACGAATAAGTTGAGATAAAATTTGACGTCACCATTTCTGTGATGCTATTTTTAACATTTATTTAAGTTTAAAAACCACTGCATAATTTATAATAAACGTCATTTTCATCCTGATGTTAAATCCGTTTGCTTTCAAAAAATGTTTTATATACTGCCGCAGTGCAGTCATATTATTATTCGTTTCAGTAACAACAAAGCACTGTGGAATATTATTTTTGTATGGCGCAGTTAGTAGTATCCATATAGAAAGCTTATAAATACGAGAAAACCATCATAAGCAAAAGATGTAAATATTATTATTTTATTAATATCATAACCTTTAATGCTGCCATTAACATACTCGGTATAAACAAATAGAAACGGCCATATGGTTCAACTTTAAAATAAACGTTTACTTTTTACCATCGGATATTTCTAAACTGGTTCAATTTTGCATATACTAACATGGATATTGTGACGAATCTCAATGCTTACAGTTATATGATAACCAATCTCTCTAATTACAAGTAAATACTTGTTTCACAAAATATGATAGTGTACTTAATGCAAACACATAGAGAATCTTAGCGAAAGGTATGGTTAGGTTATTATAGGATATTCAGATAGAATGAAGATGGATTAAAATCATGCAGATGTTGTAAAACCATTTCATGCGGTGTTTAAAAAGTAGTTAATATCATAATAAATCATTTGTCATACTCATAGAAGTACATATGCTTACAATATACAAATGCTTGGGAAAAGCTTCACGGCTCTGAAGATGCGTAAGTACTGGCTTGATTAATAGTGAAAGTTTATAAGAGGAATGTACAAAACAAGCTTAACACACCGATTGAACGACTATTTTTTATGAATTGAAGATATGACGTTGTTGTTTATCAAACTGCCTTGCTATGGATTGATTAAATCCGATCAAAAATATATCTAGAGTCTTTAAAATGTATTACTGCGGTTTATGAGTTCTGAGTGAATTTAGTTCTTTATAGTTTTAGCAGCCATGTTCAGCCATATACATCACAACCTAGCAAATATTTAACGTGGCTTAAATACGAGTATCGACGCTCTTTAAATAAATTCTTGAATTTCCAGACTAGTGTTCATTTTATCACAGGATTGAATTATAAAAAATAGTTTATAAATTCCGATTTTTTAAATAAACATTACAGATTGCGAAAACATTGAAGTCTTTTTCGGGGAAAAAGGAGAGTTTTTGGTTTCGTAATAATTAATTTTAATCTTATTTAAGCTTACATCATCTTGAATCAATATCGTGAAACATAAATCCATATACAGGGTAACACATAATTCTCAATCTTTTATTGTTAATTTATCGCGAAATAAATAAACAACTCATACAATTCGTAAGAAATACAACCCAAGAGATGATTCCTAAGAAGGGAAAAATTTGGAATCGGGATATCTTGAATTATGAAAATGTAGACGGAAGTGAATTTGATAAATATCCCAAGTTCGTATTATTCATTATGTATGCTGAATAAAAAAGTAAATTTCGTTGATATTAAACAAATCTTCTGTTCTTAAATTACCACATAATACTCGTATGTAAGAGAAACATGAGAAAATAACATTTTAATATTTAATTAATACGCATGTACGATTAAGTGTTATTTTAAAATGAAAATATAATTTCTTCAAATATGTAGATTGAATATTGAATGAATGAAATAGTAATGTTGAAAGCATATTAGAAGTATTATTTTCAAAATCCTAGAAAAACCGTCATATTTTTAAATATTATATATATATATTATAATTGAAGAAGAGAGTAATAAGGACTTTCATATATTTTCTATGTTTTCAAGTTTTGGTTTAGCAGTTGTATAAATTAATAAAAATTCTTGAGATTTTATGGCTGTGCTATACAATTGGCATATTTATTTTAATCCCAAGACCCTTTCTGTTGCCAGAATTCCAGAGATAACCAAAAAGATTAATCGAGTTCTCTTAACTGTGTTTTATATTAAAGCCATAGCCACTGAGAATTTACACCTAGCGGTAAAAGAATATTCATATTTCACAGGCGTTTTAAGGATTTCATAGCATTTTTTTCGTAAACAATTAGTGAAATTGAATTGTTTTTTCAACCTTTGGTACTGAATAAATTAAGAAAGTAAAAACTTTCTTCCAGTTATCTTTTATGTTATGTGATATAATATATTTAAATATATTATAACCCACGAATAAATATATAATTGAAACAAAAGTATACTTCAGTAATCTCATCTGCGAAAAAGTATTTGAATAAACTAGTGGTATTACATTGATAAAGTAAATTACGTTGACTTATTCTTTATGGTTATTTTAATTTATCCTCCAAGGTGGGGATGTACTTGTTTGTTTTTTTTTTCTAAATTGTGTTGGTTTCATTATTTTACTCGTAGTTATAACTATTTATTCAATTTGAGACACTTCTTTTCAAAGGTTAGATAGTACCACTCAAGGATAAAGATGTTAGTTTCCAAGCTAATGCTTCTCTAAGGTATTTAGTAATTTAAGCAAAGAGGTGTGGAGTTTTTTATCCACGGTGTGATAACCTCTTTTAAAAGATATTTAATTAATATGTTCGAATTGGTTTACTCGCAAAAATCAGTAATTTTATCTACAAGTACCGTAGTTTCTGCATTAACAATAGGTAAAACACGGATAAGTGCTTGTTACAAATTGGAGTTGATGAACCTTCTCCAAAAATCTTACATCCAAATACTTTTACTTTAATTCAATCTGAAATAAATGTCTAATAATGCATAGTTTATTTTTTATTAACATAAAGATAGTTTAGTATTTATTTGGTGGAAATAATTGTTTGATCAGTTAGCGCTAGTCGTGTATACTCCTGTCGGGCCATTTGGGTTAAACGCTAAACCAACCGATACTGTTACCGCCGTGATAATAATAATTATTGTTTCAGATATTATTGTATTACCATTGAAACTTGGTTTAAGGAGGAGAGTTCAGCTGGGTCAGAGCGATGAGTTAGTTAGGCCGGGCCGCATTAATCACGTCCACTACTAATATCTTCACTGAGGCCTTTAGCGGACTATAGGGTCTGCATTAATTAATACAGATCTTTATACAATGTATTTAACCGTATGATTCCATTCATATTATACAAACACATACATCAAATATAAGTCCTATTTTTTTAACCATTCGTTGCCATAATATCATACTTATTAAACTATGATATACATTGTAGAGCTGAGCTGCTCCTTAGTACAAAATAGTCAGGCTAATCAAACTTATCTCTTTAAAAAAATCTGATTACAAAATCACATAAAATAATTACTCTAAAACTACAGTTCCGTCTCTTCAAGTCTTCAGGCTTCTGTACTGACCTTCGCATGAAGAGATTTAATGGACAATGGCAACTGACAAAACTGAATGGTGGCATTTAGTAGTGAGTATACGTTCCAAATACGGATATAGAAAAAAAATGTTGCCACATTTAAATTACATTTTAATAAAAATAAAATATTTCTGCTTTAATGTTCGGTCTTCCGAAACACGTAAAACATATACATGGTGATGTTAGTATGTTTTATTTTTTCCCTCAAAAAAAAACTGTCTCAAATTTTACTTGACGATGAAATCATGAATTTTATTATAACGTCATTAGATCCTTAAACTAAACTAAGATTAAAAATATTAAATTAATAAATTAAATAAACAAACAAAAAAGACAAAACTTTCAGCAATACTGGCGGAACTGTATTATATTGGAGTTATTGTTGTTTGACTCACTGAAACCTCACATTCCAGTGTAGAAATTCACTTGTATTATTAAAACCTTTATTAATCAATATGGAAGCATTTAATATTAATAATATATTATATATTAAATACTCACATTAAAATTAATCAATTGATTCTAAGATTGCAAATTATTTATGACAAATATTTTTTCATATATATATTATTGAAAAAAATTCTAAGGGAAATAATATATCTTACACTGTTGTGTTGTACAGTCGTGTTTTTTGCGTTTTTGTTATACGAAAACGATAATGGCGCTTTTTCATTAGCGATCTCTGAACTTTAAATCGCTCGTATCTTTTTTGGTATCCCGGAGCCTCTGCATGTTTTCCGAGTGCTCCACTTTGTTTTACCAACATTACCGTGGGAGGGATCCTGAAGGGGGAACACAAATCTGTCCTTTAACACCATCAATCCTTTTCAGGAAATAGCGTCGCAGATATAAATCACTAATCAATACTTACATCTGAGAAGCCTTCAAGCCCGCTGTGGCTTATAGCCTTAAACAAATAAAAAGTATTCGTAAAAATATTTCGCGAATCTGGTTTTTCTTCCCGTATCCGTTCCATATCTGGAACATATGATTACCACAAATTGCCGCCGCTTAGTTTTGTCTGTTGCCATTGTACATGCCTCATTTCCAAACATCTCTGCACCCGTAAGTTTACCTGGGAACATAATTTTTTCTCAATGACCGTCAAGGTAGAAGCTCGGGACTTGAAGAAACGGCTGCTTTAGTATACGAGGCGTATTTGTGGTGATTTGTTAATCGGATTTTTCCTCGAAAGGAGTTCGGATGATACCGTGGTATGCTTGGCATATTTGCATGATTTATTTATAAGATACGATGATTAGCCTGGACCATGTTAGCCCTTATAAGCGGCTCAATGCAGCCAAACGATTTGGTCTTATTAATAGTTTTACACGATTAGAACAAAGTGTCTACTATACAGCGAAATTTCTTATTTTTTCTTAATGGCTGTGAGTCTTGACATGTCACTTACAAACCCAATGTAGCCGTACAATTAGTTTTCAATGCAGTTACTGCGAAGAATACTGGGGGTACGAGCGTACGATCATTTAATTCTTTGAGGCGTCATGCCTCACAAACGCCTACTCTGCTAAAAGCAAAGCTACCTAAAGACCAATACTACCAGAGACAAACTATCGCTCCCCCAGTAACCATAGCTTGACTTTGTGAAGAAGATAAGACAGTACTCCATACTACAGTCTAACAAGATACGCAGGTGGATCTCGCTGGGATATATATTTCAAATATTGCAAGATATGTGTACTCCGCAGAGCTCCTGGAGGCAGGTCTGATTTAATATGACTATGGCGGCTGACAAAAATGGACGACAGTAATTCGTGACGACTATATGCTCCAGTTAGACGACTGGACATGGCAGGATGATGATGATCAATTGTAACACCTCGCACCTCACGTTCTGTGGAACTGTCCGCTGCACCAATCTGCTCGGATTGCGCTCTTTTCAGGCCGGCATCAGGCCCGGTCGGATACCAAGAGTTCGTTGCTAATAAACGGAATTACGCTGCTTTTGAGCGCTGCTTCGCGTCCGTCTGCAAGAGTGTAGATGCAAGTAATGACCCCTAACTGATGTCTACCATTCTGCAGAATCTATTTCCCAACCTAACCATTTCCTTATCCATTCCCACGTATTTCGTGGGAATGGATACGGAAATGTGTTACTAAAGAGGGCAATTTGACACTCGCTGTAGTAAAATTACTTCACAGCCTTAAACTGAGGTCTATTTGACATCTAACTGATGCACCTAGAATTACGGGAAGGCCTTCAGCCACTCTCTAACAAGTAGCTTTTTGCGTGCATCCAGTAACAAGTCCCCATCTTGGTCTCCAAAAACAGGACGGGATAGGGGGGTTTTCACGAAGCGATTAATTGTATAATATATATTAATAAAGTATTTAATACATTTAGAAATGAAAGAGTTAAATTGGACACAAATATAACTTTATTAATGATCAAATTATATTTGCTACTTCCCCTTTTTTTGTATCCGATAAAACGTTGATACAGCTCTGTACATTTTTGTTTCAGCTCAAATTTTACCGGACTTTTTAATGCCATTAACAGTGTCATCAATTAATTATATATCTACTTAGAATTGCATAGCTTCCCCATCTACTTTCGGATTATCCACCAAAAAAATATATTTTTTTTGTTGAAATTATCTAGAATTCTTACTGAAGTGCATTTTATTCTAAATGTTTATTGTTTTCAAATGGCCTTTGTAATTAATTATACATATTATTTTGTTGTGGCATCAATGAATTCACTTAAACATTAATGATTTCCAAAACACATCACACAATTCATATCCACCTTATCACTCAGTCTTTGCTTTATATAGAGCCAATACTCACTTTACAAACTGACTTGAAAATGGCCATTCCACCTGGCTGAAACATGTCGTTAAAAAAAAAATATTGTGGAATAAATTCTAAAAATTATTTTCCATATATCTGAAAAGAAATAAAAGATGAATTTCATCATTAAATGTATGATACGTCATTTATTTAATAATTTAAGCAAAGGTTTAATAAAAATATAACGTGATACACTGCTATATATGAGTATTTTGTGTACAATGATGTAACGAAATGCTACAAAACGTGTTCTGTGACTGAACATTTTTCAGTCGATATCTCCGATTCACTTTTCGCCCGCTCTTCAGAACTCGTCCACACGCACGAATCGCAGCCCTTCAGAAGCTTTCCGTCTCATGCCACCACTCTGACTCGAGCTTTTGAAAACTCAAGAGGGATTTCACTCTCCTGCGACACGTTGCATCTATTATGACCGGCTATGTCAGGTTTTAATGAGGATGTTTGCTGACGTTTCCACTCGCTTGCCAGGGATTTTCTCTTTTTCCATCAATCAATTCAATAATTCTGTTTTATTACTACATGTTTTATGAGATATAGATCACGTCGGTATTTCAACGATAAACAACTTCTTCTTCTATATAAAGGACAAATCCGACCTATCCTTGAATACGGCAGTCACCTTTGTATTGGAGCCCCAAAATACCTTCTTAACTAAATTGACTCAGTTCAAAGAAGAGCAATTCGTTTGATAAACAATGACACCCTTACGTCTAACCTACAACCAATGGAACACAGACGTAAGATTGGTTCTCTTAGTCTTTTCTACCGTTATTACCACGGTCGCTGCTCTTCGGAACTTAAAGAACTAATTCCTCCTGCACCCACTCACAGCCGACAAACTCGTCTTACACTTGCCGAACATCCATACACGGTTAATATATGTCGACCAAGAACTGGCAGCTTCCAAAGTTCCTTCCTTAATGCCACCGGTAAGCTATGGAATGCTCTTCCAGCGTCTGTGTTTCCTCCTTCCTACAATCTGGATCTCTTCAAGAAACAGATAAATATACACTTGCAATCTCCCCAACCCACACACAACACACGTTTCCCGCATGCAGCGTCCAGCCTCCCTGGCTGAGCGTCATAGAGTGCACTGGTCTTGACCGGTTGTGCTCTCCTGCATGCGCTTACATAAAAAAAAATGTACTTTTGTACTAGATATGTGCAAAATAAATATTGTGACCCACAACAGTTGTGATCTAAAGCATCGTAAATATTTACCGGCGGGTATAGTTCAATGGTCAAAGCGATAACTTTGCAAGCCAAAGGTCGTGAATTCGATCCCCGATGGGTATTAAAAAAAAGAGGATTTTTAATTAATAACCCCGGTTGGTGTGAATTTTATCCCTCACCCGTAAAATGCCAGTCATAGCCCATTAATCAAAAATTGTGGTAGAAGAAAGTCGTCCCGTAAAGACCACTCATTCTTCGTAAATTCCTATAATAATAAAGGATTATGCGTGAATCTCGTTCTATAGTCTATGACGTTGGCGGATCAACACTCCATATGCAGCGCTTAGCCATATATACCATGGTAAGCGTCATATAATTCCACAGATGTGACTTCAGAATTACTATGACTATCTGTTGGTATTCTCCTGTGTGTGTTTACATAAATAAATTTAAAAAACTATGATGCGCAATATATAGTACATAAAATCGGAATATAAAAACGAAAATTAATACTTAAAATAGTTAGTAATAGTAATTTTATATTTATGACTTTTGTAAAAACAGTGCAATGCATATCTACGAGTATTTCTATTTTATTTTATTTACAATTGTCACATATTCTAATGATGATCACATATCTCATGAAAAATATATTTTATAAATGTTAGAGTGATAATAATCGCGTATATAAATATTAATTAAAGGATTTTTATTCGTATTATGAAGAATCCGGTGGATTGGCTTGTAGCAACAAAATCTTGCATCTCGATATCCACTATTCTCGATCCTCTGCAACCCTCCTTAGCTTAGCATAAGAGCAACAACTCATGTCCTCGAACACTTGCTGCAAATACTCCTGTCTTAGGCGCTGCAGTTACTACCCTCAACCATCCCTTCCACAATTTCGTGGAGAAGATCATTGTGGCGCATGATGTGACCGATCCATCGAGCTCGTCTTTCTGAGATGGTTCTAACTAGGTGCTTATCTGCCTTGATTATATAGTATTATATATTGATATCCTCCTCTTCCATTTATGACATCGGTTTACTGGATGAAGGACGCAGGATCAGGTTCACATTATAAACAACTTGTTTCTGTTTCACGATACATGTTTATTGTCACAAACGTCGCCCGCCACAGCGAACGCACAGGACGCGTGCACTGTGACGGGCGCGAGTCAAACTTCAACTGCCAGCCCACGGCGCGATCTCACATCTCCACGGTACCAACTGCCAATATGACAGTCCTACCAACCGGCAATAGGCCAACTGTCATAACAATTATTTTGGCGTATGCAAACACCGCTTAACATTCGATGTAGATGTCACGCAAGCGAACCAAAATAATAGACAAAAGATCGCTTGTTGAGGCTTTACGGCATCGGCCTTAAGGAGCTATATCAAGCTGATATCAATATATATTTATTTTTAAATTGAAGAAAAAGTATACACTTAACTTAGTGGTATTATTACGTGTATACTTGAATTACTTACTATTACTATTACTATCACAGATCATTTATGTACAGAGCGTTTAGTCGTGTTATCGTGTAAACATGTGAAGGTTTCCCCACTGATCACTTTACTTAAGTGAAAAACGAGTACATTAAAATCCAAAGTGGTTTTAAAGGCAGGCCACCCTTACAGTGGACATTTCCCAAGCAGATTAAATGTACATAGAGTTGTAACAGTTTAATATATTACTAAGGGCTTCGTTCTTAACCGCTTAGCAGCCCAGGCCTGGGCTGCTAAGCCGAAGTCTGATCTTTCTACATTATATTTAGTATTTTTATTTGAAAAATATATTTATTTGCTTTTTTTTATCATATTTATATGCAAACTTTGTATAAATTTTGTTATTATTAATAATATATCCTGCATTCCTGAAAAAAAACATTTTTCAATATTACAATATAAATATCTACTGGACTGGACTTTACCCGCCTAACAGTCGCATTACACCGGAGGACAGTTAAATCTCCATGATTATGCGTTCATTCGTATTATGATCAGTTATCAACTGATAAGTCCAGTGGGAATCCCCTCTGTACAATTGAAACAACAACAAAAACAAAAATTAGAATTGCATTCACGGGTTGTAAGGTTATTACTTACTTAAATACTTCCTCGTTAAAAAATGTCTACTATTAAAAGATTTATGTAAAGTAAGTTATTTTCTCAGTTTCACCAAAAGCTCAACGTATTGTTAGGATAGGAACAAAAAAAGCAATCTCAAGTATAAAACATATTAAAAAGAAGAAATGTTCGTATCATAAATAAATTAATAGACATACTCGAGAATTCCTAAGTAAAACGTTCTGAAGAAGCCAATGTGGAACTATTCTGATTAATTTTCCTTGAAATACTAATATGAATAAATAAAACGAATGGAATAAATCTCTTAAAGGCCAAGATTTCTTTAAATAAGAAGAAAACTAAAATATTTTTCATTTCAAAATAATAAAAATGCAGTTATAACTGATTATTATAACTGATATTATTAATATTGATTATTATTATGAATTACTTTAAGTTATACGTCCCTTATAACTAAATGCTACAGACCTCGGGAACATATCAATACATCTTACAAAATCATCATCATCATCATCATCATTATCAGTCTGTATCCGTCCACTGTTGAACGTAAGCCTCCCACATGAGTCTATATCCTTTTCGATCCTCCGCCACTGCCGCTATGATTCTTATGTTATCATTCCATCTTGCGGAGGAACGGCCAATGCCTCGTTTGACAGGTCTTGGAAGTCACTCTTACAAAATAAATTTAACATATTATCCCAAACATGCCTTAGATACTACAACTGACTTAAGGTCATTAAAGTCGTGGGCTTCGGGCGAACGGGGACTGCGGACATGGGCTAACAGACGAACATTGTAACAAGTAGCGCCCCAAGGATAATCGCGGCTAAGTCAGAAACTAAAGTTGATGGTAGAACTAACATGAAATTAAGTAATGGTCAAAATAAATACAACAGCGTAAGCAAGCGCCGTGTATTTTTATTTAAAATCAAGACTAACATTATTAGACGTGCATGTCAGGCGAACGAACAAAAATAAGAGACAAAAGATAGTTTATCGATGCTTTTTGACATCAGCCTAAAAGAGCTATATAGTTTTTTTTTCTTTATACAAATTAAAATAAATAAACTTATTTAATAACATATTTTTATTTATTTTATGCACCTCGCAGTTACGACTGAAATCATAAAATATCAGTGATAATCGGATCAAAAACCGCAAGAAAGTTTGACCATTACAAGTAAAATATCTAAACAAACCGCACGCTTTTACTTGACTCGGCCTGTCGTAATCCTATTACATTTTGAAACAATAAAAGCTTGTTTAATGATGGCATTTATTAAAAGTAGCGTTTCGAAAAGTAGCACTAACATAACATTATCCTCTTTATCTTGTCATGTATATCACTAAAGTGTTCCCAAAGGCATCGTTTTCACAACTAGCTAATTAAATAATCACACATAATACTCGTAAGTGTGATTATTAATTAAATAATAAACTAGCTTTGCGCTAAAGAAATAAAAATAAAAAATTCAAAGACATTTTTAATGCCTCTTTTTCTGTTTTCACTAGACTAGTCTTTAGGTACTCGGAGCATTTTTCTGTGCCGTAGATGTCCAGCTGTCACACCAACTTACAGGTATATGTGGTTTTCTTGGAAGTCCGATACCCACTGGTATCTTGTCTGCTGCATTGGTCAACACTCTTTCAGAAGACATGCTTCTAATGTGATCTCCCAAATGCTACCTTTTTGATATCCCCATCGCAAGCCAGTCTCATTTATCGTTTAATTACCAATTTTAATTATAAACTGAAATAATTTTTTATTATATGGTCTGGTAATTAAAAATGTCACCGAAATTCTTAAATTCAAAAAAAAAACTTTTTGACACATTTTAATTCATCGAGTCCTGTTTTCATCCTCGAGTGTCACACTCTAATATGATTATTTATTTATATTAAGTGATACTTAGTATTCATAATATACAAAGTGTCTCTGGTTCAAGCTTACTCCCTCTGTACGTTCAATTTGTATGAGGCTTTAAAGGAGTGTATTATAAGGTAGTCATAGACTTTACTTTTGTACCGGGCTATCAAAGGCTCGGGAGCTGCCCTGCGCAGTATCTAATATAAATATATTATGCTGTAGCATTAGTCGCACGCAGGCAGAGAAGGGAAATTTCAAGAAGGGAAGAATGGAAATTTTAGCTATGAGTAGACTTTTGTAACATTAAAAAATGCGACGACATAAAGACCCAACGTAATCAGAATCGTGAGCTTAATTATGTTATTAACGTGCTGAGCTTTATTTCAATTATACACTTTGCTTCCTTACCATTAGCTTACGTTAGTTCACAGCTATGCATCAAATTTTTAAGAATATGATATTATGTTTTTGTTCACTAAAAATTTAAAACAATATACGCATAAGTACTATAGCTTTTTCATATTTTATACCATTCGAGATCAAAAATATGGTGATTTCCAATTTAAATGACATTTAAATATGACGTATAATTCTAACATAACTTTATTTTAAAGTTGTCATGTTCAACAATGTTGTTACAAGTCAACTATTTGCATTGAGTCTCCTAACGCTTGTTCTGGGTGTGAGGTCATTGAAACTAAATGTGTCAATAAATTTAGAGGGCCACACTTTTATGTAAATACTTCAATAATGAATTAAGATGTTTAAATATTTTGTAATGTTATTGAAGGAAATAAATAAATAATTGTCCAAAAAAAAAAAATTGCCCAAACTTCTTACAAGATGGACTGACTATATCAGAAGAATAACGGGAGCAGCCTTGATACGGAGGGCGAAAGATCAGCTTTAGAGATTCATGCGGGAGGTAAACGTTCAACGGTGGACGGTCTCAGGCAGATGATGAAAATTTGATAAAAAAATATATTAAATGATACTTAACGCAAAACGCGTCCCGAAACCAATAATTAGTCTTTGGCATTCTCTTCTGAAATAAGTTTTTCTTATTTCGTATAATTTGAATCGCATGAATAAATGGATCAATATATATTTGCACGACCTCAATGTCAAATATAAATAAAAAAAATATATAAATTATTCCACAATATATCTTTTTGACGACATGCTTCAGCCATGTCGGATGGCCATTTTCAAGACTTGAAAATGGCCATCCGACCTGGCTGAAACATGTCGTCAAAAAGATGTATTGTGGAATAATTTCTAAAAAATCTTTGATTTATATCTGATATTATGGAATTCCACCAAGAAATATCGATCGAAATAATCAATGTCAAGCATCAAAAATCTTACGGCATATAGTTCATCGGAGTGTTTATCCAATTTTGGTGCTCTTCTGTGTGTTACAAGTATATACGTTTTTTAAAATACATAACTCACATATATACACAGATATAACGCACATAGAATTTGATTGATCGTCCCTTTCAAGTAAGTGTTAAAAGGATCCCGGGGAGCCAAGATGTGATGCGGGGACAAAACGACGAGTGCCATCGGCCGCTACCCTCCGGAGCTATTCTCCGTATTTATTTTAGTTACCGGCGCTCGGTGTAATCTGCAAAGGTTCCCGCAACCCTTTTGTTGGTCCGGGGCGTAAGTGGCGAGGATTGTGGCCGGCGAGGAGCATTAGGCCTGAGGCAAGGCAGACGAATAAGAACACCAAGGTTTCGATTTTTTTATATTTTTTTATTTAATCGCTAGTTAAAATCCACACAGCAACTGTCATGAACAGCAGCCGAATAATAGCAAAATTCAGTCTTTAGGAAATCTATATTAAGAAAACTTAACCAGTATAAAAAAAACATTCACAGATAACGTGACACATGTTGTTTAAGCGATAGTTAAGAAGGTATATCGATCCACCAAATTCAATAAAAAAACTATAGGTTTAACTATGATTACATATCATTTAAATCATGTATTAAGTGCTCTAGTATTAAATGTAGCTGAATTGCAGGTAAATTACCTTTTTTTAAATAGTGATAAAATAGTGATAGTGAAAAAACGAGACCAAATAAAAACATATATTCTTTTTGCCATTCTTTTGATCTACAGTTCTTTGTGGAATTCCTTTTTCGATTTTGTTTATCAACAATTCATGTTGGAATTCCATTATATAATTTTTAAATAAATACTCTTTTATTTGCATTGAATCTTCTTCGTAGTATCAATCCGGTGGATTGGTTTGCAGCAACAAAATCTTGCATCTCGATCTCCACTCTTCTCGATACTCTGCAATCCTCTTCAGTTCAGCATAAGAGCTTCAACTCATGTCTTCGAACACTTGCTGCAAATACTCCCGTCTAGGGCGCCCTTAGCAGTTTCTACTCTCAACCATCCCTCCCACAATGTCATGAATAAGACCATCGTGGCGCATGACGTGACTTTTCCATCGCGCTCGCCTCTCTGAGATGGTTCTTACTAGGTGCCTATCTTCCTTGATTATGCTGAGAACCTCATTGTTCATTGAATAAGAACTTGCTTACTGAGTTAGTTGGCAAACCTACTTGTTAAATGGTCTGACTACAACAGAAAAGAGCAGGAGAATGCTGTATGGTGAACATAGGCTGATGATTATTGTTTAATTTATTTAAAATATTATGTTGAGTTATGATTTAAAGTTTATTGCAAAAAATAAGTAAAATTGTTGAGCGTTTGTCACCCCAACGGCCACTCCGGCAGATTGCATCTCTCCGGGAACTTTTAAACTGAAAAGTGCATAGCGAGAGCCTCCTTACAGAAGAAAGGCCCATACATCCCTTGTACAACAAACCAAGCTACATACTAACACTAACATTTTTTATCTTTAATAATATGTAGTCATAAAAATATGTTATTTCTTGCGTCACAAAAAAATACGAAAATAATTTCCTTAACTGTCTAGTTTTGATTTCCGGCGATTTTTTTAGCACTGGTATCTATATAACTCAAACAGATACAGTCGTTTTTTTTATTAATTAATATTTTATTATTTTCATATAAATTTTTAAGTTGTTGAATATATATTCCGGTTTTTGGAAAAGTATGTAATTACGTTCATTTAAGATTAAAATGCGGTTCTTTACTTTACTTACGTACAAGATAAGAATACATTCAATATTTGGTTATAATTCCAGTAGCAATCATTATTCTTACAATAAGATCATAGTCATTAAAAAACTCAAAGGAAGAAGATCACATGCGATATCTATATAATTATTAGCATCCTCCACTCTCTCAAAAAGGTGTTATTCCGTCGCGTGAGGGCATGATGAGGAGGTCAGCAAACAAAGACATTTTCAGAAGCACATTCACATATATTAACGATAAGTTTTACAAGCGTCCGGCCAGGCGGAATGACATACCACCGGCCGTAATGTAACTTTCTCGGTCGTCAACACATAACGCGCCGTCAGTGCCAAAACTATATAACTCACACACCCGTGAGTAGACTTATCCAAGATGCCAATATGGCAACACATAAATATATGACAAGCGAATAGAATGTGAGGCAAAAGATCGTTTATCAAGGTTTTCGGTACCAGTCAGCAAGGCCTACATCGTGCTGATTTCATTATATATTGAGCGATGATATACAGCGACGGTAAAAAATTTTTTTTTCGTAAAAGTTGATCAATGAATATAGAACATTATAGACGCAGTTCTCTTTCGATCACAAAAGTAAAGAAAACTTTTTTTTTATTCCAATGTTATAAGCATTTACTTTGAAATCCATTATAAATAAAAAATGTTTATTTATTTACCTTGCTTTTACATGGATAACTTTAGATATGGCCTATGTTTAGGAGACTGCAGTTTCGACTAACTCGTAGACTTTCTCAATCCATTACTGTCAAGAGACAACTTAGAAAAGTTTTGGAGAAAACGGTTTTAAAGGTTAAGCAATTCATCTGGTATCTTAAAATATATATATATATATATATATATATATATATATACCTAGGATACTCAACCGTCTTTACGAATCCCTGGGTTCCTGCCCTGTAACCAATCCGGTATCACATATGTTTTTATATTAACCTCCAAGTAGTCTTAGTACAAAGAAAGGATAGTGACAGATTACGGAACAAATTGTTATGACTTTATGCTCTTAAATATAAAACGGATATGGAAACAAAATGTCGCAGGCATCGAGCTTATTATACAAATGTATATTTTCTTCGAAAATAAAAAATACAGTAAGCTTTTGGTGATGTTTAACAAGCTGAACTGGAAAAACCAGGTTTATGCCATGAAAAGGGGTAACAGCCACTATTGTAGATAATTCCTGGTGGCATGTTTTCATTCAGTAGCGTCGTGTAAACAACCTCACGTGAAAGCCTGACACTCGCTCCGTTCATAAAGAATATGTTTTATATACAGAAAGGTAGAAAAATCTAGTAACATTTTTCAGAGAATATTTACCTTGAGTAAAGTCGTGTAGTAGATAACGTATAAACAACATTTTACAGTAGTGATATTACAGTTAAAGATGAATGTTTAATACAATCTAGTAATTAGACATATAAAGTATTTTATATATTTAAAATACGTAATGTGGAATAAATTTTTGCGTAAGAGTTCATGGGAGTACATATATACAAACAAATACCAAATACCATATTGTATGATATTACTCGCATTAATTAATCAGATTTAAAGAAACGATGGATGTAATGATTTAAATCTGAGATCGTATGCTCATGTCTAAGTCATTGCAAACGATACTGATGACTGAGCCAATTTTCTCACCTGTATGGTCTTCATCACGACTTTTTGAAAGGGATGGTTGAGGGTAAAAACTGTAGAGGGCGCCCTAGACGGGTGTATTTGCAGCAAGTTTTCGAGGGCATGAGTTGTAGCTCTTATGTTGAGCTGAAGAGGATTGTAGAGGATCAAGAGGAGTGGAGATCGACGTGCAAAATTTTGTTACTGCAAACCAATCCACCGGATTGATACTACGAAGAAGAAGTACCTTTTAAGCTAATTTTTCCACATTTACTCTGGTGAGAAAATTAAGTCAGCTGTCAGCAAGGTGTGTAATGATCTATAGATGTGTATACAATCTGCAGTTCAAATCCTCATACGTCTACTTTCTGTATTTAATAATGAATGAGACAAATTTGATATAAGATGATATTTTCAATTGATTTGTATTAGTATCATTTTTTAAACATTTCTATAAATTTTTATTGATGCATTTAGTAGAAATAATATGAAAAAGTATTCATTCTATAGTGTAAACAAATTTGAATGATTTATATCATGATTAAAAAAGTTCAAATATAGACAACAAAGCAAAATAATTTAATAAGACCTAATTGTTACCAAATTGCTCGAGGAATGACACAAAAAATCAATTTTTAAATATCAGAGTGTAAATATGTGTATGAAAATTTGTAATATACGTATGTTTTTTTAATTTCTGGTATACAAGTCATAATTAAAACTATTTATATGCTTCCGTCCATTTCATTACCTTACCCACTTCACGCTACTCTTACATAAGCGACTACGCTATTCTAAAAAGCTCGTCAAAGCTCATCAATCAAAATTAGCAGCGTCCATTAAGGCGGGCCTTTGTTAAATCCACGTTATGCTTTCAGCCACTGTTTGAATTATTTTTCAGGATGCCTTTGCATAAAAAAATGTTTCATAAAAATACAACCAAACGAAGAACAGTGAGACGAACAAAGAAGTGAATATTCCAATGTTTGTGTCTTATTATATTTAATATATTTTATATTAAATACAACATTCAATATTTTTAAGTAGCTTAAGCATTTTGTTTCTAAGCTGGAGAATATGTGGTACCAGTATGGGGTCGATCAGCCTATTGTAATCAAGTGGATAATGCCCTGAATGATGCATGCATAGTCGTCACAAGCTGCCTCAAACCTACACCCATTTCAAAACTATACCCCTTGGCTGGTATCGCACCACCAAACATAAGACGAAAAAGTCGTTTGCGCTTAAGAAATTCGTAAGGCAATCAACCAACCGTCCCACTGCTTGTATAATTAAAACCATCCAACACCCAAATTCACGAAGCAGCTTTCTGGGATCCACACAACCTCTCACAACCAGGCCCTGAAAATGAAAGACTCCAGCTCTGGCAACAAGTCGCATCAGAGGATTTCATTACTCCAAAGGAAGGCCTCCCAACTGGCAAGAACCTTGACTGGCGGACCTGTAAATCTCTGAACAGATTAAGAACTGGAGTTGGTAGAACAAAGGACAACCTCAAGCGGTGGAGAATGCTTCAGCAGGGAGAGTCACTATTGTGCCACTGTGGAGACCTGCAGACCGCCTCACACCTAAGATCCTGCTCCATGTGCCCAACAAGCAGCACATTTCAAGACCTAATGCTGGACAACACACTATCGATGTTGCGAGATATTGCGCAAAAATAATTTGACTTCGTTGACACGAATAAGAAGAAATCTTTAAGTAAGAAAAAAAGCGTATTTTTTTTTTTTAATATTTACCACAATTTTTCTATAAACCATTATTAATTAACTATTTGCTTGAAAACATAAAAATTGCTGAGAGAAAAATATTGTCGTAAAAGTAGGATAATTCAAACAATAAACATAACTTTCATAAGAAAAATAGGAATTACTTTATTACGTACAATTTATTCTTCATAAGTAAACCTTAAAGTTAATCATGCTAATTAATATATTTTTCGACAATATTCTGTTTTTTCTTTAATATAAAGCGAACGCCGGCCACGTGCGAACATCGGTCATTAATGGAAAAATTTATATTAAACAAAATTTAAAAAAAAAATGTTACCCACATGGCTGTAAGAATTGATAATATTTCCATTTTCTTCAAGCAACTTCAATACGTATGACTGATTTAGCCACAAATATACCGGCGAAAGTCAAACAAGCTGAGAGCTACACCAAGTATTTGTTAAAGTTAAATATTTGTGTGGGTATTGGTGTTGTAGAAAAATACAATATTTCTGTTCGCTGAAAATTTATAAATATGAGTTATTTTCTGTAGCTTTTCTTCGGCGAAACAATAGATTTCTCAAAGTACAACAAAAACACCGTGACAGCCTTAGGTTATTTTTTTAGGAATTTCCGCGAATAGGTATGTACTGTGTTCAAACGGGGTCTGATTTACTTTGGGTAAAAATTCAAAATAAATAAGTTTTATTATTTCAATCATAAAATAACTTAATAAAGTACATACGCAGCACAAAGAGAAAACTTATAATATTATGGAATTAATTTATCTTTGTAGGAAATACACAATACTAATCCCTTAGATCCGTTCGTTTAATAAAAAACCTCAGATAAAGCACATATTATCATATATAAATGATATTAGAGATAAAAAACTATTTTGATTATTTCAGTTTAATTACATATAATTTTAATAATTTACACATAATAAAACATTTATTTTTTAAATAATTTGGGACAAATATAAACATTAAATAGGTTATGTTTTCGGAAAAATGTAAGTAAAGTAATACGTTTAAAATGTGAATTCGGGTGCAAATTTTTTAATTAACTCTATAATATTTTTTTTCAATTTAATATTATGTAATTAATTAAATGGTATAAACAGATCCTGTAAGCTTTAATCTTGAAAATTATTCCAATATAATTATTAAAATCAGCAGAAAGTTGTCCATCAAAGTTTTACACTTTGCTTTTCGTTGCCAATTATACAAATAATTTTGCCGTATTTATTTAATATATTTTATGTCACCATCTATAAAATATAAGACCTTAAGAATAGCACTGAATTAATTTTCAAATTCATTCCTTATTTCAAAATTTCCATCAAACCACCCTATTATCGTATAAGTAGATGTCAACTATGACGGCAAATAATTTTGAATTATGAGACACATTACGCATAACTCAATAAACAAGTTTAAACGGGGTCTTATATATTTTTATGAGCAATAAAAAATCTATATCCAAGTGCAGTCGTATCACACATTCATTTAAATTTATAAGTGACTAAGTATTTTTTTATTTAATGCATTTTTTATTCAAACTGTAACCTCGATCAAAATTATAGTCAAATGACGCGACTCGTACTCTTGTCAGTTCTGAGATATCTTTGTGAGAGAGAAAATCCCTTGCGCAGAGAAACGCTACAAAGTGGCGGTTATCCAACACATGCCGCTGCAGAAGAAGAAACCGCTCCATAAAGTGAAGAGTACCCCAACTCGGACTTAAACCTTCCGATTGTCACAATACTTAAGAGATAAAAAAGAGTCGAAACATCTGGTCTCAAATCACAGCGACGTAAACAGGAAAAGAAAAATAAGGCACACATTTCGAACTAAGATAAAGTGGATGATTGCAAACGTAATCCATGTATGTTTATAGCGCAGTATTTGTATCACAAGCGATGATTATTTGCATTATTGCAACGTATTTTTGTGTATTACTTTCCACAATGAAGAACGCTATCGATGAGGTCTTACACACAGTTCTATAAAACTGATATACTCGTAGATAAATGCATTTTTATTCATCAGGGTCATCTCTTTCATATTTTCTACGACATTTTTTAACATCTGTCATGATTTAAATAAAAAATGGTGTATTGTGAGAATTATCATATGAGATTATGTGGGAGACTGAGTTGAAAAATTTAATTTCGTCCAGAAAGAGTTGTTCGCATTTCTGCACCGATATCTCTTTATTGCTTGATTTCTCGCGCTTTAATACAACACGTAGTTTATCACGGTTTATGGCGGAAATAAAAAACAAATATGGCATTTAGGAGACCAAGCCCGTGGACTAAAAATGATGTACGGCATACGGATGCATGTGGCTGGCAGAACACCAGCAGAATACGATATAAAACACGCAAGGGAGGATTTCAAAGTATTTTTTAATAGGTACTTCAAATTACATTACGTTTAATATAGCTTTATATAACTACAACTCTAATAGTCCATCAAATAAAAGACAAGCTATTTTCTGTAAATAAGAGTAGTGATCTACAAATTAATTTTGTATTCGAAGGCATTGCTTATTATAATACAAAAAAAACACAACAGGTTTACAAACTAAAAACATTTTTTATCAGCGTTATGTATATATTTTACAAAATTCTCTCTTATTTTCTCACCTAATAGAGTCAATTCGTGTAATACGTGGATTTTTTATTTGATAAGGAGATTTACCCATAGTGTTTGCGTTGATTTTTCATATATCCCTTTTATGTTGTTATTTTGGATTGAACTCCTCTTGGATTGAGCCTCTATTGACTATATGGTCTAGGTCTTGGGAACATCAGGCTAATCACTTTATCTTTCAATACCTTAGAATCTAATGGTTGACTGTATAATTGTTTGTCTTAATGTGAGATTATATATTTTTAAATAATGCCTCTTGATAAAACTGTAATATAATATGTATTGTTACGGTTATCTTCAGAAGACACTAAATTGAGAACAATTTTATGTGGCATCAGGTAAAGTAGTAGATGAAAAATCATAATGAAAATTAAGCAGTTTTGTTTGTAGGTAATAATGCCCTTGGCTTTTATTTACTACCGAAACCCTCCAAGTAATGACGTACTCTGTAGAGCCACCTGCCCGTACTTCCGCCACGATGAAAAACATTTCGGAGCACTCCCCTCATAATTCATATTTCCTTTGCTGGAAGCATTGTGTCATGATTAGTTATGGATCAGATAAAAAATAAACCAATTTTGAAATGGAAGGAATTACCAAATGTCTTTAAGGAAGAGAAACGCGATACAAAAATATATCTCCCCTGAGACTGCCGTTTCAATTCCGGTAATGGATGGTATCATCTTTCTTCGCTTAAAACCATAAGCCAGCCGAATGATTATTTTCATATTTACATACATTAAAACAATAAGAAATATATTTTTTTATTTTCATCGTTCGCTAAAACACATATTAAATTTTCGTCTCAAATGACATACATTTTACATATTATACTCATACATAACGTAAAGAAAAAACAATTACAAAATACTTCCTTATGCACTGAATCTAAAATATAATAAAACTCAAGAGACAGGAGAACTTTATATCATTCGGGCTAACAATAGTTTCTTAATTTTAATTGGATTGAGTGGGCACTATAAAATTGTGACGCGAATTTGGAACGTCTGTTTTGTTATATAATTAATGAAATGATTTGTAGCATTTGTAATTGTAACGATCATGGCAGACGCAGTATAATCTCTATCCAGTATTGACTGAGGGAAGAATTGATAAATTCAGATACAGAATATATTGTGTTGTGGTATATTCTGGTCCAGATTCTAGTAACTCGATACAGCAGCAATTCTGTGAAACTATGAATTTATATAATATGTAAACATAGGCTACAGAAGCTAGAGAGTTGCAATAATTGTTGATACCAATTTTAAAACGAAATTTTTGAGCTATTTTCGCTACTTTTTTGTATAATTAGTTTTGAGGTTTGATATATACAACGCCATGCTATATTCTTCAATATACAATAAAAGTGTTTTTCAAACATCACTGCCACAAAAACCTCCGAAAAAATACACAGTCCATACTCTTAATGTTATTTATTGATACTCTACGAGTATGTCTTGAATTTATTCAAAATCAGACACTTATGTCCCCAATATTAAATATTAACTATTAAATATAAACTACTAAATATATATGCATAAAACTTTTTTTGATTGATTTGGAAAATATGGCCACCACTAAGCAACATTAATGATCTCTAAGCTACCAAATTATAACCATTATCCCAACTCAGCTTCACTTACCGAATTCACATAATTAATTTTCTGGTATCATATCTGATTTGAGTTTTTTAGTTGTTGTTGCTTATATGTGGTCTTCAAAAATAAACTAGCAAAGCTTGATAGTTCAAGCCTTGAGACCGTCGTGCTAATTATTTGATCTCTTTAAAAAAAATGCTGACAAACATCTAAATAAGCCTTAGAGACTTCAGGTACCATCTCATCAAATCTCGGAACTCTCGTCCTGAAAGGTGGGGAACCTAGTGGAATTCCGAGTGCAGATATGGGCAGATATGGAGTTGACATGAAAAGGGAGTGATAGTAGCATAGCATGTAATGTTATGAATAAAATATTTTTGTAACATGCTCCTTATATATGAAATTAAAATTCGTTTTTCAATAACGTTATATAAACGTATTTTCAATACGTAATGTGATATGCTGAAATGTTCAGCAATATTAAATATTAGACGATTTATAGTTCTGGAAAAGCGACAATATTTTTATAGCGTCTCAGGAATATTATTTCTATTCGATAAATTCACCGCAGTACAGTTATACGCTCGCAAGAACAAGTCTTGTCATAATAATAATCGACACAATAAAAGCATTATCTTTATTCCGTACAAAAATAAAGTGCCATAAAAAACTCTATCGGAGAATGAAATAGTTCGTCGGTCGTACGTGAGCGTCAAGTATTTTTCTTTGGTACACGTTGTCATCTTCCGCAGAGGAGATCAACAAGTGGAGACGGAGGCCTCGTCCCCCAGCCTCCCAGGGCATCTCAGGGAGGAAGAAGCCTTTTAATATTCACACTGACTCATATCTTGTGGCCGAGATACGCGACAACATTTCCAAACCGTTTCTGGCCGATTTTATATATGATAGATATCGCACAATGCCTCATAATATATTGTGTGAATTCATGTCACGCGTCGTAGAATACCAGTGCTTAATGACTTTTGACCAACGATCGGTGTACTTTAGTGGAAATGCTACAATAAGGATATCTAATATCTTTAATGCAGATTCATACCTATGATTTCTTGATTTATTCTACAATTTAAACTTGGATTATAAATACGTACAGTAAAAAATAATTTATTTCATTAATTTATAATCATCACTCCACGCTTCTTATATGGGGCGTATTTTCGTCACAAATTATCGCATTAAGTTGACAGCAGCCATGATTTTCACTTTATCCCATGTAAAATTTGCCGAGCATAAAGTGGTATAAGTATAGTTCCTGGTGGCCATGCAGGACGGCAATAATCCGGTGCTCTAAAAAAGGCAACAATAGCTTATGCTCTCCTACGATAATCTGACAAACATGTCTCAGTTTGATCAACTTTCGTCTCTTTGAGGATTTTAGCATGAAATGCTATCAACTACGTTCCCTAAACTCGTCATTCCGCACAAAGTCAAACCATCTCAACTTCTTCAATATTCAACGAAGTCACCTGTTATCAAACCTCGTTTTTCATTAAATCTTACGTAAAAAATATCTTCATTCAATAATATAAGGCTCGTATTAAATTTTAAACACATGTTGTGCGTTTTGGAGTAAGTTTAACATACACATAATACTAGGTTATGGTGGGCCGTAATCAATTGATTAGTATTTAATTGGTAACGAAGTTATCTTTGTGAATGCCACATATTCTCTCGTCTAGACATCCTTAAGGTTCTCGGAGACCAATTAGGTTTTTGATAAACCAAAGCTAAGTCAGTAGAAATGAGAATATACATTTTAATTCAATAATACCTTACCCAAATTATTTACAATCAAATTTCCAAATATATTATAAAAGCAAAGCTTTATAATTAATAATAATCAATAATATATAACAACAACATATTATATGAAATCTATTTCGTAAATTTATCCGAGAAAAAGAAACATTCGACGCCGAGTGGATTTCAATACTTGATTGGGTCTGCAGGTAAACCTTTATTTTTCTCTGATAAGAAAAATAACAAATTAAAGTTTTCTTAAGTTATTAAAGGTACTATCGTTCTATCGTTTGCTAGCGTTCAATAAAAATTACAAAAATCTTGAGTCATAAAATATTAATCTAAAGCTCCGCAAGCAACTTGCCAAAACATTTCTTTGTAGCATCTTGATGTACGGCTGTGAGACATGTTGCTTATTTTAAAATGATAAGAAAAAACCAGAGGCCTTTGAGATGTAGTCATACAGAAGAATGTTCGGAATTTCCTAGAGAGACCACGCCACGAAAAATGAGGTAGCTCAGCATTATCAGGGAAGAAAGGCACCTAGTATGAACCATCTCAGAGAGGCGAGCCCGATGGATCGGTCACATCATGCGCCACGATGGTCTTCTTCACGGCATTGTGGAAGGGATGGTTGAGGGCTGCAGAGGGCGCCCTAGACGTGATTATTTGCAGCAAATGTTTGAGGACATGAGTTGCAGCTCTTATGCTGAACTAAAGAAGGTTGCAGAGTATCGAAAAGAGTAGAGATCGAGATGCAAAATTTCGTTACTGCAAACCAATCCACCGGATTGATACTACGAAGGAAAAGATAATATCCGTTCATCTTTTATTCTAACAGCTTTTTATTTATAATGTTAAAATATGTTTAAATTAATTATCATGTAATTTGTAATCACGTTGGAAGTATAAAATGTTTAATAGAATATTTACAATTTTGCAAGCCGTACTTGTAAATACAACACATCCTTTTTTAGTTGAGTATGAAACGTTTTATTATGTAGCGTTCTTTGAGTATGTTTATAATAGAAGTTCAATGTAAATAATGTTGTTTATTGTCACAGATATTATATGATGTGGATCCCGAGCGGTCGGCAAGCTCTTTCTCCCCATTAGAAGTATGTTCTGGAGTCTCTTCAAGTATTACGGATATCTGCTATTTCAACCTGACTGCCCGAAGGGCTTTATTTACAGACGACTAACGTACTAAGCAATTCATTGTAGTTTTCTTTTGTGGATTAACCGTCACGCAAAGGAAAACTTCTGACGTAGACTTGGAAACTACCAACAGTTAAATACTTTTAGTAATTTATCGTATTTACATATTTTTAGTTATAATATAAACTACTCGATTGTTACATGATTGATTTAGTTATTTTTTATGTAATAACATGCAAGAGAGGACAACCAGTCGAGACTAGTGCACTCTATGATAATCAGATAGAGAGGCTGGATGCTGCATGCGGAAAACGTGTGTTGTGTTCGTGTTTGTGTGTTGGGGAGATTGAAGAGATACAGATTGTATGAAGGAGAAAAAACTGATGTTGCGAGAGCGTCCCAGAGCTTACCGGTGACATTTAGGAAGAAAGTTTGGAAACTGTCAGTTCTTGGTCGACACACATTAACCGTGTATGGATATTCGGCAAGTGTAAGACGAGTTTGTCGGTTGTGGGTGGGTGTAGGAGGAATAATTTCTTTAAGTTTCGAAGAGCAGCGACCGTGGTAATAACGGTAGAAAAGACTAAGTGACCAACCTTACGCCTGTGTTCCATTGATTACAGGCTATCAATGCCCAAGCCATAACTAATGGCATAGACAATTGCAGATGACACAACTGATAAAGGTAGTCTGGGGATTGGAATAATCGGCAGGCTTAGTATCCGAGGCATATTTGGATGTTTGTTATTCAACATTCTAAAAGATATCGAATGCTTAGCCAGACGCTCAACTTTACCTGCAATACACGGTGATCCATCCAAGTTTTGATCATGCCAACGATTATTGTTGTTCGTCAATTAAAATAGTATGCAACTTTAACGATCACTTTTGCTCACATTCATTGTAAGCATATTATGTAACTAACTTTTTTTAACTAAATAATGTAAGTAAATGGTTAAATGTAAAATAAAGAATTTGAAAAAATTATTACTTGATGTTTTAGATGAAGCATCTGTGTCTCGACGGCCTTATTTCATACCTGAATGTGTAATCCGAGTAAAATAGTCTCATTCGTGTAATAAATTATGTATTCCTAAACCTTTCGAATGAATGTGCCTCACTTTATAATGAAGAAAGGTCCTATCTGTGAAAGAATACGCAGCTTAGGTGGACAGGAGACATACATTATCACTTAAAAGTCCAATGTAACGGGTGAGGGCGCATTAACCACCGGCCACCTGAAAGGCCCAACAAAGGAGGGCCTTCAATACCCTTCTGAAGACAAAGGCACCATGAAAAATACATTATTTCATTTTTATTTTTATGAACGAGATGTATCCTTATCTTTCCTTTAATATATTCATGCTTAAGCACGGTAATGATGTAACCGAAAAAAAGTTTTTTATTGTCATCTTTATGATCCATATTTACATTATTCTTTCATTTATTTTATAAAATCGGTTTTCTATTATGTAATAAAAAAATCCACATAAAGATCGTCCGCGTAAGAAATAAAAATGTTTATCTATAGCAGTTTATGTATAAACATAAGGAACCTAAAAGACATCAGAAAATAATTATCCGTGCTTTATCAAGTTTATCAACATGAAATAAACACAAAAGCTGTTTAAAACGAAAATATTTAGAAGAGTAACGTTTTTTATGATACATTAAAATCGATGTATTATTTTATTACTTCTGTTATAAATTTTTGATAATTATTTCTTTCATGATTCCCAAAATTAAATAACAATTTAATAAACTCTAAATAATTGTAAAAAGGATTGTGACTTAAAGCATTTTTCGTTTGTTATTTTATTTCCAAATTTTTTATAAAACATAATGCGAATTCACTAGTAGGTACTAAGCGAAAATATTTTGGGGGTAAAGCAATGGCAAGATATTAAATGTAAAATAAAATTCTCCTCAGATTTTACGGCAATGTAAGCCTCAATTTACTCTTTAATCTCTTCAAAAACATTTTCAAATATTACGATCCCTACACCGCCAACACAAAAAAGAATTCTCAAAAGGAATGTAAACACTAAGAACGCTAACAAATGTGAAGGTAGAAGAAAAACACCAAAATAAGGGACTTTATTCAGGAAATGTTTATGCCAAGCTTATATACAACGCAGTATAATTTAAATAGATAATAATGTATCCAAGGTTTTCTTTTTAAATTGGAACTCGATTTTTTACGAAAAAGCTTTTATTCTGCTGTTAAATTGGAACCGTAGAATAAACTGAATGAACTCGGAGCAAGCAGTTACAAGAAGCAACAAGCAGCCAATAAGACTTACCACATTGTGCTATTTAATAACACAAATATCGCCAAACAATATAACAGAGAGCTTTAGTTAATATAAAAAAATAACGCAAAAATAAAAATAAATACATATTTTTTATTATCGAGTCGATTCAAAAAAACATTTGCGTTAATATTGGAACATAATTAAACAACAAATATGCAATTATATACGGTCTAAAAAACATTGGAAGACATAATCTCCTGCATTAGTTTTCTCCCGTCTCTTTTATCAACTTACCGCATTCTTCTGAAAGTAAATATAATCATTTCTATTGACGTCGCTGACACGAAGAAGAAGAAGAAGAAGATCATTTCTATTTATAAGTGTAGATGGTTTATTCTTTATTAATTCTTTAATTTAAAATATCACATTAATTATAATCACTGTGTATAATCACATGAAATTTTTACGATGTTTTTTTCTCGTCACTACGAAAAAGAATATTTGTGACGAAATAAAAAAATCGGCAATTTATATTTTTTTCAATCGAATAAAGCCTTTTATCTTACCAAAAATGGCCTACAGCTAAAAACGATAGAGAAGAATATATTTTATTATAATTTTCGATAATTTTTTCTACATTCGTTAATTATTAATTCAGTTTTATATTTTATGAAATGAGACTGCTGACGCATGTGGCTACCATTTCTGCTAAAGAATTCATTATTATTTGCAAAGATTATTGAAATATATATTTTTATTTTCCAAATATATTTATCATATAACATATGTTTTGTCTATTGTTTCAGTAAAAGTGACTGGGCCGAAACGTAGCGCATTTAACGTTGGTTAAATCGGAAATTAACCTTCCACTTCAGTGGAATGAGAAAGGGTAATACAATAGGATGCTCAATAATATGTTTTTCAGAGTACGTGTCGTATAACGTGGCAAGAACGTAACAAAACGTTTCCTTTACTTAGATTCGGTAATTTAAAAAAAAAACAATATGCCTTTCTTGGCGAACACGTCAATATCCAATCGAGAATTTTTTATGTTATGATTTGTTTTTTCTCAAATAATATAATCGAATTGACTTCATTTCGTAAATCTATATCCACGTATTGTCTTACGTGAAATAAATACATTTCAAGTTACTTATTTTCATAATTTATTATTCCATATTAAATATACGTGGTTTGCCGGTGGTCATAGCTCAATGGTAAAGCGTTTGCTTTGCAAACCAAAGGTCGTGGGTTCGATCCCCGACGGAGATTAAAATAAAAAAGGATTTTTAATCGATTTATGAGCTCTAAAATACCCCGGTTGGTGTGAATTTGATCCATCACCCGTAAAATGCCAGTTATAGCCTTATCAATTAAAATTGGTGGTAGACGAAAGTCGTCCCGTGAAGACCACCCATTCATAGTAGATTCCTGTAATAATAAAGGATGATGCGTGAATCTCGGGCTGTGTAGTCTATGACGTTGGCGGATCAACACTCCACATGCAGCGTTTAGCCATATACACCATGGTAAGCGTCATAGAATTCCACAGATGAAACTTCAGAATTACTATCACCATCTGTCGGTATTCTCCTGTATGTGTTTATATAAAAAAAAAAAAAAAAAAAAACGTAAATAATGACTTTTCGAATTGAAGTTTAAATCTGTTTATTTTATCGTTTTGTCAGGAATAAATATATTCTCATATATCCTAATGGCTTAAACATATTACAATGGCGTTTAAGACAACAACCATTATTACATACATTTAGGCAAAATACAGTTTAGGATGCGTTATAAAATTTACGACAATAATATTGAACATAAAAACCAATTAAGCTAAAAATAGAAACTCTTTAAAGATCCTAATTATCTTCGAGTACTTTTTTAATATTTTCTCATTTACTGGAGCAAATCGTTGCCACAAAGGGTTGTTATAATTATATTCATGTAAATTATGGCGCAATAAACTGAATACTGGAATCTATGCATAGTCCACAAAACCTGACAGATCAAGTTGCGGAACTTATTAATTAATTCACATATTATTTCACACAACGACTATGAAAACTGTTAACATAATCAGTTATTACCAGCATTTTTACTCGTGAGGGTAGTACTATCGGGTCAAAATGTATGTTATCGATCGCGATTTTAGAATATGAAAATAAATAAATATATATTTTTGTAAATACCTAAAAAATGTTCCACGGTAAATAATATTTTTGGTATCATCTTAAATTGGCAAGTTAAATTTCACAAACATGGCCATGGAAAGCATCCAATCTCCGCTTGTTAATAAAATGCCTTAGGATATAAATTATAATATCCCGGTTAAATTATCGTTTTTTTTCTATCGTGTTTCTTTGTTTCCATCGAAAAAATAATTACAAATTTTCAAAGAATTTTGAAAACATGAGAATAAATAAGTATGTATCTTAATTTTGTACAGATATCATAAGTATAAAACGATTTAATTAAAGCTACTCCCATTTTAGAAATATGTTTTTTTTTCTTATTTTAGATACACACCATCAATAACAAAATTAACTTATATCTTGAATAATAATTTTATTCTCTGTATTTGGTTCATATTAAAGATAAGTGATATTTGCTAAATTTTAAATTTATTGACTTTTTTATTAAATATAAAAACAATGTTATAGTGGTAATAAGCCTTAATCGGTGGTTTCATTAACAACAGAAGCCTTAATCGTCACCAACGTCCTATTGTCTAAAATACTACTAGGAGAAAACCTAATTAAGCTTCATCCATTCATCTCGATCCTTTCAGCGTCGTTGCTACATTTTTGTCAGACTTCTCTTCCTGTAATGTTGACAGATTTTGATTTACATTTCTTCGATTAGTAATTAATACTAAACTTCCGATTTCTAACAACTGAACTTTGTAACATTAATGTACATTTTTAAGTACTCATTTCTCTATTTTGATTTGATTACTTTTTATTCATCATCATACCACGTCTGCTACCTAACTGGCAGTCGTGAACTGCCACCACAAATCTCTGTCGGGTGACATAACCTTAGCCTTATCCCAAATAAATAGTCTTTAATCTTAGTAATAATTTCTATTAATAGTGTTTGTCTATTTATTCATATTGGTCGTAGAAAAAGTCGCCCAGCTAACACCACCCATTAGTGAATCCTCGTAAAAATGGTTGGTATTTTTCGGTATTCCGGTATTCTTATTTCCGGATTACTGATATTCTCCTGTATGTGTTTTCGTGAACAAAAAGTAATATACCACTACTGACCTGCATTTATGCGCAGTTATTAGTAATAATTGATGTTTATCATTACTGTATGTACGTTGAACTTTGCTCTGGCCAGCTTCAGTGGAGAGTATTGTACTCGCGGGTATCATTTGTAGTACCCAAGCCTCGTACTTCTGAGGCCGAACCGGAGCTTATTTTTCGATGAAGAGATGCAAATTTTATGCCTGTCGTTAGCCAGAATAGCGATACACTTTCCAGTGCATCTCGCGTATTTTATTCTCTATGCAAATTACTAGTTACGAGATAATTTTACCTGGGACTCAAACGATTCTTTAATCCAGACTCCACCACTGGCTTTGTGTTCCTCCATGTTATACAATAAATCTAGTAAGGGGGTGAAAGAAAAACTATAAGCACATCAAAATCTCGTATTCAAAAGCTTACATTGGTTGTGATAGATAACTATTTTCTATCAGGAAGCGTTCCGAAATTCCCAGATAAAAGACTAATACCTTAGTATTAATAACTGAAAACTCATACAACATTAAATAACTTACGGACTCAGGCTGATGATGAATGCATTGAAAACGACCGTTTCGAAGACTATCAAACTCAGATCTTTCAAAATACTGTCCATCGACAGCTGCGACCATCTCCCATCTTTCAGGTAGCATGCGGATTTCACGCTGGAAAAAGTCTTGGTCCTTTGAGGCAATCCAGTCATAGATCCATTTTTTGATTTCATCATAAGAAGAAATTCGCTGCTCAGCCAGGTCATGTGTCATCAACCGGAACAATTGTGTAATGCCTCCAATTCGGTAACTTCAAACTTTTTCTCAGCACCAGGATGTTCTTTATCTTCGAGGTCAAAATGACCACGCTTGAATTGAAGAAACCATCTTCTGCAAGTATTTTTTGAAAGAGCATTGTTGCCGTATGTTTCTTCTTATATTCTATGCACATCAGCTGCATTTAATGCCTGTCGTTGGAAGTAATGTACAAAAATTCCCTAAAAGAACGGTTTTGTAGGCTTGAACTCAGCCATGTTTAAAATTTCTGATAAAAATGTTTTATCGAAATCGGACTAATGTTTGCAGTGTAGGTTTTAGCTTTCATGTTTAATTTATTTCAGCTTGATCGGATATATACCTGCCGAATTATTAGTCTCAATACAAAACGCTTATTTTCAATGCATACTCTTAATAGTATTTTAGTCTTAGTAATGATGTTCATTAGATTGTTTTCGATTGTCAACACGATTCAATAATATCAAACACTAAATAGCAGTAACATAAATTGCTTCCACCATAATTTTCAACTACAAAGGAATCCGAGATATTATCCCTATGTAATGTTAATTCTCGGATTCAAACAGGTATGTATCTCGTTGTATTAACATTACTTGTATAATCATACGATTATGCCAGAATGGTACATGCCGACCATTTAAATCATAGTCTTCCGATGGCTGTATGATTTATTGATCCAAGCTATATACTCCCTGGTCGAATCCTTATTACAAACAAACAAGTATATGAACTCATCCTTGGGCGATTAAAAGTAAATACAAACTATTAAGGTAAAGAAGTGACTTATCAAAGTTACAATCCATTTAAGTTGTAAATGTAATTAGCCATTTTTGTGATGATTTTTAATTTGATTTAATTTTCTCCCTGGTTGCATATTAATTTAAATAAAACACTTTGTAATCAAAAACATCCCTAGTGGGCACTTTAGGGGTAAACATTGCGGTGAATATTGTGAAAAATGCCTTAGGACACGCCACGTGTATGATAATGCGTCATTTTTAACAAATTGTTAAATGTCCCTTATACGAATTTGTAATTTTTGTATCATATTATGTATACAGTTTTGTTACCTTTGTGAAATTGAATTATTAAGTCGTTTGAATATAAAAATAAATAACACGGTATAATAAAACAGAAAATATATATTTGAAACATTATATTATCATTGTTATTTTTGTACATGTCATCATACAAAATGTATTCATTACATTATTTCATTTTAAAAATCAAAATACTCGTAAATACGTTCAAATTAATAAAACATACCATCGTCCAAATAGAACCAAATTTACATTCAAAGTAGATGAATTTAAAAAAATATATAACTCATATAACTCACTGTCTACAAAATATTACAGCCATGTAAGTAAAATTGAAAACAATTAATTGATTTTCAAAGATTCTATATGGGTTTGACCAAGTGCGCTTCTAATTATGATTTGGCTTATTTTAGTAGTAGTAATTCAATTTATAATTATGTGGTGAGTGTGATTATTCTATATAATTTATTAGGAAATTAATTTGAGACCAAGTTTGATAGGGGTTATATGCCATTGATGAAGTACAAGTATAAGACTGAGATACCCATGTTTAACTCAAATATGTATGTACTTCACGTGTTTGTTCACTTACACGTATAAGAAATACTTTATTGCGGAGATGTTGTATATATAACAAGATCAAATACATTCTCAAGGAAGTATTTTCTGCTCTTGAATCTCTGCTTAGTAAAATAACAGCAATCTTTATAAATATATTTATTGTTCTATGACCCTACATTAATGTTGATGAAAAATACTTATCAATATAATAATATGAAATTATAAATAATTTTTATTTGTCCTAGCTGACCAGACAAACGGTCTTTTAAGAGTAATATTTAAATTTCTTCCAAATCGAAGCAAACTATACAATTGGTTCAATACACATCCACGCATTTTCATTTAACGTAATTGAAGCCTCACTTACTGGGTCCATTTTTTCGCAAAATCATCATATAGCGTGAATATGAGTCAAGTTTTACAATAAAAACCAATTTATTTCTCAATAAAAATAAATTATTATTTACAAATTATTCTATCTTTTTTCTCATTGTCAAGTCAATGACTTGATAATGGGGACCTGATGACATGTAAGTAATATTTTATTTTAATTTCGATATTATGGAATTCCACCAAGAATTATTGATCGAAAAAATTGAAAAAAACAACACTGCCACCTGGCGATACATAACTAAAACAACAACCAATCCAAAAAGTGGTGGATATAATAAGTATCAACAACATTGCCATAGCAATTTTTTGTCACAGTGAAAGATGATAATTTTCTGTAAAATACGAGTATATACTAAAAACCCCTCCATACGTGTTATTCGTGTATTCATTTAAGATTTTTTTCCCACTGATAAGCTTGAACGAATGTGTTTCATTTTTACGGAATTTCTCAAATGATGGTCAAGTATAAAGTCTCATCGTCGATTTCTTGCAACAGAATAACGCAACTTACATTATTTTGCACTAGGATTTGTAATAGCTGTAGATTCCTAATTGAGAGTGGATTTTTACTTTTACAAATATAATATTTAATCAAATCCATATTTTTGCATCTCCGATTCGGTACCATTACATGAAAGATTCATGCTAAAGGGCTGTACAAAAACATGCATGTTTTTCTTCACTTTCCTCAGCAATAATAATTATCGAGGATTATCAAAGCGGCGCCCGGCGGTCACTTAAGCATCTGCCCGCGTAAGGAAGTACCTTAATAGTCTGAAAAATGCTCTGCGGCACGCTATCAACCCTTATTAGCAATTCTTAACCTTTTTGCATACATATAACAATTCTCCCAAACTAAAATAACACTTTATATGTAAAAGGTTAATTTATTAAATAATATTATTATTACTTAAATATACATATACTAAACATAAAATTCTTTTTTCAAGGCGTCAATCCAACCACAAAAATAACGGCAGAAGCGGGATGCGAACCGCGGACTTTGGAAACCAACAATGCCCAGGTATTCATACCGCTCGGCGAATCGCGCCATTGCTATGCCTAGACCGACATGCGATGAAACTAGTATTTATATCATTGTTATTATCGTACGACAGATGTCGCCATAGTATATATTCAAAGTATGTATATTTTTATTATTATTCTATCAGTATTCATTTATTCACAAGCTTAATATTATTACTTTCCGGCAGTCTATTTATTTTAGTAAGTACCACTCGGGTCTCGAACCAAACTATAGACTGAATGGATGTGAAACGACTACTTATAGTTCCGACTCGGACTTTATAACCAATCATTTACCTGTGTTACTGATGGATAATTTTTACCTTCTTGATATTGTCTCAAGGAGACATTATTAATTATTTTTTTAATTTTTATTAGAATATTATTTTATTATTTCAATATTCTAATCTACTTTTATAGATCATTGACTATATTACAATATTATTATTACTTAAATATACATATACTAAACATAAAATTCTTTTTTCAACGCGTCAATCCAAGCACAAAAATAACGGCAGAAGCGGCATGCGAACCGCGGACTTTGGAAACCAACAATGCCCAGGTATTCATACCGCTCGGCGAATCGCGCCATTGCTATGCCTAGACCAGCATGCGATGAAACTAG
This sequence comes from Glossosoma conforme, assembly GCA_022606575.1. Classification (NCBI taxonomy): domain Eukaryota; kingdom Metazoa; phylum Arthropoda; class Insecta; order Trichoptera; family Glossosomatidae; genus Glossosoma; species Glossosoma conforme. The sequence continues at coordinate 262,509 of JAGTXR010000150.1, forward strand.
TATTTATATCATTGTTATTATCGTACGACAGATGTCGCCATAGTATATATTCAAAGTATGTATATTTTTATTATTATTCTATCAGTATTCATTTATTCACAAGCTTAATATTATTACTTTCCGGCAGTCTATTTATTTTAGTAAGTACCACTCGGGTCTCGAACCAAACTATAAAATAATATTCTAATAAAAATTAAAAAAATTAATTAATAATGTCTCCTTGAGACAATATCAAGAAGGTAAAAATTATCCATCAGTAACACAGGTAAATGATTGGTTATAAAGTCCGAGTCGGAACTATAAGTAGTCGTTTCTCATCCATTCAGTCTATAGTTTGGTTCGAGACCCGAGTGGTACTTAATAAAATAAATAGACTGCCGGAAAGTAATAATATTAAGCTTGTGAATAAATGAAGACTGATAGAATAATAATAAAAATATACATACTTTGAATATATACTATGGCGACATCTATCGTACGATGATAACAATGATATAAATACTAGTTTCAACGCAAGTCAGTCTAGGCAGGGCAATGGCGCAGTTCGCCGAGCGGTATGAATACCTGGGCATAGTTGGTTTCAAGGTCCGCGGTTCGCATCCCGCTTCTGCCATTATTTTTGTGCTTGGATTGACGCGTTGAAAAAAGAATTTTATGTTTAGTATATGTATATTTAAGTAATAATAATATTGTAATATAGTCAATGATCTATAAAAGTAGATTAGAATATTGAAATAATAAAATAATATTTTAATAAAAATTAAAAAAAAAGTAATTATTAAATAATAATTTATTGCGTTGCTAAATACTCATCATCAACGATAATATAACATTTAAAAATTAAATAAATTACTTAAGCTTAAATGTGCATGTCTTTATATTATTAACAGGTGATAAAATTAAGTATTAAAACGTTTTGTTATTCGCTTACTTAACATTGTGAGCGTAAGTTCAAAATGTGGCGGCGGTTCGTGAATACCATATGCTCCAGTTTGAGCAGCAAATATGGTAATGATGGATAAATATGTGAAATGTATCAACAATTTAGAGTATGTCTTATTTAAAAAATAACAAATTTAAATAATTTACATTTATTTTTAAGTGATGGTATTCGGACATGGATACAAGTCCATCCTGAGCGATGGCTTAACTTTAAGCGGATAAACGATTATATATGTAAGGGATGTAAAAATATTGGTTCATATGTTAATAAACACATATTATAATAATAAACATGTGTGTGGGTCAAACATTTCATTTTTTATTTTATTTTAAATTACTTTGTTTATACATGGCTCACGTTAGACATGGCCTCTGCTTAGGAGATTGCAGTTTCGACTAATTCGTAGTCTTTTTCAATCCTCCAACAGTCAAGAGACAACTGAGCAGTTTATTATTTACAATAATGAATCTCAAAATAAATGCTGAGATCATTGAAAAATAAAATGTTTTATGTTTAAGAATAACCTCCGATAGTTATCTGGAAAAAATGTATCTACGTTTCCATTGGTTTTGATTCACTTTCCGTGGCTAATTAGTTTTTCGCTAATTACCGGCGGTCCCTGGGCGGCCCGGCTGATCCTCCCAGAGATACTCGGGCCGGCCTAATTGATTGATGACACGCTAAGATCTGATGGGCAGGAGACCGACCCTCGTGTACGCGAGAAACGCTTAGAAATTTAATATCAAATTCATACAATGCCCGGCGCATAATCGATGAACAAATCTAACTGCCACTGAATGACAAGAGACCAACAAACTAAGAGGAAAATAAAGTTTACTGATCAGTGTGAACACATTAAGGTAATCACAATAATAAGTGATTATCATCATTATGTCCGCGCCCCTAACAGGAGCCTATGGTCGTCAGGAACCGAAACCACCATCATTAAGCTCTGTCAGCCACGGTATAGCTAAGTGGTTCAAGCGTTTGCTTACCAAATGGAAGATGGTGGGTTCGAACCTCGATGGGGATTAAAAAATAAATAGATTTTTAATTAAATTCTACGCTTTAAATTACCTCCGGTTGGTGTGAATTTGATGTCCCACCCGTAAAATGTCAGTTAGACAAATTCAAAAATTGGTGGTAGACGAAAATCATCCCATGAACACCACCAATTCATAGTGAATTCCTGTAGTAATTGGTGATTGTCAGGTTGTAGTCTATAACGTTTGCGGATCAACAGTTTTACATGCAGTGGTTAGCTATATGTAGCATGGTAAGTGAATAAATAGTTTCAATAATTTTCTACCAATAACATAAAAAAAGTTCCTATAGGACTATTTGTATCTATTGCTGCTTGTCTTACGGGCTATTGATAATAGAGAAAAATTATATTGGAACTTTTATTGAATACAGTAAATATACGAAATCAATAAATCATCAATGTCTCTGTTTAATTAACATATGTATATTTTTGTATTAATTTCGAATATTATATTTAAACAAATTAAAACTATGATATTCAGAAACGTTTTAGATTTTGTAACGTTCATCATATTCCAAGCATCATAAGCCAAAACGTAAATCTCAGGTGATTGCTTCAATTATTTTGCAGATTATGACGTACTCTAAGGCTTACAGTCAATTTTGATATTAATCCGTGACATTGTTGTACTACCTACGATAGACTTATAAAATGATCATTACTTTAAGGATTATTGTGGATTTTGTTCGTCTCCTTCCCATTTTTTATGTAAACAATTACCGTGTATTAATATTAATTGAAGTGGATTTCTAGAATAACCTTTTTTGCAGTTCAATTTAATTTCGCAAAATAAACTCAAAACATTACGCCTAAATTAATTTTATATGAAATGGTTAACTGTGGTCCCAAAAAAAATATTAAAAAAGGGTGTGTATGATTTATAACATTTTTTTCGAATAATAATCAAAATAAATCTTATTATACTAATATTACATGTGTTTTTCCTGTACGTAAGTTCTAACCTACGATTTTTATGAACTGAATACCTGTTACACTACTGAAGGTTTCATACAATTGCTTGCTGTTTATATTAGCTTAAGTTCGAACACCAATAATACTTTGAAATCACAACAAGATAGTTTTTTTGTCCGGCTATCGGTTGTAGAACACTCTCTGAAAACTGTACGGTGTGGATTTCTTAAACAAATAAAAAACAAACGAAGTGCCGTCAAATAAATATCAATTTGCATTGAGAGGAAACTAAATGACCTGAGGATATCGGTTTAATTGCATATTGAGAATGATTCTTTTTAATTTAAACATATTTTATGTAAACTACAATTTATTTTCTCCTAGCACATGGCTGAAATAAATTACCTCCACACATTTCTGAAATCTCTAAAAATCTGTCATGATTTTTTTATGGTTCGAAGACATTTTGCTGAAAAACGTTTCACCGTGTATATACTATTCCATAAGGAATAGTTATATAAAGACAAGGAAATACTAAATATCTATTATGTTATATTTTTTTAGTCTGACTTATTCAAAGCTAGACCATTAAGCTTTAAAGGACGGATAAATATATATCTACCCTTTTAATAAAGTTAATATTTTTTCTATGAAAACTTTTAACGCTTTATTTTACATGATTTTTTAGTGTTATTTTTCATGAATTGGGACTAGAATATAAATATCGAATAACATAAGATATCAGTCAAAGAATAACTTCTATGCTAATTTGGCAATAAATCTGTGATACGTAAAATATTTTCTTTCGTTTATCTTAACAAGCTTCGACTTAGAAAAAAAAATATGCATTGTCGTACCCATTCTTCACATACATTTTTAAATGAGAAATAATGTTCATTTAAAATGACGAGATTTTAAATAATATATTAAAGGATATTCGATATTTCCAATAAACGGAAATAATTTAATATTCCATCCAGGTATTCTGAAAACGCTATGCCTTTGTTGAAATATTCATGATTTATTTTATATTAATGATATATAAAATGTAATGGTACACTCTACGGATCAGTATTGAATTTCACGGTTGCATAATTTCATCACATATTTTGTTCTGTTATACTCGCATTATTATTTTTACATGGCTAAAATATTTGGTAGATTTTAACATAACTGTGACTATAACTATCCTAAGAAGCGGCTCAACCAATAATGTCGCCATTAATATTAGTCAATATATTTATTATTAGTCATAAAATCTGATGATGATTGAATATTATAAATTTTATTATTGACCTAAGCTTAAATATTATCAACTGATTTCACGCACTGGATTACAAACATTATATTTTATTTTTGCCATCGTTGCTCTTATCTTCTTCCATATTCGTTCCCTTATATGGTGCTTATCTGAAGAAAATACTAGAGGCCTTTGAGATGTGGTATAACAGAAAAATTCTCGGAATGTAATTTCTTGGACAGACCACTTCACGAACGAAGTTTCTCAGGATAATCAAGAAAAATAGGCACCTTGGAAGAACCATCTCAGACAGGTGACCCCAATGGTCAAATCGTGCACCACGATGGTCTTCTTCGCGACAGGTGGAAGGGATGATTGAGAAGAGAAACTTCAGAGGGTGCCCTAGTATTTGCAGCAAGTGTTCGAGGACATGAGTTGCAGCTCTTATGCTGAGCTAAAGAGGGTTGCAGAAGATCGAGAAAACTGGAGATCGAGATGCAAGATTTTGTTGCTCCAAACTAATCCACCGGAATGAAACTACGATTACAAAGAACATAAAGAATTACAGCATATGGTCGCATTGTACACAATATATATAATTTTTCCGGTAGATTTTCATTACTTGATAAGAAGGCTGCCACAGTATTCGAAACATACTACTCGTATATATGAGCATTTGTTGATCAGATAATTTATTGAGAAACGTAGTTTATGAAAATCCGTATAGATGCTATGAGCCCAAATATGGGTCCGCTGCGGCAAGCCCGCAAGTGCCGTGAGCACACCGGTGTGTTATAAAACTGTTTTTTTTTTCGATCAATGTTATAGCTTGGGTCTATAGCGACATCTATTTTCTCAAAGAAGAAAATGGTTAAAATTGGACACCATTTAGGGGTTCAAATCTTCGATAATCCACGAGGCGTTGCGTATTCAGGGTCATGTCATCCAAAAGTTAAGACAATCATACCAACTCTTTAAAGCTGGAGGTTCAAGCTTATCATATCAACTTAAAAAGTTTATTTAACAATGACCCAATATGACACTGTTACTACAATAGCCTTCTTTTCAAGCTTTTAGGCTCTCGTGCTTTAGGGCTGTGAGGAATTATGCTCACCACTTACTCGTATCTTTGATCGCAATTATGACTTAGAATGGAGCATAGATTATGGCAACAAACATACTTTTGTGACGGCAATTTGTGTAGACCATACGTATATTACATATAAGTAGCAGATATGAATAAATGAAATATGAAATATGAAAATACATTTATAATAAATAAAATATAATTACTTTAATAACAATAAAAATTATATCATATTCATCTTCTTATGTAAATGAACACTGAAATACTATCTTATTCGTATATATATAAAAAACACTACATCATATTTTACATTGATTACCTTTGTATCGTATTTCCAAGATTAAGAAATATATTCGTTATAAATTTATTGAGTTACTCAAATTTTCATTTTATAGAACAAGCGTTCCTAAGGCGATAAATGATTAAATAAGAAATTTCCGTAAAATTGAATAACGATATTGGTTTACCGACCTGATTTTTGAATAAAAACAATGCCGTACCTACGAGTACAATCCCCGTTGTATGTATATACATTAAATTTTAAAACAGCATACTTAATTCCGCTTCGGTGACTCGTTATTAAATAAATATTATCTGCAAGAGGCGAGTTGTTTTCAGAAAGATATAAATTTTACATTGGCTTATAAAGCTAACGCAGAGAGTGTCTCCCAAAGCCATGCTTTTCTCTTGCCTTATCGCTAAGCTGATTGCCTAACACTAGTCGCAATATAGAATTAATGTTTTGTACCAAAAACCATGCTAATCGAAATTCGATAATAATACAAATAACGCCGTGATAATGATTACAATAAACCATTTCAAAATTGTTAAGTAATCATTATTGGTGATTGAATGATTTTTTAAAAACTTTGTATTTTAAATATTTAATATATTTAATATTTTGGACCCTGTTTTATACAGCCCACTTTAAGTTGCTTTCTTAAAGTAGACTAATTGGATCCTTGTTTTATGCTTATTTCATCGACAATTCAGTGATATATAATAATTGTTTTGTGATTGTTTGTGTAAGTAACTTATCACGAACCATAATGGATGAACCCAAAAAGTATATTTACTTAATTAATATTCATGTGTTTATATATACCTGTATATAGTACGAGTATATAAAGCAATTGACTCTCTCTAAGTTATAAGAGGTATGCAATATTGTAAATCAGTGGCTACTTTGAATTTAAGGAGATTATTTTGCATTCTACTTTGAGTAATGGAATGTTACAAATTTCGATTATTGTTATGGTTTTTGTGTAATTATTGCTTTTTAAGAATTATTTTTAATAACCATGTTTGATTTATATGTAAAAAAATGGGAAAATTACCTGTTCTCTGAATGTTTAAATATTTATATATTATCATAAATCATGACAAGAGACATCGGGGAAATATTGTCAGTTACCAATTATTCATTTGCAAAGTTATCCGATGTCTCGATCTCCCAATCGCAGGCCTGAGATTACAGATTGAGCAGCCTGCCCCATTCATTTCCAAAACCCCACTTCACTCAAGCCTTATCCAAATCTTCCTTTAATTAACTTGATAATCAGTAAATTCGGGTTGAGCCTCAGTTTTGAGCAACGGTTGCGGTTGACAATTTCCCATCAATATATCAAATATTCCATTACAAGTCACCCGGCGCCGGGGTCTTTATCTTCAAGACTGTCGATAATTTGATCAACTTATAATCAATCAGATTAAATCTACCTTCACGGATTTAATCTGCGAATTGAAAGTCATATATCTGAATGAATCTCTGTAAGCATAAGTATCGGAGATCCAACGTAGGGATGTCTCGCTATAACATTGGATTAGAAAACAAACCCTTAATCAAATTACACATTTATCCGATCCACAATAATAACCTGAGTATTTATTTTCTTTTTGATTATTAACGTTTTCGCATATATAATTTGAAATTGTGAAAAATATCTCAAACTTTCTGTTTCTTTTCAACGAAGTCTACGAACAGACTTTATTTTTCATAATTAATAAGACATTGCGCGTTTGAAGTTTTTGCTGTCAATTGGAATTGAGTATTTACAAAAGTAAGGTCAAAAATTAATCAATCCAAACAAATTCATATGTTTACACTACTAAACCAGTATTTAGATAATTTACAAAGACTAAATACACATAGCTCTTTTTGATTCGAAAATTTTCCAAAAAAATATGCTTAAAATATATTGTATATTGTCCTTGCTTACTGTTCTTACTATTGAAAAATAGTTTCAAATAATATTTCTCTCGCACTTTTCCAATGGTACACCACAAAGGTGAAAAGTTGTATTATTTAGTTTAAATTAACTGCTATTTTCAACATGAAACTACGATTGGCTTTAAAATTACTATTATATATTATTTACCGATATATATATATATAAAAAAAAATTATTTACAAACATATAATTATGAAAGCAAATTATTATCTCATTAAATATATGAAATAATAATAATAAATAGCTTATTAGAATCACTTTTAATTTAAAGTTATATGCTATTGGAATAGTGAATATTTTTTTTGCGAATATTATTAATAAATAATTGCAAAGTTTTGGTTGTCGCGTACCATCATCCTATTTACCGCATTTTACTTTATTCGTAGTTTCTAAATGATGACACTCGTAACCTTAAATGAGAGCCGACGCCCGCTTTCCATTACTCCAATCATCTGTTTTCATTAGATCCACTGCGAGCGTCATCAATTATAATGTTTAATTAGTTCTGTATAAGTACACTAGTCTACTAGTATTCGAAATAGCTTTTGTTTAGCATCCGAAACGAAGACATTAGATTAAGGGAGCCCAGTAATTATTAATTATAGCATCCAAGTCGAATAGATAACGCTATGCCAGAAAATGACCGAGACAATTATTCAAGACTCTCCTAGATCCGTTGCCAAAAGGCCCAGAATTTCGTTCACACTCGCCGCGATCCAATACACCATCGAGTGCCAGGAAAGTAGACCTATATAAGCGTTCACGTAAAACCCTCATTAATAGACAAAGATATCTTCCTCGTATGTGACAGGGCGGTTATTGGTGGATAAATTGCTGTGGAACTATTCATTGGTTAATAATGTATTATGTTTACCTATAAGCCCTCGGGACAATTCTCAAAAGTAGGCTTCTTATTGGTTGAGTGAAAATATGACCTTAAGCATGTTATTTGTCAAAAGCTTTATTATTTATAGTTAAACGATTGTGTTTTCATCATGATAAATATGCTTCATTTCATAGTATAAATTCCAATATATAAGTATTGTTATGAAAGTAGAGATTGAAACAAAACAGGCATCGCAATTAAAAGGAGTTGTATTAACAAATTCAAAAACATTATGTAAAATATTTAATAAAAATAAAATTTACCTAATATTAATTTTTATGAATAAATACAATATCTTTATCAATTTAAAAAAAAACATAATATATTCAATTTATTTAGTGGTAGTTTTTATCACTTTCGTTTCCGTATAAAAGACACTTGTAATTTGATTATCCTGCACTTTATACAGGACCTATTTTCCACACTGAAATGTTAAAATAGCCAGTAAGCCTCAAGGTCTCTCAGATCCCTATGTATAATCCCCACTATTGAGCTCTCTTCTTATTCCCAGAAGGGTATTTCTATAAAACGTCCAGTTCATGTGTCCATTTGACAGTGAAAGCAGTAAAAAATCACGATTCGATATAGAAAAGGCCATCATTATTGAATGTAAGCCTTGCTGAGAAAAATCTAGAGCAGCTTCGGCTACTCTTTAAGTAAGAAGGCAATATTCACTTACAATATTTTATTTTCCCTCCCAGTTTCTTATAACACTCAATTTTATTACACGTCACGTAGTCGAATATCTATCGAGCCTTATACACCTATTCCAACATAAGCGTTATACATTTCACTAATTAATTACCTTTAATGATTATTGTAGTTATTCCTTTTATCGAATTCGATAAAAAAATCAAGTCCTTTTTTTATTTTTCGTTGCGTCTTATTATTTGTTACCGCGATACTTTTTACTTGCTTAGCACATTTTAAATATACAGAATAACTTTGACGTGATATTAATTATGTTCATGAGATCAATTTTTTTTACTTTAATGTTAACTTAAGTTTGCTTTGCATATATCCGCTACTAAGTCAGAGCATCTGTCCAATATATCTATAGAAGAAACCATCAACTGCCAGTTCTATTGACCATTCTTGTTCATGTCTGAATGTATATTTTTTTCCGAAAAACATATTTTCAACATATTTTCCTGGATTTGTGAGACCTTATTTAATATTTTTCATCCAACTAATAAATATCAAGAAGTAAACACAGATGGTTGATATTCTACTAAGAAAATATTTTTTTTTAATTTAAAAAAAAATAAGAGTTCCCTTATAAAAGCATTACGAAAATATTCGTGGATATTTTTTGTTTAATTTTATTTAAATACGTAATATTTAAAAAAAAATCGCAAAATAATATATTCCAGTGCGTAACAAGTTGTGTATCAGTCTTGAATATCATTAATAATATTTGAAGTATAAATTTTAACGTGGGATTATTTCTTTTGATAAAAAACATTCCTTAAAAATAATTTTCTTAAGTGCCCATCTCGTTTTCAGCAAATAATATGATATAACTTTTCAATCTTTGAATAGAGACATTGATAAAAGGAAAGCGTTTTATAAACATGTCGAAATGTTTTCATATTGCCCTGAATAAGTCTTCGCCTACTCTTGATCAATCAAAGTGTAATCGCGTGGACGCCCAGCACTCATGGATATGAATCCTTAGCCTGAGTTGGTCGCGATAAAATTTAGAAAGGCACCTAACATGTCGGTAAACCAGCGCTACTAAAAACATTTCTTTTTTCAAAATGTAGGTAGTATGACAAGAAATATGTAAGGGTGGATACCAAAACTGGCTAAATAGTGCGTAAAAAATATTTATACCCGAAATACTGTTAAAATACTACCATTATCAAAACACATTGTAAAATTCCTAAATATTTCCGTAAATAGAATTTTCATAATATACGAAAAATATATCCGCGGATAACTTGCGGTGGGAGGCATCCAGATTTTTGTGACATAAGACATTCTGTTACAAGCATTTATATCTCAATTTACCATGTAGTCTCTTTTAAAATAAAATTACATCGAAGTACAAACTAAACCTATCTTCTGTACTAAAATAGTAAACCTTTCAAAATACAACAAAATCTTGGAGATGTATATAAAAAGCTTCAATTTTATACTTAATTCCATAAATATTCTAATTTTTCATATAACATTATTACAGTATTCAGTATGTATTGTGATTAAATGGTATTTAATAATCTTTCAGTCATCATCATCAGCCTGTGTCCGTCCACTGTTGAACGTAGGCCTCCCGCATGAGTCTCCATCCTCTTCGATCCTCCGCCTTCCGCATCCAGGTCACTCCCGCTATTCTTCTTATATCGTCAGTCCATCTTGTTGGGGGTCGGCCAATGCTTCGTTTGCCAGTTCTTGGGCGCCATTCCAATACTTTTCTTCCCCATCGACCGTCGTCTCTTCGGCAGATATGTCCTGCCCATTGCCACTTGAGTGTGCCTATTCGTTGGGTAGCATCCACTACTTGAGTTCTTCTGCGAATTTCCTCGTTTCGGATTCTATCTTTTAGCGACACTCCGAGCATGGATCTCTCCATAGCACGCTGGGTGTCTTTTATTTTATGGGTAAGACTTGCTGTCAGATTCCACGTCTCTGCGCCATAAGTTAATACAGGGAGGATGCATTGGTTAAGCGCCTTAGTTTTAAGGCATTGCGGTATTTTCGCTTTAAAAATGTACTTTAGTTTTCCAAATGCTGCCCATCCCAGTTGTATGCGCCTGTCGATTTCTTTTGAGAAGTTATTTCGCCCTAGTTGTATTACTTGTCCCAGATAGGTATAGTCGTTTACAACCTCTATTTCTGTTCCTCCAACGGAAATAGGATCGAAGGTCTGTGAAATATGACTATTAATCATGGCTTTTGTTTTATCCATGTTCATTTTCAGACCAATTTTGTTCGACGCTTCATTGAGGTCGTAGAGCATGTCTTGGAGCTTGTCAGGTGATTCGGCTATTAGCACTATATCATCTGCAAATCGGAGGTGAGAAATGTACTCTCCGTTAATATTTATTCCACATTTTGTCCAGGATAGCAGTTTAAAAAATATATATATCTTTCAGTAAGGTACAAATATTTAAAAGTTGCCTGACAAACAAGGTTGTGTAAGTAAACTTTTTTCGATCGATATTTCTTGGTGGAATTCCATAATATCAGATATAAATAAAAAAAAAATTTAGAATCTATTCCACAATATATATATTTTTTGACGACATGTTTCAACCAGGTCGAATGGCCATTTTCAAGTCAGTTAGTAAAGTGAGTGTAGGCTCTATATAAATCAAATAGTGAGTGAATAGGTGGATATGAATTGTGTGATGGGGAATTCATATCCACCTTTTCACTCACTCTGCTTTATATAGAGCCTACACTCACTTTACTAACTGACTTGAAAATGTCTATTCGACCTGGCTGAAACTTGTCGTCAAAAAAATAAAATATTGTGGAATATATTCTAAAAATTATTTTATTAATATCTCATATTAAAGTTCAATTTACGTTAGGTTTACAAAATTTGCTTCTACGAAACACAGTTTGAGGGAGCCGCGAAGTAAGCTTTCGCGCGGCAAGTTTTCTGTTTGGTTGAAATTGGAAAGCTCTTTAAGCTCTGGTGAATATTAAGCGGAGCAGCCCGGTGTAAAAATAGCTTTTTAAAACTAAGCAATCGGGATGTGTTCACGGACAATTCTCCAAACCCACAATCCCTGTTTCAATTTTTGCGCTGCCCAAATAATATTGTAACGATATTTTTTACCTATGTTTGTACGTTTAAAGGGGCAGCTCTTGCGACTATTACTGAGAGTTCTTTATTTTTGACATCGCTCATTGCTAAAACTTCAAACTATTACAAACGACGATTTTCTACTTGGAAATTTTGGTAGTATAATATAGTACATACTTTTAAAGATTATTTTTTTAATTTATCTTTATTGTATGGTTTTAATAAATAACATTATTTGACTAATCTACTTATAAACTATTTTCGTCTATTACTCTACCCGAATATATGCTAGTATTCTCAATTTATTTATGTATTTACGATTATACCGCTTCCAAATGAAAATGAACAAAATTAAAAAACGCTTTCATGCATATTTTGTCTTTAGTTAATGTATTTCATTTTTCAGGCATTAAAAATATGTCACGTTGTTTGACTGTTTTTGGACCTAGATTTTATTATAAAGTTAACGTCTTGCCACAACACATGAAGCATTTAGCCACAATAAATAGCCCTAAAACCCATGATTCTGCTACAATGTCACATTAATCTACTAGTTTAAACTCTGAAATTAAATTAATGGCATAGCAGATTTCTGTTTTATTGTAACAAACTTTAAATATGTTGAGAAAATGGTCACACGAATGAGTAATTGACAATTTGAGGTTTTTTTTTCATTTTACGAAAGACATGTGATTTGCATACAACGTTTTATTTTATACAATATATAATAAGTTTTTTTAACAGTTTAATTGGAAATAATAAACAAATTAATTATTCGTCTTTATACCACAAGTAAGAAGAGTAAAATAACATGCGTTTTTTTTAAATCTATGTTATATTTTTACCTTAGTAACAATAATTTATTGTATCGGTCGAATGCTTGTAAAAAAAACAAACAAATAAAACTGCATATACATATACTATACATAAAATTCTTTTTTCAACGCGTCAATCCAAACACAAAAATAACGGCAGAAGCGGGATGCGAACCGCGGACCTTGGAAACCAACTATGCCCAGGTATTCATACCGCTCAGCCGACTGGGCTATTACTGTGCCTGGACCGACTCACGTTGAAACTAGTATTCATGTCATTGTTATCATCGTATGATAGATGTCGATATAGTATATATTCAAAGTATGTATATTTTTATTTTTTATTATTCAATCAGTCTTCATTTAGTCACAAGCTTAATATTATTACTTTCCGACAGTCGGTCCAGGCACAGTAATAGCCCAGTCGGCTGAGCGGTATGAATACCTGGGCATAGTTGGTTTCCAAGGTCCGCGGTTCGCATCCCGCTTCTGCCGTTATTTTTGTGTTTGGATTGACGCGTTGAAAAAAGAATTTTATGTATAGTATATGTATATTTAATTTATTAATAATATTATAATATAGTAAAATGATCTATAAAAGTAGATTAGAATATTGAAATAATAAAATAATATTCTAATAAAAATTTAAAAAAAATCCATAAAATAAAACTGCATTTATTTCATCGTTTATCTTAACTCTATCTCAAAAGAGCATTTGCGAAATGAAAAATGTTCAAATAATAGTATTCAAGAAAGTGAGCTTATAGTGGAATGGAAGAAGCGCGATACTTAGCCTTTTTAATAGGGATCGTATGAACCTGAAAATCTGCAAGAAATGTACATATTTTAGCCATAATGAGAGCAGGATAATAGATGGGGCTGCGCACATTTTGCTTTAGTACTGCTATAACGATTCCTGAAACAGAACATTGTCTGTGCAAGGAACTGCTTTTTTATGCTGTGGCTTTAACAAATGTGCAAGTACATTTGGAGCGTTGGTAATAACGCGTACCAAAAAAATATATAAATATATTACGTCTTCACCACAGCATTTAAATTATATTTTGTTTTATACTTTATGCCTCAAAATCGTGTAGCAAGTAAAATTAGGCCATACAAAGAGAGTTTTCTATGAAAATAGTTTTTTTTTTTTAATTTTTAATTATCAAAAATTCTATTCAATAAAATAATAATAAAATACAATTATCGATAAATAAGTGTGATCAATTGTCTAACAATTTATATTTACTGCATGCGGTAAGCGTGTGTTGTGTTCGTGTTTGTATGTGTGTTGGGGAGATTGCAATTGTATATTTATCTCTTTCTTGAAAAAATCCAGATTGAAGGAAGGAGGAAACACATACGCTGGAAAGCATTCCAAAGCTTACCGGTGGCATTGAGTAAGAAACTTTGGAAACTGCCAGTTCTTGGTCGACACACATTAACCGTGTATGAATGTTCGGCAGTGTAAGACAAGTTTGTCGGTTGTGGGTGGGGGCAGGAGGAATTAGTTCTGTAAGTTCGGAAGAGCAACGACCGTGGTAATAACAGTAGAAAAGACTAAGAGAACCAATCTTACGCCTATGGTCCATTGATTGCAGGTTAGACGTAAGAGTGTTATTATTTGTCAAACGAATTGCTCTTCTTTGAACTGAGTCAATTAAGTTTAGAAGGTAGTTTGGGGCTCCAACCCAAAGGTGACTGCTGTATTCAAGGATAGGGCGGATTTGTAATTTACATGAATATAGAAGAAGAAGTTGTTTGTCATTGAAATACCGACGTGATCTATAAATACACCTAGTTTTATCTGTATTTTATAAGATAAAGGTTTTATTTTTATTTTCTACTATAAAATCAAATTATTTATTTTAATAAGGCTTTATATTGACATTTAATTTTAGACATAATGTAATTCCGAACATTGTTATCATTAAAGATAGATTATTCACTAAATTACCCAGTACTTATGCAAAATAAACACTTCAAAATCGAGATCGCTGTAGCTTACAGTTATATTCTCTGCATCGATATAATCCAATAATGAAAACTCATTATTCGGCACCAATGTGATCTCGCACAGAATGTTCAAATTGTGTAATATCCAATAGAGGGCTGCGAAAGTTGCACAATGAATTATCTGTTTAATTTCAGCCATCAGATACGAGTATATTTTTAAAACGAGACTAAAATAACGTAAAATAAGAATCTAGATTTTCATATATTTTTTTCGAAATTCAAATATTTTTTAAACCAAACATTTTGAAGAATGGCCAAATGAATGTTCGATCGAACTTCGATTTGGCCAATCGAAAATTTAACTGAAAAGACATTTGGCCTTGTAAACTTTTTTTTAATATTTTGTTTATTTATATACGATCAATTAATCTAATCACAAGTATTAGAATAAGAAGAGTAGGATTAATAATAACTTGATTCCATACAGTTGATAGTTTCAACGTGACCCTGAGAATACACTGAATAAATAGATTGTCTGTAAAAATATTTTTTCTACCCGTATATCCACTGCATACATGGAGAATATGGACAGCACAAATTTTTGTTTCATAGTTTTATAAGCTCAGGTTGTCTTGTCCCAGAACACCTGCATCCTGAGGTTCACATGGGAACATAGATGATTCCCGGGAACCTCCAGGGAAAGAACCCGCGAACTTGCATAGAATGCGGCTGTAGTACCAGATAAATATTTGGATGTTCATTGATCAGCGTTTTTTAATGAGATTGGATGATCAACCCGATGCTCTCGGTGCCTGGTCATTTTTTTTATCCTTAAGGGGTGGCTAAGCCCTACAAGGGGCACGCATAGAGATTAGATTTGATAACATATATCTTTTAAATCAAGCTTCTTCGGGATTTGAACCGACAGCATCTGAATGACAAACAAACGCTTTTACCACGCCCGGCAAAAAATATTTGTTAATAAATAAATTGTTTAAATCGTAATAAATATGCATACAGTTAAAAAAAAAGTGGCATCTATAAATAGCACGTATCAATAAAATATACTTATTTTATACAAATAAAACGAAAAATAAAAAAAATACTCTTGGAGTGCATTTATTACAAGTATACTCGTAAAATTTGTTGAAATAAATTTTCTATAACGTTTAAATTTAAAAATGTTTAACCACTTGGTTTCAATTTAAACATAATACCAAATAATGACAGCAAAAATGTTAATTATTTACCATGTTATTTAAATAAAATCAATATTTTTCATACAAATCCATAATAATTATGTTGATTTTTGGGTCAAGTTTGTGAATGTTTTATTCAATATTGTTAACTACAAAAAATATATATATTAACAGGTATAAATAGACACAACGTGATATAAATATTTAAAAATATATTTTTTTGTATTTTTATAACCAAATCAAGTATTTTGCGAACCGAAATATAATAAGACTCGCACTTTATCGAGGGTAGTTTTCCCGTTTATTTTGAGGCAGATGTTCAACATGAGTGCAAATTATAAGGCTCAATGAGATTATGCCCAACGAGTTTGGAACGACCATTACAACTCGATCTCGCTCATGAAGCCAACGATAAACTTTTTCCGCATGCCAATTAATAGGTTCGACATACTTCAATGAAGGATTTCAGGACTTTTTGAATATTTTATTCCAACATAAAAGCAGCTTAGAAAAATATAATTTCAAAGCCTTTTTTACTTAAGTATAAAAAGTACAAAAAACATCTCGATATTTGTATGTCATGAATTGAGCCGCCCTTTAAGCCAAAATAGACCAGGCCTCGGGAACGTCGAGTTAATTACTCGATTTTCTTAAAGAACCGATTATAAATTACCCAAAAATATACATCGGATACTACAGCTATCCTTTTTTCAAAGCTTAGTTCAGGTTCGAACTCCATGAATTTGTTTGCAATAATAATTTGTTGGAGTCGTCTATTTGATGAGCATTGGGACTTTCTTTTGCTTGTCTTTCTTTTTTTCTATTACTTTAGTACTTATACATAAATACCTATATTTCATACATCGTTTCTTCTTTTTTCTAGTACTTAAGATCTTTTTTTGTGGTTGTTATTTGTATTGATTTTAATTGATTACTTCATTATTTATGGACGCAATAAACTAACCTTTGTAAAGTTAAAAATAAAAAAAATAATGAAAAAACAACTCGGACGTCTGCTCTGGAGGTTGTCGGGAACCTTATATGTTCCCAGGTGGACCTTCACGTGCATAATGTGTCCTAGAATAAAAAATGGACAATAGTAGCTTACAGAACTAAGTGACGGCAAATTGTGGTGACCATACGTTTCATATTTGAAACAGATATGTATAGAATAAGCAAGAAAACATATTTTACAAACGCATTTTTACAATACGGAAGAGTTTCTATACTGAAGAAAATGATGCTTTTTTTCTTTTATTATTAATTTATATATAATTAATATTTTTTTCTTTACATATCCGCTCTATTCTTGGAACATATGGCCATCACAAATTACCGCCGTTCAGTTCTGTCAGTTGCCATTGTTCATCCTCGTCCCAAAACATATTTGCACCCAATGTTCTACCTGGGAACACATATGGTTCCCGATGACCTCCAAGGTAGAATCCTGAGGACCTGAGAAAACGGCATCTGTAGTATCCGAGGTATATTTTTAGGTGATTTTTTTAATCGTTTATTTTAAAGAACGATTAATCCGACGCTCCCGTGGCCTAAACCATTTGGTACTAAAGAGCAGTTTAAACAGACCCGTTCGCATAAGAAATTATAATGAGTGAATGCCGGGCTGTAGTCTATAACAGCCATATCTAACTTGCGACCATTTTTTTTTCAAGATTTTGACCAAAAAATTATATTTTAAATCTGACCATTTATTTTTTCGCCCTTAAAAGTAATAAAAGTATATTTTAAAATTATAACTACGGTTTTTTTAAGCATTTGTTAATTTGCATAAATGTTTTTTTATTACGAGCTACATGTGATCAACGGATAAAATCTCTTCTACCACTTTTACACAATTTAAAAAATGTCAAAATGTAGAATAATGAATAATAGAATATCCTAAATTACTAATTCATTTATATTTTCTAAGCTTGATTCTATTATATATATTTTTAATCCCGTATTTTTTATGTGAAATCAAATTGTATGACCTTTTATATTTTATCTTTCCTAACATTATTTAGTAAGCCAGCATCTAGTTACTTATCTTCACTAGCAGCTTATCTCCAAGTATTCTGTTAAATTTCGCGCCACTTTTTCGAAGAACTAAAGAGTTACTATTAAACATCATTTTCCTAGTCACGGACTAACATTTTGCTTTGCTTTTAACTAAAAAATTACTTGTATGGGATGGTAATTATAGAATATTTTTCATTATTTTATATACCTCATTTATAAGTCGCTGTTATTAATACAAAATACAATAACGCATACATAAAAAACGTTTCATGTATATTTATGTATATACAGTTATATACTCGTATTTTAATAACAGTGGTAGCAAAAATTAACAGTTTTTAAGCAGCAATTACATGATAAAAAATATTTTTATTTAATTTATGGATTGCACAATATAACGTGTTTTATTTTTTTTTATTAATGGTTATTTTATCATTCAATAATTAACTAATTGTTGTAAGTACATATTTAATAGTTAAACTTCACATTTTGTAATATCAATGTCGTTTTAGTATCTAAAACATATAACAAAAAACAAAAATATCATCCAAATAGTTGTATCTTAATAAATATACAGGTATCTGTATATACATATAAAAAATATCATGTTGTCGAGTTCTAAAACAAAATTCAAATACTTTACAAAAAACACTCACCAAAAATCCGCAATGCAACAAATATTCAGCCTTCTCCAAATTCACGAAAAAACACCAACAAAACTAGTCTATCATCCTCACTGAAAACGTTCACACAGAGTCTATCAAATACCTCAATAAGAATACTTAAACTAATGATTATATAGAAAACGAAAAAAAATCACATCGATGATAATATTGTATCTGATGAATGTTTTACATACTTTACAAAATGTTTTTTTTAAAGTTTTTTTTTAATTGTTCACATGATGCAAGGAATCGTTTGTATTTTTTTTTAATAATGTTTTATTTGCAATTTGTTAAGAGTTGTGTGATCTTTGAAAAGTTTGTTTTCCGCTCGTAGCGCGATCGAGGGCAAGATTGCTTATCAGGCGTCTGTACAGAGGGAACTCTGCGAGCTGACTGAGCTTGGAAGCGCCTGCGCGTCCTCCGCCCTGTTGCTCGTATTTGCCAGGCTCACCTGTGAGTACGTACCGTGCCGGTGGTGCCCGGTGCATGAGAATACCCACCCCGCCAATAATCCCATTTGAATAATTATTATTATCGTTTACATCGATATCGTAATTAGTATAATCATATCGGTCTTTCGTAAATCAATCTTCTTCGTAGTAGTATCAATCTGGTGGATTGGTTTGCAGCAACAAAATCTTGCATTTCAATCCTCCGCTCGGTCCTCCGCAACCCTCTTCAGCTCAGCATAAGAGCTAAACTTCATGTCCTCGAACACTTGCTGCAAATACTGCCGTCTAGGGCGCCCTCTACAGTTTCTACCCTCAACCATCCCCTCCACAATGTCGTGAAGAAGACCATCGTGGCGCATGATGTGACCGATCCATCGGGCTCGCCTCTCTGAGATCGTTCTTATTAGGTCCCTATATTCAAGGTAAATCAATATAAAGTTCTTATTTGCCATTTAAATTACAATTTGCTTTGCATAAAAAAAATATTATTATTACATTTTTTAAGAAATCGGGTCTTTTGCTGTGTTCAAACGACCTCAGCAAATAAATCCACGCAACTTTTTATCAATCAATAATTAATAATTTGTACTCTTAGGTCTCATAGTGCTTAAGTCTTATCGAAACGGAATTATATTTTTAATCATGAAAATCATAAAATTTGATTAGCATATTTTTATTCAAATACAACATTCAATATTAATTGTTAAGTTATACATTGTGGGGCAAGGAATTATCCCTAATTTTTAAGTTAAATTAAAAAATAACAAAAAAGATTTTTAGTCGATTTCTGAGCTCTAGGGTCGGTGTGAATTTGACCCCTCACCAGTAAAGTGCCAGTCATAGCATATTAATCAAAATTGGCGGTAGATGAAATTCATCCCGTGAAGACCACCCATCAATAGTAAATTCCTGTAATAATAAGGATGAGGCGTGAATCTCAAACTGTAGTCTATGACGTTAGCGGATCAACACTCCACATGCAACGTTAAGCCATGTGCAGGATGGTGACCGTATAAATTAACCATAAACATAGAATTCCAAAGATGAGACTTCAGAATTACTATCACCATCTGTCGGTATTCTCCTGTATGTGTTTACATTAAAAAAATATATATATGCAATTTTTAAGTTATTTTTTCTCGCAAAGCAAATGATGAATAATTTGTATTAACTATTAAAATATATTACATTAAAAACCCTGGTTAGATATATTTTTTTAATAATAAACGGAAGTTTTTTCTTTACAAAAATTTTCGTTTCACAAGAATTCTTATTAAGTGAGAATGCATGCAAGCAAGATGCTCAAAAGTGATATGTACTAGTCCGTGTAGATTGCTGGAAAATTAATAAAACTTTCTATGGAGGCTATAAAATTTCTCGAATCGCTATTGGAAATCCAACGTGAAATAAAATATTAAATCGAGTTTACGATTCAGGAAGCCGCCCGCCCCGCGAAGATTTAGCGAAAGTTTTTGCAATTACAACAGAACGAAGTTTTTTACTATTTTGAAATTTACTATTATAACTTTTTGGACCCTCGGCTTGTATGTCAAATAGTTTATGAATAATTATTACGTATAAAAGACCATTACCGGTGATTGCTTACAAATGACCGCTGAGGTAGATTATAAAAAGCAAGAACATAGTCTCATTTTTGTTAGCAATAGTTTTACAACGTGATCTGTGTTGTTACTCTAATACTTGGTAAAAAATATACTTTTTTCTTTAATAAAATTTGTGTTTTATTTCTCATAACTTTCGATTTGTGAATTATCTAGTAAAAAATATATATTTATTTCAATTTAATTTCAATTATTTTTTTCACTTACATAAACATTACAAATTTTAAAAAATTAAAATCGTTATTGAAGTACAATCAGGATTAATATACAAATATAGGTACTTATGATTAAGTACTAAGAACAAAGCAAAGACACGCAACAGAAGGTCCCAATGCTCATCAAACAGACGACGCCAACAAATCATTCCTCCAAAGAAAATCGTGGAGTTCATGCCTGAATTGGGCTTCCCTTACGTGAAATATATCAACATCCGAGGCGATTTAGTAAAACAGTCTGATATATATAATGTCTAATATAAATATAAATATATATTCCATATCCGTAGTCTAGCTGAAGTATATAGTCGCCACCAATTTTCACCACAAAGTTAAATCAGCTGCCTGAGTTATTAGCTTATTCGTAAGTCGATAAAGTATCTCTTAGCTACACCGATTGTGTTTAAGTCTAGTTCTTGACTGGCATCTAAATCTAATACAAACTAAGGGCTAAAATAAAATGATGCTATTATATTATTAATATTCATACGGGTATTAGTAAAAATAATATGAAAAGCTTTAACCATATCTGCTTTTCATAAAACCTTCTAACTTTTACCATCTACTTCTACATAATTATTTAATGAGATTTATTTATTGTTTTAGGTGAAACTTTTGGAAACTTAGGATATGGGATAATCAGGAGTTAATTAATGTTTTTGGTGATGATTTTTGGTTACCTGAAATATTGCGTTTCAGTTGATTATAAAATAGCTATGATCATATTCCATTTGTATTTAAATAGTTGTAAAATAGTAAATAATGCATGTTTAGCTAACGTTATTTAATATCCAAACATTAATTATAAGAGCATTTTCACACGATGAAGCGTCTGCTAATAATGTAATAAATATTTCAATTTACAAAAGCTTTGTCACCTCGTTATATTGTGAAACTGGATTTTAAAAATGCAAGCGTTAATGTTCATTGACAACGGTATAAAAAATTATGTTTGAAACTGATTCCCTAACAATGTTTTAACACGTTGTAACTAATAAAAATAATATTGTATTCCTCGGAAAAAAACAAAAAAAAAAACACTTAACAAAGTTGCTTTAAATGATCTTGAACGATTGAATTCGATCAATTTTATGTGTCAATGAACCCAAGAGTTGTTATCCGGTTTTTATTATTTAATCCCTTTATTGTCTTAAGCTAGCCTTCCAGAATATGTTGCATTTTCAACATCAATATTGCCGGAGTAAAATTTAACTAACCAATGATGGCACTGGGATCGTGAAATACTTATTGTTTCATACACATTCGTGTTTCTTTTATTTTTCTTTTTTTGCTTTTCACTATCCACATATAAAAGGATACCATTCAAAAACTACTGCATAAAATCTATCAAACTTTTACACAAGCAAGGTTTACCATATCAGTTATTCAAATATATAATTACTACGCTGTGTGGATTTGGTTGTGAAAACATACAAAAGTCCTATGTTGGGAGAAAACAAAGTTTTTCTGTGAACATCCTAATTCGATACACTTAAAAAAGGATATATTGTGTGTTCAGCTTTTTCATTCTCCTGATTTTCTTCGAGGCATTGCGACAGTATTTCTCCACCTGGAGCTGTGTGGTGCTGTTTGGAATGCTTCTGAGATTGATGGTACAATTACGACGAAATCACTTCATCTGGTAGGAAGTCATTAACACGTTCCCATTGATTGTATTCTTCCAGACAATCTACCCAAGACAATCCGAATCGCTTGAAACAACATGATATGTATATTTTTACTGTAGCAAGCATAAAAACTAAAATTCGATTAGAGAGAATAATTTAGCTACTTTATATTGTGTACGAGTATTTAATTGTTTGAATCTAAATTTCCATATTTTTTCATGAGAGAAAATCGGCTTAGAAAACTTAATCTCAAGATCCATCGTATGGTATAAACTAAATGGCTGTTATGTTTTAAAAAAACATAGTACTTAGTTATTAAAAAATCTTACATATCTGCACCCAATCTGAATAGCAGATCATCGTTAAAACTGCAAAAATCCTATGCATTGGCCGTGTTTCGATATGCGAGTACTCAAGTTTTACCATTTACCTTATTGTTCCAAAATAAAAGTAAATGGTTGCTAGTTTGAAAGAAAGATAGGCTTGATAATTTATCATAAATATTGCATACATAATTATCCCCTATCAAATGCTCTCTTATTAAACCATGTCGTAAATACAATTAAAAGTAAAAATCTTTGGTCCACATTCCTTTATTAAATGTCGCATTTACTAGTGAAAAGGTAATCGGTTTATTACCTGAATAAATATAAAAAACTGTTGTGGCATTATTTCTTTGGACAGTAAATAGATTTGAACAGAATTTTAAATTTCCTTTGAATTTAAAACCAACTGTCTAAGTCGCGTCAAGGTGCATTTTTTAAATTATTTTTTGCACCGTTAAGATTCTTGAGGTGGCATTTATGTATATTTTCTTTTAAAAGAAATTGAAAAAGATTTAAGAAAAAAACGTAAGCTTCAAATACTAATTTTTTTAAAAAGACATACGAATATCTAACATTTATTTTTTATTTATACTATTTAGTATATCGCATAAGAAACTGTCAAGTGATTCGCGTTGGAAAATTCTGAAATGTCATGCTTTCCATACATGTAATATGTATTACACGATTGCTTCAATATTAAAATGAAACACAAATGTACAAACATATTGAACTGTATAGCTTTATCTCCGTCCGCTTATCATGTATGCGTAAGTTTAGCGATGTATTGTACGATATCATGTGTTTTAAATTATTTTTATTCAAAATTATATTGGAATTTCGAGTGGCAGCAATTTGTGGTGATCATATGTTCCAGTTATGGAACGAACATTGTAAGAAAAAAATCCAACACATCGTAAAATATTCGTTTGAGTGGCTCTCTATAAAGGCACTCAAACGAAAACGATAAAGAGGGATGTTTTGTTTATTAATTTGATTGCAAGAAGGTTAAGATGCTTTGAATTAGTGATGCTCCCGGGTCGCTCCTAACTTAGATCTAAGAGCAACCTTACCCTGAGATACGCCTAATCGTTGTATTATTTGAGGAAGCCATCAATGGAGGAACAGACTGGCGTATCCCGGCCCGGGCTCAAGTTTACGGCTTCACCTGCATTGTGTATTGCGGGAGCGAAGGCCTCGACCGCTGGGAAATCACGCCCGCCTTGCACAGCACCGAAATGCTTTTGAATTTTTCATCCAAAACGAATATTTTTTCTGCCCGGCTCTTAATGGTTGATTTACAAGATCTACCCGCTCGACTGACAGCCAGCTTTTTTATACAAGCACATACAAAAGAAACACCGCCAGTCGACATTGAAGAGTTTTAATCTCTCTGCATTCTACGGCGTTTGACTTTTTCAATTACATTTAAATGCCTGAGAATTTGTTTGCGAATAAATAGAGTAATAAATGGAATCCTTTGACGACCTAAAGAATGAAGACTTTTAAAGAAATACAAGTAATTAAATAGCATAATCTTTTTTGCTTATTTTAATTCCATGCGCAATATCTGAGACTCGCAGCTTTACTCGATCAAAACAAAGTGACCACAATACAGCGCCTGTATCGTTCCCATTCTTCTATACGGCTTTTAATCTTGGCATCAAGCCATTGTAGCCGAATAATGGGGTTCGAAATCAGATGCCTGCTTAAAATAACGATGATTTGACTTTGTGAAGTGTCATTCATCACAAACGTTCACTCTGCTAAAAGCATATCTACCTTAAGACTTAAACACATTAAACACAACCATACACCAAGGATGATCCCTGATTGCAGTCAAAATATCGGAGCAGAAGACAAATCGCCATACACGGCTCAACCCAAAAGCCATATATTTCAAGAAACATCATTTACAATATAACATTTTTAAAAAATCAAAACGTGAGCAAAAAATCTCTTCATTTTATATGTGAAAATGATGATTTTGTAGCAACAATATTTTTAAGAATAATTTACTGTCATCTGTGTACAAAATGTTTTGATTCGTAGTCTATTGCCGACGGTCGTGTGCAGATGGGGCTATTACATGAAAAGAGGAATTTACAACGAGATACAAATTCTATTCAATAGTTTTGTTCTTATTTCAATAGATGTCAGCTAATTCAACTTTACTTTTAAAAAATCATTTGATTTAAATAAAAATTATTAGTCCAATGATAAATTATGAACATTTTCCTATCTATAATTTTTATCTGTGGTATGTATATTTTTCTAATTTATAATTCGTCGTATTTTATTTTTAATTCATTTTTCATAATTGTGACATCCTGCTGATCACATCTGCAATAATGATCGAAATGAGTAAGAAAACTATTTGTCGTTCATGACTAGACTCAAA
This sequence comes from Glossosoma conforme, assembly GCA_022606575.1. Lineage (NCBI taxonomy): Eukaryota > Metazoa > Arthropoda > Insecta > Trichoptera > Glossosomatidae > Glossosoma > Glossosoma conforme. The sequence goes on from JAGTXR010000150.1 coordinate 287,905, forward strand.
AGACGTGAAATGTTTCTTTTCCAAAAATTAGTTTAGGACTTAAGAAAATTCTGTTAATGGTATTCATAGGACTTACGGTCCTTAGATTTACTTTTAATTTATTTATTTAATAACATCCTAATTAAAACTTTATTTTAACATGTAAAGAATTATTTTTTAAACTTTGAGCTTAACTTATCCCAACTCTATTTTAACTTACTGCCTAGTGTAAGAAATGAAGATTTCATTTTATTGACAAAAATATTAATTAATTACCAAAAAAAAACTAGTATTACGTTTTTTTCAACAATAATGCAAAATGATTTTTTTTAAATGAGTGCCTTCCGCAAACAATGTGCTTAAAAATAATTTAGTTTAAAATATATATATAATAAAATTGTATCTGAAAATGAAAACATTGAGGTTGTGTATTTTAAAAATAATAATTTAATAATGAAAAGCAGTCTACAAAAAAGATTGTATTTTATTATAACAGATAAAAATACAGTTGAATTTTTACAAAACACTATCATTCGTAATACATACCAGCGGTTACCAAAGTTTAGGAACTCAGAAAATTTAATTCAAAATGTGATTCCAAAGATAACTTAGGATTTTTCAAAAAATTCTAAATGTCAATATAAACATTGAAATGATTCAGTGTTTTCATTGCTGTGGCAGATGAAGAGAAGAAATAATATGAGAAAAGTTTAACCTTTCCTATACTGTGCTAAAAAAAAACACAATTTCAAGTACTATGTAGTTAATGTGCATGAAAATTATAGCTCAGTATTTATTATAAGAAGCAACTTTTACTAGATATATAACACAATTGAAGAAAAGTTAATCAAATTATTCATCGCATTTAACTGCAGACCAGAAAAAAATCTTGTGAACCACCGCTTTGGCGACCACCGTTCTATATATATTTAAGTATTTTTTGTTCCAATATATTTTATAGAAGACTTACTTTCAAAAATATTATACTCAAAGTACTTCATTTATTATCAATATTACTTACAGTGAAAATTGATTGCTTACAACCAATCAATAGTTGATTTTAGATATTTCATTGAAGATATTAATTCAGTAATAAATCCAATTTTTACCAAATCCTTAAGACCATATAATTATTTTACTAATTAATGGTTGACTCAGTCAATTTTAAGGCATTCTATTGATTTTTAAGTATTTTTTAAATTCTAAATGATTTCCATAAACAAATAATCATTTAATTTCATAGTACAATAGTATTGATGATCAATATACGCAACAAAATAAAAAATTTCAAAAAAATAACAAAGGGATCACTTTATGTATTTTCTGTAAATAGCCAATCCTAGTCTTAAAGTATATATTTCTTAAATATAATGATTATTATAGACAATAATGACAAATCAAGATATTACATTTACAATCTCTGAATAAGCCTGTACTATTTCAAACACAATTGTTGAGCACAAAAGAAAATACAATTTATATCTTAATATTTTAACACCATGTGTTTAGATATGTCAATGTTTTCTTCTCATAAAAAATATTTAAATTTTGTAATTTTTATTTTTTACAGAATCAACTAAATCAATCACAAAATAGGTAACACTTTTTCATCAAACCTTGCCCATTTAAATGGTAAAATTTGTTAACCTAGCCATTAATTATCACATAGTTATAAGTAATTACTATAGGTAATATTTAAAAATAAAATTTGCAAATATATTATATAGTTTTATATAAATCTATTATAATCACACATTATTACAAAACTATCATTAAAAGAAAGTAAAACATAATACTATGTACATTTTGTAAGCAATATATTTCTAAATTAATATATGTATATACACTATTTAAATCATGAAGTGCAATGATGAACTATATTAATTTAGTAGAGTATGTGGAATATGAAAAAAATCACTATTTAATGTCTATATTCATATTCCATTTAATTATAAAAGAAAAAACATTCATAATTTATTTAATAGCATAAAATTGAAGGCTATATTTAAGGCATTGATTAAAAGAAAGCTTTATATTTTAATAACATACAATATTATGTATTTAATAAGAAAAATTTTGATATAATAATTGAATAGAAGTATATGACGTTAATATTTTACAAAGTAGATATATATATATTGAAAGATACCACATTATTGACACTGTTAATCTAATCATGCTTCTACATATCAAAGCATATTTTATCTGTACTTGAAAATAATGTATTAATGTTTAAAATGAGGACTTCCCATTTTTTAAGTAAACAACAGATATACAGTAGTAAAACTAAGAAAGACAGTTTTTTGAGAAAACTATTCCAAAATTAAATTCTAACAATTATATAGGTACATCTATTTTTTCAAATTTAAATTATAAATTATTTTATCATAAAATGATCAGTCAATGTCATGGAAACGAAGGATTGCTCTTCCCTTAATTTCAGATTGGCAAAGTTTCCTCACAACTTCTTGAGCTTCATCAGCCGGGAACACTGAATGCGGTGGAGGTTCAATCTGGAATGAAAAATTACAATTAATGGAATATTTTTATTCATGTTACCAAATATATTTACTAGTACTATAGAGGATTTATTTTCATCCTTGTCTCAAACTAAACCTGCATATAGATTCAGTTTAGTCAGTTATCACATATTCAAAGTTCCTATATATATCAAGATGACTTATTACCTTAATTTATAGATACAATGTAATAATAAAAATTTCCATAAATAAATTTACTAAATAATATATATTTTTATCAAGACGATCATTTTTAAAAAAAAAATTAAGTACTGCTGTAGAACTGAAGATACATAGACTTTCAGATAATGCAAGATTTATTATTTAAAATTTTACTATCTACTGTTGACTGAAAACCTTATATTTCTTCTTAATTCATTTTGAATGTCTTATTTAGGGTCATAATAATATAAAATAGTAGTCACCTCCCCAGAAGCAACTAGCTTAACCAGTTGTTTCAGCTGGTCAATTGTTCCCTTGGGAACATCGCGTATTCTCAGTCCCATATCTTCTGCCTTCTGGCAGAACCGAGGCATCAACTTCTCACCAACCTCCTCGGGTAATAGAACCACACCTCCCTGAAACATCACAATACATAGTATTTATAGTATTCATAACACAACACACGCTCGCCTTGAGAGCATCAAGCTTGTAATCCATTCGTCTTAGAAAAATCCACTTGACTAATCGGCCAAACATATGCCTCGGATACTACAACTGCTATCTCTCAAGTACTTAGGCTTCTACCCTGGATGCCGTTGAGAACTATTGATGTTGCCAGATGGATCTTCAGAAGCAAAGATATCTCAGACGAAATATGGACAGTGGCAACTGACAGAGCCGAATAGTGGCAATATGAGATGACCACATGTTTTAGATACCGAACGGGTATGAGGAAAAAAAGTATAACAGATCTAGCCAAACCATTGCTAAAATTAAAATTTTGGTTGTTTAATGTTTCCTTTTCTGAACTCATTTTTTTATTAAATTTAAAGATATATCATAAATTTTAGAAGCAATATTTACTAGTTAGACATCACAGGCAAAAAATTATGATTGATCATGCAAGTGTTTAAATAGTTTTATTTATTTACTACTTATTCTGTAATACTATATACCATCAAATAAAGTTAAATCTAAATTTTCATTTAATTATTGCCTGTATATTTTCTTTATTGAATTTTTGGACATTATTACATAAATGTCAATTTCTATAAAATATATATAGCATCTCACATTTTATCGCTATTTAAATTAAAATTTATCATTACTTTTTCGACGTTTAAATTTTTAAAAACCTGGTTCAATGGGAGGCGAATCCTCTAGGTTTTATGATTTTAACAAGGCGTAACCATTTAATTTCTCAACCTGTAAAATTGTTTTTACTGTACTAACCGTGGCCAGACAGCGCAAGGATCGGGTCAAACTGCGAGAAGTTGCACCAAAGTCAAGGACAATATCAACCGGTCCTTTGCAGGCATCTTGTGTCCTCTCAATTAGCTGCTTCTCGTACAGATCTTCTGACCATTGAACCACATTCAAGCTGAAAATGATTCAGGACAAACAAATCAGAACGGATGCCAAAACTACATTTGTACTAGGTACATATCCAAAACTTATAGAATTTTGGCATTATGCCACGTCGCAAAGTTTAAGCAGTGGAAAATACATGTTGAATCTGGCACACAAAAATCTCATATTATAAGGATACAAACGTATAATGAGCAAAGATTAGTTTAGTTTTTACCCTTCAGGAGATTAAATTTCAATATAAGAACACCAGGATTTAAAATACAGTGTTTTTTTCGTAATAAAGCAGATAAAATTCAGCTGATAGAAAAATCAACTGCAAAAATAGAAAAAAACTAATTAATAATATTTGTTTTGTGGAATTGAACTATGTTATAAGTCCATAACTGACCATACATGTTTATTTTAGATAAATTCAAAGTGATATTCGAATGGTCAATTATACATAAAATTTAATACATTTTATACAATTATATAGAGATGGAGTAAACTGAAAGTTTTCTCAGACTGACAATCAATAATTATGAACCTATGACGGTTAGCTTTCAATAAATGTAAAACAACTCATGTATGGTAGATACTCATTTCAGTTATATGAAAATCTTCTTTATTTTGAAAAATGATAAAATACTCCTTATACATATTGAAATAAAATTAAAAATAAAACAATACAAACTACTTCTTTACATAGCTTACTAATGGATACAATTAAAATATCATAAATCATAAAAAGAATCGCAAAAAATGCAAGAGGCAACTGATTAAAATTACTTATCAACTCGCTGAAAAACATACAAAGTGACTTATTAATAATGAGATACATTTGATGTTTCAAAATAAATAAAAACACCTTTTAAATGTAAATAATTTTAAATTTTCATTCAAATTGTACTCATATTTTAGAGTACATACGCTGATGTTATATTGTCATGTGTTATATTGTCATAGTAAACTGATACTTGAATATGTGATAACAATAGTATCTATATTTATATAAGATTATAAATATGTAACTATGCACATATAGTATGCTGTGCTTTGTACTTTAATCGATGTCTTGCTTTAATATTCACATGTCCACCTAACACATAAAAAATAAGCTCAGTAGTCAAATGAAACATGTCAAGGTAATATCAGCCCTGCAGTCTTGTTCAACCATCACACTTTCATTGTGTGATCTAATGAAATAACCACAGTCTCTAAGAATACTTTATAGTCTGTTATATGGATAATTTATTCATTTCAATGTATTCATTTCAATTTATTAATTGCAACATTAATCGTTTGCATTGTCTAAATGGCAGATATATATAAACATATATATAAAGTTTTGATTAACACAGCTGTTCTCAGTTATTTATAAACACTACCATTGCAGTTCATTTAGGATATATAATTGAGTTAATTTACCTATTAATTGTATGATTAAATCTATTTGAAAACTATTAAATACAACATCATTAATAAGAATCCAATGGGGACAATTTACAAAAGGTAATACATTGATAATATATTACAGAGAGGCATTATTTAATTCTGTTTACAAATGTTTGTTAGGAAAGTGCATTTGTAAATAAGAATTTCATAATTTCAGTACATGAAGACATAACAAATTATTGCTCTGAAAACAGATGACTGGTATTATTTTAATTGTAGTAGATAATTATTATGTTTCAATTTACACTTGTTTTAATGGCAAATATGAAAATAACTTTTCATAATATTGTAATAATTCTTAACCACTTGTTTGGTTACAATCGCTATCAACCATTTCGCAAACAAACTCCTATAAATAAAATCAAGTCAAACTTATGTAACTTTGTAAGCATAGGGTAAATGAAAATGAGCAATCACTGCAGTGCAATCTTAAATTCAAATTAAGATTCCTATCATGGCACAGCATAACATAAATGATAATGTTTATGAAAACATATTGATCATAATTTCAAACAGCTATCTATAAATTTGATATCAGAATTATAATTTTCGGTTTTGTTAGATTATATTTTTGTGTCTAAATGAGTATATGTTTTTATTTATGAACTAAAAATAAATAAATAAAGCTTTCCTTTGTCACATATTATCTGTCTACATTTTTGTGATAGTATGATTCTGATAAAATATATATTTTCACATACATTTGACAATATGCATACTTTCGACCCTAGGGGACTATAAAACACACACATGAATGCAATTATTCAAGTAATCTAAAATAATTCTGGAAAATATTTTTCACTATTGCATCAACAAAGAGGTATCTTTAAAATCTTGGAAGAATAATGAAAATATAGGGTGGGTATATTAAAAAGAAATATTTGGTATATAAATAAAGAACCACCAGTTCTCATAATAACGGGATGTGTTTAACACTCCAGAAATTCAAATGATTAGAATTCAGCAACCAATGTTATCATATTACATAAGCATGCATTCATTATTTTGAATTGTATAATGAATAATTAACGCTTTATATCGTATATTCAAAATAAAATATTCATCAAAGTACAAGTATGCTTTTCATTAATTTACTAGTATGTATGGGTTAGGTATTGAATAATATGCCCAAATCCACAAGTTCGCTACAAGTATTTTAAAATAAGTAAAAAAAAATGTACATGTAATACCTAAGTCAAGAGTAACAGACATGTTGAAATAATGGTACTCTGTAACATTCACAGCCTATAAAAACAATGATGATGTAAATGCTATTAAATATGCCAATATAATTACAGCTCATATATTTAGAAGGAAAATAGATAATGCGCTAAATATATATAAAATCAATGATAATACGTACTCTGCTGATTCCTGAGCCAGCACCAACCCTTCATCTTTAAGTGAAGCGACTGTGATATGCACATTATTTTTGTAAGGGAGGTTTTTAAAGTGGTGAGCGGCGATGCGCAGAGTCCACAAAGCCAAGCCCCCCGTCCCGACAATCAGGATGTTGCAGTCAGTCTTGTGCTGCGGACCTTCCAAGGTCTTCTTGATGCACTCGTGAGCCGTGAACACGGCGTTCATGGCTAAGAGTGCTCCGGTGGGCAGCATCGCAGCCACGCTGAGTTTCAAGTCGTCAGGGATCGGAACGAGATACTTTAAGTCCGGCACGACTATGTAGTCGGCGTATCCGTGGGGAACTCCTTCGTACGGGTAGAGGACGATTCTCTGTCCGACTTTGATTCCGCAACTGGACTCTTCGTCGACATTGTCACCGAGAGTATCGACGATTCCGGCGACTTCGTATCCTGGGAAGAGAGCGCCGTCACGCATGCCGGCGTGGGCCGGGGTGGAGTAGGAAGAGCCGCAGTCAGCTAGTTCGTTGAGGCTCCCCAGGGAGGAGACAGAGGAGGTGCTGCAGACGGACATGGAGCGGCCGCGGCTGGCGCGGTAGCACGCGCCGGCACAGACGACGCGCAGGCGCGCGCCTTCGGGCGGCACTTCGGGCACGGGCACGTCGAACGTGAACACGCTCTCCCTGATTGTCGGCCCCGGCGACTCTATGGACACTTGACGACACAGCTTATTCATCTTGGCTTCTGAAACAAAAAAACATTAATTAACAAAAGCAATATTCGATGTACACAGTGTGAACCTTGTCATTTGAGTGGCATTGTATCTCAATATTATATCCATAAATATAAATTTATCGCGCCTAAGTAAACAAATGCAGTATCGGCTTTCATAGCCGTCTTGCAGCAAAAGAAGCAATAAACCCATTATATTTTCACATCAGCTTCACCTTGATTGTCGTCAGTTAGAATGCTGACGTAAAAAATGACAAAAAGATTTTTTAATTATTACATACATTGAACCAAAAATACTAGACTCTGTTCCTACGTATTAATTTTTACAGAATTAGAAATTATTTCAAAAATTGGATGGGAAAATTAATGCATTTAATATATTAACTTATCAACAAAATTAATCAATTGCATAGTATGTAAATTACATACCTAATGAGACGAATCAAGTTCACTCTAAAAGATCAGTCAAACTTATCATCATAATTATCGGAAAACATATCCATTAAGATAAGAAAATGTCAACCCAATACAAAACTTTTGTGGTACTCGTAGTTTAGGTAAAAACCATTCTAAAATGCCAGTTGACATTAATCCGTATTAAATTTATATTGTTTGTTTCAATAATAATATCAATATTAACTTTTTTTTAAATTTGGACTTAATTATATGAAATATCATAAATATAATATAATAATTATGCAGGAGAACGCAAGTATTTTAGATTTGACCATTCATAACAATACTCATCTAATTAATATGTTGTTGTCCATTCCAATAATAAATATACGTGATATAATAATACTGAGTTACTCGAATATGACAAATATTAAGGGTCATTATGTATGTAATACGTGCAAGAATTATATCGGCAAACAAACAACCGAGAGCCGATAAATATTATATGTATGTCAATTGAGGCACCTTTACGAAGTTTGGTCAATAAAGTGAATTTAAAAATACGATAATTATTCATCACTGACTCAGCAAGTTTCAAAAACAAAGTTCTACGTAGTATGTTTTGTTACAAAAATATTGTTGTGCAGATAAACATGTATAAACATTACACATATATTTTTTAACAAACAACATTTTCAAGTTCGCCCACAACGTACGACGTACGAAATGTAAACAAATATTTTTGAAAGATTGGCAGAAATAAAAAAACAGCGTCCACAAACTCCAAAACATAAATTTTCTTTCAAGGCGTTAAATTTACATAGGCATGTTGAAGAAAAGTTAATTAATAGTTACATGCATTCATTGCAAATGATTAATTGATATGGTTTATGTCGTTACTGTTTTAATGCGTGTTTATAAATAGCGAACTTGTATGTTTACTCAATATTGCTTTAACGATCGCTACTAAATAAAAGAGATAAACTTTACCTTCGATTCAAATATGTTTAGAACTGTTTATTCTATATCACTTATATATAAACATTACTTGGGAGTCAAAATGGTTTAAATGTGTTTATCGTATTTCAATAACATTGTTCTGCAACACGAGCAAGGATTTTGATTTTCTTGTAAATAGTTTTATATCAATCTGTTAAGCCTGCGGTAAACACCAAATTCGTGAGAATTTTACAGCAATGATACAACACCGTTAGAATGCAACATTACCATTTACAATAGCAAACTCGAAGAAGTGGAGATAGAATGTGAGAATATACGTTTTATCTAAATGAACCATAATAATGGGTGGGAATGTGTGGACCGCCAGGGAGACAGATTTAAGTCACTGTATATCTTAAGTTTAATACAAGAATGATCATGAGAAAGGAAAATAATTTTCAGAATAACAAAATAAGGGGGGCGATTATTTTTTGGCCATGTATGTGCATTTTTTTGGTTTGCAAAATATTTTCGTAGAATTACCTGGAACGCAACGATGATTGTATATTTTTTTCTCACAATCGAGTTGCCAAATATTTTCATAGAAGTACTGAAAACGTCAAAAAATGGTGTTTTTGTTTGAGGGCAGCAAAATAGTGGATCGCCCCGGGTGACAAAATAAACCCTTGTTACGCTACTAGCGTATGTTCTATAATAATGGACTATTTACGTTGCTATTCTCTGTAACATTGCCATTCGCTTATAAGACCTGAGAAGCGGTTCGCAGTGTTTCGTAAACTGTTAATGTATGCCGCGCTGTAATTCTATAAATATTCACATTGGCGGATCAACTCCGCACGATCCTATCCATCATTGTCTAACCAAGATTCATATGGGCCGCAATTTCTTCGTCAACCTCTATTTAATGGTATACTCGTTTATACAATTAAATATTTTTTTGCTATTCAAATAGCAAGACATTCAAAGCCACGACATCAAATACGAAATTTAAAAAAAAAAACTTTAACATCAATCGTTTAGTTTAAAAATTATAATTGTTTAAAATTATTGTTCAAATTGTTATTTTGTGTTTTTAATAAATTATTTGCATCATTTTATATACACTACGTTAAAGTAATGGAAGCCGATTACGAGAAGAAGAAAAGTGCGCGTGTACTTGGAAATTAGAAATGAACGTCGATTAGCGCCTTTATCTTGAAATCTGTTTATCAAGCGTTTCAGTTGTGACTATTAGATCGTTTTGCTTATGTGACCTAGATTATGTGTAATTTTTTGATACTTTTATTCATTTACTTATCAATAACTTCCCATTAAAAAATCCTTCAATTGTGCAAGTAAATATAACTCGGATTTAATTTAATCACATCAATGTTCAGATTGTGTACTCGTATGTACCACTATAATAAAAATGTAGTTTCCCGGCAATTTTCCGAGGAAGCAAATAAACTCTCTCAGCAATAATATTTTTTATAATTAATAATACAATAAGGATTGTCAGTGCCAAAGTATAATTAAATAAAACTATAAAAGTTTTATTGACAAATTCAAATGTTTACGTGAATGCAACTACGAAATAAAATATTTTGCGAATATTTATTTTTATTATATATCATTCTTATTTGCCAGAAATATAGAATGATATTTTTCTTTTCGCATCAAAAACCTACATAACTTTCTGCCCTCACGTAATCCTTGCACTCGAATGGTACTCCCATCAGATTCTAAGCAGCCTTTAGTAATTCAGTATTCTAGCTACGAGTAACATCAAAAAGGTTCAGCAACAAAACATTTTTTTATGTTAAAATATTTTATTATAAGATAATTGTATTTTTTAGGCTGCGAAACCACCCAGTATCATACATGTTTCTGTTATTAGATCACCAACTTACGATATGTAATTTTCTACAGCTACGACCCTACTTTTGAAGTATTTTTTCATGTCATGCTGGTGGAGAACACAAAATGAAAGCAGGGTGTCAAAATACGGATTTTCCATTCGTATGTGATTGTATAAACAACTTACGACCAATAAGTGTAGAAAAATACTCTCATTGATTTTAGAACAAATTAAATTCAGATGTAGAGTTGGGATAGGTTGCGTTGGTTTAATTTAAATTAGCGTGGTGATAGGTACATATAATTACGACCAAATATTTTTCAGAAACATCTATCGACGCCGCATTATTGTGACTTGGCTTGGAAATTACTTCAAGTGTGTAAATGGCATTTATAATTGTAAAATTTGAAATCAGACAATAAAAAACATTTGAGGATAAAAAATGATCAGTTACAACTTAGTCATGATTGTATAAAAGTTTTTAAACGTAACTGCAGACAATTTTCCCAATTCCTGAAACATACGTTAATCATCCATTTTTTTTTTCTTCTGAAAGTACGTAAAAGCGTTTTCATTTATTCGGCGTAACATACTCCTTTATTATACTCGTAAATACATACAATTGAACATTCGTGTTATTGTTTGAGCAGAAAAAAATAAGGATGAAGTCATTGTGTCTTATACAAATAATATACTTTTTAAAAACAGTTTCGTAGCATTTGTATAAATAAAATAAGTCGTTAGTGACCTAACATTGAGTGACGTGGATACTGGACGAGGTAGAGCAGATCCCACTGCTAAACTAGTTGTAAAAAAACGTCTTCTGAATTGAAACATTATTTTCAATTTACATAATATGTTATGAACGAAATTTTGTACTTTTTGTATAAGTTTGTAAAAAAAAAAATCTTTGCATTTGATGCAAAATATCAATTTAAGTAAGACTTAACATTTAATAATAAACAATTCTTAGTTAAACGGTATAATTATAATAGTATTTTTAATTTAGTTTCATATGTTTAAAAGTAATCAGTTTTGTTTCATTATTTATGAACGCTTTTCATATCTCTAAACTCTAAGAGGTAGTCTTGAGTGTAATAATAAAATTATATTATTATTATATAATTTATTTCTTTCATATTTAATTTCTTTCAAGTCTGGTTGTTTCTATTGCGACCAAAAAAATATGGTTCATGTCCTCGCCACGTGTTACAAGACAATACTGATTTTATTGTGATTAACTTCCCAAATCATAGTACCGGCTAGACCACGGGTCGTCAACCTGGTCAGTACCGCCCACTAGTGGGCGATACGGGCTTCCGTGGTGGGCGGTGGGCGATTTTTAAATCTCCTAGATTCCTTCTAGAATTTTTTCCACCCATATACTGAATTGAAATATAGCGAGGTTGGTGGGCGGTAGGGAAATTTTACCATAAAATATAGACAAAAGTGGGCGCTAGGCATAAAAAGGTTGACGACCCCTGGGCTAGAGACATACAGTTGCTCCAACCCTCAAGGCTTTGTCGTCATTGTGACTATTCGACACTGCGCAGCTGACAGGACGAGGTGAATGGCCAGGAACCAAGGGGAGTTCCGACCAGCGATTTAAGTCATCCATACTCTCCATCAAATGAAAGAATCCTTAAAAAATTAAATCTACTCTCATCGCTTAAAATATAAAGTTAATATAACATACACGTGTGATAGAATATGGTTCAATATTTTTGTTGCTTAATTATCTTGCTTTATTTCAGGAAAGCTTTGAAACTCTCTTTCATTTTCATCTGTACTTCTCCTCTCTTAAAACCAATACAAATATACATTGCACTAATATTTTTCGACAAAGACTAGGTTTTTTTCCGGTGAGTATTTATTTTAAAATACAGTCAAGGATTAGTCGAAAACATTAGCTGGATATCTTGATACTGATCAATCAAAATTATTGATGTGATGAAGCAAAAAACGAAACTCATCCGTTTTTTATAGATTATAGTTCGATGTCCTCTTAGCGTTGTAACTAACTTTACACAGTGGATTAAAATATATAATCATTCGGTTGTTACTAACCGACGGCTATGGTTTTTTTTAATACACATATTTTTTTATAATGTTGAAACATAAATAAATAATTCTTCACTTACAATAAAAAATGCTATTTTAAAATTATGTTCATAGTTATCCTATGGCCTTGTGGACCTGATTCTCCTACCTAAATTAAAAATTAAATCATGTTATTTGTATATGATTAAAAAAACATACGCAGTAAAATTAATTAAGGATATCAAAAACTTCCATCTTTTAAGACACGCAAATTTAATGCAAAATAATGAAAAATAAATTACACGATATGTATATTTAATTTAAAATGGAGACTATAAATATTGTAATTGCGATAAAAAAAATCTGACAAATTAAAATATATAATTGTGTGGATAAATTGAATATTCCTGTTTTACAAACCAGTCAAACAGCAAAAGGAATGCCCAAGGGACACTGCTGAAGAAAATAAAAAAGTTTTGGCGGCCCACGAAATGTTTTTATAAAATAACAATTCAATGAACTCATTACTATAAATATATTCGTAGATCTACCGCCAAAAGTGAGCGAATTTTTTTTTTCTAATAATTTGCGTGCATGTACATAGTTTCAAAAAACAATAAATTACATATTTGATCGAATTATCTATTCTTTAAATATATATATATATACATATTATGATCAAACCCTAAATACTTTTCCACTGCGTTGACTTGATGTGGGTAATCAATAGTATTGTCAAAATAAATTCACGACAATAACATTTGTAGACTGTTGGGTCAGGAAAAGGGGTTACATAAACATCAAATTTAAGAGACTCCCTTGAAGAGAGCTTATGCATTCAGTTTGCCCTTACTGCGCATGAAGGTCGTCTGTATAAAGATGAAATTATTATTCTCACAATAATACATCGAAATCAACGGGTTATCAAAATAAACAGATGTAGATTTGAATATAAAAATATACTGCAACAAAAAGATTAGCATATGATAGCACGTAATATACCTACCTCATTGAAACTAGCTAAAATTACACACATTTAAATATACTTATTTAGTTTATTGTCAATTCAAGAATTTGAATTTTTATTTTACTTAAATACGTTTTAATCAATTTAATCATAACAATTGTAGATGATAAAACCGAATTATTTTGGACAATGCCGTAATAATGAAAAGATGACAGACACAAATAAAGAAAACGCTTACATCAAATCTGCAGTTGATCAAACAGTCTATCCCCTGGTTCACATACAATAACAACAGTCTTTTGAATAGCCTATTTTTATTTTATAGAAAAACGAATAAACAATGAACACAAAATATTGCGTTTCACACTCGACTTACGAACACCACACTCGAGTCGCAGTCGCGGCGTCACTGGCTGCTTGCGTTCATCTCACCGATATAGAGACTAGTGATGCTTGCAGCCAACGAACTATACAAAGTGAACTACATATTGCGTTTCGTTCTCGGTCAATTCTACGCATCTGAATAAAAAAAACGACGTCCACACGTCGGCCATCCGCTTTGAGAATCAAATATTCAAATACGTACCTGATGTAGGAAAATAATAAAATATATATTGTTACCGGCATTCTGTATTTTGCATACAATGTATTTTGTCATTATTGTGGGAACACATGGACAAGATACCTATAAAAGATTCAGAAGAAAGAAGAATGTAAAATTATATAAATTCGAAATACAATTTACTTTTCAATTGTAAAATGAAATGTCTTATCGACAAACTGTGGCAAAACAATACTTTACTTAATTACAGTTCAACCCATAAGTTTTAAAGAAACCAGACGCATTCCATCGATATTATTTACTTTTGTCGTTCATGCTTTGACAAAGGAGTACTTCTATGTCCGATAATATTCTAACAATGTTGATGGACATTGTGGTGAGGGCTGGTCTTGAGATGAGCCATTTGCTTATTTTCTTTGTCGGTGGATGAAAAGATTGCCAGAAAAAAACTCTTTCCAGGAAACACCGTGTGAATGTTTTTTTTTATGCTGCTGTCCTAGGTCGTTATTAATACTTATGTTTACTTCAATAAACATTCATTTTTCCAAAATTAATCTTTCAGTATGATCCAGGTGCTTTATTAAGTTAATAACTTATTGTATACACAGAACATTATTTTTTACACTTAAATTATTGTACTTTCCCCTATAATGATTATTCTGGTGCTCCTCTTAGTAAACCTTATAAATCATAAGTGCTTCGAGGCCCCAAAACAAAATAGTTATAAATAATCATTTTTATAAAATGAAATGTATTTAAATAGCATAAAGTAAAAGCGGTTAAATTGTTTATTTTATTATAAGTTTAGGTCAGAAAGGTAAAGTCGGGGACTACCCTGGGCAACACTATTATAGTTATGCCACTGAAGTTATGTGAAAGTAGAAATCAGATCAAAACATGGTATTATTATGTGTTAAAATGAAAAAATGACATTTTTATCTATTAAGCTAATTTTCACCCTCTGCTTCATAAAATGCAAAAGCATTTTTTTACTCTTCAACATTGAATGAAAGTTGTAATATTTAAATAGAAGTACAAGTATACATCTAAGGCAAATAAATTACTTAGCAAATTATTATGGTTTTCCATGAGTTAAAAAAATACAAGGACAGGCATGCGCTTGCTATTTCTAATTGGTAATGATGGATTCAATAATATAAAATGACACAATGTAAGGAATGTGTTTTATGAAGACATTTGGATCCCATTGTTTTACTCTAAGGTGCTACATTATTCTTATTGTCTGTAATTATCATCTCAAAAGTTATTAAAATATTGTGCAAAAAAAATATTTTATTATTAAAATCAATGTAGATAAAAGGACATACCTCTTGCACATACTCAAAAACCTGCACAGACAAGCAAGGACAACCACAGTCCAACATGACTTTCGTGAAGGTATGCTCCTTAGAACATACTCATTACGACGCTCGTGGAGGTACGCTTCTTGGAACATACCCACCGTACACGATTCTCCGACATGAAGCTCGTGAAGGTACGTTAGGCTGACGGCTTAACTACCTCCAGACACCAACTCATCACTAAGTCATCAACCCTGAAGAAGACCCCTGCAATGGCGGTCGAAATATTGGAAATTATTAATTCGCCACATACGGCTAAACCCAAAAGCCACAATATCGTAGATAAAAGGAGTTTAAATTTTTTAACAATCATTAGGCCCTACAATATTTCTACAATCTTTAATCTGACATACCTCTCCAAAAATGTATGGTTGTCTTCTAAGCATTTTTTTCTTTTCATGTACGTTCCATATTTGGAACATATGGTGATTACAAATTGCTGCCACTTACTTCCGTCAGTTAACATTGTCCATACCTTGCCCCAAGACACCTACACCCTAAGTTTCACCAAAAAACATGTATAGTTCTCAACAACCTCTAGGACAAGAGCCCGGGTACACGAGACAGCACTCTAGTAACGAAGGTATATTTTTGGGTGATTTGTTTACCACATTTTTTAAGATCGGATGATGAGCCTTACATTCCCAAGGCATGGACCATTTGGTAATAAGAGGTGCCTCAACCTATTAGGCCATAGCCCTCAGTCAAAAACTTTAGTTCCAATAATTAAATAATCTCTTTTATCATGCATAAAGAAAATAAAATATAGATACAGCATATTATAAAAACTATTTGAGTGAAAGGAATGTGATATTGAGGTTAATTTATTTTTATTTTCAAAGATAAAAATAATATTGTCAGCTACATTTCCATTTTATAAAACAAGTGACCTGTGCTTACAGTTTGTCAAGAGAATGTTTTACACTATTTGAGTATTTTTAAAGAAAAAGACGCACTCATTCCTCTTCTTCATGCTTAATTAATGAAAGAATTTTTTTTTTGCATTTTTTTATTTAGAAATAAAATTCATGAGAAAACAAATATTAAATGAAAAACACAAATGGATACAATGCGAACAAGATATCAATTATTATGAAATAAATAATACTTACAACATATTTTTAAATTATCAGTGTTAAAAGATTTTAATATAGTTTAATATATATTTTTAAACCTACTCAAGTCTCAAAAATTTACCAAAACTAAAATTCTATTTTGTATTATTTAAAGAGCCATTAACATTAAAGCTCTCAAGGCTATTTATTGTTCATTCAATCTATCATTTGTCAACAATAGGAGTTTCAAGCTCGAAGTCCTAGAGATTTGTATTATAATAGTAACTATCTTTAAGCAAAATATAGTTTTTACTTCTTTAATTTTATTTTGACAAAAATAATTATTTATTGAATTGTAAAAAAGAAAGTGATACATTAAAACCATTTACATAAAAACTATGCAGGCGTAATTCATAACAGAAATGAATTAGGAAAATTAAATTGAATTAAGACAAAACAATTCATCATTTTATTCAATATATAATATAACATATATTTCACTGACAAAATTTTGTGAAAAAAAAGTTTATATATAATAATAAGATTATAAATAATAATAATAATTCATATAATTATAATTTTAGTGTTATATAATAAGTGCCATACTACAGGGCAAATTTGGGAAACTTAAAAATAGGTACTAAAATGTTTTTGAATATATCACATTGACTAACATTATGTCGGGTGACTCAAAGTACACCTATCCCCCGATTTACACGGTAGATACGTTCCTGAGAAAAACGTGTAAATCGAAAATTAAAAATTTTCAAGTCAAAACCGTGTAAATCGAAAAGCTTGCAGAAAATTCATAATTTTGCTATTTAACAGTTGTGATTTTTTTCAATATTTTTAGGTGTACACAGAAATAAAAATAAAATGCATTGACAGGTTAAAATATGTAATATATTACGGAAACACTGTTTTTTTATTTAATTACAATACATACATTAAACAGAAGAACAAAAAATAAAACCAAAGGTGTTTTATTATCCTTCATCACTATCAGAAATTACTCTCATTCTTTTTTTCGGAATCGAAGGTTGGAATTCACTTTCCTCACTCGAAGTTATTTGTGCCGATTCGATGTTTGAAGCAGAAATATTTACATTCTGAGAGGTGGTAATAAAATCGGTTATTAACAATTGCTTCGAATTTTTTGTAAGATCTTTGTAAACTTCTTCATATTGAGCCAAGCAGCGATTTATGTCACGTTGTAAAAGCGTGTAAAAGCGAAAACGTGTAAAACAAGTACCGTGTAAATCGGGGGATAGGTGTATTATGGAAATGGAAACTTAAATGTTACTTTAAAACAAATTGACTTTTCTGGCAAGTAATTATCAGTGAACCTTTAATATGATCATGTATCATAATGCACGCCAATATGGTATAAGAGACTAGGATAGCTGGATTATACAAAAATATTATATTAAATGCACTGTTGATATCAAGGATGTACAGCACATAGTCAACTAGGCCAGCTCGTATGCTCGTGACTCACTGACTGACACACTTACATTTTTCAATAAATATTGCAATATGGATAAAATTTGACAATTGAAATAATTATTTTTGTACATAGAGGAGTCCATTATTATAAAATAATTATTGTATAATAAAAATTGGGAAAACTTAAGACCCACATATGCATAAATAGTTTCCACAACACATGGTCTTACAAAATAAAATGAATAAGAGATAAACAGCACAAAATGTAAATGAATATTTTAATACTTGACTTAATGTGAAAATCAATTTAAATAGAAAGATACACATTTGTTACTCTTCTATGTATGTACACCCAGTCCTTTATTTTGCGACTTTTTTTTAATGCGATCTTTTAGGACGGCACCATTTATTTTAAAACACAATTTACTCCTTATGCCTTATTCGCCATTTTTTTCCTATCTTTTACATAATAAATGTGTTAAGAGAATTGATGAATTTACACAAAATCATGTGATTAAAATCTGTCCAAATACTTGTTTTAATAAAACCAATAAATTAAAATAATATTTTTATTGAAATCTGCATATACTATAGTTAATGGGTTATTGTCAATTCATAAAAAAAAAATAGTATGTATATATATATATAGGGCAGGGAGCATTAACTTAAATTTTTAATTTAATAATAATAAATTAAACATCATTTTTACAACAACAAAATACATATTACTATAAGGGTACAATACAAAAAATAAAAATAGACAAATTATAACAAATATGACAAATATTAATTTACTATGATCTCAATAATTTTATCTCAATTAAGTATTCATGAATAATTATTTCAAAGTTTCATTTTGGGAACTTTCTGCCCACGAGCCGCAAATTTTGAATGTTAATTATTGTAGCAACTGGTCATGACACCCTTATTATCACGTGAAGAGGATTGGATGTGCATACATATTATACGATATAGAATATAAAGGTAACATACTAAAGTTGTATCATACATCCATGACTACAAATGTATGGTGTATCGTTTCTTCCACAATGTAATAAATTTATAACAGATACCTCATAGTTAATAAAATAACCTTAAACCTAACAAATGGTATTTAAAAAATATGTTTCAATAATAAGAATAAGTTCATTTATCTTGTGACAAAAAATTAACAATTTAAAATATAACAATATTACTGCAATATTTGAAGTCTAATTTCAAAAACAAGTATTATAGTCCTTTGCTGTTTATGTAAACCTAATTATCTTAATTAATTAACTCAGTCTTGGTAATGAAAAAATTGTGAACGAGCACAATTTTTTAACCTATAACTTTTTACCGATTTAGGATTTACATAAAATGCAATGTGTTCATGGCATAGGAGCAACAACCTCACTTACCTGATAAAAATGGCGACTTAAAAATAAATACACCAATCTATGGTAGTATTCAAAACTCAAATGAAAAATTCAATAAATTAGAATCTTTATATTCTATTGAGTATTAAAAATATTTTATGCTGGTCTATTGGGTTTTGTTTGAAATGCTTTTTTTGATTGGACGTTACGAATCCAAAGAAAGGTTGAAAAAAAATATTGTATTCAGTTAGACATTCTCTGTTATTAACAATATAGCTAAGTAATCCAATATGTAGTATATGTTTACATTTTTGGATAGTAGCAAAATTTAATAACCAACAAATCGCATCAGAAGATTTCACTATCCCTAAAGAAAGCCTTCCAACTGGCAAGAACCTCGAGTGGCGGACTTGGAAATCCCTGAAGAGATTTATATCCGGAGGTGGTAGAACAAAGGACAACCTCTCGCAGTGGGGAGTGCTTCGGCAGGGAGAGTCACTGATCTGTGACTGTGGAGACCTGAAGAACGCCTCACACCTAAGATGTGCCCGACTAGCTGCACATCCTAACAGTGGGCAGCACACAGGCCATCTGTGTTATTAGGCGGAATCAATTTGACAATTGATCGCTGACAGGAAGAAAATATGCTTAGATAAAATCAATACTTCCCCACCAAATATTGCAATCATAAAGGCAATATATTGAATAAACTAGAATAATTATTAAAATTTCCACTTAGTCTAATATAAAAAGTAACTACAAATATTTTATAATAATGTAGTAATAATGTTAATTGCAAATATTACAACATAACCACAATGAAAGGAAAAAATGTGAAAACAAAAACATAACATAACATAACTTAAGAGTAAGAGTAATCCACATTTTTAATTGGGTGTATATTTTGTGAAAAATAGTCAACCAATATCAAGTTAAAATAGTCAACCAATATCAAGTTAAAATAGTCAACCAATATTAAGTTAAAATAGTCAACTAATACCAAGTTAAAATAGTCAACCAATATCAAGATAAAATAGTCAACCAATATCAAGTTAAAATAGTCAACCAATATCAAGTTAAAATAGTCAACCAATATCAAGATAAAATAGTCAACCAATATCAAGTTAAAATAGTCAACCAATATCAAGTTAAAATATTCAACTAATACCAAGTTAAAATAGTCAACCAATATCAAGTTAAAATATTCAACTAATACCAAGTTAAAATAGTCAACCAAATCAAGTTAAAATAGTCAACCAATATCAAGTTAAAATAGTCAACCAATATCAAGTTAAAATAGTCGAACAATATCAAGTTAAAATAGTCAACCAATATCAAGTTAAAATAGTTAACAAATATTAAGTTAAAATAGTCAACTAATACCAAGTTAAAATAGTTAACCAATATCAAGTTAAAATAGTCAACCAATATCAAGTTAAAATATTCAACTAATACCAAGTTAAAATAGTCAACCAATATCAAGTTAAAATATTCAACTAACACCAAGTTAAATTGTCAACCAATATTTAGTTAAAATAGTCAACTAATATCAAGTTAAAACAGTAAAATAAATATTATTCAAATATACAAATTTAAAACGTAAAATATGCGATTTTTCGTTGGTGGTGGGAAGTATCAAATTTGGTACAGTAGTAAACATATCAGACAACCATAAACTTAGTTTTTAAAATTCTATAAACCTAGTTACCACAGATAAACCATGAAATTTGAAAATATGAATAAAAATGTTTAAAACAAATTTATTTTTAACATTTTTTTTATTTAATTGATTTAAATGTTTTGAAACGAATTTATGAAAGCATTTCTGACCCTCAAAAACCAGTCTTCAGAATGTTCTCAAACCAAACGTATATATTAAACTGAGAACCTAGTTAAAATAAAACCTCGCCATTTTTTAAATTGAATGTTTTTTGAGGAGGGTCATTAGTGATCACAGGCAACACAAGCACCTGGTGCATTGAATGAGAGGACCATGAGTTTTGTTTCTTCTGTGCCATTTCTAGAGCCGACAGCACAGACTAGCTTAGTGGGGGTGGCTCTAATGCGCCACACAACACCACCAGATCCTCCAGACCCCAGGGACACCAGGTTGCGGATGAATTCACCAGTCTTCAGATCCCAGAGTTTCACAGTTCCATCGTCAGATGACGTGATCACAAAACGGCTGTTGGACTGAAGGCAGGTTACTGCCGACTGATGTTTGTTAGGACCTAAAAATATTACAAGTGGAGGATAAATAATGTCAAAACAGAGATGGTGGCGGTGGCAATCTGAGTTATCAAAAAGCACTGGATGGATTAATTTCACTCATCTTATATACCATGATATAGAAATAATATATTTTAAGAGGATTGAGAATTATAAATGGATTAATTACTCAATTTTGAACAAATCTATATGAAGATACATTAGCTGAGATAACAATATTCAGTGAATAATAAATATTCACTAAAATTTATTTGACACCAAACAAATGAAAACGAAACCTCTAAGAGTTCACTGCGCAACAAATTAATGAAGTAATAATGAAAATTGTTGAGATATGTTGAAAAAGATTGTTGTAATCATTTTAATTTACTGTCAATAATGTCTTTTTCATAATGGTGCCTTGCAATTTGACATGCACCCAATCTGAAGGGGAGCATAAAAATGCATGAAAAACTCAACTCAAAATATTGCATAAGAAGTACGAAAAACATATGAAGAAACAAAATCTGTTCTTCAAATTCATACATAAAAACATATACTTGCATGTCTATTCAAGTAATTATTTACAAACAATTCATGTTTGTCTTTTATGTGAAGGTAATGGAAAGGGTGTTGGTTATCAGAACGGCTTTGAAATAATAATAAATTATACATTATTGAATTAATCTCCCATTTCATGGAAATCATAGAACATGCATTATACAAGAGATTGTAAAAAAATATCTTTTGAAAAGGTTCTATTTTACGAGTATATGCTAATTTTTATCAAAATGTAAACAGAAAATGTGATACCTGAAAGTGTGTGAAGGCATTGTCCGCTGATTATATCCCAAACTTTCACGGTGCTGTCAGCATTTCCAGAAACCAAAATGTTGGACCTCAGCTCCATACCCGAGGTGAGGGACTGGTGTCCTCTCAGAGTGTGCTTCACAGTGCCAGACTCCACATCCCACACAATGATAGTAGTATCCAAAGATCCACTCACAACGTGAATACCATCAAACTGAAATAAACCATTAATAGTTTAATGATCAATATAATTCATTGTGGAATTGCATATTGATAAAATAAATATTTAGAATTAATTTTACAATTTTATTTGAAACCTCATGTTTTGGATTTCGAGAGTTACATTTAAAAATTATATTTTAGAAATTAAGCTATTTATTGTGGAACACATTATTAAATTGCCTTTCACATAATTTAAAAAAACAATAATTCTAAGAACATCAATAGTAATAGAGAGTAAAAATATTAAATATACAATAATTGACTTTGACTTAATAAAAAAACAGGATGAGTCTGCCACGAAATAACTGTCCAGAATGCAATGTTGCATTATGTATAACAACTTGTTTCAAATATCACCTTACTGCATTATAAGGACTTAACCTTTGACATATAAACGTCTTATTTTACTTCATTTTTCTTTTTATTGAAGACAGATATGGATTTATTTGTTACTTTCACATTTTGGATAAAAAGAAAAGTGAACCTGGAAAATTCTGATTTCAATTACTTTTTATATTTTTTTAAATTGCAATAATAATAATACTTTGTTATGAATCGATAATTTATAATATTTTTTTATTCTCATACCACAACACAATAAAACGCAATTATTAGTTGGTTAACTAATGGTGATTATTACTAGACATTTTACTTACAATTGTTAGTTTATCTGCCAGGTTGACCTTCCCAAAGCAGAATAAAAAAGTTTTTTTACTAATTTACTTGCATATTATGGGTATATGGACGAACTGACCTTCATGTCGTTCACCAACAAGATGAATGGATATGATATCAAGAGTCATGCAGGAACGAGGTGGACGGTGTAAGCGAAGAATCGGGTTAAGTGGAGGAACTGTTTGTGGATGAAGAAGGGTGGGTAAGATGATGATATGGTTATTAATAAATAATTCATATCAAAATGTTTATGATTTATCCAAAAAAATATCTTGAAATAGAATAGTCATCCAAATACATTAGATAGTTATTAATCTGTAGAGTATACATAAATACTAAAAATTATACAAAATACAAAGTACGATTGCGGTCCGATAAGTACTTAGAATCACCGCCTGATGGCGCCACTATCGCAAGAGGAATTTACTATTGTGTAATACATTTTCGTAGACAGCTACTGTCGAAATTTCAGCCGAATCAGACTCGTAGATTTGTTTTGACCACGCATGGAAGCGGGCGTGTCCGCAGATTTTAGAAAAATGGAGGATAACATAACAAAATCCACGACCTCTTATTGACAGACCGCATGGGTCATATCCTGCATGAAATTTAAGGCATGAGAAAGCTTTCAACACGATGGGTGGTGCGTTTGCTCATTCCGGACAATAAGCGCAAGAGAGATACCACTTCAGTGCAGTTTTTGACGCTGTTTAAGTGCATAAGCTGCGTCTTTTCATGATCGTCGACTAAACATGGATTCACTGGTACACACCAGAGACCAAGGAACAGTCAAAACGGTGGACTTCACCCACAAAGACAGTTTTTTTTTTTTTTTTAACTCTTTCCACTCCAATGTCGAGTGTCACTCAACATGCGATGTTTCCACCAGCTCCAATGTCGAGTGTCACTAGACATAGGGCACTTGGTGTAATTTTTAAGAAAAAAAAATTTATTACTTTTTTTGATGCACATTTGAAGGAGGTACTATTTGACAAGCTGTGTAAGTATTTTAGAATGTTGGGGCCCTTAGCGGCTACCTGATGTAAACAAAAGAATGGTGTATTTCGGCGAGTAAAACAAAACAGTTACTGTTGCGCCGAGGTGTAAACATATGTTGTCCGTTTGTGTTATTTTTCATGATCATTTCATCATTTTACAGTTTGTTAGTATTAATATTGAAATGATATAGATGTACATTATTTATTTACCTCGAAAAAATATATTCAGCCAAAATCAAGTCGACTATTTGCTATTTTCAGCATTTTATCCCTTACCATGCAAAGGTGACTATTGGCGTTATGGTTAATAGGTGTGTTTGTTTTATGAACTTTATTGGAATTAGTACAGTTGATACATACGGGAGTCTCCATGCTCTTACATTTTGTATGATTGTGGCTACCTGCACAGTGCAAGCAGATGGGAGGTTGGGTCTTGGCTAGACATCTTGCTGCTGTGTGTACAAACTTCTGACAGAGGAAACACTGCATTAGTGGGTTGCAGTCCTCTATGCTAACTCGGTTGTAGCCTATGTTTTTTTTTTTTCTCTATCAGGTGTCTTCTTATGGTAGGAGTTGCTTGAATTATATAATTAGTGGTATCCCACTCTTTTCCATCATTGTTTTTCTTGATCTTTAGTTCTTTTATCAATTTTATTTTTGTCGCGTCCTCTTCATTCAGTCCGTTTTGGTCACGATGTTACTGATAAGTTCTTTCTCACTAATGTATTTTTGGAGCCTCTTTATGATTAGGTTAGGTAGTTTTTTTTATTTCCTCAGCCGTAACTTCGACACCGATTTTTTTGTTTATTTCTTTAAATAGTGAGTTTGCTTCCTCTTTTGTTGCGCAAATGATTAGGTTTTTATGTTCACCGATTTTTTTAAAGCTAATGATACCCATTTTCATTTTATTTAGGTTTATTTTTTTTGTAATATTAGTTTTGATTGTTTCGGCACTTGCACTCTTTTTTGATTCAATTATAATTGCATGTTTTGTGTCTTGTTTAGTTTTGTAGTTTGTTGGATCATTATGTGTACCTTTTGTTATTGTTGCTTAGGAAATATGAGTTTTTGTTAGCTCTTCAATTTTTTTTGAATGCTCCTTATTGTTATTAATTATTTCTTTTTGCAGATCGATTATCCTTCTTTGCAGTTCAATTGTTTGTGTTTTTATTATTTCTTCAATCTCTATTGAAAAAAAATCTAGTTGATTTTTTATTTTGTTGTCCTTTATTGAGCTGATCTTACTGATCAGCTCTTTGGTGTTTAATATTATTTCTTCCATCTCCATGGCATTGCTTTGGGTGGGTATGTTTTCTAAATATCACTTTTTTCAATTTTTATTTTAATCAAATTTTATTCTCTCTTATTGTTACACACACTGAATTAACAGGAGCCAAACTATTTCGCGTCCACTCTCTGCGGGAGTTGAGCGATGAATGAGTTTGTTGGGCAGATTTGAATTGCAGAAAAACCAGCCCCAATTGGCGAAGAAAAAAGTGCTCTTCCATCATGCACCACAACGCACCGACTCACACCTCTGTCCTCGCCACGGCCAAATTGGGCTACAAACTGCTGCCCCATTAACCGTATTCTCCAGACTTGGCCCCGAGTGACTGCTTTTTGTTTCCAAACTTGAAAAAATCACTGGCCGAGCAAAAAAGACCTCCTTCGCAGACATTGAGAAAACATATATTTCAGACGGTTTAAAGAAGTTGAAGCATTGCTTGGTCAAGTGAATCGAGCTAAAGGGAGACTATGTTGAGAAATAAATTGCCACCTTTCCACAATTTTCGTTTTTCTTTTGTAGGCTAAGTACTTGGATCGGACCACCCTCGTATTCCCCACGATATTTTATGGATGCGTAATTTTTATGGTATATTTACATGAACTGATATAAATATATGTACATAATTTAAATTATATGTAAGTATAATTCAAAAAATAATAAAAAACAAATTATCAAAGTGTAATGTAAATAATAAATGTAAAAAAAATAGTCATAATATAATAGAAGGACTGTATGTGATTGATTTGACTTATGAATGAAGAAATAATATTTTTCAATATTACAAAACGTCCTGTTGAGTAGTGACAAGTGCAGGGCTTTTACAAATACACTTCACTCAAAGAAATGAAAAATAAGATAGTTTTAACAATAGTAGGTTATTATTCCAATTGTTGATATCATTGTACCGCTAAAAAGATTGCCTCACCTGTAAACTGTAGACCCTGTTAGTATGGCCGGCCAGGGTCTGCATACACTCTCCGGACTCAGGATTCCACACCTTGATGAGGTAGTCATACGCTCCGCTCACGACGAAGCGGCCATCGTACTGGGCGCAGCGCACAGCCGCCAGGTGCCCGACCAGCACCCGCAAGCAGCGCCCATCAGGCACAGACCAGATGCGAAGTGTTGCATCACGGGAACCAGAGACAACTCTGCAACAACAAAATCACACCATCAAGATATCCTTTTCTTTCTATCATCTCAACTTAACAGATTCTTGATAACGGACTTGTCCTGATATATCATCCACAGCAAATTAAAAATGTTCACAATAGGAAAACAAATTTAAAGACACAGTTTCCTTCTTAGCACACAAAAAATTGTTTATGTCCTATAAATAATTTTTTATGCTACCTTCAAATGTGAGATACGTCCTGTATCTCACATTTGGTGGTAGCGATTTGTTCATGCTGAATTAAGTTACACATCAGTGTTGCCGAAACTTAGCTTAAACTAGTCTTCGCGACTTCAGTGCCTCGGAGACCTTATTTTAGGGACAGCCAAACAAGAAATAGGAACACCATTACACTATCTCAATACAACATTGTTTAAAAATATGAAACCCAGCATTGTGTAATATAACAAAGAAAAACGCCACAGCTAAATGATACACTTTTTTCAGTGCAATGACAAAAAAAATACATTTTCATTGTACACTGGCTGCCTCAATGAATCAATTGTTTTCATATTTTCAATTTCTTTCATAATAATTGTATTAAGTATTTTTTGATCATTTTACCCATTAAACATGGAATTTGTGATTTATTCGATACAATCTTGCAAACTTTAAACATTCATTTGATAAACAAAATAAACATTTCAGGGATCGAGTACATCATTTTTTTTGCAAAGTACAATACATTGTTATTTAAAAAAAAAAACATTAATGTGTTAATGAAATAACAAATATGTACAACATGTACTTGGCAGAGCTCTGGGAGCAGAGATGTCTTGGGACAAGGCAAGGATAATGAAAGCTGACCGAATTGTGAGGGGGAAATTGTGGCGACCATATGCTTCAGCTAATGAGCGAATATGGAAGAGAGAAGAAAATGTATTGATAAAGTAACATGGTTTTCAATACAATGCATGCTGCTGGAAATATAAAACAAGATATATGAAACTTCGGTTATCAGACATGATAAATGTCAATACATAAAAAGTTGCTAATCACGACGCAAATATCAGGTAGTATACAATAGGATAGGAAGTAAGACTAAACAAATTAGACCAAAATGAGAGAAATCATGAGGCCAAATTTTTTGAAACACTTTGAAACAGAATTCAAAAGAACTATTTTTTTCTACACAACAACATAGCAAGAATACATATGGGTAGATGTATTGCTATGAAAATATCATTAAATATAATTTGATTAATACATGTTGGTGAATAAATAATTCAGATGGTACAAATAGAGTATATATCGTAGCGAATTCCCTCCCAAAATACTAACCAATTTTGGATCAAATGAATGGTCCAAACAAGTCAAATATCTGAGACTCATCCTTGATTCGCGTCTTAGATGGGCTCAGACAAAATATTCCCGATGCAAAGGTCTTTCCGCTCAAAATCCGAAAATATATTATATTATATTGCAACTTAAAAAAACTATAATCTTTAACACACCAATAAAAACTACAATCGCATACTCAGCCGCATCCTGGACCAATAACTATCGTTCCAACTTAACAAACTTCAGGTCATTCAGAACAAGGACATAATAATCATTTATAATACACCTCTTCGCACTAATCTAAAACGTCTTCATACCCGAAATAATATTCCCACTATTCAACAATATTTTTATTTTTTTTACATTAATACTAAAACTCACTCTAACACTAAAACTCACTCTAACACTAAAACTCCCTAAATCAGTAAGGGCAACACATTTTTCTGCCCAGTCCTCTCCATCAATAGTCTCCAGACTTAATTAACGCCTTTTGTTATGTATATAATTATTTAGGTCATTTTTTAATTTTTTATAGATTATTTTTATTTTACTTAGGCCTAGTCCTATTCTTGGGATTTATATATTACCAAAGTAGTTTAAGTTTATTTTAGATTAAGTTTCTAAGCATAAATAGTGACCAAAGAAATGATGCTTTACATGAAATTATATATTATTTGTATATTAATTTTATTTAAATTTTCATTACTTTTCATTCTTAATGTTAAAAAATATTATTTGTTTTATTACCGATGAATAAATAAATTAAAGAATGGATAACATTCTTCAAATAACAATCGCAACTATAAACAATGATAAACGTACAGAGAAGAACATATGTGTTCATTTAATTAAATAAATAAAAACAAAATAACAATATTTTACTGAGATGTATGTAAATATATAATATTGTCTAAGAACAATTACCCTAGTGTATATTCAATAAACTAAATTAATTTTAATCATGTGAGATATTTTTTTTTAATTCAACAATAATTTTTAAAAAATTATATCAAAACGAATAGGTTCAATACCAACTTTCAATTTAGTATGTAATTTTTTTACATTGCATGAAATTTCACCAAAAAATGTAACGGCAAATTCACAAAAAATGCACTGCTTCACACAATTTGAAAATATGCGAAAAATATTGTCTTTTTAAAATGAGAAAAAGTATTTAAAATGACATCAATGAAATGGGTAAAAAAAAAAAGACATTGCAAAAGTTGGCTTGTAGCCATGACATGGTAGATACGAATGCTAAAAAGACAACATATACACAGTGATGAGCATATACATAATTTGCATGAATTATTGCTAAGATCATATTATTTAGGAACTGTCAACATGAGCGATATAAATTGCGTGTTGCATCAATAATTGGAAAGAGTCACAAATAAACTTCTTCTGTCTATTCTTACAATACTGAAATTCAAGGCAATAGATACTCTTACATAGGTTGTCATGTATTTAAGATGCAAATTAAAATTATATTTTGTAATTTGTATTGCTCATGTAGATTGCCCTTTATGAAATCAATACATAAGTACATTTTTTATGTAACTCAAGATACATGTAAACAGCACAATTGAAAGATATATTACATTAACATTAAGGTTATCAACTGACAATACTTGGTGAAACTACATAATTATAATTTTAAATTAATTTTAATTAAAAAATTAATAAATTTAAAATATTTAGTTTTGATTCACAATTTATTTTAAATGATTACTTGTTTCGGCCTCTCTGGAGGCCATCTTCAATAAGACATTATGATCACGAAACAAGTAATCATTTAAAATAAATTGTGAATCAAAACTATTTTTATTTTTGTAATTAAAATTAATTTAAAATTAAAATATATTACAATATTAAATTTTCACCATCTTAACAATATATTGGCAAGCAAAAATAATCAATCATCTCTCTCAATAAAGACATATTTTATCTAGAACTCAATACTGAATGAGGAGTTAAAATAATTTAATTGGAAAGTTCAAATAATAATGTGTAAGTTATTAACTGACAAATCTTAGAAACTGCATAATTATAATTTTAATCATTTAAATTTTAAAAATTAATGAAGGATATTCTTTTTAGTTTTATTTCACATTCATTTATTAAATTAAAGTGATTTAGATAATCAAGTCCATCCTAAGCAATGCTCAGGATGGACTTGATCGTATAAAAATTTAATCATTCGAATCAAAATCTTTGTAATAAAATATACTACATAAAGGTGTTTGGGACTTCAGAACCTTTAGAACTGTTTAATAATATCTTGATCGAGCAACATTATTGAAGAAAGTATAATAACTGTTTTATATAACAACAAATAGCTAATAACTTAGCAAATTATATAAAATAGTATTCGAAAACCAAGTTGCAATTATAATTATAAAAATAAAAAAACATTTATTAGTCATAAACAATACTGTTCGTAGTATGCAAACAATTGAAATGTATTATTAAGATTAGCTTCCTTGTAACAAACAATGGAAAAAAATAATACAAAGGGAATGTATCTAACAGGCTCCATATATCATATGCAGCAGCTGCCTGCATTTCAAAGCAGTAAACAAACAAAATCCTTGGAGGTAATCTAATATTACAAATGATCAAGACCACACAATATGATGTACTGGTCCATTACAATGGCTACATCATCTAAACAAAACATCACAGCAAATAATTTTAAAATAAATGTGCTGTGTTCTAATAAATTTCTGGACTGCATACGAAGGATCAAGATTGAATGATTGTTGATTGATGACGTTGCAATTGTTAAATAGTTTTACGTTTGGCATTTTTGACAAATGGCTTAGGCAACTTGATAATTTAAAAGGTAAAGAGTTTAAGTTGTTCGATGTATTTATTCGTTATAATTGATACATAAGACTATAAGTATGAAATATTTTTAAAAAAGTTTATGAACTATGGTAGTTTTTAATCGAGAGGATAATAATATTAGTGAATAATCGCAGTTGTATGGATGCGATACCTGTCATTGAAGAGATGCATGCACCGCACGGTGGATGTGTGTCCTGAGAGTATCCGCAGACACGCGCCCGTCTGGGCGTCCCACACTCGCAGGGTGCGGTCAGTGGAGCCGCTGATCACGGTGCGCCCAACCATCTGTGATGACCACACTCCTCCCGTGTGACCAGACAAAGTGCGTACACACTGCAAACAGGCACAACAATCAGCATGCATTAACTCATAGACATACTTGCTTATGAGATGGATGTCTTTTATAAGTTACTTGAAATTTATATTTTATTAAAAATAATAAAAAACTTTATTTACTGATGTGGTTTGTTTACAAAACATCGAATTGGAAAGTCAATATCACTGCAGGCTTTTTTGAGTAATACATTCTTGACATATATATTACAAAGTCCATTGTATAATAAGTTAATACAGTACATTAATTTTATTATTATTGACAAACGTTATAAATGTAATAATAATTGTAATATTTTATTTTATGGAATTTCTTTATATTTTTTAAAAAGAAAGTAGAACGTTTTTTGTTTGTATTTTTTAAATTTAATTTTATCATTATCTTATAAAGAAATATTCACTGACCTTTCCTGAAACAACAGACCAAATCTTCAATGTTGTGTCATCTGAGCCACTTAAGATACGGTTGCCTGAATACTGGAGGCAAGTTATGACATGGTCATCGTGTCCCTTGAGTATCTTGGGTTGTCCCAGGGGTTTAGTCTGCCAGTTGGCCTCAATGAGATGATACTGCAAATAAGCTCTTTTCCAAGGGCTCTTAATTGACGACATGAAACAGGGCAGTTTTCTGGGCATCTCGATACCCTCCCGGCGACACTGATTTTTCCATAACAGGTTGTCATCGGTAAGAAATCTAAAAAAATATAAATAAGACATGTGATTATTAGCAAATTACTCGCTTACACCTTTATATATAGCTCACTTCTGTATGGTGACATTATTTCGAATATCACCAGCCTTCTAAAACATTTATCTCTGTCCCTCCTAGACGTGGGTAATGCTGATTGCCGCAACCAAAGAAGACATAGTGTTTTTTATAAGTTTATTTATCTGCTTTCAATGTTTCATATTTCCAAGACTCTCAAAACATTTTGTGATGCACATGTCTTCCAGGACATGTGCATCACAGAAAGTGCTGGCGCACTATGCTGTCCATAGAATTCATTACATTTCACTACAGCCCCCAATTTTAAATTTGAATTTCTTTAGAGATAGCGAAATATATATTTGTTCTTCACTTGACAGAAAAAATAACAAACAATATTCACAGTGCCGCTTGTACTTATCAGAATCGTCATCTTTTGATTAGTGGATAGTAAGTAACTTTTAACCCAACAAATGCAGATTTCATTTAATTTTTATATATTTATTAAATATCAATAAAAATAATGAAAATATATATTTTGAATATATATTTTTTTTTTTATTCAACATATATTATTCAAACATATAATAATGTTTTTAAAAAATTGTTAAATAGGTATTCAAGATATTGATAATTTACGAAATTTATTGTTTTAGCGCATTATTTCGCAAATCGGCCCCGACTTTAGGGGATTTTTACCTTTGATTTGCTCCCGTTGTTGATGTGTTAATATAATCCATGTCGCTATGAAAATAAGACCCAGTCTAACATTAATTGTATGAAGAAAGGGCTATAACAGACCAAAAATAAGACCAGGTTTTATTTTCGGAGAAACACAGTATATATCTACAAATCATTTTTTGAGCATTTAATAACTATATAATACTAAAGTTAAAAAAAACTTTGTCAATGTACCTCCAGTAGCGACAAGTCTGAGATGCTCGTAGAATGTCTTATGGCTCCAAGTATGCAAGGACAGTCAGTGCTAACTCCTTGGGCAGCAGAGATATGAAGTCTCTCTGGAACAGCGGCTCAATGGCTTGCATGAGGTGGCGCACCTGGTCTGCTGCACACCGATTGATGAGTGAGTCTAAAGCCTGCAGTCTCTCGGATCCCGACCAAGAGCTGAATCTGCTTAAAATCAAATTTCTGTAACATTATATAAGTATACTATTTCTAGTGAACATACTTTCTTGTGTAAAATTGTGAAAAAAGGTGTTTATTAGATATAAATTAAGTACCACAATAATTTGTAATTTAAAAATCATTATTAACCCTTTAACTGTGACTATTGTTTTAACAAATGAAAAATGTCATTAATCCAAAAAAAAAAAATGGTTTTATTTTTATTAATGATAATTCATTATTGTATGCATTTATACACACCCATAAATTGGACAACAAAAAATAGCTTATTTTAATTTTTATATATTTATATATGGTATGTAGAAAATGTCATTTTAGTTGTATAATTTGACATACAAATATAAAAAAAAAATATTTTTGCAAAACTTGCTTTTGAATTTGACTTATAAAATGCTTGCAAATATACATAAAACAATTATAGTAAATATACATTTGTTATGGCCCAGCCTGTATATCGTCATCTCGTAGTTAAAGGGTTAAACTAATTTCTTACTCGAAAATCATAATAATTGTTTTTCATTAAGTATTATGAACATGTTTTGGAATTATAAAGATGCAATGATACTTTTTATTTTAAATAAATGAGTAATCTATATATATATGATTAATACTAAATACTACAGATTCCATGTCAATTTGCAAAAATTAATAATAGCTGACATGGAACATTAATACAGTAAATAAAATTAATAATTTATCATGCGATTAAATTACGAAAAAATATTTTAAAAATCATACAAATCTATTTTTTAATCTATTTAAATGACATCTACTTAATTATCTAATCTATTAGTATTTTTTATACTTCAGTTTACTTTATTTTCAAATGTACTCGAGTTGAATATCATGCAGAAAAATATTTTAACACATTGACTGCCACGGCAATTTTCAGAAATCTGGTCTATGATGACACTTTTTTATTTAATCACATTATGTTATTAAAAACTTTGATTCTTTTGCATATTTATAATCAAAAATGCATAAAAAAAAAAATTTTTTTAAAGAAGAAGGACAAAGCCATGTCGTTTATTTACTAAAGCAAAAAAACCCCAAGAAACGCGTTATTTCTGTCCAGCCTATAAAGAGAAGCCAGCCCTTTGTGTGGAAGATTTTTTTAAGAACTTCCACAAACGAGAAAAAAATATTTCTTGAATTTGAATTAATTTTTATAATTGTGTTTTTTGTTTTTTTTTAATAAATTTTCTGCTCATACAAGCCAGCATTGATTTTATGGTCTTTTCCTAGAAGCCATATATATATATCTATATTAGTACTGATATATTCAGAGTTTTAATTGTAGCTGCAAAAAATTGCAAGTAAACAAGGACGAGATAACTTGTACTTGGCATCCTAGAAAAGAACCCAATCTACAATTATCTCCTAGTTGGCAGTCAACGTGTTAAATACAAACAGTGTAAAATGTAATGAATTTCTACGGATACTGACCTTTCTAGCCAAACACTGACATCAGCAGGGGAATCGGGAATACTAGAAAGCGCAGCTTCAATATCAATAAAAGACTTTTTTAGTGCTACACTACCAGGACTGTCTATTTTGCGTTTTCTCTGAAAAATAGAAAATAATAATTTTACACAATTGCAAAATATTTATATGTAAAGTACATATTTGTAGATGGTCAAAAATGTATACAGGCATCTGGAACTTTTATGAAGTGATATCCTGAATTAATATTTGCAAGTCACTTAACGTGCTAACCTACACGACAAGTGCCTAACTAGGCGCACCATGCCATTCAAATTAGCACTTTCATCGAGGGTGATACTTGATGCATCAGTTTGTTATGACCTGATTCAAATTATGCACTTTATTTCAATTCACTAATTGTGCTATTGAAAATGTCAGCATACTGCAATCGGCGCATGTGTTTGATACCTAATATTCATTGGTGAATTGAATAATATAAATATTGCATTACCGAAATTCTGGAATTTTCGTCTGCTGAATGGCTGTCATTATCTGAAGTGCCAATCCCTATTTGTTCGTCATCATAATTTTGTTTGTTTTCAGATCCACTCTGTTCATCTTCCTAGAAATCACAAAAGTATGAAGTATCATAATCATATCACAAAAGTATCAATAACAAATAAGTAATCAAATTATGCTGATATAAATTGTTTACTTAAGTATTTAATATATAAATACATACCGATTCATGATCTGAAACACATGTACAGATGGCTTCTTCGTCTCCTTCCCCTGAATCGGCGTCTTCGTAATCACAATATAGGGCACTCTGAAATGTTAACATGTATTAAAATCAAGTATTTCTTAATTTAATATATAATAATAGTTGTATTTAAGAATGTTATATTTGGATTATCAAATAATCTATAAGTCAATGATCAGAAATTCGAAATGACAATTCATCTGAACAAAACATTACCTAAACTGCCAAAAAACTTCATAATAATTAGATTTAAAAAAACTTTTCTTAGATATCTCTTTGTAAATATAAATAAGTATAAACAAATTAATCATTAATAAATTATACATAATATGTTAAGATTTTTGACAAGACACCAAATTTTAATTGTGTATCTTGGTTATTCAAAAGCTACAGATTAATGTTTTAGAAATAAGGTAAAACTACATATTACTTTAAGAATAATGTAAGGCAATTACCAAATAGAATGTCATTCAAATCGCTCACCGAGACATTGAGCACCATAAATTGGTATTCCGAAAACTGTATGTTCAAAAACGAATTGGTTCTACGATAGTACAACCACACAACTCAGGCATCCAAATACCCGACCAAATTCATTACCTGGTTCTTGGGTATTTTTCAGGGAAATAACTGGGTACCCGGTTTTCTTTTAAGCTATTAAATCAACTTTAGTAAGCGATTTAAGTATAATGACAATAAAATATAAGTAAAGCTTACAGAAAAAGTAGATGGTGGTTTGGCGTGAGGTTGCAAATTGAGATTGACCGCTTGTGGCAGTAGTGGTAGCGTTTGTTTTTCATTAGTAATTAGGCACTTTGACTCATGAATCATTCTTATGATTTCCGCACTTCTAGGCTTCCCTCTTTCTTCCATTTCTTTATGTCTTTCCAGCATTTCAGTATCTACATACGTATCTTCTTCTTCTTCATCATCATCATCATCGTCAATATCATAAAACCGACCCGAATGAGTTCTACAACTGTCTCTGCAATAGCGTCTAGTACAGGGTGTCCTGTCCCGGGAGCTACTTGATGGCTCCTCGGCGTCAAACAACTTAAACTTGGGTATGTGCATCGGCCGTACAGCTTTAGGCGGAGTGAAGTTTGTGCGAAATAATTGGTTTCTCTTCCGGTACAAATTAGTTGGAGTTTTATTTCCGACAAAAATTTCCGTATCCTCTTGTATCTGTACTGGACTGTTGGGCTTCATGCTACAGCTGGCAGCGCATTGCTCAGGTGCAGAGCTTCCAATACGGCTAGAACTTGATTTGGAAGTAGATGCTAAACTAGTATTGGCACTGGACAGATGTTCAGAAGGGTCTGAAGATGGGGTAAGGCGCCGTGCGTCCATGGTCACTCCCGAGCACTGGTTCATCAGTCGGTTCTCCTCTTCTAAGTCTTCCCTCTCTAGCTGGTCGGGCGTCTTGCTGGTTGCCTCCTGCTCTGACTCCTCCCCCGACTCCGGATCAGTCTTCATCTCTACTGTGCACGAAGAGAACTCATGTGTCTCTTCATTAAATTCATAACTACGTGAGCATGATGGTTCCATGCTAACAGTTAGATCTGAAAACTCTGTTACATAAACATCACTCAGATAAAATATAAGCACAGCAATTTAGCCACACTAAGCAATCCTGAAAGCAAGCATTAATGAAATCAATGTTATGATATCAGCTTGATATAGCTCCTTAAGGACGATGCCGTAAAGCCTCAACAAGCGATCTTTTGTCTATTATTTTGGTTCGCTTGCGTGACATCTACATCGAATGTTAAGCGGTGTTTGCATACGCCAAAATAATTGTTATGACAGTTGGTACAGCTGTCCTCTTGACGGGTGGTACCGCCGAAATGTGAGAGCGGGCAAGTAGTCGCAACTCGCCCGTCCTCGTGGTAGGACCGTCCCTCAGGGCGGCCCTTAACGGGCGACGTTATTGACAAATAAACATGTATCGTGAAACAGAAACAAGTTGTTTATAATGTGAACCTGATCCTGCATCCTTCCTCAAGTTAATCGATGTCCTAAATGGAAGAGGAGGATATCAATTTATAGCTCGATGCCTCTTATATAACTATAAAAAGACATAAAATACGTATACTTAAAAAAAGGTTTAAAAAAAAGGTTTAAAAAAGATTTCCACTGGGCAAAATGTAATAAATAAATCACTCTTCTGTAAAATTACAATTTGTGACATACCACAAAATGTAATTTTACAAATTGATGATTCATCGAGATGACATTAAATAACACTAAGTGAAACATCTTTATTAGTGACTGATGAAAAATATGAGCACAATAAATTTACTCTTTGTTAAATATCATTAAGGGAAAACAAATTAAATTACAAAATGAATTTAAATAACAGCCAAATTAGGTACTGTGGCTTTTGGATTTAGTCATATACGGCAAATTTCTTCTGACCAATATTGCGACCGCCAATGCTGGGGTCATCTTAAGAGTTGATAATTTAGTGATTAGTTGATTTCTTAAAGTAGTTTAGCGATCAGTATAACGTAGATCTTTGAGACTTTGATGAGTATTTTCTAAGAAGCATACTTCCACGAGCGTCATGTCGGACAGGAGTGGTTGCTTTTGTTTGTCTGTGCAGATTTTTGAGCATGTGCTAAGATTTAAACCACGGGTCGTCAACCTGGTCCGTACCGCCCACTAGTGGGCAATACGGGCTACTGTGGTGGGCGGTGGGCGATTTTTGTAGATATTTAAATCTCCTACATTCCTTCTAAAAAAAATTCCACCCATATACTGAATTGAATTGCAGGGCGGTAGGGAAATTTTACCATGAAAAATAGGCAAAAGTGGGCGCTAGGCATAAATAGGTTGCCGACCCCTGGTTTAAGCCATGCTGTTTTAAGGATCAAGCAGTCATCCCTGTTGATGTTGATGGGATGTCTCTTGATTTCAATGGATTCCCTTGCTAGGCATGCAAGTTTCCCTTGTGTTCAATTTACATCCAGCACCATTTTTTCATTTGCACCACCATCCAGTTGGATGGTGGTGCGAATCTGCATGAAGGTATCTGTTTGTATGCCTTGGCTTTCAGTATACCTTATGGCCCAGACTTCCTTCTCTTTTCCTGATGACTTCAACATCCAGGAAAGCTATTTTGAAATGAATGCTGTTGAAGTGAGCCAGAAAGGCATGTCACAAAAGTATCATCAACGTATTGTAGCCAACATGAAAGTTGAAAAAGCGCAGTGGATAGAGCGCATGTCTCAAAATGCTCCATGTAAAAATTGACTACCACTAACAATAGTGGGGAGCCCATCACCATGCCTTCTCCATCTGTTTGTATATGTTGTTTTCCAACGAAAAATAACGTAAGGCAGTGGTGGAATAATGTCATAACATTTTTCGGATACACCTCACCAATCAGGTCTAGGGTTGCCTCTAGTGGCACATTTGTGAATATTGGTCAGAGGAAATTCGTCACACACGGATAAATCCAAAAGCCACTATGCCAGGTGACTGTAAAAAAATACATTAAGAAATTGTCATTAATATTTCAATACAAAAAAATATATAATTTGTTAAGTTACTAAATGATGCGGTTTACTAAGTGAATAGGTCGTTCTCCTATTCATATTTCTCAAGCGTACAATATTGTAATTATTGAATTAATGATTATGTAATAAATTTATTAGAATTACTATCAGGGAACATTTATGAAGATAAATTAAATAACAAAACTACTTTTTTTGCATTTGACACATTTCAAAGTAATTTCTACATAGGCACATTTCAAAATGAATGGCCTCGCAGCCGCATTCTGCTGACTATGAAAATTATAATTATAATCTTTCTAACACAAGACAGCGACAAAATACCTGAGTTTGATTCAAAATTTAAAATTCTAATCACTTGTTTTTAATCTGCTCTAAAAAATCAAACCAAGAAAACATTTATATATTCTAATTTATTGGTGGGGGGAGAATATATAGTGGTTAGATGGATAAAATCTAAATCGGATTTTTTTGAGGCTTATTTGGCTTCTGCTAGATTTCTTCTAACAACAAAATTGGAATGACCAAATAAAATATTATTTCACTAACATCGCAGTGATTTTCCAATGTAAAATATATTTTTCGTACTAGAGAAAATGTATGAATTATATGCTAGGAAGATTAATATGGATCAATTCCGAGTTGATTTATGCACATCATTAGACTATGCACTAGTTTCCATGGACAGTTTACAAATAGCAAATGCAGTTAAGAAACATCAGTGTAAACGAAAATTATTATTGATAAATACTTTTATTTATCCAGGTAAGGGAACTGACTAGCATTGACCTATGTAAGTAAGTATTCCCATCTTGTAGACTACCAAATACAAAATATATTCATATGAACATATATAGAAGCTAAATTGGAGTAATATGAATGATTTGGCAACGGAAAGAGGCTTTTACAGTGACATATTATTTCAATAAAAGCATCAAATCAAATATTAAGATTATTACTTAAATATACATATACTATACATAAAATTCTTTTTTCAACGCGTCAATCCAAGCACAAAAATAACGGCAGAAGCGGGATGCGAACCGCGGACCTTGGAAACCAACTATGCCCAGGTATTCATACCGCTCGGCGAACTGCGCCATTGCCCTGCCTAGACTGACTTGCGTTGAAACTAGTATTTATATCATTGTTATCATCGTACGATAGATGTCGCCATAGTATATATTCAAAGTATGTATATTTTTATTATTATTCTATCAGTCTTCATTTATTCACTTTTATTATACACTATTATTTTTGTGCTTGGATTGACGCGTTGAAAAAAGAATTTTATGTATAGTATATGTATATTTAAGTAATAATAATATTGTAATATAGTCAATGATCTATAAAAGTAGATTAGAATATTGAAATAATAAAATAATATTCTAATAAAAATTAAAAAATTCATATAATAATGTCTCCTTGAGACAATATCAAGAAGGTAAAAATTATCCATCAGTAACACAGGTAAATGATTGGTTATAAAGTCCGAGTCGGAACTATAAGTAGTCGTTTCTCATCCATTCAGTCTATAGTTTGGTTCGAGACCGAGTGGTACTTACTAAAATAAATAGACTGCCGGAAAGTAATAATATTAAGCTTGTGAATAAATGAAGACTGATAGAATAATAATAAAAAAAATATACATACTTTGAATATATACTATGGCGACATCTATCGTGCACGATGATAACAATGATATAAATACTAGTTTCAACGCAAGTCAGTCTAGGCAGGGCAATGGCGCAGTTCGCCGAGCGGTATGAATACCTGGGCATAGTTGGTTTCCAAGGTCCGCGGTTCGCATCCCGCTTCTGCCGTTATTTTTGTGCTTGGATTGACGCGTTGAAAAAAGAATTTTATGTATAGTATATGTATATTTAAGTAATAATAATATTGTAATATAGTCAATGATCTATAAAAGTAGATTAGAATATTGAAATAATAAAATAATATTCTAATAAAAATTAAAAAATTCATACAAATATTAAGAGTTTATTGGTCTATCCTGTACAAAATGTTACTGTGATTCTTATCTTTTTTTGATGTGGCCCGCCGGCGTAATCAAAATAACTTATGCGGCACTTGGTGCCTTTTGAGTTTGACACCCCTAATGTAAAAGAAAACGCATAAAAAAGGACTGGGTGTACTTGCATTTCATCTAAGAAAAATCAATAAGTATGACAAGATTTTAGGAATTATTCACTATGCAAAAGAAACCTGGAGATTTGCGTAAGGGTCCATAAAAATAAAATCTTGAGCAGGGGTAAACGGGGAAAATAAGTTTGGGAACCTATGCACTAAACCAATAAAAATCATATTTTGTATTATGCAGTTCATCACTGGGTAAAATGTAACATAAAATAACCCAATTCATTTTGGACAAGATAGAATACAATTTTGATTGACTCATTTTTGGGTATATTGTTTTCGATGAGGGCAAGGAGGAATGCTTATAGGAATACAAGCCTTCAATTATAACACCGTATTGATTTCATAAAGCTCGATACGCTGAAGTGAAGTGTTACCTATATTATGTATAAAGCCAGATAAAAATACTTCACTAGGACATGATGCTATGAAACACAATAGTAAAATAAATTATTACTCTAATGCAGGGTTTCCCAAACAGTTACTGCAATGAATTTTTAAATTAAATAAAATATTTAAATATACACTTACTTTATTTTTTTAGTAGTAAAAATAAAAATAATCCGGAACGGATGAAAAGACGGCGTCAGAATACCAAGGGGTTCTGGCACAGAGGCAACTTGCAAAGACGGGAGTCGATACTAATTCATTTCTACATTAGTGGAGTATTACATGAGTAAGCATTCTGTATTTTATAAAATTAATAATATGATTTTCACATGCAGCAAATTCCTCGATGCCTGTTATTTTATATACATATAAATATAAATAAATAAAATACTTCATGAGTTATAAATAATTATTGATAATTTTGAGTCCTAGATGCATTTCTTAATATTAATTAATATTATTAGTCGTAATATTGGAAAGCTGAATTCTAATATCTGGTATGGCGTCGAGCCGGTACATATAATTTGCCTTAGTTATGGTAGAATACTAAAATATTGCTTCACATAAATAGCAGAAGAAAGCGGAAGCATAACGACGTTATTCATAGATTGTTTTGAAACATTGTATCAAATATATCGTCTAACTAACTGATCCTGAAATAATTTATATGCCAATATTGTTTTCTTTATTTGAATCATAATGAACGTAAATAAAATCAATTAGATTTTCATAATCACTTGTACTAAAGCCTACTGGTTTAGCTGTCATGGAAAGTTGATTCTTAAATCATCCTTTCCAGCTTTTAAAAATATTAAGTATGAGTTGTTTTCATGTTACGGTAGAAGGAAGTTTTAGAATTCTGAGGAGCGTGATGGCCCTTTTTGTAATTCGTGTCAAAAGCACGGCGAGCGCTATCGCTCCTCACCCCACATAAGGCATATGAACTTTAAAACATAACCTCAAACTGCCAAACTATTGGCGTTTATGGTAGTGTTACTCTCCGTAGAAAGGTTGTAGTAAGCATTTGCATGATTTGTTCATTATTTTTTTTGTTATTTGTGCATAAAAATATTTTTTTCCCATATTTTTAAAGTAGAAAAATTACTATTATTAATTAAGTCTTTTAGTGATGAAAGTGATAATAATTTCCCATTAAGTCGTGATTGAAGTCAGTGGTGGCCACCGGTGGCTGGCATGGCGGTCAACATGTTAATATTAGATTGTTAATACACCACTATTGACACAATATTAACTGTTTCAGGAACACCACGTTATAATGCTTAAGGAGATGCTTTTAAAATAATAATCATATGATATGGTGTGTTTTTGTTTACACAATTATTTTGTCTTGTAAACAATTACAGATTAGTCATAAAAAGATAAAAAGGCTTATTAAATAAAAATGACATAAATATTATGAGTTTCGAACAAATTAATATTTTTTTGATTCTCACTTATCCATAAAATATTGTTTTATTTTCTTTAAATATAAATCCTTATCTGGCATAAAATTAACTTCAGCAAAATTCGTGCCTTTTGGGTGAAGTTGAACTGTTTGCGATGAATTGTCGTTGAATCAAGACATCACACCAAGACGACAACTGGTGACACATACGTAAAAAAACCATTTATCGAGTATATCTCAATCTAAAAGCCACGAATTAGTATTACCTTAATAAATAGACATATTGGATTGAAACAACGTTTTTCCGACCAGCCAAAGTTTAGTCTGCTCAGCCATTTTTACGTATGCATATAATTTAAAATACGTAAAACGCAATGGTACAAGCGTAACCCGCAATTATATCGATAATATTAGATTGCTAATGTGAACTAAGGGCATAGTTTCCGATCAAAAGCGCAGTACTGCAATAATTGATGCTCGTTCACCGCTTTACCGTGAATTATTAAGTCCATCATTAAGGTCAAGGCATATTAAGGTAAACTGTTTACGAAAAATATGATTTAAATTAAGCTTTTTGACGTGAGAAAAACTAAACGAGCATCCTCGTTTCGGTTCCGCGTCAGCCGACAAGGAACAGGTGGACATCTCGCTGTAGAAGCGACAATGGGGAGAGAAGAAAAAATCCCACAAAGGGGAAGGAACGCAATCCCACACCGTGAGAACGTTTAACGTTACAAAATAACAATTATACTAATCGCAGTCCTCGCCGAACGACTTAGGAGAACGAGACTGAAAACCACCAGCGGGCGGGACCAGTTTTTAATTACAATTATAGTATAGAAAAAAAAATGTTTTCACTGGCGATCCGGGCAGCGGTTATCTGTAGATTGGGTGCAGTACGTATTCACTTCTTACCTTATAAGATTTCGCGATTAAAATGCACTTAAAAACTATGGTTGTAATCCCATTCGGAAAATATTATATTTTAAAACATTATTTCGTTAAAGTGACTCGGACGCGAGACGGGACACAACTACCACTGCCGCCATTGCCATGATCCACATGTTCTGCGGTGTTACCAAGCGTGATAAACAAGATTATACCTATTCATGATTCTTTATACGCGTTTTTTACAAATATAACAACCTAGTATATTTGAGTCAAAAAACAAGGCTAAAATTAATGGGAGGGGTGACATGTATTATCTATTTATACTGGCTAAAAAAAAAAAAAAATTCAAATCAGAGCATTAAAAACCACAAAACCATTCAGCAAAAAGTTTTCCTAGCATAGTCTTCGGATTTATTGCTTCTCCTCTTTAAATGGAATAATATGATGTTTCGAATAAAAATAAAAAATATAAACATTATTTTATAGTATAAATATTTTTATTACAGATTTTTTTAAATATTTTAAATAGTTCCGCAAATAGTGAGGTATTTAAATTTTCATATTATAAGTAAGCAAGGGTGGCCAACACATTTAGGACACCACATGCACACGAGACTTGTTTTTGGGGAGTTGTTACATCAACGTTGAATCCCTTTTCGCTACAATTAAATAACTTATCGGGCGTAACAACGAATGGTCCTCCAGAAATGGTTAAAAAACACGAAAGTTTAGTAAAAATTATTTTAAAAAAAGCTTACATAGTTGTTAATACTTTGATGATAATTTTTAATTGTATTATTAATCAGGAAAGCTTAAGTCCCAAGACTCTTAAAATATATCATGTCATAAGGGTGTTTATCAAAACACTAAACTATTAAGTCGACGACATTAAATCACCGTCAGTTCCGAGAGTTTCTTAAATTTTTGGATTCAGTGTATAATGTTGTTAAATTTTATAGAGAAGTAAGATGACTGACCCTTACCAGAATTTTAAAAAGATAGTTTCATTTGCAGCAAGAAATATAATCATTCTTCA
This sequence comes from Glossosoma conforme, assembly GCA_022606575.1. NCBI lineage: Eukaryota > Metazoa > Arthropoda > Insecta > Trichoptera > Glossosomatidae > Glossosoma > Glossosoma conforme. The sequence goes on from JAGTXR010000150.1 coordinate 332,715, forward strand.
CAGGATAATCAAAATGTATCCCAGAATTTAAAAACAAGGAGTGCCTTAGCGACATTGTATTTCTGATCGATACAGTTAGCCACCTATATGTTGTTAATTCTCGTCGACAAGGGAATGATCAGGTAATTACTATCAGGAAAATTCTTATTTCTACTATACTAGAAAATTTAAAACCTTTTATAAGTTCATGGAATCATTCGCAAAAGAGCTGTCATGGTGTTCTGAAATGTTTGCTCGCCGTTTCAATGTTTCTGATCAATATTTTTTATAAATAATCTAAAACATCGATAAAACTTTTTAATTTAGGGAAAAATATCATAATGAGTAAATGTGAACATTTTAAACACCAAATTTATATACCCAACTACTTATCTTTAATCCTACAATTTTTGCGGTAACTTAGTTTCTATAATTATACCATCGGGCAGCAACGCTCTTTTCTATGCATCGTGACGTAAAGGTTAAACAGACAAACTACAAACATTACTAAGCGATGTAATTTCTTGTTTGCTTAGAATAATAAAGTAAAAAATTAATGGACGGCCCGGCAGGAAATCTCATTTCTAAAATTTAGCTTCGGTTGGCCACCCTTTATGTAAACAATCTTCGAATACTAAATTCCATAACGGTTAGTTCATCCTTATTCATGCCAAGTTGCATCATTTTTGAGAATCATTTTTGACGATTATCGAATTTTTTGAGTGACACAACACGCCAATTGCAAAAAAATATGTATTGAAATAAATACCTTTAAAGAATATATATCGTAAGCTTAAAAAATAATTTTTAGTCCATAAATGAATTTCCTTCTGTCGATTTGTTAAGCTTTTCAAGTGTTATTTTCAAAAACCAAATTTACCCACAAATACTTCATATTTAAAAATATGAATGTTACACCTTTAAAACAAAAGAAAGATTTAATGGTCCTGTTTTCTTTCCTAATGTTTATTATTTTAGTTCTTTAAATATTTTCTGCAGAATAAAAAAATATTTTGAATTTAGATTTGTAATACGTAAAAATAAACTTATTTTTTAATATGCCGACAGATGGCTTTCAAAAATAATTAATTTATACTAAGTTAGTGACATCTATTAATCAAATTAAAAAACATAATCTTTCCCTTAGAAAGAGTCATGAAATTTTATTAAAAATGATAAGAATAAGCGTAGGTATAAATGCTTTACGCATTTTTGCTCGATTTTCTTTATAAAAATCATCAAAAAAAAAAATGAAATCAAAATAAGAGATACGCAAAATAACAAAATATATTTTAGTTTTCGAAAAAAATATCAGTATATAATTTCAATTTTTTAAATTAGCATTGAAAATTTAATAAAAAAAACTCTCTAACTAACAAAAAAATACTAATTCCTACTTCTAAATTAACTCTCTTTTGGAACCAAATAGGACATCTTGTAGATAAATAATAATGCTTCAACCACTTACTTCCTCATAAACTTGAAACCATAAGGAATAAAACGATGTATACAGGTTTTAAAATTGTTAATTTTTTTAAGAGGGAAAGAGACATGCTTCCATTATTTTGTCTAATCAAAAGTTAATCACATTCGCTCGTTTTTACATTTGCTTTTCCTTATTTAAAAATTGGAACACAATATTGGAAACATTTCATTCGCTTTGTTTAATTGTACCTTAAAACGTTTTACTTCAATCTCACGGTTCAGTTACATTTTTATGATAGACGAACAGTGAACTTATAATGTGATAATGTAGGTAATAGACACGAGAGCACCAACAGAGGAATTTGGAGTTTCAGTACACTTTGTGGTGTTGTAAGCTTTGTTATATAAAAAAATGTAATTATTTAATATCTGATAATTTAATGACAAAAAAAAATTACGTAGGTGTGTCTATGTGCGTCGCAGGATGCTGCATTTGAGGATAATACCACTGGATAGACCTCGATAAAACGTATTTTTCAGACGGGTTAAAGAAGTTGGAGCATCACTGGGTCAAGTGCATCGAGCTAAAAGGATACTATGTTGAGAAATAAATCGCCACTTTTCCAAAATTTTCCTTTTTCTTTAGTAGGCTTAGTACTTATCGGACCACTCTCGAATATAGTGATTGCTAGAGATTGTACAAAAACCAGTATTTTGGCTTTTGGGCTTAGCCGTGTGTGTCGAATTATTTTTCTTCCACTATTTCGACCGCCATTGCAGGAGTCTTCTTCAGGGTTCAGTAAGTCATCAACCCTGAAGAAGACCCCTGCAAAGGCGGTCGAAATATTAGAAGAAAATAATTCGCCACACACGACTAAACCCAAAAGCCACAATGCTAACAATCCAACGCTTTGCAATAATCGTCGTTATAATCGTTATTGAAATATTTAAATACTTTATTTATTTACGGAAAAATGCGTGTTTCAATACATTATGACTACACATTTTTTATTTTTTTATTTTTCATTAAAATAACATGTCTTCTTTTGATGTGTTCCTCTTTGTATCCGCTATATAAAGCTGAAGCATATGATATCCACACATTACTTAAACGTAGAATGAGTATATTTTGGTATTTTGTTAATCCAGTTAGAATAATTAATTTGCAGTTATTTATTAAACTGCAGATAAATATAAAAAAAATCTAAGTACTTACTACGAGTAAATATCAAAGGTAATAATGTACTCGGCAAAGCTTCATGGCGGTTGACAAAGCTTTTTAATGGAATTTTGGTCCAAATTATTTTCTTTTGATCACGATGCGGTCATGTGAATCCTCTCGTAGTAATCAATTGGCATTCGTTCAATTGGTGTAAATGCGGCTTTAGGCCTGATGTTCCTTCAATCAGTTTCACACTCTCGTTTAACCCTAGTACATGTATGTATGTACATTCTGTCGTGGAGAGCCTTGACCTTAGCTTTTTGCAACAAGCGATACCGTTAGAATGAAGCCAACGTTGTAATGATCCCTAATTTTCAAGAAAGCAGTAATAAATATTCTTCGTGATAATTTAATTTTTCATCAAGTTTCCCACTACCTCCTCACCGCCCGCTTGGTGCTGGTGAGCCATTGGCTACAAGTGAAGAAGTAGGCGGAGCTTACACCCGTTTCAAAACCAGCTCCTCCCATAGAACGTTTCAGCTCTACCAAAATGGCGCGGACTGTAAGCTGAACATAACGGTCCACAACGTACCGAAATCGGGAAATTGGTTTTTATAAAATATCGCAAAAATACTCCTCGGACCGTTAAGCCGACCTCCCGGGACTTACGGAGCAATTAAACCGCTCCACGCCGAATGACACATTCCAATATAAAAGCTCCAAGTTTCATAATAAACAAGGCCCTTCTGTGCAATGACAATTGTTATATCTGTATTAAACATTCGCTTCGTAGACAACTGTTTCTGCTTGGATTCTCTTTTTTCCGGCGATACTGGATATTATACTTCACAAAAGGTATGTTTTTATTTAACATTTTATTTAAAAAAAAATAAAAAAATATTACAATAGAGAAAAGGAGAATAAGTATTTTTTTTAAATCTTAATCGTCAAATAAGTAAAATATTCATTGGATGCGGTCTTTATTACGGGGACCATGTATATATTGAATTATATTGTGTATTTTCTATAATATTTGCATCAGTTTTTTGGAAATAAATAGTTAACATAATGCAATATTTTTTTGATTGAACAAATCTTCATATCTATTTTTTTAATATTTTTACACCTAGGTACCACCTAGATTTTTTTAAATTTCTAAATTTACATTTGTATCATATTTTAGTTAAGATCCCTATTTCAATTTTCGCATTCCCTTTGAAATCCATTTCAAATAACAAATATATAATGAATGATATTCATATTGCTGAAACAAAGATCACGTCTAGTTAACACTGTTGATAACAAAAATTATCCTAGTTTTCGGGTACTATGTATCTTTCTTCAGTCTTTAGCTTAAAAAATAAAATAATTACCGACGAGAAAAACTAAAAATATAATGCATTGAGTGCTTATTTTTGTGAAAAGAGTTATTTTACGAGATCTACTATTAAATAAGGCAAATAATCAAGAAATATTTAAGATGACTTGTAAGATTTTTGGAATGAGATTTGTAAACATTCACATGGATTGGCATGACTGGTTTCCAAGATATGTTTTTCTAATTTATCAAACTTATTACGTTTGTTAAATGTGTTAATTCTTGACGAAAACTCACTCATATCACTATAAATGACTATAAATATGATATTTATTTTACATAAATTAATATTATATTGATAATTGGATTTATATGCTTACCTGACTATCTTAAGGTTAATAACGCGTTAATATATATTGTAAGTAATGGTGTAATCAATCATTAAGAAAGTGATTACATATAAATATAGGTAAAAAGATAACCACTGAAAAACGTTAAAGGTGTGTTTATTTTTTGTGTATCTACGGTAGATAATCTACCTTCTTATACGTATATTTAAATTATTATACATAGTAGCTTTTCCACATCTCATAAGAAAGGAAATTCAAGAAAGCTCGTTACAACAAAAAAAATATTTGTGTGAGTGCTTGTAGAAAGACGATATTTTTTTATTTTATCTCTGGTTAGTACACAAATAAATCAGAGTTATCCATGAGAGAGAAATAGATTGAGCAAATCTATTCCACATAATTGTCAAACTTGTAGCGATTTTCTTTGTGCTGTCAATAGTTTTGGCAAAAGCGAATCGCACCGTTAACTTTAAACGTCTGAATGCTAATAGAATATATATGGAAAACCCTGAAGTTCAAGTTATTGTTGATAAAAATAATATTTTTATTTGAATAATGAAAACTGGTCGTAAAGCACAGTCTGCAAATATATTCCTTATGTAGTTACATATTTTGTTTTTATATAAAATACTTTTTACCCTCGCAAACAATTTCATTTTCGAAATGAATTATTGTACGCCTTTTTTATATTAATAAACATTACTAAATACTCACTTACGATAAAAAAAATAAACAAATTTAAATTCAAAATTTATTTTTAAATGTAGGTAAATAGTGAATGCTTGCAAAATTCATATTTACGTAATTACCAAGTATTTGTTTGTATTTATCAAATTGCTGGCACAATACAATTGGTATGCGGCTTACCCTACCTACCGGAAGTAATATTTATCAAAATACTAAAAATAGTCAGGTATGTACTAGCTCGTACTAAATACTTTCAGTTATTTATCATCGAGGCAAAATTTATAACTATTCAAGCTAGGGATTTATTAAAATTTATTAAGTCAACCTGTAAATAAATACATATAAAAGGCATGACTATTGCAAATTTACGTTAATCAATTATTATGATTATCTTATATGTACGTACAATGTATAAATTGCTTATATAAAAAACTGACACATTTTACTCTACGAGGATCATTGATGATGATATTTAAAGTATTAAATGTGCGATACAATTTACTGAGATTATAAGTGAATTGTATATCTTAAATATTTACTTATAATATAATTTTAAATACAGTAGATAAATGAAGTATCTAGTTACACTTTTCAATTTTCGCGTTCGACAACTCTTGGTGAAGTTTAATTGTTTAATGGTCATAGTTAATATAAATATGTTTACAATAAATAATATTAAAATGAACCCAAAACTTAAATTAAATTTAAGAAATCTTTACACCATTTTCATAAAATCCTTAGATTAAAATCACATAGTTTCTAACATTCTTTCATACATCTAGTTTAATTTTGTTGGAATAGTTGGGGTGTATCGAGTCATTGATTTAATTATGAAAAGATAGCTTCACGATTCGTTTGACCTGAGGCGCTCAACCACTGCGCTTCTAAGGCAGTGGTGTTTAATAATATGTATAATATGATATACTAAAACGGTGTTCCACTTGCACCCCAGCTATATTCGCTCGCTGTCCGCATTTTTCGCTTGGAATTTCATTTATTGCCACAGAGGTCATGCTAAACTACAGGACACACCGTAGGCAATAGTATGGCGAAGATATTATTTTATTTACTGGAACACAGACAACTCAAACCAGAATGAACCGGAATGATTATAACAGATTGGGTAATCATAATTATTTTATTTTAATTTGAACCATGTATTTATATCATATTTTCATTTAACCCATAAAAAAGTGACGAGTTTAAGATTTGTTGAAAAAAAAAATGTACAATTGAAGCAGCTGCTTGGGTCAAATGGTTAATTATCTCAAATCATATATAATATAAAAAACGCTTATGTCTCTCATACTGTGGATGTCATATATCCAAATCCTTTTAATACCTTTTATAGAGAATATACTCGTACACAGTATGTAGTCAGTGGAGCTTTGATTGCTAGAAGATAATAGCATCTTACAAAACTGTATAAGTGCAATTAATAGGTATATACTCTAGCTTAGAGGGATATAAAGAAGAATAATAAATAATTGTACAAAATTAGTTTTTTTTAACGGGGGGAAGTATTTTGATTTTAGAAGAGCGTTGTCGTACGCTTCTAAAACTATTTGGTGGTAAGGTAATATAGTTTACAAAAGTAATTGCAACTATTTCCTATCAGCGTAGCGAAACGCACAAAGTTTCCAGACAAATTCTTGTGAATCAAAACTTTTCTTTCATGAACAATGTCAATATCTACTTTATTTAATTGATGAAAATGCACGTCCAGGTTTGACGAGCTACTATTCGCAAAGTTGAACTATTTAGTTATTTTTCAAGTTACTTTTAAACATAAAAAATAGTACTGGTTAGCTTATGAAACTAAAGAAGTTTTTTTAAATATTATAAAGAGTTTTGTTATAAAGTAAAAAGTTCCTGGATCAAATCTTCGGTGCTAATAGGAAGCTCTCGTTTAATGATTTATTGTTATTCCGTAATGTCAGTTAATGTGAAATCAATGACATGACTCAAAGTAAAGTATACTCATAACAACAATACTGGTAATAATTATAAAATTATTAAACAAGTATGAATATAATAATTTTTGTTTTAAAATAAGTATCCAAAAAGTATCAATAAATTTAAAAAATTCAAGCGAATACAGTTTTTTTGACAGTAAAACGAAAAATTACTGTAAGCATTCATAACAACATGTGTACTACTGTGTACAGATAAACGCCTACAAACAAAAATATCTGAAAATAAAATTTTGCTATGATAATTTAAAAGTTTCTATCTGTATTGAGGTTAAATTATGTTACATTTTAGTCACCAACAATTACGATCTTAAGCATTATACAAGAAATAGGACTAGAATGTTTAACTTCGTATTGAAAGAGTTTGTGAAATGTTCCGCGGTGTGACTCCTCCATTCAGTCCTTCATTGTGCCGGGTGCATGAAGGGGAGCCAAATGTTGGCAATAGTCAGCGGAGCGCCCTTAATCGGATATTCCGAGGATTATCAGCTCCAGCCCGTGCGTGATTAATCGATTCATAACATCCTGTCCGATTATTCAATTAAACTTTTGAATATGCAGTCTTTTCTAATATTTAAATTTCAGCTCAATCATATAAACCACTGCCGGTGAAGGTGATGCATATAATGAATTCGATAATATTCGCTTTAAAGTAAAACGCAATCAGTAATTTATTTAAATAATGAACGTTAGAAATGTAATAATTACAAATATTAAATATTAAGCATTATTTATATGCCATACAAAAATAAATTGTATCAAGCTATAAACGGAAAATATTACATGGTTTTGAGTATATTTAAAATGGCTCAACTTAATTTTTATTTTTATTTGTCTAAAAAAGTTTTCTTTTCGTTTAGGTAAGTAAGGCTACTAAAAATTATATTGACTTATACACACACTTTAACATGATACCTGACATTTAAGCTAATAATTTATATTTACTAGATACCGGGCTTATAAAAAGTTAAAATACTTAAATTACTAAAACTAGGTACTAAATATTAGCTATTTTGTGCATACATTAAAAATTATAATACATTTTAATTATTTAAGGCATCTGTAGTTTATTTAAAAATTAAATTTTATATTAAGTTAAATCAAATAATGAACTTCATGAATTTCTTTCGGTTTTAATAAATTTTATATGAATTTTTGTACTAACACGTTGTAAAGAAAATTTTCTACAGAGACGTTAACGCAGCAGTGTACAAAATTTGCGCTTTTTTCTTGCATGATTGTTGTCTATTGTGAGCTTATCTCTAAATTTAAAAAAACTGTTGCTAATTTTTTTCTAGATAAATACGAGAGAAGATGCTTCGAAGGCAGAACTAACTGACTGATGAAATTATAGACGATATAAAGTGGATAACCATCTTCTTTGTACCGGTGCAATGGGAGGCCTCACAGGCGTTGACTGCCTATCATGTGATCCAACAAGGCAGTGCAAGGTAATTACGAGTATATGTAAAGTATAAAACATTATATCATAAATATTGAATTATTTTAATGACAGTAAAATTTTAATTAAGACTAGTATTTTTTGTTGCTGATGGAATTTAATTTTCATTGAAATGTATTTGAATAAAAAAATGTTATGTTTTACTAAAGTATTGTAACTAACCGTCAAGTTATAATCAGTCCCAATATCATTTTATTTAATTTAGAAGAATGTCATATTTAATACTAATGTAAGTTTAAATGAAATATAATTTTAATATTCAGCAATGAAACTTATAAAGTACTAGTATATCTAACCGTCTGAGCTCGGTTATCTTGTATTTATAATACTGAAACTCGGTAGGTATGTAAAATTGTTCAATAACATTTAATCATAAAAAAAAATATGTGATCATAAAATACATAAATGTAAAAATATTTCACTATTTCTCCCATTGCGAAAAAGTATGAAAAACAATTCGAATCGAATTTATACTTTTGGAAAGTTCAAATGCTTTAAAAAATATTGACCTTCCTATTTTAACTACTTATCATACCTACAGGCTTTGCACAAAAATAAACTCGATTTAATTTTCATATATAAAACCGTCGTAATAGTAAATACAAACTTCTAAGAACTTGATGGTAAGGTCACTGAAAAGTCGAAAGAGAAAAACTTACTCCACCTTCAACGTAAAGGGTGATTTATAAATAGCTATAAAAATTTTTTCCAAAAAAAGACACATAAAATTAAGAAAAATGCATGAAATCTTCATTTGAATCGATAGTACAGTCCATATAATTTAATGTTTGAAGATTATTTTATTCAAATGTTGACCGCGGCTGCGCCTCAAATGGTCCATCCGCTTAGTCCAATTTTGGCATACACTTTCCAATATTTCGGCCGGTATCTCACGAATAAATGCTTCAATGCTGTCTTTCAATGCGTTAATCGAAGCGGGCTTGTCAGTATAGATATGAGCCTTAACATAGCCCCACAAAAAATAATCTAAAGGCGTTAAATCGCACGATCTAGGTGGCCAATTGACCGGTCCCAAACGTGAAATAAAGTGTTCACCGAACTTGCCACTCAATTGGTTTATTGTTTCGCGTGCTGTGTGGTATGTGGCACCATCTTGTTAAAACCACATGTCATGCAAGTCAAGCTCTTCTATTTTGGGCAAAAAAAAGTTGGATATCATCTCACGGTAGCGCTCACCATTCACAGTTACGTTGCGATTCGCATCATCTTTGAAGAAGTACGGTCCAATGATGCCACCAGCCCATAATCCGCACCAAACAGTAACTCTTTCTGGATGCATTGGTAGCTCTTGCGATGTTTCTGGCTGATCTTCACTCCAAAACCGACAATTCTGCTTATTTACGAATCCATTCAGCCAAAAATGAGCTTCGTCGCTGAACACAATTTTTCGATAAAAATATGGATCAATAAAATTCAATGATTTGCAAGCTTTGTTCGTTTGTAAGACGATTCATGGTTAAATTATAGACCAAACTGAAGATTTTTGACAGTGACACAAAACACGAAACGTACGTGAGCTGTCAAAATCAGTGTTGCCAAAAAAAAAAAGTATAAAATTCACCCTTTATAATTAAGTTCTCTGTTCAAAGAGAAGTTATTTTTATTCAGTCTAGAACAGCGTACTGCTATTATACAAGCTTATATGACTAGGATTATTGGAAAAATGATAAGAAAAACGGGTCGATTGTTTGTAATGGAAAGTAGATAAGAATAAAATGCATAGAAACAAAAAGAACCACGTAAAAAAATACAAAATATATTGCGCTTATACAACTCACTTATATTATACGAGTATATTGAGAAACTGTAATAAATTGTAATGACATGTAAACACCAAATTGAATCGATACTTTTGATTTACATATTCTCTTTGAAATATTTTAGGTATACAAGTAGATAATGAAAATACCTACTAAAAATTAAACATTCCATAAATTTTCAAAAAATATTTTATTGTATCACTATAGCAACGATTCGAAAACAAAACATTTAATCATAAATTATTGAATGGTTCTGATTTTTTAAGTATTTATTGAACATATACAAAATTAAAGATTATTTAGTATGGGTAAGTATTTTTAATGAAATTAGTGAATTTTGAATTTAAAAATATCTTAAAACTGAAACCACCTGGAAATCGAATGATATTGTAATATGTTTAACACATATTTTTATTTTTCATACAAAAGAAAATACATTGATGCATCTTTAATTTGGTCAAAGATAATTTCAGTCCCCTAAAATTATTGTAAGTGATAATTCATAGAAATGTGACTTCATTTCATTATAATCATGTCGATCGCTAAGATATGTACTACTCGGTTATGGAAAATAAGATAACTTGATAAATTATTGCATGAAAGGTGCATTGTTTTGTTTTAGGATTAGAAGAAACCTGTGACTTTTTTCTGTATATTTATTTGCTTTTCACAATGGTTAATTTTACATGGAGTATTTACGTAAATATATTGTTTTTTATTATTAAAAACTGAACGTTTTTATAATGTTGTTTTGGAAAAATTATCTTAATTGTCGTAGGGATCATGCTGTATTAAAGAGCTATGGAATCCTTAAAGATATTTGTAAATTATATATTTAAATTGTGTGGTATACGAAATTCGAATTTTACTCGTAGAACGTAGAAACGTTGTGTTTTGTCATATTTAAAGAATAAAACAAGTAAAACTTTGTATGAATTTACGACCACTAGTATAAAACTCGGTGGTATTATGCAATGTTTGACTTTTTTTATTCTCGAATTTCAAATATTTTCTGTAATATTATATACACCTAGAAACAAGTGATGCCCATTGCACTTTTTCTGGCCGGCATCAAATTGTCTTGTGTGCATTTATTAGTATACATGTAACACTTCCAGCAGGCGGACTGAAATCTGTTTTGTGCCAGTCTTTGGGAACTGTAGTACTTCCGTGCTATATATAATCTGTGATTTCCTATTGAAAGATCGTCATAGTAAGTGAAGTGGAAGCTGGAAGTGATTTATTTTTACTGGACTGGACTTTACCCGCCTCACACCCGCATCACACCGGAGGACAGTTAAGTTTCCGTGATGACGCACTCATTCAGATTATGATCAACTAGCAACTGATAAGTCCAGTGGGAGTCCCCTCTGAACAGTTGTGGCCACTGCACAGAAGTGCTGAATGAAAGAACCCGTGAAAGAGATTAGAATCGCATTCATGGGTTGTAAAGAGATGGAGATGGAAGATAGATTCTCTCACCGAAAATACGATCAAATATTGCAAATGCGTAAAAAAAAATTTTAGTGGCCACAAAGTCGATAGGGCCGAGGCGATTCCCTCGAACTGCACCGAAAAGGACTTCTCTTTCTAACGAGAGTATCTAACAGTCCCAGAGAATGAGATTTATTTTTACTATGGCAAGAATGTGATGTTTAATATTATGATGAAATGATCGTTTTGTAGATGTCTGGTGCGGTGGCTTGTGGAGGCTGTGGCCGGCCGATTGGCGACCGCTACCTTCTGCGCGTGGGAGAGGTGTCTTACCACGAGCGGTGCCTGGCGTGCTCGGCGTGCGGCGCGCCCCTCCAGCACTCGTGCTACGCCCGTCAGGCCAAGCTGTTCTGCAGAATCGACTACGACAGGTCATTTTGAATTTGCTAATGTTTCTTGGAATGTAATAAGATATCTAACGGAATGTTACATTTTATTACCATAGTGTAATTTGCGCTTCAAATGTCTTGCAAATACAACGCAGGTGGTCTTGCAATTGGACTGTCGGCTATTCTTATTAAGAAGAGATATTTTCCTGAAATGGATCATTATATGTTGTTATTTTGGGTTGAACCGCCTTTTTGGATTAAATGATCTTTGGAAACATCAACCTAATCATCAGAGTTTATGATTGTATCTGATTCAAACTGTATCTTTAAACAACTGACAAAGTATTATATAAAAAATATGGAAAAACTGAAAACAAATTTAATTAAATATAAGATAAACATAGAGTTTAAGAACCATCCTAAGACGAAGCGTATGAACTGTATGCTCTGTGTGTTGTTTTTAAAGGAACTTTACGCACAATCTTAAGGGAGTATATAAGATATGAAAAAATCTCCGTAATACACTTTATACTATAGAGCGGGTGTCGTTCTCTATAAAAGCCTACATTTACAATGCACAAAATATTCAGTAAAACTTATTTTAATAAATAAGGTTTCCGGAACAAATATCTAACGCTGGCAATACAATACTGGCATGAGACATTCGTCCATATCATCTGCGTCATATGAACCCTTGCACCCATTCATTCCGTCGAAAATTTTGTGCAAATGTATATACTAGATATAGTAAATACATTTGCGTACATTTTAATAAAATAAATATGATATTGACGAACGTAATTTAATGCGTTATGTCACTTACGGCAGATCATTGGAATTTAAATAGAAGTATATATTTTTGATGTTTATATTAATAGATTGTCAATATCACGGTACAGAGAAATTAAATTGCCACTGGACTTACTGTCTTATATAATTTATATAAAAAATATTTTTTTAATATGATAATGACATACGCCAAACGGAAGTCCATATCTTTTGGATTTCCTAACTTCTGGTCCACTAAAGTGGTTTTAAGAATAGTATTGGACTATTACATATATCATTTGACCTAATTCAACTCATGAATTTGTTAAAATAATACCTTTTTCCTTCCAAATTTTTAATAAAACAATAGAATTAAATCATAATTTTCCTTCACACTTCTTACTTTGGATTTCCTATTTTTTTATTGTTATTCGAAGGAAGTTATTTCTATTTGAAGGCATTATTTGATTCTTTATTAAAGTGACATGAGAGTAAAAGTAGTCGCATGCGAAAAGTTTCGTCCTAAATGTCTTAAAAAAAAACTCACGTAGAGCGAATACAGTTGAGTATATCTATTATTTTATTCGTAATGTCTTTATCATTTCTTAAGCGCATTCAAAGAACACGTACTTATAAAACGTGAACGAAAAGATATTTCGGAAAAGATTTTTATTCAAATTTAAAATATAAAACGCAAATTTATCTTAAATCGGCAAATTAAATTGTCTACATTTAATCAATAAATATCATAGCATAGTATATATTGGTTATGAACAACAATGTGATATTTTTTAATGTCCTTGACAAGCTAAGAGCGCATTGTCTTGTGTAATTATTTATTAACTTGTGAAGATTTAGCGAGAATATTACGGTAGTCATAATCGGAGACTCGAGAGGATACAGAAAAGAAAAGGGTTTTTATGATGTTATGATTGAACTATCTTTTAGCACAATGTATTGAAAAGAAAAGAAAGAAAAATACTTTCGTCTACTTTGAAAAATATAAATAACAGTGCGACGGCAAAACTGTTACACGATATTTAGTAAATAATCCATTTTACATTATTGTTTAACTTTCATTTCACGTCATACAATCGAGTAGAAATTTAGCAAATCGTAGTAATGTCGATGACAATACGTTCTAATGCATTTTTTTCCCGATATATTGACCACTGTTACGTGTGTACTTTTTTGAACTTACGTTGTTCTTCACTTAAATCATTATTTGCTGTGATTAGATTTCATTTTAATCATATCGTTAATTGATATTGCAATGGTAACTGACTAACTATAATTTTATGGCTGACTGTCAAACAATAGTAAAGGGTCCCAAATAACTTTTTTTTTTCAAAATGGGGCGCAAAACATCGAGTGTAGCTTCGGCTGTGTGGCACGTAGCGCCGTCCTGTTGAAATCAAATGTTGCCAATATCCTCTTCTTCAATTTTTGTGAAAAATGGCCCGATAACGATCGTCATTGACTGTAACGGCCACTCCTTGCTCATTTTTGAAGAAAAATGGCCTGATTTTCAAAGTAATGTCGCAATATTTTCCAGCGTTGTTCAAGCGTATACACAACCATATTCGTTTAGCGGAAGAATAAAACTAATTATTTGTCAAATCAAACATGAGCTAAGTGTTATCATTCACGAAATAAGCACTAGTTAAAAAAAACGTTAGATGGCGGACCCTTTAGTTAATATATTCATTTATATTTTCTTTGGTATATAGACTAACATTACAAAGGTCAACATCAGAATGAGATAAACTTAAATGTACCTACATTCATTTTAAAAAGTTATAAAATGCTTATCATTTTAAAATATATATTTTTATCATTAATATGAAGAATCGATTCATAGATCGTGTTGAGTCAATATAACTACTGACTCAAGACATTTGATGCAAAAATAATCTTAAAATTAATCCGTGATGCGGCCCTGGTCGCGCCGCATGTGTCCGCCCCCGCTCCCGCTCCTCCCGCAAAAATTCGATGCCATTTATTACCCATTACAGGGTGGGACCCTTTTTAATATGGCTCAGTGGACTTTTAATTTATTGACGTTGCGAGTCGGTGGGAGGGTTGTTGGGCACACGCTAACCCCACCTCCAGCCGGCTTTAAAGTCGTTCGCTCGTGTAGATTTAAAGAGTCACTTACGTGTATCATTGGGTTACATATATATTATTTCACTCTCCCCTTGCAAGGGACAACAAAGATTGAGACAAATTATGACTTGTGAGGTTGGAAATAATAATTCATGCTTCAAGATAAAAAAAAACGAAACTCTCTACGTATGAAGTGAAACTTCTTAGATTCTTGAAATATTTCATCTCATGCATTTGATGTCGTGACATTTGTTTAAGATTTGAATATAACTATTTGTGTAATCGCATGCAGTAGAGCACAGCCGGTCAAGAACAGTGCACTCTATGACGCTCAGACAGGGAGGCTGGACGCTGCATGCGGAAAACGTGTGTTGTGTTCGTGTTTGTGTGTGGGTTGGGGAAATGCAAGTGTTTATTTATCTGATTTTCGAAGAGATGCAGATTGTAAGAAAAAGGAAACACAGACGCTGGAAAAGCATTCTAAAGCTTACCGGTGGCATTTGGAAAGGAACTTTGGAAACTTTTGAAGAGGCTCGCACTTATTCTGTAATTTTATCTTTCACATAAAATTATATCTACCAACTTACTACTCGCCCTTCCACTCCAAAAAACGTATCACTTCACAAAAATATGAACTCTTATTTTGCGTGTTTTTTTTTTATGTAAATTTAGAATATTGGTTGGTAGATAAGGTATTAAAGTGTATTATATATATCTTGCATTTTCCAAAAAAGCTGAACGCTTTTGTCGATCCACCCTTGTTTTCTCGGTCGAATCAAGAAACATGTCAATATTTTTTTTATTTTCTTACATTCACTATTTGAACCTAAAATACGAAATTGACATGGATACATGTTAAATTTTTTGAAACACTAAAATAATTTTGTTTTAGACCGCCACTGTGTAGCCGAATTCACTGTAAAGGCTTAGTGCGCGGGCGAAATTGTAGGGTTCACAGTATTTACTTGTCGGCAAGACCCGCCGGGGCAGTCGGTGGACATATTGAGTCAGAAGGCTGCCGATATTGGCTAGCCCCGAGGGCACTTACATGCGGAGAGCTTTCAGTCAAACGACTCGCAATGGAAGCTCTTTTTTGTATCAGAAGGCATGCAGAAGATTACTTTTTTATGCAAACACATGCAGGATTATCCAAACAATTATGCTTTTTTTCTTCCTCCATATTCCCTGTAAAACTGGCTGCCGCAAATAGTCGCTTAACATTTTTCAGGTGTTATTATCAATGCCTTGTGCTAAGTTATATGTACGAGTATCTTCTCCAGTGTCGGTTTTAGGGGTTGGCGAAATGGGCCGGTGGCCCAGGGCGTCGAATAAGTTAGAGGCGCCGAGCGCAACCAATCTTGCTTAGTTTTTTTTTAATGTATACAATATGGGGCGCCAGAAAAAAAAACCCCTGGGCGCCGAAGGGTCTAAAGTCGGTACTAATCTTCTCCAAGTATTATACACACTATGTATATTTCCCGACGTACTCCAATTTGAGAGCTCAAAGGTTTGCATATATGGCGGGTAAGCTACGTATTTGAGCGTTTATTAACCAACACTTTTATTAGGTAAGATAATATCTCTAACTTTTCTAGCAATTTTGTCTAGCAAGAAGCGGCTCAACCCAACCGTTCGCACGCTGTCATTCATCCAAGAATGCTCCATGATCAATATTGCTTAACTTCTGTAAGCAGACGAGAGCCTCAAATATAATAAATTGATTTATACATTAATTATGTAAATAAACAATAAAATGAACGACTTTTAGCAAGGCTTAAAAGCAAAACATTTGGAGACATATAGTACATACGAAAGATATAAAGATATATCTCAGAGGGTCGACGCTCATTCGTGTGCATTTTGAACAATAACTTCATACTTTGAAACTTCAATAGTTCGGAACATTTAATATATGTAATTAAATACACTTATGACGGCCAAGGAAATATAAAATATAATAAATGATATTTATCTGAATAATACAATACGCATCAAACCAAGATTTTATTAATAAATAAAATATATTATTTACTTGCATTTGAAATGATAATTTAAAAGTAATAAGGTATAATTGTTTTTCACCATTTGCAAGTTGTTGAGGAAGCTTAAGCCGTTAACTAACCAAAAATCTTAAAGAAACGTCTCTGCAAACGGGTATTAAGATAATTACCAAAAAATTGAGATTGTCAAGAGATTGTCAAGAAAATGTCTCTGCATGCGGGTGAGAAACGCGAAATTAAGAAAAACAGATAACAAAAACAAAGTAGATTGAGCAAACTATGAACAACGTGGTCTGTTTCTAACTAGAGACTCGACTGTTCTAACTTGTAGTTCGATTTGCGTCGTAGGCGGCCCTTGACAGCGTGTCCCCGGGGTGTGTTTAGTCGGACGTGTTGAGCCCGGGACCCTCCCGAGCAGCCGCCAACATCGACCCGACGATCGACCCTCGCAAATCTTGACAGATCCTCGTCACTCATCACATAGTCCAGGATACCTTCCTTGCCTGTTCTTGCTCCCTTACAAACATTGCCAGGTTCTCAACTAGAACCGCTCAAACTATTATATTATAGGAAACTATTATATGCTTCATTATGCTTTAGTTGTTTTTTTATAAAAATCTTTAAATATTTTATACATTTCTATATAATTTCTTGCGGATTAGTGTAGTACATTTAACTCATTATAATCTTATCATCAAATATAACAAAGACGCGATTGCTTTTATAACTTTATTGTATTATCTGGTTTTATCAATACTTCGATCATTTTATTATTATCTCGCCATGATTATTACTGTTTTACTACAAAATTTAAGAAAACTGCTTATTTTAATCTAGCCTATAAATATTAATAATTGTCATGGCATTTTATTGGATCTTTTCAAGTTGAAATGAAATTGTGCTTCTTAATATCTTTCTTATCTGAAAAATTCTCAAAAATCACACTTAAATCTGAAGCTCGACATCGGCGAAGTAATAATCAGAATTATTACATCAATATTTCGTTCTTTCGCAATGACTATATATATATTCATACATAATACTACTACTATATTTCATAAGCTATTAACGTAGCATTTTATTATTTCTTTTATTACAGTCAATCTTCTTATAACGTTTTCATTAGATCGGATGATTAGCCGTATGCTCCTGAGCCCTGGATCATTTAGTCCTAAAAGGCGGCTCAACTCAAAATAACAACATAGAAAGGACCGTTTTATAAAAAATCTCAGAAAATACCATACAAAAATTACTCGTTACTAATTTTAAAAAGTGTGTATTTTATGAATGTTGACTTTATCACAATTAATTAAAATTACTACATTTGCTTCTACAAGTAGGTGTGTATAACAATAAACATTTCAGTATTTCTGTTTGTTTTAAGTTGTACGTAGTTATATGTATCCATGCGCTGTAAAATAGTTGACATGTTCACAGTTCAAAAACAAAAAAAAAGACAATCAAAACAATCTCCAAACTTGTTGGCTCTGTTTTGAATGAGCAGTCTACCCTCGCGATCCACCGACCCACAAGTTTCTTGTACGTATTTATTGCTTTCTGGGAACGAGTCACCCGCCACGGGGAAGGTAAATACCGATTGTTCCAGAGAGGGCGGGTTCAAGCCCGGCGCGAAATATTGCCGGCTGGGCGCTTCGATACAGGCTAAGGGAATTCAAGGGAGGCTGAGAATGAAATAAGCCATAGAGAGGATATTAAATTTTGCACCGCACAGTAACAACATGTTATCTCTTTGTAAAAGCTATTTATGCATATTATGGATGCTACCCAACGAATAGGCACACTCAAGTGGCAATGGGCATGACATATCTGTCGAAGAGACGACGGTCGATGGGGAAGAAAAGTATTGGAATGGCGCCCAAGAACTGGCAAACGAAGCATTGGCCGACCCCCTACAAGATGGACTGACGATATAAGAAGAATAGCGGGAGTGACCTGGATGCGGAAGGCGGAGGATCGAAGAGGATAGACTCATGCGGGAGGCATACGTTTAACAGTGGATGGACACAGGCTGATGATGATAATGATGATTTATGCATTTATTTTTTAAATAAATATATATATATATTCATCATTGTCCATCGGCAATGGCACATCGTTTGAGCGGCTCCCATTAGATTATCTATTTCAAACAATGATTTACGAGGACCACAACTTGGATGGTTCACCGCCTGTTGCTAACCGCATGCCGCTTGCCAGGTTAACCCGTTATTTACGACCATATGAACTGGGCTTTGAGAGCGTCCAGCTAATCATCCGATCTCTATAAAAAACGATTTACAAGTCACCCAAAATATGCATCGAATATTAAAGGTGCTGTCTCACAAATTTCTAAAGTTTCTGCCCTAGGTGTCGTCAGGGGCATATATGTTCCCAGGTGGATTTTCTAATGATGAAAAGTCTTTAGACAAGGTATGGGTAGTGGAAACTGACAAAACTGAGTGGCGGCAATTTGTGTTCCAGATGGTTCCTGAAGCTTGTTCCAAAGGATAGGTTCAATCTAAGTGATCACTATAGACAGGACCGTTAAATGGTGAAAAGCCAAAGCACCACATGTTTGAATAGGTGTTATTTTCCAATAGCTATTACTAGGCAATAAAAACGCAATTGGTATTTATTTATTGAACCTAACACAAAGTATTGAAATCAGCTTGATATTACTCCTTTAGGCTGATGCCGTAAAGCCTCGAAAAACGATATTTTGTCTCTTATGTTCACTCGCCTGACATGCACATGTAATGTTTTTAATATTATAATGTTGCACGGCATTTGCATGCGCCATCTTGTTTGTTATGACAGTTGGTCCATTTCGTGTCGGCCACTGTCATATTAACTTCGCGAGTCCGCCGCTATGATTTGGCGGCGACATAGGTCAGAGCGCGGCTGTCAGTCAGAACGCGCAGATAGTAGTTAGTTAATTTTTGACTCGCGGCCGTCATAGTGCGCGCGCCTTGGGTGTTCGCTATGACGGGCGACATTTGTGAGAAATAAACGCGTAATATGTGAAACAGGAACAAGCGTTTGTATTGTGAACCTGATCCTGCATCCTTCATCCAGTTAATCGATGTCCTAAATGGAAAAGGAGGATATCAATATGTATCAACACCATACTATTTGATGTTTTTCGTGTGATTGCGTTGCTCTGTGAACGGACCGCTTTCAACGTCGTCGGATTCGCTGCTTTTATTAAATTCTCCCTGAAAAGGCTCAGACGGCCGACAGACAGTTTAAAGAGCGTTTAAAACGGGCGAGAGAGACTTTATCAAATTTGAAATGACTGTACAGTTTTCCCCATTGCACGTTATTAATGGTGACTGAAATACGTTTGCAAACATTACGCCAGGTTGGTTCGTATGCAGGTGGAGTTTCTGTGTGAACGTTATCACTGGAAAGCATTTAATATAGATTACGGTCTGGATTATGTGTAAATATTAATGAAAACTTTCAGCGAAACGTATTAATATGTACATATAAATAAATAAGCAGCCAAATACATGACTATTATATTAGGTTATTCTGAAATTAATTTCGTATTTAACAACAACAAAAAAAATTGGCCTTTTTTATATGTAAACACATACAGGAGAATACCGACAGATGGTGATAGTAATTCTGAAGTCTCATCTGTGGAATTCTATGATGCTTACCATAGTGCATATGGCGTGCGTATGAATAAGCGCTGCATGTGGAGTGTTGCTCCGCCAACGTCATAGACTAGATTCTCGCATCATGCTTATTATTACAGGAATTAACTATGAATGGGTGGTCTTCACGGGACGACTTTCGTCTACCACAAACTTTAATTATTGGGCTATAAGGGATCAAATTCACACCAACCAGGGGTATTTTAGAGCTCAGAAATCGATTGAAATCCTTTTTTTTAAATGTCTGTCGGGGATTGAACTCACGATCCTTGGCTTGCAAAGCAAACGCTTTGACCATTGAGCTATACCCGCCGGCAGCTTAACAAATTTTAAACAATTTGATTTTTAACACCACGATGATATACTAAACACGTAATATAAATTGTCTCATTTTTATTTTTATACTCGTATTACAAGTCATAAACGTTTTCGTTCGTAAAGTTTTCTATTCAAAATGTTTTTTTTAAGATCCCAAATAATCATGACATTCAACAGCAATCGATTATTGTGATGAAATACTAAGTAATACAAATTGTAACAATAAACATCTCATCCCCATATCCGTTCCATATCTGGAACATATTGCCACCACTTAGTTCTGTTAGTTGCCATCAGCAATGTCTCATCCTATCCTATCCCATCCTCCATACATCTCTACACCCAAAGATCCACTTAGAAACATGTATTGTTTTCAACGAAATTCAGGGCAGAAACCCGAAACCTTGAAAGGACAGCAGCTGTTATCTCCGAGGAATATTTATAGTGTTCTTTTTAATGTAATCGCATGCAGGAGAGCACAGCCGGTCAAGACCAGTGCACTCTATGACGCTTAACCAGGGAGGCTGGACGCTGCATGCGGAAAACGTTTGTTGTGTTCGTGTTTGTGTGTGGATTAGGGAGATTCCAAGTGTATATTTGTCTGTTTCTTGAAGAGATCCAGATTGTAGGAAGAAGGAAGCACAGACGCTGCAAGAGCATTCTAAAGCTTACCAGTAGCATTAAGGAAGGAACTTTGGAAACTGACTGTTCTTGGCTGACGCAAATTAACCGTGTGATTTGTTATTCGTATTTGTAAGTGGATCGGTTGATTAGTCCGTTGATGAGAACTTTTTGAACCTAAGGAGCGGCTCAACGCGACCAGCGACAATGAAGATACAAGAATAACATGTGAAATTATATTAGCATTATCCATGGAAATCGCATTCAATGTAAGCTGTTCTTAATGTAACACATGTTCACTACAATAATAACAAAATAGAACCGGAAACTAACGGGCAGAACGAAAACGGAGAAATATTTCACAGTTAGGATGTAAAGAAAGCAAGAGGTAAGCATGTCATAGTCAACCGCCTTAGTGAACGGTTGCGGACCCTAATGTCTCCGTCTATAAATATGTAGCCAATTCAATTTCGTTGACAGATGAAGTACCTTGTCGAAGAGCGTAATAGTTACAAGCTACACCCATGTCGACGGTTCAATAACGTGACTTTATAACATAAAACCGAAAATAAAATATTTTATTTGTCAACGACACGAGTAGTTTTGAAATACTATAAATATTTTTTTCGTGTTATATACCGTATCCGACAAATACTTCCAATCTTTTGTATTAAGAATCCGTTTGATAATACAAATATAGTGGCTTAATTGCATTTGAATTTTACACATGACGAATGATAACATTCTAAGTGAATAAATAAAGGTACGTGTTACTGCCTTTGTTGAGTTTAGTTTTAAGTTCGATTCTTGTATTTTTGTTATATTTTTAATTTAATTTTTAAATAAATAAGAGTAGGTCAGCAACAACGGTACACCGAGAACGCGGTGCTATTGAGATCACCGAAATTAAACAACATTGGGCATCGTGTGTCGCTGGTCGGTTTGAGCCAATCCTTAGCACCAAATGGTTCAGGACTAGAGAGCATCGAGCGAATCATCCGATCTCCTTAAAAAATAACTGATTTACAAATCTCCCAAAAATATGCCCCGCATACTACAAATGCTGTATTTTTAAGTACTCGGGCTTCTCCTATTGAGGTCGTCGGGAACCATATATGTTCCCAGTTAAGCTTTCGGGAGACGTGTCGAGACAAGGGATAGACAATGTAAACTGATATAGTTGAATGACGGGATTTGTGGTGAATACATGTTCAAGATATGAAAATGATATAGAAAAAAAATAAGAGTAAATTCTATTTGTTTCCAACCTTCGGGTGCAGATATGTCCTAGAACAATAAATAGATAGTTACAGCTGACAGAACTGAGGGGCGGTAATTTGTGGTGACCATATATATAATCGTGTCGGAAACAACGGGGTCGGATCCCGTCTGCCCAGAAGTGAGCGATGTCGATGGCGTTACTCCCGGCCATCATCGGGTCTTCCTGGGTGCAACTATTCGGACATAGCGGACACTCCAGAAGGTGTGACAGGGTCTGCTCCACGCCGCATTCACATTCAGTCGGTCCGCTGTAAAACTGCCATGCTTTCATTTGTGTCCTCGTCTTGCATACTCCGGTCCGAAGCCTGTAAAGGTACCTCCATATATTCCACACCTGGTAATGTCCAGGGGCAAGGTTCTCTTCCGGGGCAATCCCATATTGGTGGTGACCATATTTTTGATTTATAGAAAGGATATGGAATAAAAGAAGAAAAAGAACTCAACTGTCGTGGCTTTAGTCAATCCTCCTTGGTATACAATACACACAATCATTGTAACCTCTAGTTTCGTGGCTTCTTATAAAATGCTCCTTTGGTATCACCGGTGAGTTCCTGTGCTCCTGTGTATCAGTCATTAAATGTTGTTCTCTGTTGTGCAGGCTGTACGGCAAGAAGTGCCTTGGGTGTGGCGAGCGCGTGACTGCGGAGGAGCTGGTGATGCGCGCCCAGGAGGCCGTGTTCCACGTTCGGTGCTTCGTCTGCGTAGTCTGCGGTGGTCGCCTGCAGCGAGGAGACCACTACGTGGTCAAACAGGGACAGCTGTTCTGCAGGCTCGACTACGAGAAGGAAGTGGAGATGCTCCAGGGATATGCGCAAGGTATCATCTCCACCCCCGCGGCGACCCCAACACCTGACCCCATTAAATAACTTTATCTGGCGACTACGTAATGCATGATAATGAATCTTATAATTTTCTGCATCGATAAATGTGCCTATAAACGTGCTCATAATTATGAAAGTGGTGTAAGTCGAGATATTTAAAAAAGAGTTATTCCTTTATTTCAATTCACATTGTTATTGATTAATGTAATCGTCATCCAACACAATATATAAGAATCTAGACATAACATTGTGTGCAACATGAAGTTGATACTTTTATCGCTTTTAAACCAACATCAAAACACCAACGCTTAAATATCTGAGAACGAATGAAACATGACACCACTTTGATACCATGGGCTCACATATCAGTCACTTATCAGATAATTTGCATTGTTCTTAATACAAAAGAAAATATCTAAATGCTCCATTGAACGCGTTCTGTAGTCGACAGTTGTTTAGAATAAAAAACGTATTTTTCATTTGGCTGCGATAACATTGTTTATACTTATTATTTACTTGTGCTGTAATTAATATACAGTCAATCCTCCTATAACGTTTTCACAAGATCGAGCGGTCAGCCGGATGATATTGAGGCCTGGATCATTTAGACCTAAAGGCAAAATACGAAAAAAAAATGGAAAAAATCTCCGTTACAAATAAAAAAAAGCGTGCGTTATAGGACGGTTGACTGTAGTATGTTTGATTTCTACATGACTCGTAAATATATTAAAAGTATATTTTTAATATTCCTTCAAACTATTTCTTATGATCCATTTTTTTTTCAGTATTTTATTTGGTACATACTATCCTGATCGCGATGTTATTTAACTTTTTGACAATTATATATATGAATAATTTATATTTACTAGAAGCTGGCTTGAATAAAAATTGAAACTCTCAAACTTACTTAAATAAGGTAGGAATTATTTACATCATCAATCATTTTTTAAATGTTTGAGAGAAAATCAATATATTCATTGCGACGTAATTTTTGTTCTATATTGGTATTGGGGGGGGAACAGATTATCTTTTAACAATTATATGACTTTATAAATTGAAATATACGAAAATAATTTTAAATTTGTAATAAATCACCATTATTTAAATTAAATAAAACATGATTTTTGCAATTTATTTTAAGATTTAATAAGATGGCTTGTTTTTAATAAAAAAGGTTTCAACATCATCATCATCATCATCAGCCTGTGTCCGTCCACTGTTGAACGTAGGCCTCCCGCATGAGTCTCCATCCTCTTCGATCCTCCGCCTTCCGCATCCAGGTCACTCCCGCTATTCTTCTTATATCGTCAGTCCATCTTGTTTAAGCAATAAAAATGGAGAATGTTATCGGGACAATTATTTATATTGTCTGCTTTGTGTAAATGAGAGAATGGATGCAATTCAATGGAACGAGATGATCGGGAAGCGATGTAATTACCATTTAATAAATCTCGTTCACTATAATGCTTTCTGCATTTATAAATTACTTATTGGAAAATAAATCTTAGGGAAAATCACTACTTTGTTTCTGGAAGAGCAGAAAGTTCATTTAGAAAAAAATAGAAAATAATAAAAGTTAAATAAATATATAGATAAATATATAATTATTTGGAAATCAAACTTCTGCAATAATCCTGCAAAAATTATTATTTGAAGTAAAAATATAGATTTTTTTAAATACTCGTATATAATCGTAATGTAAATATATGGCGTAATTTTTTAAATGCACAAATTATAATTTAATTTGTTCTGGTTCTTATAAATAAGAAATAATAATACTATATACTCGCACATTCATAATTTTCAAATAATGCTTAAATGAGAGATGAGCTTTATTTTATTTCAAATAGTCGCGATAAAGATTTTATTATTTTTATTAATTTATTTTTACAATAAAGTTTTAAATATTATAAACAATACGAAAACACCACGTCCTTACAGTTTTAAAATACTTTGCCATACGAGTGTCCCAACATACGACTTTTTTGAGATACGAGCCGTCAAGCGAGCGATTTTTTGCTTTGAAATACGAGCAAAATTTGTGATACGAGCAATCGGCTTAGCGGGTCGGCTGGATGCACACGAACCGCGCGTCACGCTTTCCCGCGTGAATCCCCCGGCCACGGTCATAGAATCAGTTATCAGTGTGCTCTCGCTGTCAATGCATCTTTCATAAGTTGCGTTCGCGATTTGTGACTTTTTCAAATTTTTTTGAGATACGATTAATTTGAAATACGAGCAAGGTTGCAGGACGAATTGAACTGGTATGACGAGGTGCCACTGTATATGGATCTCGACGGCCTCCAGGATAAGAGTGATCTTCTGTCGTTGGATTAAAATGAGC
Organism: Glossosoma conforme; assembly: GCA_022606575.1. Lineage (NCBI taxonomy): Eukaryota > Metazoa > Arthropoda > Insecta > Trichoptera > Glossosomatidae > Glossosoma > Glossosoma conforme. The sequence continues at coordinate 358,596 of JAGTXR010000150.1, forward strand.
TTTTGTCGCTGGACTGAAAAATTTAGATAAGTTTAATATAAAAATTAGAAAATATATACCATCATAGATATATTTATATCCATTCAAATTAAATTAAAATATTAGAATATATAAAAAATATTCGTTAAAATATAAAACATATTCTCGGAATTATGAATTTAATATTGATATTATACTCATTGGGGCAGACCGTTCACAGCAAACACTTTTCAATTTTCTTTGCATGAATTTTAATATAACGTTATTACTTTTTCCCTTCGCCATTCCGTTTCAACTTCGGCTTAAATTGGAGGAATACAAAGGAATTCAAGAGAGTAACATGATTTTTTCATTTTCATATACGAGTACATCCCTTAGAGTGGCTCCACCCCTCAGCCTTTATGTTTATCGATATTGCTCACTCATATCTTCAAATAGATAATAAATTAATATATATATATGCTTACATGCGAGTGGTATAGAATAACATAATTTTGATAAAAATTGTTGTATCATATTATCAAACTCAATTGGGAAACGTTTTTTTTTTTCACATAAATAATTTAGTAGACTTACACGGCTCCGGGGCAATACAATTAATTTATTATTTAATTTTAAAATAATTATCACACTGTTCTAAATAAAGTGGAGCGCTTACATGCTTATATTTATTGCTAGTGATTATCGCGTAGACTTTCTGAATAAGTTATATTTATTTTGCATATTTGTTATTTGTGATTAAATCCATGTTAAAAAGACTCATTTAGAAACGATTCAAAATATTTAAATTTGTTATTTTTATATCTGTTGACTAATAACAAAATTGTATGTTGATATTTAACACGTTCCACGCCACGTAGGTAACCGCTGACCTACGCTGTTGTTGAAAAGGGCGCCCCGGTGACCTACGTTTTTTTTTTCGAAAAAACAGTCCCTGTACGCCAGCGGTTACATTTCAATGGAATTTTAACATTGAATGTGACCTATATTGCGCCTCTAAGTCGAATGCATTAAAAATATTACGTTGGCGTTAAACGTGTTAAGAATGTAGAATAATAAGAATAAGATATTTTTGTTGATTCATTTAATTAGTCGAAAGAACTCGATATCTGAAACTTGATATCTAAACGATGTACTGGGCACTGATACATGCTGAGCATGAATCACTACTTGATTATTCATTACAATACATTATTTCGCAATCTCATCAAGTTGGAAAATAAATATAATATTTATTCTTAATTAAATTACACCCAGATTTTGTTTGTAAAATCTTTGTAATGATCTGTTTGTTTATTATATAAGATTATTTCTACGGACAAAATTTGAATCTCAATCAAACTGCGCGTATAAACAATTCGAAAACAAGTTTTTCTATTTCTAGTCCAAGCAAGATAATACAAATAGTCATTTATTTGTGTGATGTTAAACTAGATGTTATTGTAAGTGTTTCAACTGTTGAATGTCTGGACTTAACCCGCCTCACATCCGCATCACACCAAAGGACAGATAAGTCTCCTTGATGATACGCTCATTCATATTATGATCAGTTAGCAACTGATAAGTAAAGTAGGGAGTCTCTTTTGAACAATTGTGGCCACTGAGTAATGTAAAAAAAATATTAAAAAATCTCTTGAGGTTCTTAATTTTGGCTAGCTGGCGGTCATAGCTCAATGGTCAAAGCGTTTGCTTTGCAAGCCAAAGGTCGTGGGTTCGATCCCCGACGGAGATTAAAAAAAAAAAAGATTTTTAATTGATTTCTGAGCTCTAAAATACCCCCGGTTGGTGTGAATTTGATCCATCGCCCGTAAAATTTCAGTCATAGCCTATTAATTGAAATTGGCGGTAGACGAAAGTCGTCCCGCGAAGACCACCCATTAATAGTAAATTCCTGTAATAATACAGGATGATGCATGAATCTCGGGCTGTAGTCCATGACGTTGGCGGATAACACTCCACATGCAGCGTTTAGCCATATACACCATGACAAGCGTCATAGAATTCCACAGATGAGACTTCAGAATTACTATCACCATATGTCGGTATTCTCCTGTATGTGTTTACATAAAAATAAAAATAAATATAAAAAGCCCGTGGCAACATCACCTCATGCTTTTCGCTAAGACGATGATTCTGGTTGTGCTAAATATAAAATGGTGTGTTGTTTTTGCTTTCGCAGGAGACTTTTCGTGTGATGACCTGTTGCCTGCGAGGTGTGCGGATGGTCGCAGGGGGCCCAAGAGGCCGCGCACCATCCTCACCACCCAGCAGAGGAGGGCCTTCAAGGCCTCTTTCGAGATGTCGCCAAAGCCGTGCCGCAAGATACGCGAAGGCCTGGCAAAGGATACTGGCCTTAGCGTGCGAATTGTGCAGGTAACAAACACCTTATCTCTCTAACAACGACTACTTCTAAAACTAAGGCGTTTAACCAATGTTATAACTTATGGCGCAGAGACGTGGAATCTGACAGCAAGTCTTACCCATAAAATAAAAGTCACCCAGCGTGCTATGGAGAGATCCATGATCGGGGTGTCGCTAAAATATAGAATCCGAAACGAGGAAATACGCAAAAGAACTCAAGTAGTGGAGGCTACCCAACGAATAGGCACACTCAAGTGGCAGTGGGCAGGACATATCTGTCGAAGAGACGACGGTCGATGGGGAAGAAAAGTATTGGAATGGCGCCCAAGAGCTGGCAAACTAAGCGTTGGTCGACCCCCTACAAGTTGGACTTACGATATAAGAAGAATAACGGGAGTGATCTGGATGCGGAAGGCGGAGGATCGAAGAGGATGGAGACTCATGCGGGAGGCCTACGTTCAACAGTGGACGGACACAGGCTGATGATGATGACTGTAATCTGCCTCGATATTTTACATAACTGGAAGAGATTCGGATACGTGAAAAATACGAGTAACTAACTTATTACCCGTATTTTTTGACAGCCTCATAAGCGGTGAAGACGATATTATGGATATATATAACCTGCCAGAGACTATGCCTCTTGGGATAGTGATAAGACTGTTCAACCATATCGCCTCGAATATTGATATACTCGACTTGAGAGAAGCCCAGTTTCGACATGAGCTCCACGAATTTATTTATCAAAGTAATTTCGTTGAGTCTTTTGTTTAGTAAGCTTCGGGATTTTTTAATAATTTTCTCCTTCATCCTTATTATTACAGGAATTTACTATGAATGTGTGGTCTTCACGGGACGACTTTCGTCTACCACCAATTTTAATTAAAAGGCGATGACTGGAATTTTACGGGTGAGGGATCAAATTCACACCAACTGGGATATTTTAGAGCTCAGAAATCGTTTATTTTTTTTTAATCTCAATTGGGGATTGAACCTATGACTTTTAGCTTGCGAATCAAACGCTTTGATCATTGAGCTATATCCTGCCGGTTAAAGTTTTGCAAAAGTTAGTGCCACCACGGAGAAGCTTTTTTTCTTCCCGTTCTTTGGTATGCATTTTTGTATATGTTTGTAAAAAATCAATCAAGATATTTTAACAGGTATTCATAACGACATGCCTCGAGTATTTCTTGATCATGTCCCCTGTTTGTGGCATATTACCAGAGCGCAATATCAGAAATAGTTCACCAGTGGGCCAGCCAAACAATGTCGGTTTATTTAATTACTGTTCTATGGAGTGACCATGTGGTCGAAATTAAAAGCTTATTTTTATTCTTGGCACATTTTATTTTACGGTGATATTTTTTTAAGTTTTGTAGTGACTACATTATATTCCAGTTGTTGCAGGGGAATACAAATTAACTCACATTAAATTGAGCAATTGGAAAACTATAGTACATTTTAAAGCGAAAATACCGCAATATCTTAAAACTAAGGGGCGTTTAACCAATGCATCCTTCCTGTATTAACTAATGGCGCAGAGACGTGGAATCTAATAGTAAGTCTTACCCGCTTGGTGAAAACCCTCCCTGTTCCGTCCTGTTTTTGGAGACCCAGATGGGGACCCGTTACTGGGGCACGCAAAAAGCTACTCGTTAGAGAGTGGCTGAAGGCCTTCCCGTGATTATAGGTGCATCAGTTAGATATCAAATAGACCTCAGTCCAAGGTTTCGAAGTTAGTATACTACAGCGAGTCTCGAATTGCCTTCTTTGGTAACACGTTGCTCTAACCACGAAATACGTGGGAATGGATAAGGAAATGGTAAGATTCGGAAATTGATTCTACAAAAAGCAGACATCAGTTAGGAATCATTACTTGCGTCTGCACTCTTGCAGACGGACGCGCAGAAGCGCTCAGTAAGTCTTACCCATAAAATAAAGGTCATCCAGTGTGCTATGGAGAGATCTATGCTAGGAGTGTCGCTAAAAGATAGAATCCGGAACGAGGATATCCGCAGAAGAACTCAAGGGTTGGAGGCTACCCAACGAATAGGCACACTCAAGTAGCAATGGGCAGGACATATCTGTCGAAGAGACGACGGTCGATGGGGAAGAAAAGTATTGAAGTGGCACCCAAGAACTGGTAAACCTAGCATTGGCCAAACCTCTGCAAGATGGACTGACGGCATAAGAAGAATAGCGGGAGTGACCTGAAAGCGGAAGGCAGAGGATCAAAGAGGATGGAGACTCATGCGGGAGGCTTACGTTCAATAGTGGACGGATATTGGCTGATGATGAAATTGGTTTTGTTCGATTTAAAATAGATTTAAATATTCTAATATTTATAAACCGCTAAAGATGGTTCTTATCTGAAAGTGATAAAAAAAGACTGGAGGCTTTTGAGATGTGGTCATACAGAAGAATTCTCGGAATTTCCTGGAGAGACCACGTCACGAACAATGAGGTTCTCAGAATAATCAAGGAAGATAGGCACCTAATAAGAACCATTCAGAGAGGCGAGCCCTATGGATCGGTCACATCATGCGCTACGATGGTCTTCTTCACGACATTATGGAGGGGATGGTTGAGGGTAGAAACTGTAGAGGGCGCCCTAGGCGGGATTACTTGCAGCAAGTGTTCGAGGACATGAATTGTAGCTCTTATCCTGAGCTGAAGAGAGTTGCGGAGGACCGAGAGGAATGGAGATTGAGATGCAAGATTCTGTTGCTGCAAACCAATCCACCGGATTGAAAGATGAAGAAGAAAGATGGTTCATATTTAGTCAACCAATAATCATCAACTACGTACAAATTCACAGTAAACATAATCTTATATGACATTTATGTCGTCAGCAAATTTGTGAAAAATAAACGGCAGACGCAGTCCAACAGATTTTTTTGATGAGATTATTAGTATATGCTCCAACCAAGTCCACCTTTGTCTCTTGACCGAATGAAGTATAATATGAATGACTAACTTGTCTGCTCTCCCATCTTGTTATTCCTCATCGTACCAGTAATATTCTACGATGCCATTTGATGTTAAGATCCATTATACGGCTGCATTAGCTTTTCATGAGATGCCAAGAATCACAGGCGTACAAAAGAATGGATATAATACAGGCGCTATAGAGATGGCACTCTGTTTTGATCGAGTAAGGTTGCGATAATAAAACTATGGGTTCAGCCACCCCTTAGAACAAAAAGGTTCAGGCCTCGGTAACGTCTGGCTAACCATCCGATTTCCTTTAAGAAACTGATGATGAAAAATCACCCAAAAATATGCCTCCGATACAACAGTTACCCCCTCTTCAAATACTTGGACTTCTGCTCTGGAGATTGACCTTCAGTGCAGACATGTCCTATAACGAGGAATGGACTGTGACATGTGACAAAACTAATTGGTGGCAATTTGTGGTGACCATATGTTCCATACATGGAACGGATATGGAAAGAAGAAAGCTGCAAATCCCATATATTGCCAGATAAAATAAATTTATTACATTAAGTAACTTAAAGAAATAAGTATTTTAATATAATTAAATACGTGCCGAGGAGATGTTTTTATCGTTGGTGGTCACCCGACGCTTGTTAATAAATGGTGGTAAATAGCTCATTTACCTAGTCACAACTATTTGCCTTCAAATTGATGTGGGTTCCGAGCAAACTTATTACCAACTGTAGTTACATATTATATTTTCTGAACTAACGCATCACTGCACCAAACCGGATCTCGCAACTTTACATAATGTTAGTTCACGCTAATGCAGTTCAAATTGTTAGCCAACACTAATTAGAGGCGGAAAATCTAATTATTAAAATAGTTGTTAAATTTAAAATATTTAATTTTATTATTTATTTAATGATGTGAATGTTTTTGTTTATGATAATCATTAAATTTTACATGGTTTTTTTTTTATTATTAAATACGAATGTTGAAACTACTCCATTATTAATGGAATAACAATTTAGATTTGTAGCATATTATTTAAAAAAAAAAAAAATCTAAGTATCTGTCAGCAGGTATGACTTAGTGGTTAAAGTTTGCAGGCCAATATAAGGCTGCTGTGGTATATGCTATCTCGATGAGCAGCATTTTAATATCCGATCACAATTCTATAGAAAATAGACATTCAGTCGGTTCACTAGGGTTATTTTGCATATGTTTAACGATAATTGGTCGGTAGTCATATTATATCGAACAGCTTCTTCTTGTTTAATATCACAGGTAGTCTTTGGATTGCTCTCCTTTGGATTGAATCTCTTCAAAAAGCAGGTTCATAAACACATAAATTCTCGTGAATCTCAATAAGAAACACATGAACCTTTTTAGCAGTTCTTTTAAGCGCATATTTATAAAAAACAAAAACATTTGTATCAATTTAAAGCTTAAATTAAAAAATATTTTCAGGGAAAATCAAATTTATAATTACACACTAGATAATGTATCATACCATTAAACGATCTCAGCTGTGATCTTTTTAATGGTAATGTAAATATTATGTTTTTTTTTAATTACCTTTATTAGGTTTATAAGGTAATATGGTGGAAAGGTAGAAACATGTCGTTTTTAATTACGGCGCCCCCACTACAGCGGTTGTTGCAGTGTGGTACGCGTGGGCTAGGCAGAAGGTTCATAACATTGGGTTACCCAAAACCGCAGCGGTCTATTTTAATTGTACCCACATTTCTGGGAGCCCGAGACATGGGTCATAGACAATATAGCCATTTACTTTATATACTCAAACTCTGACTAATATACTTAGATACACATACTCGAGTAAATGTATCATTTAATTGGTTCTCACAACAAAACATGAGCATATTTTATTTGAGCTTAATTAAATACTGAATTCATATTTTTAATAATTAAATATAAGAGAACGCTAGCAAATATCATTTTCAGTTAACTCTATGATGCTGAATAGGGTCATCAAGACGCTACATATAGAAACCATGTGTTGTGTGCGTGTAGGTATTGAGAGGATGATAGTATTTTTTAAATTTATTTTTGTCATGAAAGATCACTGGAGTTAAAGAAGAAGCTTAGGAAACTATTTATTCTGAGTCGACGTGTCGAAAATGCAGAGATGCTCGGAAAAAGTTTCACTGGTATAATGGTAATGTTTTGGTGTATTTGGGATCAATTGAAGAATATTGGATAAATGGTGTCCGTGATAGAAACGTTTAAATAGGTTCACTGAGCTAATGGACGTATGTGTTCCGTAAATTATAAATCAGACGAATAGGTGGCATTGTTTATCAGACGAATAGCTCATCTTTAAAATAAGACGTAATACGAAAATTTTGTTACCGTATTTAAGAACAGTTATAAAAATCCTTAGCATGAATTATTTTACCTTTTTGAGATTAAGTCTCTTAAAATTTCGATAAGCATCTGATCGTGTGCTATTGTTGATTGTAACTAGTAACGAAAACAAGATAAATAATGATGATTACTGCATGGGCCTTTCTATTTATGTCAGTAAGTCTAACTACGAATATTATTTACATTAAGTTATTATGATTGTAAATTTACGGTGAGTTTGAAAAGACGAACGATTTTGGGGAATACATTCAGCTAAACATTAGGTTACTTCGCAGACTTGAGAAATGACAAAGATATAATCGTTTTGTTTTTGTAAAAATACGAGTAAGTTAAAAACTAGGAGTGAATTTGGCTTAAGTAAGAATTAATCTTACCGAATTACATGATCAAAAAAATATTACATTTGAATTGAATGTATTTTTTTGTTTTTCTCTTAAGGTCTGGTTCCAAAATCAGCGCGCCAAAATGAAGAAAATTCAGAAAAAAGCAAGAGACAACAAAGGAAGTTCCGGCGGCTCCAAGGACAGCTGTGACAATAGCGACGGAGGAGAAAAGTCAAAGATCAAAATCAAAGAAGAGGATCAAAGTGAGAACGCTTTTATAATCGTCTTTTTACAATTAACAGTTTTCGGCCTCATTATTTTCATTCTGTATTTACAATATAATTGTTTTTACACTATGAAGTTGTAAAAGTAATTTTATATTTTGAAAGGTCATTTCATTTGACTGTAGCATGTTTTACTATTATTAGTGAAATCCTGCTATTTAATTATTACGACGAAATATTTACGTACGTGACTCATTTGAGATTATATGAGATACGTTTTTTAGCGAATTAATTAAATGCATTAAAGCGCATTGTTGTCTAGTTTCCGGACCTCACTTATAAGTTGACTGATCTCTTAAGTAATTAAATTTAAATCTTGCTCATTACTTAATATATACTTTTAAATAATTTTAATATCTCTCAAAATAAAATAAAAACGACAGCTGTACAGCGTTTTCAATAGTATGACTAACGAAAAGCTTTATTGCAAAAATTATTCGTAGAGAATCAATCCATCTTTCACTAAAAAGAATACTCTGTGGAACTGTTTTTTTTTTCTCAAAGTATTTATTGTCCCCAATTTACTGGTGACAACTGCTATATGATGTTGAGCCTTTGTTATATGATGTAATTTTAATGTAACTAAAAACTTATACGAATTTGTGGAACAATGCTTATAAGCAACAACAAAAAATGACTGCATCTCATAAAATAAACGTCTGAATAATTTGCACATATTGCAATTCAAGAGAACGCAAATATTTATTATTGGTCATAACAAAATTTTCGATTTGTATGCCAGAAAGCGATATTTGGAATTTTGTCAAACGGGCAACTAAAAGCAATTCCTAGCATTATTATTTGCAAGTGCATATCAATCGTTTGAAGCTTCACATCAATGGGTCAGAGTGTTTACGCTGAAAAATCAACACAGCAACTGTTTTTTTATCCAATTTAGATTTGAAAATAATTCATTTATATGTTATAACCCTCGTAGATGTGATTCTGGTATATTTCAACCTTAAATAGCATGAAGCCTTACTTGTTTTAGTATGTATTTTAGGATATATACATTTTAATGTTCGTCAATAAAGCCTAATATTTTATGACTCTCAACATCTTTGGCTTGATATTTTTACTAATGATCACATACTAGTAGTATGGTCAATGTATAAGAAAACTTAAATATATTTTTTCTGATAGGTCAAATTTACCTAAAGAATTCAGATAATAATTATTTATCTTATATTTCTTACTCTCGGGATTTCGGGGTTGTCTATGGCTAGGAACCTGTACCTTTTGGGTTTCCATGTAATTTCATACGTACTTTTGCCAAACGCTACATAAGGGAAGCAAGTGGTTCTTAAATATTGTACAAATGAATAGGAAAATTGCTTACAGAAAAATTGTTTTCATAAAACATTTACAGTACGAAAATTGATAGCGCTAATAAAGTTTTGATGGTGTAATTTCAGTAAATTATTGCTAAGTGAACAACACAAAAACTTTACACAGAACGTTAATATTTGAAATAAAAGGGATATGAAAAAAGTAATATTTATTGAATATTTTGAGAAATCGTTTCTAAAGTAACGAAAATTTATTATTTACTCTTAGAATGCAGTAACTTTGTTGTTTGTTATATTTAAATAATTAAACAAGTAAAACTTTGTATGAAAACATTGAGTTTTAATAAATGACTTTACCGGTTTTGGTGACAACGCACCTTCCTCAGAATCTACTTGCTAAAGAGTCTTACTTAAAGTTTTACTTGTTTTGTTCGGAAAATGTATTAACCTTGTATTTTACAGAAAACATTGAAATCGCAGATGACATTTTCTTACGAGTGTATTTATCTTTTTACAATTACATCTGAAACAAATGCACACCATGAATTGTGACATAATTTTTATTTTCGATTTATAAACGAGTATTGTATATTAAAAGTTTGTTACAGTGCTCAACGCGATCCATATTAAAACATTTTTTTTTGTTATGTATTTATTATTTGAAATTGAACTCTAATTGAACGCTTAAAATATAAATTGCATTGACTACTCGTTAATTAAATTTTGATGTTTCGTCGATGGAGTTTATTTTTTTACGTGATAATCGTAGTATCATCCCCTAAATGAAGGATCTCTGGTGGCGAGCAATAGTAGTGCCGAGCGATGGTCGATAGCGGAGGGCGAGGGAGGATATTGCGCCAGTCAGGCTGCTTCAAGTCGAGGCTCTGAGACGCGAGGGTCGAGTTTCCATGGAAACCACTTTGGCGTCGATTATTATTTTTTCTTTTTTTCCTGCCTTGCGCCTCCTTCTCACTGACGCCGGGGCGCCTTTGAAACAGAAAACTTGCGAATAAAATATAATTAACTGTGTAATATTTTCAAGGAGGCGTGTTGTATATCTTGTAATATATTAAAATTCTATGATATCAATTTATAATTTTCGTGACACGTGCTTACAAAAAACCTAAATTATTTGTAAGTCAACATTTTTTTAAAATTAATTTTGTAACAAACATATTAATTACATTTTAGTAAGCATGCTTAGGATATCTTAAAAAGCTGACTTTATATTTTCGTTATTTTCAACCTTTTTCACAATTTTTTACACAGTATCTTTTCTTCGCAGTATCATTCCTGAAGACAAGTTTGCAGTTTTACTGCATCTACTTTTATTCTACAATAGATGTGATAATTTTACATCTACTATTTTGTGTTTACTGTGTCACTTCAATATTTCAAATAGTAGTTTCCTATTACCATCCACACCATATGCCGTTGACTATTATAGTACTCCAGCTTTTGGACCGTATCTATATAAAAATAAACATACGATTTTGTAGAGTTATTTTTTATTTGTTTACGACATGGCTACTTGACGTACATGAAATATGTTGTCAACAAGCATATATATTTTTGAAATAATTCTAAATAATCTTTTATTTTGATTTCATATTATTGTATTTCACAAAGAATTATCCACCGAAAAAGTCTAATAGAATTAACTCTCTCTTGTATAATAATTTTTTTAACTGATAATTCCTGATTTCTATTACTGGATGTCAGTTTATTTCGGCAAACAAGAATATTCAATATTAAAATAAATAACTACATGTTTCATTGATTTTTACTTTTTACCTTGTCAAATCATTATAAGATAATTCCTTGTTATTCAAGCTTAATGAGGTTAATAGTAAGATGTGATGGTTTTGTCTGTGCAGGTCCTCATGGTCTATCAGCCTTTCTCAATGACAGCGGAAGTGACGCTGAAGCTCCCGGCGAGGACGGCTCCTGTGCCCCTCATCGTCACTTCCTGCCCATCAAGCAGGAGCTAGCTCCTGAAGAAGCCTTCTACAAAGATCAATCTGGACACATGCCACTCGCGGACTTTGCTGGTGAGACGATAAACACAACATATTATCAATTACTGACATAATTATACGTTGTCCTTCCTGGAACAGTTAGAAGTATAGACTCGACACAGCCAAGAAAACTCCAATGCAAGAATTTGTTCACTGATCAACATGACAATTAGACCATGCAGAATTAAATGATAAATATTTTTCATACAAAACTCACATTCATAACTTAAAAAGAATATAAAAAAACATTAATTGGAATATAAAATTAGCTAGAATCAACTCCTAAGCAATATTTCACATAAAATAATTTCAAATTGGGTTTTCAAGGTCAGATTTATGTTTGAATTGTGTTTAAGGTTGAACCGTATTTGTCAAATTTCTTCTATTTTGATATTTTTACCGCCATTGAAAATTACTCTTGCATTGGTGGTCGAAATACCGAGGAGGAGAAGAAATTCACCGCACGCAGCTCAACTCAAAATTCACAAATATATATTTTTCTGTTGAAACTTTTTGCTTTGTAGTCCTTCATATGATTCGTAGTGAAAATATCTGCACTGAATGCATCTTTTGATATTAAAAGTGCTCTTTCAGGAGTTTCACGCTATTGTTATTGGATTGACCCGGCGCATTCGAACATTTACAAATCGCTCTCCGCCCCCTGCGCGGCGGCTGACGTGTCTCACCCGCTAAACCTGCCATCATATCGCCATAATAATAAAACATAAAACGCTATCACCCGGAAGCGTTTTCCGATTTTTACCCCGTTCTAAATATTTCCCGGGCACATTAAAACGGTCGTAAAGCCCTTCGCAAATAAAAAGCAGGAAAGAGGAGAGAAGCGAGAACGCGCGCGCGTTAAGCCGCATTCGAGGCGGCGAATAAGCTGAAAATAATAAAAGTATATCGCTCCATAAACCGCTCCGTTCTTCGCGCGGGCTCCGCATTATTTTTTATGCCGCCGCATAAAAGAGGCGGCCCAGGTTGAGTCGCGCGAGAGGAGAGCCTCGCTGACAACGGAGAGATATTCAAATCGCATTATCAACCGATCCTGATAAAAAGTAACGGCCGCCGCGTTTAAGACGAAGCACGTTCTTCTTTTCGCGTCGAGACGGAAATAAGACATAATTGAAATGCAACTGAAATAACGGCCGCTTGATGTGATGGCGTAATTTATCACAATATTTTTCAAATTATCGTGAATATTTTGAGATTTATTGTGGAGTGTATTCTACACCCTGATAATAATATTATAAATATACAAGAAGATTCAACGCTTTTATTACATTTAATAAATTTTGATTTTATCATAGTTTTTTCGATCTAATCTGCTCCATATTTGGAGCATATGGACACCGCGAATTTCTATTTCACAGTTCTGCAAGCTCAGATTGTTTTACACCTTATCTCAAAACACCTGTATCCCGGAGATTCACATGGGAACATGTATTGTTCTCAGGAGCCTCCATTGCAAGAGCTCGCGAATTTGCATAGACTGCAGCTGTAGTATCAGATAAATATTTAGGTGTTCAATAATCAGTGATTTAAATAAGAGTCCTGGTTATTTTTTTATTGTCCTCACATAATGGTTTAACCCTAACGGGGGCATGAATATAGTGCTAAAATTTGATTAAATCGATTTTTAAAAAACCATACTGGTCGGGTTTTGAATCGACAGATTCTGAATAACAAACAAACGCTTTTATCACTGGACTATGCCGCCCGACATCATAGTTGCCGATCAAATTATAAAAACGGCGCTCCGCTTGACTCAAGCTTAATAACAATCCAAGCCATATAATAATGTCACCTTGAGACAATATCAAGAAGGTAAAAAGTTTCATCAGTAAGACTGGTTGTAAAGTCCGCGTCGGACTTAAAGAAGTTGTTTCTCATCCATTCAATCTATAGTTCGGTTCGAGACCCGAGTGGTACTTACTAAAATAAATAGACTGTCGGAAAGTAATAATATTTAAAAACAAATTGTGAATAAATGTTGACTGATTGAATAATAAAAAATAACAATATACACACTATGAATATATACTACAGAGACACCTATCGTTATATGATGATAACTATGGTATAAATACAACTTATTCCGCGCAACAGTTCGGGCAGAAGATGGTCGAGTGGTGTAGGATAATGAACATGAGCAACGGTTGGTTCCAAGGCTCGCAGGTTCACATCCCGCTTCAGCCGATATTTTTTCTGAGCGAATTGATGCGTATAAAGAATTTGATGTATTATAGTATGTGTATATTTTATTACTAAATAAAAATTAGTTAAAAATGTAAGTTGTACAAAATATTGTATGTACTTGGCTTGTAACATGTCTTGGGCTTGTAGGCATGACTCCGGCCGAGAAGATGGATGCGGCGTTCCTCAACTTCCCGTACTCCGCGGAGCAACAGCACGCCCTACAGCAGTTTCTGGGCGCGCCACCGCTAGCGCACGCGCACCAGGCATCTCTCAATCCCATCGACCGCCTCTACTCCATGCAGAGCTCCTACTTTTGCGCCGACGAGACCACCATGGTTGACCAGTGAAATGCGACAAGGAATCCAAGCAGATGTAAGGCAGAGAGAAAAACGGTACACTCATCTACTGTCTACCTCGCGTACTTGTTGATTATCATGATCGACTTGCAAACAGAAACAGATAAGTCGAGAGAATCCTTGAATATCTGCAAAGATTATTCTTTTGTAACAACATGATACACCAATAAACACTCACAAATAAGTCATGGATGAATTAAAAATTATCTCTTCGGTTTTTATTTATTTTTTATATTTTTAATAGAAGGACTTTAAATTTCACGTGCAAAATAATATTCAACCAGTTTCTTAAATAAAGTAAATCAAAAATTTAAACAAAAATAAGGACTCGGCTAGAAACATTGATTTATTGAATAAAACCAAATTTTTCGCTTTATTTATTAGTTTCATTGTAAACTATCTTCTGTCTATTCCATATGTGAGTTGTTTGTTTTTTAAATGGGAGCAAAAAAAAGTAACGATTTATAAATATCGGAGGTAGGCAGTTCTCTGCATCATATTCTAATGTCCACCTAAAAGAAGGCTTGTGTATCGACATTGTCAATCAGCAATCGGGAATAAATAAGTTTAGTACAACCGCAAAATTCTGGAATATACTCGTACACATCTATGAAAATCGCCAGTTTATAAATCCGACAAGTAGAAAATACAATATTTTGTATAGTTTTCTTTTAAAACAGTGTGTTATTTTAAAATATTGGATATTATTAATATAAATTGGTATTTACAATCACATTTTTTTTATAATTCCGCAGTTGTTCAACAAAGTTTATGTACTTGTTTATTTGTAACAGTTTTCAAGGGAAGTCATTCAGTTCATTTTGTTTCGCGGTGTTCGAAGTTCCCAATACCACTTTTTATCATTCATTGTCATCTTTACTACATGTATTAACACATTGAATGTTCCTTTTTTACTAAATGTGATTACTCGTCAAACAGTGTAAATCATTAACAGATGTAACGCAATTCATTGTACATAATATTAATGTTTTAGGTATAAATTATTATGTTTAAACTGGTAAAATATAAATTATTGTAAAGCTGACAAAATGTCTTTATAAATGTCATATTTAAATATATTTATGTTTGATTTAATTTAGTGACTTTTTATATTACTTTTTAAATGTTTCGGCTGACTAAAGCTACAAATAATCAAATAACTATATTTAGGCATTTAAAGTTTAATGGAAGCATTGCTTACTAACTAATATTTTATATCATATTATTATAGGAAATAATATAATCATGAATTACATAATTGTTATTGTATTAGTCTTTAATGCTAAATTTTATTTTGTAAATGAAAAATATAATTTGATTAATAAATGTATTTTGCTTATTGGAAACATTAGTTTGAAAAGCAATACTATTAAAACTTGTAGTTATTTTTTATGTACCTACTTTATTTGTAAAAAATAATTGATATTTTAATGTTAAAATAAATTCAATGCTCAACATTTAACAAATACAACATTATCCCAAAAAACATATAATTTACATCGCAAATACTCATACGTTATATCTGAGCGTACGGTTTCTCTTTTCTTTCAGGCTTAAAATAATTTTATTTATGAAGAAATCGTATACAGTTCAAATTTTAGATAACAATTGATAAAAGAAACAGTAAATGGTAACAAATTAAACCAAATATCCGAAAAATTTACAAATCTCATAAAAATAATTCTTTCCATGTCGAGAAAAATAAATAAAAAATATTATAGTCACGGAAACGTAGATATTTATTTATCAACCTCACGAAAAGCCTTTGAAACGTTAAGCAGTTTATGGGATGAAAACGAACATAATTATTTTTTATGATCGACATCAAGCTGTTGTGCAAAATTTAACGCAAGAAGTTAATTGAGCGCAGATGAGAATTTTATGTAAAGTATTTAAAATAGCTGGTTTCATAAAACAATAACTATAGAACCGAATGAATTATTATTTTTATATATTTATAGCAATACTATAATTTTATATCCATGGCAACCAATCAATGTTTGCAAGTGCTAAAAAATCCAGCTTCATTAGGTGCGTAGACACAACTATTTATATTTCTAAAAAAAGTAATTTAATTAGAATAATATTTAATTATTAATAACTTTTTAATTAAAACAAAAAAATACATTGGTGCAGTCAATCATCATTTATTTTATTTACTTATAACTTATTTCCTTTCATAACTAAAAATGTATGTATATACCGTGTAAAATAAAAAAAATACCATTGTTCGTAAATTTATTGACAAGGACTATAATAAACAATTGATACTCGTATTAATTATAGTACTTAATTTCTGATATTAATTATTGATAATTTTAAATAACTGATCCTTCCTAGTTTACTTCCTATTTATTTCAGCCACGGGTACTTGCAGAGGCGGCAACATTACATAACATATTTTTGGTTAACTTCTTAATCGGATATTTTAAGAAGATTAAATGATTAGCTTAACGCTCCCGAGGCCTGGACCGTTTGATTCAAAGAAGCGGCTCATCCCGAATTGTGAATTAATTAAATTTGATATTAATTGAACTTAGGAAATATCTAAAAATTGGCACAATATGGAGTGGTGAGTATAGTTGACAAGTTACCATCGGGCATATGACAATCATCAAGACACATACATAATTTATTTCATAAATATTACTTACATGTAAATCACTTTTTAAAATGCGATATAATTTATGAGAATAAATTAAATCTTAAAAAAATAATTTAAAATAGTTAAATCTCTAGAAGTACTTATTTTTATTATATTTTTTAATTTAAAACGATAAAGAGTGTTGGTTGCAGACTAACGAATAGTTTTATAAATCACTTATTGTCAGTTCCTATTACTGATCCGCAACACATCAGGTTCAGTTAAATCAGATCAGTCAGTTCGTATTGTCGGTTCCCTCAGCTCCCGAGGGGATACAATAATTTGCTACGTTTATATTTGCTCCTCTGATTTTGACCTCGAAAACAAAACCCAGTAAGGATTCCTTTACAAAATTTTATAAATATCTTTTATATTTTATTGTGCCTGAACGTGTGTAAGACATTAAACTACTCTTAAGCAGCTGGATACATTTCGATGAATAACAAAATTATCTATTGGAAAAATGGTGGTAGACCATTTAAACTCAGACAGGACAACGTCTGTCGGTCAGTTAGTTATATTATATTATGTTTTTGAGTTACTGACTAGTTTTATTAAGACTATTAGGTTCAATACAATTATTTTTCTTTATTTGAATGTCTTTCAACAGCCTTGACAAGTAAAAGACAATACAATATACCCAGCATAATATAATAAATAACATTATCGCTAAGCAATAAAAATATAAAGAGTTTTTCAGATGAGGGATATCAATTATACAATAACTCAATATTTAAAAAGGAAGCGTACAAACATAATGATGAGTATGTGTCTATCTATTTGTTAGCCATCGTCATCATTTCCATATCCACTCCCCCAGATAGAGCATATGGACGCCACAAACTGCCGCCACTAAGTATTGTCAGTCTCCATAGTCTACGCTTCATCCCACGTTAACATTTCCTCTTTCCAAATATTTTAAATTTAAATTTATTTATTTATCCTTTCAAAAAAATACAAATCTTATTCAATACGATCCTGAAATAATATATAATAATAAACAATATTAATAATAAGTACTAAGAAAAAAAAACAATAAAGACAAGCAACAGAAAGAGCGCATCAAACAGGCGACTCCAACAAATTTTTATTCCAAACAAATTCGTGTAGTTTGTGCCTGAACTGGGCCTCCGTTGCGTGAAACATATCAACATCCAAGGCGATGTGATTAAACAGTCTAATCCTTCTCCCAAGAAGCATAATCTCTGACAGGATTTGGGATATCGAACTATATATGCCTCCTTATACTCAGATATTTGTCGGGGACATATAAACCGAAAATATGTATAGTATCATTATGAAAACGAAAGAGTACGGCAAAATGTTACCAATGAATGAATGAATGTCAAAAAAATGAAATAAAGCTACATGAGGAAATGGTAACCCGTATATTTTAATGCTTTTTTTGCTTCTTGCTGTCTTTCAAAATGAATTAATAATTTAAAATTATATAAACAAGTCATTATTGTTAACCATGTCTTAATGTATATTGAGTTCCTTTTTTATTAAGTTTAGTGTCTACTATTTCAGGCTTACCGTGTGTTATAATTTTTTCCGGTGACCAAATGAAAAAGTGTTTAGTGGTGCAGTGTTTTATTTAGAGTGTATCAATTTCCTTTCATTCGAGGTTTCCCCTTTATTAAACGTCGGCTCGCGGCGGGCGGTCGCCGGTCACGTGTCCGCCGCGCGCCCCACAGTTAGAGGGCTTAAGTTAGGCGCACCGCCCTTTGCGTGCTTTGCTCAAGGTGCACCCGCGAGCTGTTTGAAAATCAGGGAAAAGGGATCCAATACCGAAAGAACGGCATCGCAGTACTAGAAAATCGTTGGCAAATATTAACCAGTTGACAGTATGTCTTATATTTATTAGGAAAAGCCCTCGCTTACCACTTTGCCGTGGCTTCAATTTTCGATAAAGATTAAAAAAAAAAAAAATTAAATTCATTTATCGGGTCCTCATAGTCACAGTTGTTCAGAGACTGGCTTAATAGGAAAGAAATACTAATTCAATAAGAAATTATCACAACATAACCAAATATCATAGCTTATTTTTACTTTTATATTTTGACTTTGGTTTTTGATATATACAATCTCTTGGCGAGTATGGCATACAGTTAAAGCGCTTGCGTACCCAGTCGGAGGTCGAAAGTTCGATCGCCAATGAAGATTAAAATACAATTGATGCTCAATCAATTTACAACCTATTATAAACTAGAATATACTAACAATCCCCGGTTTGTATGAAATTGAACTCATAATGAAATAATTGTCACATAACATGGCTTTCCGTGTAGATTTGTATGTAAATGAATTGTTGTACATAACTTTGATTTTTAGATTAGAAGAAAATGAAAGAAAATTTGTTTCTCAGAATGGATTCGAAAATATGTTAGAGATCTCTTATTTTTCTGTCTTTCTCGTGTTTTTTCACTCTCTTCGAGTCTGTGGAAATTATAATTTTGAATAATAAGTTTGGATTTTTTTTTGTTCTTTGGCTATAGTAAGCAATATTAAAATATGATTTAATTTGTTATATTATGTAGGTCTTAATGATAAAGTACTCTTATATTCCCCAAACAGGGTTGCCTTCATTAGATATTAAGCAAACATAAGCGACCACTTCATATAACAATAAAATATGCTCTGATAACAAAAAACAAAAAGATAAAACATTGTTTCCCGCCATTTTATTTATGATGTACGATATTTACATGTTAGGTATAATTTTGATTTATAATATTCTTACATCCTCCTCTCTAAGTTCGTTATTGAATTGCGTGGTGGCAGGATGAGGAGCAGATTAACAACACAAAGACTTTTTCTGAAGCACATTGACATATATATTTCGATAACTTTAAAAACTTCTGGCCCGTACCACAGCATTCAGGCCGGGCCAACCACAATACGACCTAGCCGCCGTCGGCACACGACTGACTGACCGCGCGCCGTGGTTGGTGACTCCCAACGCCGCAAGTGGCGTTCTATATAACTAGTCCTCCTAACGGCATTACAAAATGACAACACATGCGAGTCCGATGAGCGAACGAAAATAAGAGACTAAAGATTGTATATCGAGGTTTTCGGTACCAGACAGCAAGGACTATATCATGCTGATGTTAATTCATCAATCAAAATAATGTCAAATATTAAGAGTCCATTAAGTATACAGCCGGTCTGGCTTCCAAAAAACTAGGTGTATTATATATATCACGTCGGTATTTCAACGATAAACAACTTCTTCTTCTATATAAACAACAAATCCGACCCATCCTTGAATTGGAGGACCCTCACCTTTGGATTGGAGCCTCAAAATACCTTCTAAACTTAATTGACTCAAAGAAGAGCAATTCGGTTGATAAACAATGACACTCTTACGTCTAACCTGCAATCAATGGAACACAGGCGTAAGATTGGATCACTTAGTCTTTTCTACTGTTATTACCACGGTCGCTGCTCTTCGGAACTTAAAGAACTAATTCCTCCTGCACCCACCCACAACCGACAAACTCGTCTTACACTTGCCGAAAAATAACGTAAAGTTATGATTTTTCATACTCGTTTAACATTTGATGATTAAAATGTATTTCCCCAACTTACAAGTATACTAAAAATATATAATTGCTTGACTTGTTATATTTTGAATACTGTATAGACATATGTCACCATATTCCCTTAAGAATATCTAAGAATGCCATTCCTTCTAATTAAGAGCAATATATAGCGTGCAATCATGATTTCAAATAAATATTTATCCAATAGCAAAAACAAACGAAAGTACAAATAGTATTTGTAAATCAGCACCTCTTTCAAAAGCATATTTGCATGTATGAATAATTACTTATAAATATGTATTTGCAAAATAAATATTTTTAATACATGACGCATAATTATAGAAAATCGAAAGTTTAGCGTTTACCCCACGGGCTTGCGACCGATAACATTGGATACTAAAGATAAGGCCGCTAACAGTTGTTGGTTAAGTCCTGAATTCACACAGGTGCCTTATTGTTTTACCGCGAACTGAAATACATCGAAATGGTATGTACAGGTGTCGTTGATAAGGCTGAAATTAAATAAATGTAATTCATTTAAATCTGATAAATCATATAATTATCTCTTTCAAATTTTACATATGAAATTGACATTAAGTTAGGAACATAATTATATTTATTAATATACTGCATTGGGATGACTGACACTATCGAATCAAACTATTATACATACAGGTAAAAAGTAATAGGATTAAGCAAAATCTGGACAGTCAAATTGCATATCATTCTTTGACACCTGTTGTAAGGGCTTAGCTTTAGTTTTACGAACCCCTTGTTTTTGCTATAAAAGGTATTATAAGAGTTGACAGGGTATGTCCAGATTAGGGGGTATAGTACAGGGCTGGCCAGTAGTAGAGTGCCTGGGAATAAGCTCAAAGGTTTGAATTTATTGTATTACAGTGTTTGATAACCTTTTAGTTATGATTCACATTAAATTATTACGTTTACGTTATCGTATGCCAAGGTCAATCTCTAGTTCACTACTCAATACTGTTATCTTAACTTTCGTTAACAGAATGGATGACAATTCGAATCCAGTATTGTCTGAATAATAAAATAAATAATGAGTTGTTAATAAACCAAGAAAATATATTCAGTTGTTAATAAACCAAGAAAATATATTCAGTTGTTGATTATATATACAGTACCATTACAAAGTATTTAATTCAAATACCTTATTATTCCTGAGTATTACTAGGAATATAAAAATTCCAATGAAATACATTTTATTTTTTGACGATAGTACAGTCAACCTTCGTATAACGTTATTAACGATTCCCCGGTGCTTTCGAGACTTTGACTATTTAGTCCTTAGAGGCGGTTCAACCCAAAATAAAAGCAATTGTCTCCCCTCACTCCTACTCCTACTCCCACCCCCACTGATTGACTATTTATCTATTTTCTGTATTTTATGTTAAGATGTAGTATTGTCCTGAAGATGATGGAGGGTAATACCGAAACTACTATAGAATAAACTGTAGACCAAGTGGTTTCAAAATAAACGCATACAATGGAACATTATATGAATAATCTGCGCAAGCATTATTGGAAAAATCTTCCTAACAAATAATAAAAGCTTGCGTTATATAAGGGTTAAATGTATATTCGTTTCATACTCGTTGCTAAAGCATTGTAATTATCAATTGAACTAATAGTTATTTGCTATAATAAGTTAATTTTTAAAAATCTCATAACAATGTACAAAATCCGATTTTACTTTTTATTTCTAGGGTTCCGGATTTCTGATAGTCTCTTGAGAGTATTGGATGGGCGCGGATGACAAAGGCCTAACAATAGGCGGGGGGCTTATTAAGAGATAATCTCGCGCAACACTGCGCCGATGCGCGCGAACTATGCCCCGATACACATCTGATGGGAACTGTGACTATGCCCTCCACCCTACACCCAACAAAGACTTACACACCGAAATCCAAATAGGGGTTCAACCCGGATATTAAATATATTAGGTTATACTTTTCATATATCCGTCCTGAAATTCATAAATCTCATTTTTATATTTTTTCCTTACGAATTTTGTTGTTATTCAGTTGAATGAAACACTTTAAGCACTAAAGCTCATCTCATTGCCATCAGACATTTAGAATTATTCCTTGCGAGTTATTTGTGTTTCCTTCACAATATTGAACAAAAAACACACAAAATATACAATCTGGACTGGACTTTACCCGCCTCACACCGGAGGGCAGTTAAGTCTCCTTGATGACACGCTCATTCAGATTATGATCAGTTAGCAACTGATAAGTCCAGTGGGAGTCCCCTCTGAACAATTGTCGCCACTGCGTAAAACTGCTAAAAGAAAGAACTCGTGAAAGAGATTAGAATCGCATTCATGGGTTGTGAAGAGATGGAGATGGACGATAGATTCTTTCACCGAAAATACGAGCAAAGATTCTAAATGCGTGGAATTTTTTTTAATGGCCACAAAGTCTGTATGCCCGATAGGGCCGAGGCAATTCCTTCGAACTGCAACAAAATATACAATCTATTATAGTAAAATATTCCACATATTGAGAGAGATTGAGACTTTAAAAGTGGACCAACATAGGTTTATGATGATGATACTGATGATGACAGACAGTAGTTAAACTATGGCTATTATTACTAGTATAATGCTAAAGGGTACTAGTATGGTAAACATATTTAAGAGACATTAAATTGGTCTAATAATTATTTATTTATGTTTGACTTTGTTTGACAGGATTTGCTTCGGATAGTTCCGAGACTTGCCATGTTTTTACAAATAAATCCAAGTTGCCCGCATTTGTTCGAAAACACTCGCGGCAAAATGTTTTATTCACAGTGTTTTACGGAAGTTGCAAATCGACATTTCCTATTTCCTGCCGGAGAAAAACTGCCTCGGCTCACGTTTTATACAATATATATGGGCATGTATAAATACAGAATCAAAAGCAGTATCTTATAAATATTAGTAGTATGTTGGACGTTTGATTTTGTGACAATAATGCCTTGTTATTTGTGTGTCAATCATGATATACTTATGACAGGGTTTTTGTTGTTACAAGTCAAACTATCTATCTCGAGTCTCCTGACGCTAGTTCTGAGTGTGAGGTCATTGACACTAAATGTGTCAATAAATTTACATCGCCACACTTATGTTTGTATGTACTTTAATGACGTATTGAAATGTTATCTATTTTGTAATGTCATTTAAGGAAAAATATAAAACTTTGTTATATATTATTAATAGTATTCATTCAATTTACATGAGTAAAAATCTCATTACTATGAAAATTTCCATTGATAGTAACACAATGCTCGTGCAGTTCTCGTTAGATCACCAAAGTTAAACAACATCTCATCATCAGGTATGTCACAGTATCATCATTATATTATTTTATTGTCATAATATTTAATATATGTGTTGACATCAGTATGATATAGCCCCTGCTGACTGGTACCGAAAACCTCTATATATAATCTTTTGTCTCTATATATTGACGTTTTGGACAAGTCTGGTCACAGGTGTGACGTTAGTTATATACATGGCTGCTGTCATTGATGCGCCATTAATTATGTAGATCGCCACTTGCGGCGCTGGACGACAGCCCATGATGAGCGCGCTTAGTCGTGAGTTAGTCCCGTTCGACCGAGGCGAAATTAACGTAATTTTACGGTCGAGCGGAGAAACCAAGTCTTTATCGAAAATATATGTCAATATGCTTCGGAAAAAGTCTGTGTGTTGTTAATCTGCTCCTTATACTTCCACCACGTGATCCGATAATTATTTCGGCAACGTGAAGTCGTTTCTCCCGTAGAGATGAGTATGCCAGTATATTTGTATTTAAAAATATATTAGATTGGGTATTGCACAACGCACCTAATCCTGATGGAATAAAAGCAAAAAAAAAATTGACACGGACTACAACTAGGATGGGTCACCACTTGTTGCTAACCGCGTGTCGTTCGTTAAGTTTTGCCAATCAATGTCATGCGGTTAAGACCAAAATAACCAGGCCTAAAGAACGTCGAGCTAATAATCCAATCTCGTTAAGAAATCATTAAAAATATGTTTTGAATATTACAGTAGCCATTTCATATAGTCCCAGGGTTCCAGCTGTAGAAGTCATCGGAAATCATAAATGTTCCCATGCAGATCTTTGAGTGCATATATCTTGAAACCACGCATGAACTATGTCAATTGAGAAACAGATTAGCGTCAATTAGTGGCTTTATAATACAGATATAAAACGGAAGAAAACAAACTCTATACTTTAGTTTCAGTGAGATACGCCTTTGATGGTGACTTCCTTCGAGTCGATGTTTTGCAAGCTCCGATGCGACTTACGTAAAACGAAATGTACATCTCTAAGTTCTAGCGATTGCGAAAAAGCTCTTACAGCTCCCCTTAACAACGAAAACTCTCCAGTGCATCTTTGAAACCCTCTGAACCGCGTATTATTTCATTCTCAAGTCTGTATCTCAAAAATTATCGTGATGTTTTTCGTTCTTGTGAACGTTAAAAACATCAATGCTTCAAACTTCACGCAGTAGTACAATACTATAAGTATACATAACACAACTTGAATCTATGGATAATGTTATGTAGAATTTACCGTGATTTTTTTTTTATAATTATTACAAAATATGTTTCTCATGTATTATTTTGAAAACATTAACAGATAAATATCATTATTGAAAAAAAACTAATAACAGAGTTATTAATTAAATGTGGAATTTTAAAACAAAAATATTTTTAAAAAAGGGTGACTGGTTGAGATTGGGCGAGATTGTAGAAAATTTATGTTATTATAAGAACTATGCTGTATATTGATTGGAATTGTGTAAAATTGTGAAAAATTGTAATATCATGGATGAAGCCCACGCCACACACAAGATTCATCTTTAAGTGGCGTGGTTAGCGAATTTTTTTAAAAAAAAGAAAAAAAGGAATGTATTTATTGTCACTCAAATCTTTAACTGTATTCTTTATATTTGTTTAAATAAATTAAAATAAAAAAATATATATTCAAATATTTTTTGTATTTGTTTCATGTTTCAGACATTAGTACGAAACTGTGTGAGTAATTTTCCCGCTAAACACGCTGAATTTGCTTCAAAGGAGCGTAGCTTTGCCTGTGACCGAAGTGAAACATATTTGTGCCGCGTTCAATTAATGTCAGACAACTGGCAGTGCACGTGCGCGGTCATACAGGATGCAACGAAATAGACTGTCGGAAAGTAATAATATTAACCTTGTGAATAAATGCAGACTCATTGAATAATAAAAAAATAAAATATACATATTTTGAATATCTACTATAGCGACATCTATCATACGATGATAACAATGACTTAAATACAAGTTCCAACGTGAGTCAGCTCAGGCACAGCAATAGCCAAGGTGGCTGAGCGGTATGAATACCTGGGCATAGTTGGTTTCCAAGGTCCGCGGTTCACATCCCGCTTCTGCCGTTATTTTTCTGCTTGAATTGACGCGTTGAAAAGAATTTGATATATACTATATGTATATTTAATTACTTATGAAATTAAGAACGTATATTTTTTCCAATTCATTCGTACATACACACTCGAATGTATACAAAACGATGAAATTCTCATTAT
Organism: Glossosoma conforme; assembly: GCA_022606575.1. NCBI lineage: Eukaryota > Metazoa > Arthropoda > Insecta > Trichoptera > Glossosomatidae > Glossosoma > Glossosoma conforme. The sequence goes on from JAGTXR010000150.1 coordinate 384,532, forward strand.
TTTCAAATTTTATAATATAATTTATATAATTTAAAACTTTAGATTTGCTCAAATCGAGTTGAAGAAGTTTGTTAAATATGGTTTGTTTGTTTGCTATAAATCAAGTATCATTTTAAGAATACATACTTATTTTTCTTTCAACTTCTTCATTGCATTTTCATGGAGCAGCTTTTAAAGAACAGCAAAATCTTAAAAACGCGACCACCGAAAAAAAAATTGGCTGAACGATATTGAAATCGTTGATTAAACTGAGAATTTAATTTTTTAAAAACAATGTACATTCTGAACATTTGGGGATTGCTGCAGCAAGGAGAGTCACTTTTGTGAGACTGCGGACATATTTACATTTAAGACCCTGCCCGATAAGCTACTCTTCCTAAGTCTTTATCAGGGGTCGTCAACCTTTTTATGCCTAGCGCCCACTTATGCCTATTTTACATTGTAAAATTTCCCTACCGCCACCAACCTCGCTTTATTCCAATTCAGTATATGGGTGGAAAAAATTCTAGAAGGAATTTAGGAGATTTAAGAGACAAACCAACGCCCACCACGGAAGCCCGTATCGCCCACTAGTGAGCGGTACGGAACAGGTTTACGACCCGTGGTCTATGTCATTGGCAAAAGACAAGCCATCTACGAGTATGTTACAAGAATGCTGAATCTATTTTACGATTAACTTAATAGAAGTATTATGGCACTTCGATTTATATCAAAGTGTTGGTTTTATCTATCTATATATATAAAAGAAAGTCGGGTTATAACTGTTTTTATAACTCAAGAACGGCCTAACCGACTTGGCTGAAAATTGGTGGAAAGGTAGCTTAGAACCCAAAAATGGCTATACGATACTCAAAATTGATTTGATTAAGAAAAAATATTAAACATTTACGTAAACATGTTTTCATACAAGACTGTTGTAACTTGACAGCTGTCAGTTGAGAAAGTGTTGCCATAGCCAGCAACATAACTAAAAATGACGCAAAAGTAGGTATTGTAAGTAGATACCTACGTAAGGTACGGAATATTTTGAAACAAAAAAAACATAAGACAGGAAAAAAAGACAAAAACAAAATAAATATTAGTCAAAATATCAGTTAAATCTTTTATTTGTTAAAAATGTTATAACAAAAAGCAAATGGAAAGGCATCTTCTTATTCTATTGTGTTATTTTTATTTTTTATTATTTTCTCTATTTATTGTATATTTATGTATACTCTATGTTTCTAAATATTTGTAAAAAAAATATGGAATTTCGATTCTGTATATAAATAAATAATAAATATATAGATGTGCCATCTATGTTTTTTTTGTCTATGGTTTGATAGATATTTTGTCTATCGGTTGACGTTTTGTTTCGAGACCATTTTGCTGATTTTATTATTGATTATTGATAATGCCGACACCAAAACGTTCGAATCTTTCACAAAAAAGCCGTCACGCAACAAGGAATCGAAACATTGTCAATGAAAGGACTGACGAAGAGCAAAAAATCTCGCGTGAACAATCCATCGAACCCATCTAACCTGTGGCACAAATACAAGATTAATATGTCAGAAGATATTTTACATCAAATTCGTGTTAGTTCAAGAAATCCTGATCTTAAGATGAATGAGGAAATACATAATCGGGCTTTGCTCTTAATCGAAGACATGTGTTACCTCATGTGCGGTAGTTTATTAGTCAGGTTAGGAATGCCAGCACCAAATCGTGAAATGAATGACGCATTTAATCGAGAATTGGAACGGGAACGTGAATATGATCACCATGAATAAGATTTAGTAGTTCAAACGAATGTACCGCTGTTGAATCCTCAACAAAAGGAAGTTTATGATACATTAATGAAGGCAATTGATGATGAAAATGGTGGTTTATATTTCCTGGATGCCCCTGGTGGAACTGGTAAGACATTCCTCATGTCAGTAGTTTTAGCCACTGTCCGTGTGAGTTCCAACATTGCGGTTGCAGTTGCTTCTTCTGGAATAGCAGCCACATTGTTAGAAGGATGCCGTACGGCTCATTCAGCATTAAAATTGCCGTTAAATCTTCAAACTATTGAAGAACCTACATGTAATATTTCAAAACACTCCGCAATGGCCAAAGTTTTATCAGAATCGAAAATCATCATCTGGGACAAATGCACAATGGCGCATAAACGTGCATTGGAAGCACTTAACCGATCATTGAAAGATTTACGCAATGACTCGAGATGTTTTGGAGGCGCAATGATTTTACTGTCTGGCGATTTACGTCAAACACTGCCAGTAACGCCAAGATCAACTGCTGCCAACGAAATTAACGCCTGCCTCAAATCGTCGAATCTATGGCGCTATGTAAAGAAGCTTCAACTGACAACAAACATGAGAGTTGCATTGATGAATGATACATCTGCTGAAGATTTCTCTGAGCAATTGCTGACTATCGGTAATGGTCGAGTACCTGTCGACATATCGAATGGATTGATTTCATTTCCTCAGAATTTCTGTATCTTTGTCTCATCGAAAGACGAACTCATCAACAACTTGATCGACGTCTACAAAGTCGTGATCAGAGCGGATAAACGACCATCTGGTACACACGTCGTGATACTGGGCAACTACAACAGATATCTGAAACACGTCGTTCATATGACACGTTGCAATACCCACTGACGTTTTGGCAAGGAGAAGATGGATATTATTTCAATATCAAAATGAAAAATCCATTGAATGGTGAGTAATCAATATATATATAATCAATATCATAGTTTTGATTCCGTCATGACATACATTTTACAGTGCTTGGTTTTGCTTTAGATTTCCAATAAATGACCAATTACACTGCTTATTACCAGGAAAATAACAGACTTAAAGATTAAGATGTTTGTTTAGAGAAAATTGGACAAATAACCGGCAAACGATTTAAAATCATTCATCTTCACCCCTTTATAATTATGCTACAAATATGGATGTTAGCTTTACGTACAAAATAGCAAATCTATTGTCTTAATTTCAGGTGAAGAAACTACCAAGAAGGTTAGCTCGCCGAATTATTACGCATATCGTTTGATTATTCGTCGAAATGCTGACAACTACTTGCTGAAGTTTCGTCGATTACTGCAATAGAATTCAACCAGACCAAATATATGATATCATATGTACCGAAAAATTCAACTTAATAAAGTCGTGAAACAATGTTCACCGGGTCAGCTAGTATATTATAAAAAGTCATTTCCTGCGGTAGCCCTTAGCCTGCTCTGACGTTTTGGCAAGGGCGGGGTCGACATCGCGGCTCTGCACTGTTTCGCGCGCATTTTGACAGGGAGGGAAACTAGTCACGGTCAAATTCTATCCACTTTACTGTTAAAAGCACAGTATCGCTATTTTTTTAATGTACTTATTCCTTATTTCATAAGTAGCATCTCGTCCGCTGCTATATATAATTAAAGTTAAAAAAATAATATATATTTAAAACTATATTTCTGAACTTATTGCAAATTTGATTTACATTCATGTATTTTTCAAATACTCTTTGAGTGAAAACCAGTGAGAAGCGATAAAAAAAGCTCATTGAACTGAGTGAACATTTATGTTTAATAGATTGAAATTTGATTTTTTTGATAGATTGAAAAAACTGCTATCCTGGACAAAATGTGGAATAAATATTAACGGAGAGTACATTTCTCACCTCCGATTTGCAGATGACATAGTGCTAATAGCCGAATCACCTGACAAGCTCCAAGACATGCTCTACGACCTCAATGAAGCGTCGAACAAAATTGGTCTTAAAATGAACATGGATAAAACAAAAGCCATGATTAATAGTCATATTTCACAGACCTTCGATCCTATTTCCATTGGAGGAACAGAAATAGAGGTTGTAAACGACTATACCTATCTGGGACAAGTAGTACAACTAGGGCGAAATAACTTCTCAAAAGAAATCGACAGGCGCATACAACTGGGATGGGCAGCATTTGGAAAACTAAAGTACATTTTTAAAGCGAAAATTCCGCAATGCCTTTAAACTAAGGCGTTTAACCAATGCGTCCTCCCTGTATTAACTTATGGCGCAGAGACGTGGAATCTGACAGCAAGTCTTACCCATAAAATAAAAGTCACCCAGCGTGCTATGGAGAGATCCATGCTCGGAGTGTCGCTAAAAGATAGAATCCGAAACGAGGAAATACGCAGAAGAACTCAAGTAGTGGATGCTACCCAACGAATAGGCACACTCAAGTGGCAATGGGCAGGTCATATCTGTCGAAGAGACGACGGTCGATGGGGAAGAAAAGTATTGGAATGGCGCCCAAGAACTGGCAAACGAAGCATTGGCCGACCCCCTACAAGATGGACTGACGATATAAGAAGAATAGCGGGAGTGACCTGGATGCGGAAGGCGGAGGATCGAAGAGGATGGAGACTCATGCGGAAGGCCTACGTTCAACAGTGGACGGACACAGGCTGATGATGATGATGATATTGAAATTTTATCATAAAGCTGTATTTGTTTATCAGATTCACTTCACCTGGAAGTGTGTAGTCTTAAAAAGTTGCCGGGTTATAGAGTTTTCGATAAAGTAGTATGCATAATTATAATGTGATGGTGTAAATTCAAGCTTATGTCGATGTAAAAAAAATCTAAAGCAGAAACACAGACCGAAATAGAGTAAATACATAACTAGTTGGTGAATTCCAGAACAAGGCTCGTAATACAATAACATTTTAATGTTGCTTGACTAACGGATGCAGTAGACGAGGTGTTTACTGAGGCCGACGCTGGCTTTGTAGTCTTACTTGTTTATGTTCATGCTTCTCAGGCATATCGACAGCAATATACAACTATTTTGAAAACACACGCAACTTCAAATTTCACATTTAACATTTATCTAAAAGAAAAATCAATCTACACAATCGATCGATAAATTAGATGCCTTGAAATATATCAGAATATTCAGAAAGATATTAAAATATATTATTTCTTCACCGTCGTGGATTTAGATTGCAGTGTATGGATACATAATGTTTTGTGTCTAAACCAAAATGAAAGTTTTGTGTATGAAAAACATTTTTCTTTGATTTCAAGTATGTACTTATAATATAATATAATATAATATAATATAATATAATATAATATAATATAATATAATATAATATAATATAATATAATATAATATAATATAATATAATATAATATAATATAATATAATATAATATAATATAATATAATATAATATAATATAATATAATATAATATAATATAATATAATATAATATAATATAATATAATATAATATAAATATAATATAATATAATATAATATAATATAATATAATATAATATAACATAACATAACATAACATAACATAACATAACATAACATAACATAACATAATATAATATAATATAATATTATATTATATTATATTATATAATATAATGTAATATAATATAATATAATATAACATAACATAACATAACATAACATAACATAACATAACATAACATAACATAACATAACATAACATAACATAACATAACATAACATAACATAACATAACATAACATAACATAACATAACATAACATAACATAACATAACATAACATAACATAACATAACATAACATAACATAACATAACATAACATAACAAAAATATAATATAATATAATATAATATAATATAATATAATATAATATAATATAATATAATATAATATAATATAATATAATATAATATAATATAATATAATATAATATAATATAATATAATATAATATAATATAATATAATATAATATAATATAATATAATATAATATAATATAATATAATATAATATAATATAATATAATATAATATAATATAATATAATATAATATAATATAATATAATATAATATAATATAATATAATATAATATAATATAATATAATATAATATAATATAATATAATATAATATAATATAATATAATATAATATAATATAATATAATATAATATAATATAATATAATATAATATAATATAATATAATATAATATAATATAATATAATATAATATTATAATATAATATAATATAATATAATATAATATAATATAATATAATATAATATAATATAATATAATATAATATAATATAATATAATATAATATAATATAATATAATATAATATAATATAATATAATATAATATAATATAATATAATATAATATAATATAATAATATAATATAATATAATATAATATAATATAATATAATATAATATAATATAATATAATATAATATAATATAATATAATATAATATAATATAATATAATATAATATAATATAATATAATATAATATAATATAATATAATATAATATAATATAATATAATATAATATAATATAATATAATATAATATAATATAATATAATATAATATAATATAATATAATATAATATAATATAATATAATATAATATAATATAATATAATATAATATAATATAATATAATATAATATAATATAATATATAGCAATTGTATATTTTAAAAATAAAAGCTTACCTATAAAAATCTTTCTCAAGAAATTCCGCGTAAGGGCTGCTTTTGATAGTAATGTTCACTTTGCTTATTTGATGAATAACTAATAAATAAACTTTATTTCAATAACACAGACATCTAAGCTCTAGTTTTGAGTTAAATAATTTCTTCATTAAATAAAATGTGTCATCACAATTATTATTGCAGTAATTATATAATCTAAAGAAGGGTACGATACTTGCCCTGTGGAGTCTACGAAGCAGTTAAAAGCTACACAAATAGGAGAGGACGCCTCGACGTCTTTAAGCGCACTGATTACCGTCCATTCAATTACTTAAGCATGCAGAATACTATGCAGTTTCATACATGCATACTTGTATTATGATCTAAATCGGTATTTGTAAGTATTATACGCTTATTATTTTTTATTTTAATTTATGATCACATTTGTCAAGTTTAAACTAGTTATAGGACGTTTTATACGATGAAAAATAAATAAAATACTGTAGGTAACATATATTTCATTGATAAATTAAGAATTAAATAAAATAATCCAAGACAAATTAAGAAATATGAATTAAAATATATATATTTATTAAAAGACGACTATGTTTTGAATCAAATTACCATCTTTCTTACGATAAATTGTTAAAAATAAATGTTTAATATCTTCGATTTTGTTCTAGATCTATACTTGTGTAAACTTAGGACCATAAGTTTTTATATGCATATTAAGTAAAACAAAGTTGTAAAACTATTCTAACAACAATACATATATAATTTATATTTGTTCGAATTTTAACATTTTTGCCCCGAATAACAATTAGCTTGTGAGTAATATTATAATAGTATAGTAAGTATAGTAATATAGTAAGTAATATAGTGATCTTAACTTTTATATAAATCCGGGTTCTAATCAATATAATTTATTTAGTAAATAATAAGTCAATTATACTAGTTATTTTTAGCATTCATTTTGAGATTCATTTGAAATATAAAAAAAAATCAATTCTAACTTTATTTAAAATGGATCATACGATAATTGGTTATCTTATACACTAATATGTACAAGTATTATATTTTTTTTTCTGCAACCATGCAGACAAACCATTGTTCCCTATTTTTTACTAAGTCCATTGTAATGTGCAATTGTTTATGTTCTCTTTTAGAAAATCTGAACCTGCTGTTTCGCGACTATTTACTTTCTGGGTTCACTTTGTTGTGCAGTGTAGGTGGGTCGTTTGTCACTCATGAATTACACGGCCAGTATTCCTAACAAGCATATTGGCAGCATCACCGCTAGCGAGGGTCTCTCCCCCGGCGGATGACCTAGTGGAATTTTTAATATCCAAACCCGACCAAGAGGGGAAGAATCTGCGTTTCGAATTGGTAATATATATAAAAGCCGTAGCATTTTTGCATTATAAATTATATCCTTGTCTTTTTTTATAGCGAGGTTTTAATAATTGCGTGAATACCTTACTGTATTCAGCATTAATGAACATAGTTTTGGTTTATGTTTTTTTTTTAAATATTTATTAGAATATTATGTTATTATTTCAAATATTCTAATCTACTTTTATAGATCATTGACCATATTACAATATTTTAAGTAATTAAATATACACATATAAATGTAGACTGAGTGAATAATAAAAAATAATAATATACACACTCTGAATATATACTATAGAAACATCTATCGTTATATGATAAACAATGGTATAAATGCAACTTATTCCATACAGCAGTTCGGGCAGATGATGGTCGAACGGTCAAGAGTAATGAACTTGAACAAATGGTTGGTTCCAAGGTTCGCTGGTTCGCATCCCGCCTCTGCCGATATTTTTTCTGAACGAATTGATGCGTATAAAGAATCTGTTGCATTTATAGTATGTGTATATTTAATTACTTATAGTTTTAGTTTTTTACTGCATACACCAGCATGCTTCTTATATTCATGGATTTAGCCGTACCTAAATATTGAGTCTTGCGAAAATAGCAGATCGTAAGCACAGTTCTCGTTCGGTAGCCTACATTAGATGCGTATCAGAGTTTGGGTCGCTTTCCTGTATCGCTGATCGAGTAGTGCCGCTCTTTAGCACTAGATAATCCACACCTTGTACTAATCATCGGATCTCTTTATAAAATCCGATTAACAAATCGTCCAAAAAATATGCGTCAAATACTACAGCTGCCGAACCTTTAAGTCTCCGAACTTCTGTACTGGATGTTGTAAGGAATTATATGTTTTGCAAAGTAGACTTTTGGATGCAAAAATGTTTGAGGATTAGGCATGGACAGTGGTGACTGACAGAACTGAGTGGCAAAAAGTAGTTACCAAACGATCCATGTATTCGAACTGATGAGTAGAAAAAAAATATTAAATAGTCTTGGGAGGGTCAAGCTTGTCATATAATCTCTATTCTACATCTGCAGTCTCTTCGAGGTCGTCAGGAAACATTCAGACAAACTTTCGGGTTCTAAAATGTATATTGCGGAAATATAAGGACGTTGGTGACAAGTTATGGGAGTCATATGCTCTACATATGAGTATGAAATATATTTTAAAGATAAAGTTCTATTTATTGTTTGTCTATATTGAACATCTCAGCGTATTTAACGTTTAAAGCTGATATTGAAGATAGTTACCCCATATAGTATAATATTACCTTTGGAAACATTTAATTTTATTGTTAAATTTTCCGGCGAATATAACTTTGAAATAAAGCATTTGGCTATCATGGCGATCGATCCTCGACGAAAATTAGAAATACTATAACAATCCTTATAAATTTATAGATTTTATAAGTAACTGTCATCACCTACAAAATGCCAACTATTACCTATTTATCAAAATTGTTGGAAGGCGAAAGTCGTCCCGTGAATGTCACGCCATACATAGTGAATACTTCAATGCCGGGATGTAGTTTGTGATGCTGCATAGATCATCAGTTCATCACTCTACATACAGCGCTTAGCCATATTTAAAATCATCATCACTGTATCCATTCCTCAAACTAGAGCATATAGTCTTCACGAGATGCCGCCACAAAGCTATGTCAGCATCCATGGCCCTCGCCTCATCCCGTGTTAGCTCCCCAACCCGCAGCTCCACCGATTACATTCTAGATTAGCCTGTGGTCTTAAAGAAAAGCCACATACAATTAATGCTCAAAATGGCAAGGTTCGAATAATCAATAAATGAGATTTCTCAATCGCCAAATGCCAGTGTTCTCTTGTATGCGTTTGCTTAAGAAATATGGTTTATGTCTGCATCAGCCTTAATATTACGATCGAGACGCTTAGTTGGATTTATTCTTAGCTGAAGCGCAAGTGGCCTTGAGTCTTGGGTATTGTTGTCCCTCGGTGATCGCTCGAGCTATTCTGGTCACAGCTTGGATCAGCCTTTTCTGTCCCTCACAGCGTCACCTTCGCTACCTACTTGTTTGTTCGCTGGGAGCACTGCAATCCTCTCCCCAGCTACAGAATAGCGAAGGGAGAAAACAAACAGCAGCTTGGAACCTTTTGACGATTTTTGCTCTGATTTTTAAAATAATAATCCTTTCTTTGTTTTTATTTTGCGATGAATCTTCTCTTCGAACTTAATAATCTAGGTCTTACGACATCGAGATAAATATCAGATCTTATGAAAACGTTATTGGAGGATTAACTGTATCTTAAATTGACTGGAATCGCAGCAGTAATTATTACACATTGTAGTAGAAATGTGATTATTTTGTATGGAGTTTTAAGACAATGTTAGGTAGTTTACGTTAATTAAAGAAATATTAAATCGCTTTTTAGTGAACATGTAAGGTTCTTAATATAATGCATAATCATCCTTAAATATATATTCACCTTCAGCACTAAGGAGATTGCTAAATTATGATGGCGAAATGCTGCTCCAGGAAGTTGTTGTCACAATAAAACATAAATAAAATTTGATTTTTCAAAAATCTTAGATTACTGACATTTTACTTACGATCGTTATTTTTGCATTTTATTTATCATAAGTGGTGGTTTTTTGGAACGGCCTTTGGCAAAATGAGGATCATCTTACATAATATACGAATTTCGCAGTTTTAGGTAAAAATATTACGTTTTATCCGACTAGATATTTCTGGTTCTTGAACAAGGTTCCAGCCTAGTTAGTATCTTTCTAACTTGGCTGAAATAGGTTATGTATAGCGATGGAATTACGCTACCTACATATTCCAACGACAGAATCGTTACAAATTGTAATAATTTAAGATTATGAATTCTGATATATTGGCTCTCGGTGTCATGTTTGTCCATCGCTGCAACAGGGGTAGCAGAACACAGGACAAATCATTTTATTGTGCAGTGCACATCCCCGTAACTTACAGTGGCAGCTCGAAATGACAAGAAAATAAAATCCAACCATTTAATTAAAGAATTAAAAATTTCGTTGTAATAAAACAAATACCTGTAGATATACCTGTATACTTATTTTAGTATGAACAAAATTTATTTTTTATTTTAATTGAAGGTCTGGCTAAAATATCGGTTTTCTACTGTAAACTTTGATAAATTCATAAAATACATATATTTCACAATAACTTTAAGCCACGCTCCTGGCTCCTCAGATGTCTATGCCCAAAAATAATAATCTTCTTCCATTTAAAACATTTCTTTATTGCATTACATCTCTAAGTTATATGTGATTACTAGCTGACCCGGTGAACTTTGTTTCACCCGAAAGGCAATAAATGAGCAGATTTTGGATTTTATTAAGTTGAATTTTTCGGTACATATGATATCATATATTTGGTCTGGTTGAGTTATATTGCAGTAATCGACGAAACTTCAGCAAGTCAGCATTTCAACGAATAATCAAACGATATGCGTAATAATTCGGCGAGCTAACCTTCTTGGTAGTTTCTTCACCTGAAATTAAGACAATAGATTTGCTATTTTGTATGTAAAGCTAACATCCATATTTGTAGCATAATTATTATTATTTATTTTTTTTATGTAAGCGCATGCAGGAGAGCACAACCGGTCAAGACCAATGCACTCTATGACGCTCAGCCAGGGAGGCTGGACGCTGCATACGGGAAACGTGTGTTGTGTTCGTGTTTGTGTGTGGGTTGGGGAGATTGCAAGTGTATATTTATCTGTTTCTTGAAGAGATTCAGATTGTAGGAAGGAGGAAACACAGACGCTGGAAGAGCATTCCATAGCTTACCGTTGGCATTAAGGAAGGAACTTTGGAAGCTGCCAGTTCTTGGTCGACATATATTAACCGTGTATGGATGTTCGGCAAGTGTAAGACGAGTTTGTCGGCTGTGAGTGGGTGCAGGAGGAATTAGTTCTTTAAGTTCCGAAGAGCAGCGACCGTGGTAATAACGGTAGAAAAGACTAAGAGAACCAACCTTACGTCTGTGTTCCATTGATTGTAGATTAGACGTAAGGGTGTCATTATTTATCAAACGAATTGCTCTTCTTTGAACTGAGTCAATTAAGTTTAGAAGGTATTTTGGGGCTCCAATCCAAAGGTGACTGCCGTATTCAAGGATAGGTCGGATTTGTCCTTTATATAGAAGAAGAAGTTGTTTATCGTTGAAATACCGACGTGATCTATATAATACACCTAGTTTTTTGGAAGCGAGACCGGCTTTACACTTAATTGACTCGTAATATTTGACATTATTCGATATTGATAATCCAAGCATGTTGATGGAGCTTGCTTTCGGAAGAGAACAACCTTTAAAAGATACAGGATCCATAGCAGTCTTCTTGGTGGAGAAAGTACATGATTGTGTTTTTGAAATGTTGAAACTGACGAGGTTGAGGTCGCCCCATCGTGAAACCCTTTCAAGAGACATGTTCATCTTATCCACCAGAGATTCCCTAGCAGCAGATAGTTCCGAATGTTTCGGAGGTTTTCGGAAGATTATACTCTCATGGACAGTGCTGTCGTCGGCATAACAGTGAATGTTTGCGCATTGAAGCAAATCATTCACATGCAGAAGGAAAAGAGTGGGCGACAGCACAGAGCCCTGTGGAACTAAAGGGGTGAAGAAAATGATTTTAAATCGTTTGCCGGTTATTTGTCCAATTTTCTCTAGACAAACATCTTAATCTTTAAGTCTGTTATTTTCCTGGTAATAAGCAGTGTAATTGGTCTTTTATTGGAAACATAAAGCAAAACCAAGCACTGTAGAATGTATGTCATGACGGAATCAAAACTATGATATTGATTATATATATATTGATTACTCACCATTCAGTGGATTTTTCATTTTGATATTGAAATAATATCCATCTTCTCCTTGCCAAAACGTCAGTGGGTATTGCAACGTGTCATATGAACGACGTGTTTCAGATATCTGTTGTAGTTGCCCAGTATCACGACGTGTGTACCAGATGGTCGTTTATCCGCTCTGATCACGACTTTGTAGACGTCGATCAAGTTGTTGATGAGTTCGTCTTTCGATGAGACAAAGAAATGAAATCAATCCATTCGATATGTCGACAGGTACTCGACCATTACCGATAGTCAGCAATTGCTCAGAGAAATCTTCAGCAGATGTATCATTCATCAATGCAACTCTCATGTTTGTTGTCAGTTGAAGCTTCTTTACATAGCGCCATAGATTCGACGATTTGAGGCAAGCGTTAATTTCGTTGGCAGCAGTTGATCTTGGAATTACTGGCAGTGTTTGACGTAAATCGCCAGACAGTAAAATCATTGCGCCTCCAAAACATATCGAGTCATTGCGTAAATCTTTCAATGATCGGTTAAGTGCTTCCAATGCACGTTTATGCGACATTGTGCATTTGTCCCAGATGATGATTTTCGATTCTGATAAAACTTTGGCTATTGCGGAGTGTTTTGAAATATTACATGTAGGTTCTTCAATAGTTTTAAGATTTAACTGCAATTTTAATGCTGAATGAGCCGTACGGCATCCTTCTAACAATGTGGCTGCTATTCCAGAAGAAGCAACTGCAACCGCAATGTTGGAACTCGCACGGACAGTGGCTAAAACTACTGACATGAGGAATGTCTTACCAGTTCCACCAGGGGCATCCAGGAAATATAAACCACCATTTCCATCATCAATTGCCTTCATTAATGTATCATAAACTTCCTTTTGTTGAGGATTCAACAGCGGTACATTCGTTTGAACTACTAAATTTAATTCATGGTGATCATATTCACGTTCCCGTTCCAATTCTCGATTAAATGCGTCATTCATTTCACGATTTGGTGCTGGCATTCCTAACCTGACTAATAAACTACCGCACATGAGGTAACACATGTCTTCGATTAAGAGCAAAGCCCGATTATGTATTTCCTCATTCATCTTAAGATCAGGATTTCTTTGACTAACACGAATTATATGTAAAATATCTTCTGACATATTATTCTTGTATTTGTGCCACAGGTTAGATGGGTTCGATGGATTGTTCACGCGAGATTTTTTGCTCTTCGTCAGTCCTTTCATTGACAATGTTTCGATTCCTTGTTGCGTGACGGCTTTGTTGTGAAAGATTCGAACGTTTTGGTGTCGGCATTATCAATAATCAATAATAAAATCAGCAAAATGGTCTCGAAACAAAACGTCAACCGATAGACAAAATATCTATCAAACCATAGACAAAAAAAACATAGATGGCACATCTATATATTTATTTATTTATTTATATACAGAATCGAAATTCCATATTTTTTTACAAATATTTAGAAACATAGAGTATACATAAATATACAATAAATAGAGAAAATAATAAAAAATAAAAAATAACACAATATAATAAGAAGATGCCTTTCCATTTGCTTTTTGTTATAACATTTTTAACAAATAAAAGATTAAACTGATATTTTGACTAATATTTATTTTGTTTTTGTCTTTTTTTTTCCTGTCTTTTGTTTTTTTTGTTTCAAAATATTCCGTACCTTACGTAGGTACTTACTTACAATACCTACTTTTGCGTCATTTTTAGTTATGTTGCTGGCTATGGCAACACTTTCTCAACTGACAGCTGTCAAGTTACAACAGTCTTGTATGAAAACATGTTTACGTAAATGTTTAATATTTTTTCTTAATCAAATCAATTTCGAGTATTGTATAGCCATTTTTGGGTTCTAAGCTACCTTTCCACCAATTTTCAGCCAAGTCGGTTAGGCCGTTCTTGAGTTATAAAAACAGTTATAGCCCGACTTTCTTTTATATATATAGATAATATAATGTAGTCACGATTAATTGTTCTCTCATGCACGCGATTACATAATACATATATAATTTCTTGTAAAGTTGCATTTTTGAGGTTTTTTTATTTTTTTTGCGATAGTATGGTAGTGCCATTTTTGCACTTAGAGATTATAAAGATTCGTTATTTTCTTTATATGCAACGTACGTACGTGTTCTTGAGAAAATGTGTTCTTTACATTCGAGCCGAGAACGTTTCTATAACAATATGTAACAGTGTTGAATTATTATTAAGTGTATTAATCGTATCAACTGAATAATGTCTTAGGTTTTCACGGCCAGATTTGATATTGTGGCTTTAGGGTTGAGCCGTGCGTGGTGAACTTCCTTCAACCAATATTTCGACCGCCATTGCAGGGGTCTTCTTCAGGATCGATAATTTATTTAGTTTTAAGTTGATTTATTTAGATTGTACATTTTTTATCTGCAATGGCGGTCGAAATATTGGTTGAAGGAAGTTCACCACACACGGCTCAACCCAAAAGCCACAATGTCGTATTATCTGAGTTTCCCTTCACGAACGCGTCAAATCTAAAATCGTTGTCGAACGAAATCTGATGTAAGTTTCGTGCACAAAGTTCCATCCGCCACTGCAGGGTTTCGACTTTAGTTACACTTATCGGCGGATCGGTAAGGCATAACAAATTAGCCTGGGGTCCGCCTGGGTACAAACAATGCCCATTATGGTAATGTCATTGTGATCCAGCCGGGACCATCGCGGGCACCTTGCGCGCCATATCTGTCACACATGCTTTTTGTTGCCGCTGACATTATTAGCAGGGGGACAACAATTTTTGCGCTTAGGGGAGGAGAACGCACGTGTTTTTAAAAGCGACTAATCACTGATTTTTGGAAGCGCGTTAATCACACGCCTCCTTGAAAAAAAAAACACAAATTATATCCACACGTCTTTGAAAAAAATATGCGTTTATATATATAGGATTCGCATCCTTCCATTCTACATTTGAATGACCAAGTGACGTAGATGGACCTAGCTGGGACAAGATTTTCGAATGCCAGAGACGAAATGTCAACTCAACTTCTGAGTGAGGAGATCGTGTGTTTGGTAACCCATGTTTCTATTCAATAAAAGTATATACGAGAAAGACGATAAGATTCAAATCTTGACGTAATTATGATTTTTAAAATTCAGTAAAACAAAGGTATTTACGCTGTAACTAGGGATTGATTGCTGCTAGAGACAAAGCAGAGCCATTTTTTTTTTTGTCAATTAATTGTGTAATTTATCATCATTTTTGAAGACCATCGATTATATAAAATACTTAAAAAGGACCTAGCCCCTGGACATGACCAAGTGTACAATATATGGAGGTCCCTTAACAGATTTCGGACTGGAGTATGCAAGACGAGGACACAAATGAAAGCCTGGCAGTCTTACAGCGGACCCGCTGAACGTGAGTGCGGCGTGGAGCAGACCCTGTCACACCTTCTGGAGTGTGCGCTGTGTCCGAGTAGCTGCACCCAGGAATACCTGATGATGGCCGGGAGTAACGTCCATCGACGTCACCCACCTCTGGGCAAACAGGATCTGACAGTGTTGTTTCCGACACGATTATATATATATATATATATAATATAAGATTTTCGGTGGAACTTTGGTCTGTGAAATTAATTTAAGACTATAAAGAGTATCGATCTGACGGCTTGCTTAGTTCTGATGACGATGCGTGAATGCCGGGCTGTTGTTTAATTATCTTGGCGAAGTGAAAGAGGAGGAGTTCCCGCTCAATTTCAAACGCAAGATAAATTCAATTTACTCGTTGTTTGATAATTAATGTATCATATGAACAAAAGCATTATTTATTGTGATACAAAAATCGCCACTTCAAAAATATCATCATAGAATACACAGACGTGATCTTTCCATCATGGTCGGTTTATAATATCTTCTATGTGCTTAAACTTGTTTAAAAAAAACAGTTGGGTTCATCGCGGGCACCTTGCGCGCTATATCTATCATTTATGTATTTTTGTTGCCATTGATATAATTTGCGGGGGGAAGCAATTATTATACTTACAGGGAGGAGAACGCACGTGCTGTAAAAAGCAACTAATCGTTGCATAATTCATGTATTAAAATTTGGTTAGCAGACGAAAATCGACGGGCAAAAAGTCAGTTTCTTTTTTAAAAAATGTGAAAATCGGAATGAAGGCTAATGGCGTTAGCGAAACAAAACTCAGTCATCAGTAAGCAGTGTTCAGTCATCTTCCAAACACCAAATGTCATAGAATCCGCATTGCCGACGGGTATAGCTCAATGGTCAAAGCGTTTGCTTTGCAAGCCAAAGATCGTAGGTTAGATCCATGACGGAGATTAAAAAAAAAGTAATTTAATCGATTTCCGAGCTCTAAAATACCCCCCCCGGTTTGTTTTGAATTTGATCCGTCAGCCGTAAAATGCCAGTCATACACTATTTATTTAAATTGGTGGTAGACGAAAGTCGTCCCGTGAAGACCACCAATTCATAGTAAATTTCTGTAATAATAAGGATGATGCGTGAATCTCGGGCTGTAGTCTACGATGTTGACGGATCAACACTCCACATGAAGCGTTTAGCCATATCCACCCATGGTAAGCGTCATAGAATTCCACAGATGAAACTTCAAAATTACTATCACCATCTGTCGGTATTCTCCTATATGTGCTTACATAAAAATAAAAAATAAATGAATTCTCTATCAGCTACTATTAGTACATTCTTTATGTGTTAAGAAAAAAATATGTATCAGAAAGAGTGAGGTAGGAGCTCTCAAAATGTTCCTGAAACAGCTCTTGAGGTTGAAAGTAATTCTATCATTTACAAACTCTAGTTCACAAATTCTCATAATTTACGATGATTCATTATTTGAGAAAAAGGAAGTAACCCAGGTATAAGAGTCATTCATTTGAAACACAACTCTAAAAATGTTCAGTTCCTTTTTATAAACGGTTTGTTACTTCGATTTTTAATTTACAGGCGAAACTGTTATAAAAATATTGTACGGTATTGGAATAATCGTTTGGCTGTCATCAAGTTAGTACAGTTTGTAAGCATTCCAAAATGCAGACATACGGAACTATTCACATTTTATTAAAATTGTAGAACGTATTTTTGATTTACATAATTTTGAAATGGTAGAAAACATATCACTCAGTAATCGGGAAATATAAAAACATAATTTACGATTAATTAATACAATATTTAAATATTAATAAGCTATGTCGGGCATTTTACGGTTGAGGGAGAATCCTACTAAGCTTCTGAATAAACTGCCGTTCGTAAATTAATAAAAAATCATCAAATTCATTCATTTATTATCGATGCACTAAACAAACCAGGCAAGTAAATACGTATGTATACATACATATCTATTAATTGTAATTTATTTATATGAATCTTTGTCATGTATACTGTTCGACCGATTGCGTAGAACCTTGTTAGTTATTATTAGTTGCATGGATACCGGAACTGAAACGGGAAAAGAAATATTGTGTATTAGCCGTAATAGTTTTAGAATGTCTTAAAAGTAGAAGTAGGTAAAGTTATACAAAATTACTTCAACTGGTGTTTTATAAAAAAATATAGATAGAAGATATTCATTGAAATACAACTTGTGTCATACTACCAAATATTAGTATGATAAAATACTTCATTTTTGATGACTGGTTGCCGATCCACGCTCTTGATGTATGTCGCAATACTAGTCCTTAACACCTTCGTTATTTTGACTTTGACTCCTGTATCTTTTTTTTTACGAAAGCGCATGCAGTAGAGCTCAACCGTTCGTGATCAGTGGGCTTTATGACACTTAGTCAGGATGACTGAACGCTGCATGCGGGAGAAGTGTGCTGTGTTTTTGTGGGTTGGAGTGTTTGCAATTGTCCATCCCAAATATGACTGCCGTATTCTAGAATAGAGTGTATTTGTCCTTTATATAGATGAAGAATTTTTCTCGGTGAAATACCGACGTGCTTTTTAAAATGCACAATAATGTTGATGGAGCATATATTTTCGATAGTACATTATAGAGGGGATTTACTGCAGAAAGATACGGGAGGATTTTTTGTAGAAATCTTGGTGGAGAAAGTACATGTGGGTCTTGGAAACGTAAACCTTGACGAGGTTGAGTTTGGTGTTGAAATCCTTTCGGGGGACATATTCATTTTATCCATTAAAGAATCTCTAGTTACTAGTAGCAAAGCGCTTCGGAAGTTTGGGAGGTTTTTGAATAAGTATAATCTTGTGACAGTGCTGTCGTCGGAATAGCAGTTAATGTTTGAACCAGAGAGAAACACGTGTGTCGCATGTTGACTTCTGGATACGGAGTTAAGACATCACTCGGGAAACACAGAATAAACTGCCCATTACTCACATTAATGAACCCAGATAAAATACACAACGATTTATACAATACTGCGTTTTAATTTGAAGAAAATGCTTAGCAATCTTGTCATAATTTACATTATTTATTTGTCATCATATCTTTTTTTATTATTAAATTGTTTTTTGTTTTGTTTTACCTATTGGTATGTTGTAGGAATCAGTGATTTTTTTAAGAGTGATACATTAATTAACGCTTTATATTACAGAAACATGCTTACTTTAAAGCCTATATTTATGTTTTACTCGAAATGAGGTTACACTTCTGGTCGATACGCGATCTATGTCTGATACTAGTTTGTGATAAAATATGCACAGTCATGCAAGAGGCGTAGGTGGACCTGGTTAGGAATATACTTCGCATGCCCTAGAATAACAGTAACTACAGCTGACTTTCATTCAAGCCCCGGGCTCGTTCCGACCTGGATAACCGTCGGGAAATTTACATAGAATGTAGAGCTGACAGGATGAAGCGGCGGCTGACAGAGTTTAGTGGTACCAGCTCGTAATGACCATACTCCAGTTAGATGAGCGAATATGGTGATGGTGAAAAATGTGACCTTTCTACTACAAAAATATTATTTTAATAATTAATTGTTTACCTGCATTGTCTGGCTCATAAATAAATTACTTTTATGAACAATGAATTATATCGTGCTTCAATTATAGCACGGAATTGTTTTTGTCGATTTAGGGAATTAAAATGCATGTTAGGTTGGAATGGTTTGTTATATTGGAATGACGACAAAGAACCTACAAACTGGGTAGTGACCGTCATTGTGTTATAAGGAATGACCATCAAAAGCGCAAGATTATGCTTATCATTAGCTGGATGCGCAGCCTGATGATGATTATGCAATCCATTAAAAAAAGATTTTATTATAACCTGAATATTAGTACAAAATATTTAATATATTTACTACTAAGTAAAGGATTCTGAATAGTTGCTGCACTTCAAAAACAGGTGTTTGTAATTTTGCCCTTTTGGATTAGAAATGAAATCACAGAATAAATATGTGCTATTTTATTAATATGTAACGTTGAGTGAAGTATTTTGTTCCCTCCGATACATAATTGTATTTCCTACATTATTTCAACCGAATAAGTAATTGTGTGAATTTGTGCAGATGTCAGTAATCACCTCTGTTAACAAGTAGGTTATTTGAACACCTCATTGATTATTATTTCATATCAATTTATGAAGAAAATTAGAAATCAAGCCACTCGAGATAATACGAAATTATGATATGAAAAGCGATTGGATATTATTGAATTGTATAAAATTATGTGGAGTTTATAATAAAATTATTTATTTATGTATTTTTATTTGATGTTTATTTTTTTTAATTTTATATTTTTTGTTAACACATACAGGAGAATACCGACAGATGGTGATAGTGATGCTGAAGTCTCATCTTTAGATTCTATGACGCTTACATATGGTTAAGCGCTGCATGTGGAGCATTGATACGCCGACGTCATAGACTGCAACCCGATATCCACGCATCATTCTTATTATTACACGAATTTACTATGGACGGGTGGTCATCATGGGACGACTTTCATCTACCAGCAACTTTAATTAATAGGCTATGACCCGCATTTTACGGGTGAGGGATCAAATTCACACCAATATTTTAGAGCTCACAAATCCAAAAAAAAAATTATCTCCATTGTGGATCGATCCGATGAAACATTGATTTTTATATACTCGTATAGTCCATACACAAATCGATGATCCTCTGCGCGTAAACGTTTTCAAGTATCGTTTTAAAGGTGGCCGACGGACGATAAAAATAATGAATTATAAAATCATATCGGGTGAACAGATCGTGTAAAAATTGGATTAGCGAATTACCTAGTCGTAAATCCTCTGTGTAAACTTTTAAAATGCTGTCGAGGGTTAAAGGGTTGGACCTGCAATAATCTGTCAAAGGTTCGCAGAGTCATGATTCAGCAGTAGGCGAGTGGCTGGCAACATAACGGAGGTTTCATTGGGTTGGACACAAATTCCAGTTTATCCATATTGATGACGTGGTGGTGGTTTTATGTCAGGCACCATCAGCGAAATCTGTACCGGTACTTGTTTGCTATATCTATATGTTCCATGATACTGTCGGCAAATAAGGATAATTTATTCTATACTACAATTATTAGCTTAGTGGACAGTTGGTGCTTTTTGAAAATATTTTTTATTCCAATTATTTGAATTTTTAAATCGATAAACCTATTCATGCAAACAACTTTCAGACATTAAAGATAAACCCAAAATTAATTATGGAGTGAAAACAAAGTTTTCTTGAAATTGCAATTAACATTTATTTTTTTTGTGGCCATAGGCCACTCGGACCGGTTGCCTTGTACGTGCGCTCCTTGTGAGCACTTACCGAGGCATTGTTTTCAGAGCATATTCTCGTTATACGAGTGACGGACATTGGTGTGCAACACCAAACGTGGGTGTAAAGGTTAGTAGTTCAGACGTTAAAGTTTGGACTTTTTAAATTATCATATTCTAGGATCAAGTGTATTAAAATATTAATTTGTAAATTTTTAAGTGTAATTTTTAAGTAAAATTTTAAAATTCTTTTTTTAATAAAAATCTTTAATTAAAGTTGCAATAAGTTTTCACAAACAGTTATCAAAATTGACAAAACTGAAAGATATGTGAGAATTTGTATGATTACAAAATATTAAATAATGGTATGGATAAAGAACCATTGATTTATAAAATTTAGAATATTCAAATATTATCTAAAAAAATCACCAAAAACTATTCATTCGTGGTATTTAATGCATTCCATATGTCACTGAAATGTAAAGTAAAAATATGGATACGTAAAGTAAGAGTAAAAGTCGAGTTTTGTGGCTTATCGCTCGTCCATCAAGAATGTAATCTTGAGCCACAGGTAAAATGTATTAACCTCTTGTAGTACACCAACATTCAACTTGTTTTCTTTCTCATTTTTGCTTAAGTCTAACTAAATTGAATTAAATTACGAACTAGATTGTTTCACTTATTTTATTGATCACATATTCCTAATTTGGTCACACACCTGCTGTAGTTGATATCGGACTGTTATTTATGACAATCATAGGAATTATCTAAACTAGGTATAATTTATTGCCCAACACTTGTATTAGTGAGTGAATATTATGAACGGATATAAAAATACGGGGAGATGTTAAGCACAAAGTGACGTTTCCTACTTACTCCCTTCACATGATTGCATTCTTCATGTACTTGGATTTGAAAATTGCATGTAAGTTATCGTATACATATAGTAGTAACAATGTCGACGGTTCTTAGATACTTTGCATTAACCTACTTATTGACAATTTTATAGGTGAGAGAAAGAATGATTTTTTTCACAAAAATAAACTTAAAAAATATATTCAAAGTGATCCAAAATAAAAGATAATAGTATACATATATAAAAGTATAACTTCTTCTTCTATATGAAGGACAAATCCGACCTATCCTTGAATACGGCAGTCACCTTTGGATTGGAGCCCCAAAATAACTTCTAAGCTTAATTGACTGAACTTAAAGAACTAATTCCTCCTGCACCCACCCACAACCGACAAACTCGTCTGACACTTGATGAACTTCCATAACTGGCAGCTTCCAAAGCTCCTGCCTTAGAGCCACCGGTAAGCTATGGAATGCTCTTCCAGCGTCTGTGTTTCCTCCTTCCTACAATCTGTATCTCTTCAAGACATAGATAAATATACACTTGCATTCACCCCAACCCCACACAAACACGAACACAATACACGTTTCCCGCATGCAGCGTCCAGCCTCCCTGGCTGAGCGTCATAGAGTGCACTGGTCTTGACCGGCTGTGCTCTCCTGCATGCGTTTACATAAAAAAAAATACAAAAAAATGTTAACTTATGTCAAAATACGAATATTTATAATTAAAAATGTGAAAAAAAGATTTTTTTAATAAAGGGGTGATTTAAATTTTATGATTATTCACCGCAATTTTATGAATTGGCCAGGATATTAAATATTACTTTTCAGAAGCGAAAGGTCGGTTGTCGGGAATAAATACATATTCATACTTTTCGTCTGAAAAGAAATTCATCTTGGAATTGCCGATGGTTATTTAAAAAAACGATGAATAACGCTGTAGCCATATTATTAGTTTTGCGATTTGCATTTGATAATAAAGGGCTTAAATCAAAAATTTTAATTTAATAGTAGATTAAAAATCTTTTTTTATCTGGTCTTAATGAGTACTTACCTAAAGAAATACGTTCTATAAAATAATCTAGTGTTATTATTTAAAAAAAAAAAAAAATGTAACTAAATAAATAAATAAAAATCTTTCACTAAACATATTTAAGCAGGTACATTTTATATTAACTTATTATTTTAAATGAACAAATATTATAAGTTTGGGCACAATTTAATAAGAAATTAAAACTTAAATATAAATTATGTATAATATAATATACAAAAAAAAACTCTTCTTCGCATTATGAATCCGGTGGATTGGTTTGCAGCAACAAAATCATGCATCTCGATCTCCACTATCCTCGATCCTCTGCAATCCTCTTTAGCTCAGCATAAGAGCTACAACTCATGTCCTCGAAAACTCGCTGCAAATACTCCCGCCTAGGGGGCGCTCTGCAGTTTCTCCCCTCAACCATCCCTTCCACAATGTCGTGAAGAAAACCATCATGGCGCATGATGTGACCGATCCATCGAGCTCGCCTCTCTGAGATGGTTCTTACTAGGTGCCTATCTTCCTTGATTATGCTGAGAACCTCATTGTTCGTGATGTGGTCTGTCCAGGAAATTCCGAAACTCTGTATACTCGTATTTTAGATTTATTTAGATTTTATTGATTGTTAATAATATCTTGTGACATTTCATAACATGTGCTTAATACTCGCACATGTAACAATATACGTCTACAAAAAAAATAAGTTGTCATTTTTTTATTTTAGTTACATATTTTTTTTATGCTGATGTTTTTTATTTTTAAATCTTGCTTATAAAATAATTGTGGGAATTGTTAATAATAATTATTCAAATCGTGTGCGTGTAATAATCAATAGGAAGCTATTATACATAAACAGATTATTGTCTGTATTAACTTTGAATATTATAAGTAATTCACAATATAATGACTTTGAGCCAAAATAAGATATCAGTTAACATGTAGGCTTTCACATTAAAATTTTAATCGAAAACTATTGTTCAGAGGTCAACGCAGCAGTTTTAATTTGATATTTTCATTGCTGCAGGGACCTTCACCAAAGCGTGATGTAAGACCCTGAACTACCCAACACAAACACCACGAATATCGAAACGTCTCACCATAAATTGAGTAGAGAAGCCTCTTAGTACCACAGTTAGAGCTAGAGCTACCTAGAGTTACCTAGAGCTCTTAAATCTCTGATTAATATATATATTTACTAGCTGACCCGGTGAACTTTGTATCACCCGAAAGGCAATAAATGAGTAGATTTTGGATTTTATTAAGTTGAATTTTTCGGTACATATGATATCATATATTTGGTCTGGTTGAATTCTATTGCAGTAATCGACGAAACTTCAGCAAGTAGTTGTCAGCATTTCGACGAATCGTCAAACGATATGCGTTATAATTCATCGAGCTTAGATTCTTGGTTGTTTCTTCACCTGAAATTAAGACAATAGATTTGTAATTTTGTATGTAAAGCTAACATACATATTTGTAGCATAATTATAAAGGGGTGAAGATAAATGATTTTAAATCGTTTTCCGGTTATTTGTCCAATTTTCTCTAAAAAAACATCTTAATCTTTAAGTCTGTTATTTTCCTGGTAATAAGCAGTGTAATTGGTCATTTATTGGAAACCTAAAGCAAAACCAAGCACTGAAAAATGTATGTCATGACGGAATCAAAACTATGATATTGATTATATATATATTGATTACTCACCATTCAATGGATTTTTCATTTTGATATTGATATAATATCCATCTTCTCCTTGCCAAAACATCAGTGGGTATTGCAACGTGTCATATGAACGATGTGTTTCAGATATCTGTTGCAGTTGCCCCGTATCGCGACGTGTAAACACAATATCGCGTGTTTCCAAGTTTTCATTAACAATCAGGATGGCAACTTCATCTATTGTAGGGGCATTAAATGTGCGTTCATGTGTTCCAGATGGTCGTTTATCCGCTCTGATCACGACTTTGTAGTCGTCATTTGGCATACGCTCCAAAGCACTCTTGAAAAGCCGGACCAACGCATGATGTTCATGAAGTAATTGCTGCAGATCGTGAACAATTGATCTTTTCATTGCTGCATTGATCTCTTGACGTCGATCAAGTTGTTCCTCCATGTTGCCCAAAAAGTATATTTGCAAAAATTTATGCTATGCCTCTTCGAGAGGTGAATCTGTCCTTGTATCTACAAAATCAAAAGCAAACACAGTGTTACTTATTTATAAATGCTTTTTTTAGAATTAGCATACATAATACAAAGTATAATTATAGTATGTTATTATGTTACTGTATTGTGTGTACAAAAGTACAAAAATAAATACCTTGAATGTCGGATTGAATCCTCGTTCTTCGATAATGTCTGCTCCAAATGAGGTCATTTGGAAACAACCATTGTATTTTTGAGTGTTTGCTAGAAAATGTCGCGATTCGGGTGTTTCGCCACGAAGCAATGAATGCAACGGTTCAGGTGGCTAACTTAATATTGACAATTTCACTTTCCCACTGAGACAGCATAATCCTGGTGTTTCTCCGGAAAACTTCAATGCGTCACAATACTCGCAAACAACGTCCATCGGCCCAATGCGAACGCTAGTATGCAAGCAGTAATCAATGCTGCAATCGTATCGAAACGCTGCTCGAATTAAATCAGTGCTTGATAAATTTCTTCGTGAACGTCGCAAATTATCAATTTGTTCATGGCTAAGGTTTGCTCGACGATTTCGCATTGTTAAGCGAGCGTTTTCACGAAAAGCGTCGATTTGAGATTGTGATCGTAAAGCGCGAAGTCGAGAAATGCGAAGTCGGGATTGTTCAAGAGTTATTTGTCGTTGATCGTCAGTCCTTTCGTTTGCAAGGTTTCGAAGTCTAGTTTTAATCCGGCTTTGTCGTGAAAGATTAGAACGCCTTGCACGAGGCATGATTGGTAATAAAATCGACAGTCTAATGTGCCAGAAACAAAACGTCAACCAATAGACACACGAAAAGCGTCAATTTGAGATTGTGATCGTAAAGCGTGAAGTCGAGAAATGCGAAGTCGGTATTGTTCAAGAGCTATTTGTCGTTGTTCGTCAGTCCTTTGGTTAGCAAGGTTTCGAAGTCTAGTTTCAATCCGGCTTTGTCGTGAAAGATTACGCCTCGCCTAATAAAATCGACAGTCTAATGCGCCATTAACAAAACGTCAACCGATAGACAAAATATCTATCAAACCATAGACAAAAAAAACATAGATGGCATTACATATTTATTTATTTATTTATATACAGAATCGAAATTCCAATTTTTTACAAATATTTAGAAACATATATTTAGAATAGTATACATAAATATACAATAAATAGAGAAAATAATAAAAAATAAAAATAACACAATAGAATAAGAAGATGCCTTTCCATTTGCTTTTTGTTATAACATTTTTAACAAATAAAAGATTAAACTGATATTTTCACTAATATTTATTTTGTTTTTGTCTTTTTTTCTGCCTTTTGTTTTCTTTTTTGTTTCAAAATATTCCGTACCTTACGTAGGTACCTACTTACAATACCTACTATTGCGTCATTTTTAGTTATGTTGCTGACTATGGCAACACCGTCTTATCTGACAGCTGTCAAGTTACAATAGTCTTGTATGAAAACATGTTTAAGTAAATGTTCAATATGTTTTCTTAATCAAATCAATTTTGAGTATACCATGGACGTTTTTGGGTTCTAAGCTACCTTTCCACCAATTTTCAGCCAAGTCGGTTTGGCCGTTCTTGAGTTATAAAAACAAATATAACCCGACTTTCTTTTATATATATAGATATCTAATCGTGTCGGAAACAACAGGGTTGGATCCTGTCTGCCCAGAAGTGGGCGACGCCGATGGCGTTACTTCTGGCCATCATCAGGTCTTCCTGGGTGCAGCAATTCGGAAACCGTCTGATTAATAATACATAAAGTAACCTCGAATATTATAGCTAACATGTCTTCAAATCCGTGGGCTCCCTAGAGGGTCTGGATATCTTTATATGTTCCGAAGTGGTGAGATATCTAAGAACAAGGCATTTACAGCTAAGAAAACTGTGTTGAGATATTTTTTGGGGATAGTATGCCGCAGATATGGAAAGGATTTGGGACGAATTTCATTGTAAATATAAAGTCGTGGGAATTTTTTGAAACGTCTCTTAATTGTTGGCTAAGTGCACGTCTAAGTCCGTGCATATCGCGGATATATGTTGCAATTCGCATTTGTGGGGTCGGAATTGATATGACTGCCGGGTGCAATGCGCTGGAGATCACCGGCGTGCTTCGCGGCTCAGTGAGTGGTGGCGAGGAGGTCCCGGGAAGCCATTCTCAGCCATCACGCATAATATTATATACGAAACCGGGGGCGTACCTTAACCCTTTATTTACTGAATTATGAAATAATGTTTTTACTTTACTGATTCATTTTATACGAATAAGTGATGATATAATATAGAGAGAAATTAAGAAAAAACTTATTTTTTTCTAAAATAAGCAATTATTTCATAGTTTTATAAATCCGACTTATAAGTCCTGTCAGGGCACAACTGCAGCAAAATGCAGATCAATATTGGATTTTGTGGTATGTAACTTATAAGTCCCCTCAGTAAATAAAGGGTTAAACCGGAATAAAGTCATATGATTATATACTAATTGAGTGAAGTCATGGGAGTGTTATGATATAGAACAAAATCATACATTTTTGAAACAATTCAATTTTACTGAATATAAAAATGCAGCCAAAACGAGCAGTCAGCACCAGACCAAACTTTAGCGTGCAATACATAAAAAAAAACATTTAAATACTTTTCTCGTTTCAAAATAATAACATACATAACAAGTATGATGAAACGTTATACGACTACCTATTCATAGTGAAAACATTTTTTAAAATGCGTTAATGCTAGTGACTGTAGAATTATGACGATGGTGGATCAACACTAATAAGGCATATTCCGATGTTTGTAAGCGTGAAGTTTCTCAATATTATCTCTTGTCGGTATTATGCTGTATGTGATAGCATAAATAAGTTACGACCCTGCCGTGGATGGTATTTACAAGCCGTTAACGGCGATACTGTCGGCGGTTGACTACGCTTAGCAAAGAGACGATATACAATATAAATTACCTAACGCGGTCCCCGAGGGAATATTTTATTCGGGAAAAGGCACTAAATACTTATAAAGCCACTTAATACACATCGATTTACCCGATATGAACACACCCTAAGGAACAACCACACAACAGCTTTAAAATATATTGATAAACTAATCATCTTTTGCCATATTCGCCATATATGTAGTTCTGTTAGCAACTGTTATCTTAGCTTCGTTTCAAGTCGACTCAAGAGCCTGGGAGCTTTAAAAGTAGGTTACTGTACCATCCGAGGTATATTTGGGCGTTTATTAAAAATAATTTTATTGATATCAGATAATAAACCTTACGCTATCCGCGATTTGGTACTTAGGTACGAATCAACCCATAATAATTAATTAATGGAAATAAATAAGAATGATATTAAATTTATTTTTTTATAAGAATCTTGATATTATATCATCAGTGTCAGTGAATTATATGTGTTCGCCGTAACAGACTCTTAATCTGAAAGATCTGCTCTATGTCCTTCTTCACGATAGTGATAGGGTTAAGGGTATTGAAGCGCCTAAGTAGACGACTCTCAGGCCGTATTCTTCTTCGAGATTTTGTGTATTTGCCTGAACGATTGACCGGACTGTAGCTTAAATTGTATTGTTTTTCTTTTATCCTCGTCATGGAGGGTTCTCATGGACACACGGCTCCCGCAGATATGATTTATTGCGATTCGCCATTCTTCAAATATTTGCTCTTCCACTCGAGCCCCCGGCATAATTAACTTTTCCCACTTTCTCTGACTATTTGCCCAACAATCGATCTGCCCGTCCGAATAATTTGATAAGATTTTTTGCAGTCGTTTTCATGAATGTTTGTCAGCGACGCTTGTGCGAGGCTTTGCGATAGATAATAATAATTATTACTTATATTGCTTAGATATCTATGTCCTACAGAAACGTAATTATAATTTAATCATAAGCATATTTTTAAACGTGTAATCCACATATTGTTGAGTTATAAACAAAAAAATTACCATTATCCCTAACTATGTAGTATTGAGTATGGATATATGGAATCATACTATTTTTCTTGGGTTAAATGCATGATTTATCGTGCAATTAATAGATTATAAATACTATAGTATTTGATATTTTTCTTATATATCTATTAATATTATCTATTTTGAAGATGTGCAAGAAACTGAACATTTTAGTTTAATTTGTGATAATTTAATTTCCCATTGATTTCACATATCAGTAGGTACTAATTACAAAATATATAAATTCGATGACTGAAATATAAATTTCACAAGAAATTTTTAAACAAAACTCACTTTTATTTTAATACGAGAATAATATATGTTGTTACACGATGAAACTTCAAATTTAACCAAATGCCAGAAAATATCTTACAAAAATAAACAACAAGAAAAAGGTTACTATACAACAGTTGCCCTTTCTTAGGCTCTCGGGCTTCAGTATGGGAGCAGATATGCTCGAGCTATGGGTTTATTGTGATTTCATATGAATCTCTGTAACAATTACTGGAATGAAATAGTTTGTTGCGACGTAAACACAGTGCGCGCATCCACGAGATTCGTGCTAAGACCTTAGTGTCGCACGACTGGCGCGTGTTCCGCGCCAGGCTTGCACGCGGCACGGGATTAGCCTCGATCGACCAGAATGATTGTTTCACAATTCACTGCCCCTAAATCGCGAATACACGCGGCACAGTTTGCCTCTTTTTAAATAAATAAGGGTGAAGTTTCCTAAAATCCAGCGACAATGGCACATGTGCGATGGTTATTAGATCACCAAAGTTAAGCAACATTGGGAGCTGACCAGAACATGCATGTTGCTAACTGCGTGTCGCTGGTTGGGTTGAGATGGAAAATTGAGGCATCGAGAGCGTCAAGCATTCGATGTCATTAAAAATTTCGATTGTCAAATCACCAAAAAAATATGCCTCGGATACTTCAGCTGCCGTCTTTTTAAGTCCTCAGGTTTCTACCAATAAAGTCATCGAGAACCATATATATTCCTAGGTGGACCTTTGGGTGCAAATATATTTTGAGACTTACATATAACCTGCAATCCTTGAAATAAATACAGGTAGCTGGATAATTTAGTCCTTTCTATAGCTATTTCAGTCTTCCAGCATCATTAATTTCTCTTTCATACAATCTGTATCTCATTATTAAATATATCAATTTACAATTCAGCACATCTTTTCCGCATGCAGCGTACATCCGTTCCGATTGGGTGTCGTACAGCCCACCGGTTTCAACTGGTTGTTCTCTCCTCCACGCGTTTACTGGAAAAAATCCTTCTTCAAATGACTTGCTCGCGTGCGAAGTATTAGTGCGGCGAAGTAATTGAAATTTTATTGCGTGAAACGTGAAATGAATATCAATTTATTAGATATGTATTATGCAGGGTTTCGGAAACTGTCGCGGTGGTAATAAGTATAATGGTGGGTCGCTGCGCCACGTGGCTGCACTTACTGACACGCTCCCGGGCAGCAGGCTCACACGACTGCGGGCTTACACGGCTCCGTCTGCTCCGTGTGCTGGCTGCTACAGGACAGTCCGCGATACTGGTGATCCATGCTCGGGAGACAGATTATCACAGTATTGAGACAAAAGTATTTAATTTAATATATCGATTTAATGAATGCCTCAATTTACAATTTATAGGACAATTCGCTTAACTCGGCATGCGTTGTAATGCATTCTGCTTATTGTTGTTTTTGCATAATTTTATTTACTAATGCTTTACATCTTATAGGAACTATAATGGGCATGCAAATTTTGAACACTGTTTTGGTTGATTTGTTAATCGATTTTTGGGCGATTAATATGTACTGTTATATATAGTAAACAAGAAATTCAGATATTGCTTATAGTCTGATTGCTTAGACTGGAATCCGTATATCATATATTCAGTTATATAGTATGTTAATTTTAAACATTACAACAGTATAATAAAGCTGTACTATGAGACTCGAAATTATAGACGTCATACGCAGTGAATGGGTTTTCCCGTTTCCGATGTATTCTTCTTAATTTTCCCGTTCTCGTCCCGTTGCTGTTCTCGTTTCAGTTTTTTAAATACGCCTTTGCGTCATGTCCGCAAAAACTCCTGTAAGTGTCATCACAATCGGTTGAATGGTTAAGGTCCCATACGAAATAAACATACAATTATTAACATACAAATATCACTTATATTTAAATATATATCTGATATTGAAGTTCCATGGCGTGGAGTGTGATAAGCACAGTGTGACTGTTGAGAAAAAAGTATTTAACATATTTTAATTTAATTCATGTTTCAATCTACGATTTAATTTTGTGCCTCTAAATGCCTAAATATTATCAATTCTGTGAGGGAATAATGGAAAAACGAGTGTTGTTTGCCCCTGCAAGATGAACTGATGACATGTGAAATAAGGCTGGATGCGGAAGGCGGTGGATCGAAGAGGATGTAGACTCATGCGCGAGGCCAACATTGGACGGACAAAGGCTGATGACGATGACAATATTTCGTTAAACTCTATTTCCAAAACATCTTAATATACCTGTTTATCTTCATATTCTTCCATATCGTTTCTTAGTAGGAAAATTTGGTCACCACAAAAGCTGCCACAAAGTAATGTCATCTTCTACAATCCTCATTAGGTATATAGATTTTAGTTTTAAATTCCGAAGTTCCACAAAAAAGTACATAAGATACACTTCTTTATAGCTTTTAACTATATCATTAAAAAAATGTATTTTTCTTTTATAACAAAATGTTCTCTTTCAAACAGAAACATCAAAAAATTATGTAAAGTATTATAGAAAATATTAAAATGAACTCGTATGCTTATAGTGTTTGCAGTTTATGATAGATTTAATTAATTCCTATTAATACGATCATCTGGTCATCAGTTTTTTAGCAGTTTTTCGTAAACATGTGGTTTAGTGGTCTTGCTCGGAGACATGTGGCTTAGTGGTCTTGCTCGGGGATGTCCATTTGTTTTGAGTACATGTCCCACTGTGATGGTCAATGCACGATCGCTGACAGGGGCATGAATGACTACCCTAACATTAAAATTCTTTAAGTACTTTTGTCGACCTCTCGAGTAGTTTTTTTTTGTTATTTATATTTAAATTTTAAAATTATTATTTTTAAACTGGTTGCTGGCAACGTTTAACTGATTTGTCGCACTGTCTGTAAACTTCGCTAGTTCATCTAATTCTCAGCGTTAGGTCCTGAGTAGAACAGTAAGACGAATCGTCATATAAGACACTAGACGATTTGTGTTTATATCTGCTATTTTTCCTGTAACACCACTGCTCATAAGTATGTTGTTTTAAGTATGCATGAATGCTCAAAATACTATTTCAAAATAATTATTTTATATAAAACATTTAAATGTCTTTAAAAGTGTTAATAGTCAAATTATAATCAAATTCTCTGTCTTAGGTCAAGTTTCTCGATGCATATTTTTGGACCAGTGGTTCCCAAAGTGGTCCGTACGGACCCCCAGGGGTTCCTTGGATAATTCAGGGGGTCTGTGGAAAATTAAAATTGATTTGGGGGTCCCTGAACATCGTTAGGGGGTCCGCGGAAGGTTCAATATAAAATTATAAGAAATTTTGACACATTATCATTTATATCATTAAATATGCGTGATGTGAATATTGTGAAGTGCATACAATAAATATCCTAGTCTTGGACAAAAAGAAGTAAAATACGGGATGGACCAATTACTTCTAAAAATTAAAGAAGCAGGTTACTTCCGCGCGAATGTAGATATCGGTGCGGGAAGGGTACCAAACTCGAGAACGGCTGATTTCAGGAATTTAGTGCAATGGCAACATATACGAAGCATAACGTGCGCTCTGCTTTTGCGATTACTATCGAAACAAGGATTATGCGACCGCAGCTAAACGGATTTTTTTTTTCATTAGAGAATATTCGGAACGCAAATCAATCTCCATCAATCCAAGCGATTCAAAATTGGGTGCGGAAGTTCGAGTCGACGGGTTTAATCTGTGATGAAAATTTTTAAAGCATTGCTCAGTATGTAGATCAGATTTTCTGGAGCAGGTCTCTCAAAACCAAACTGTTTCTTGTATTCCTCATGGAGTTTTTTGTTAATGCATGGTCTTTAGAGTCTTTGTATAGTTTTGTAATGTAGTTGGGCTTTAATTCTAAAAGTTATTCAGTATCTATCGTACTTGTGCGTCCCTTTTTTCTGGATTCCCAGTCAAGTCTTGCGCCTCCTACTAATTGAAAAATTAACTCCTTTCTAAGCTTTTTGTTATATCTGTTAGTTTCTGTCACAATCTGAGACATCAAATGTTCTGTAAAAAGAACTGAACGAATCCTAAAGCAGAGCTTAGTTGTTATTTTTTTTTTTTTATGTAAACGCATGCAGGAGAGCACAACCGGTCAAGACCAATGCACTCTATGACGCTCAGCCAGGGAGGCTGGACGCTGCATGCAGGAAACGTGTGTTGTGTTCGTGTTTGTGTGTGGGTTGGGGAGATTGCAAGTGTATATTTATCTGTTTCTTGAAGAGATCCAGATTGTAGGAAGGAGGAAACACAGACGCTGGAAGAGCATTCCATAGCTTACCGGTGGCATTAAGGAAGGAACTTTGGAAGCTGCCAGTTCTTGGTCGACATATATTAACCGTGTATGGATGTTCGGCAAGTGTAAGACGAGTTTGTCGGCTGTGAGTGGGTGCAGGAGGAATTAGTTCTTTAAGTTCCGAAGAGCAGCGACCGTGGTAATAACGGTAGAAAAGACTAAGAGAACCAACCTTACGTCTGTGTTCCATTGATTGTAGATTAGACGTAAGGGTGTCATTGTTTATCAAACGAATTGCTCTTCTTTGAACTGAGTCAATTAAGTTTAGAAGGTATTTTGGGGCTCCAATCCAAAGGTGACTGCCGTATTCAAGGATAGGTCGGATTTGTCCTTTATATAGAAGAAGAAGTTTTTTATCGTTGAAATACCGACGTGATCTATATAATACACCTAGTTTTTTGGAAGCGAGACCGGCTTTACACTTAATGGACTCTTAATATTTGACATTATTCGATATTGATAATCCAAGCATGTTGATGGAGCTTGCTTTCGGAAGAGAACAACCGTTGAAAGATACAGGATCCATAGCAGTCTTCTTGGTGGTGAAAGTACATGATTAGGTTTTTGAAATGTTGAAACTGACGAGGTTGAGGTCGCCCCATCGTGAAACCCTTTCAAGAGACATGTTCATCTTCTCCACCAGAGATTCCCTAGCAGCAGATAGTTCCGAATGTTTCGGAGGTTTATGGAAGATTATACTCTCATGGACAGTGCTGTCGTCGGCATAACAGTGAATGTTTGCGCATTGAAGCAAATCATTCACATGCAGAAGGAAAAGAGTGGGCGACAGCACAGAGCCCTGTGGAACTCCTGAGTTGATTTTATGGCAGGAAGAAGAAAAGCCATCTACGACAGTGATGATGCTTCGATCACTCAAGAAGTTTTCAATCCAGGAGCACAGGGAGGGAGTTAGTCCATAAGATGGTAATTTATTCATCAGACCGCGATGCCAGACTCTATCGAACGCCTTGGAGATATCTAGGGCAACAGCTTGCGTTTCTCCATAGCATTCGACGGATTTCCCCCAAACATGTGTGACATATGCCAAGAGATCGCCGCACGATCGACTAGGGCGGAAGCCATATTGCCGATCGCACAGAAGATCATTCTTCTCTAAGTAGTTTAGAAGTTGGCTGTTAATTAAACGTTCCATCACTTTGGAAAGTAGTGATGTGATGGCTATTGGGCGATAGTTTGTGGGCTCACTTCGGTCTCCTTTTTTTGGAACTGGGTGAACAAGTGCTTTTTTCCATCCCTGGGGAACAATACCACATCTAAAGGACTTAATTGTCTGGAATTCTAATGTCTGATGTCGCAGAAGAGTATGGGAACTTGGGTTTCTTTCATTTCTATCCAGTAATTTTTCTCACTTTGGCTATTGAAATATGTGGTTCTATCATCATTATCTGAGCTGTTGACATTATCATCTTCGAAATATTCAAAATCCCAAGTAAAAGAGTAAATCAGTATCTTAGAATTCATCTTCCGAAAGCAGATGGTCTTTAGTTGACATTTCACGCGAAGGATTTTTTGGAATGAGTATCTTTCAGACGTGATTGTTTTGTAAAATAATATTTTAAAATGTTCAAAATTGTTTCAAAATATCAAAATCAATACTCAATATTGTAAAAATCACAAGAAGTAATGTCGCGTAAGTAGTTTTGCGCACAAAAATGCACTACAAACACATCGGCTGCCGGCCGACAACTGAGGTGTACTGAACAAATAGCTAAGTCGGCTGACCCTTAACTAAGAAGTGCAAACTACGGCAGCAGCAGAAAATAAATTTAAGCAGATGGAATTAATAGAAATGGCAGTCTATACTCAAATTTAAGAATCTAGAAGTGGTGAATACTTGGTTTTTAATTATAACTCCCGAAAAGCTATACAAACTTTTGAAATCTGTCCATACAAATGTGGAAATGTTCGGCTCTACTTATTTGTGCGGACAGTTATTTTGACGTATTAAATTAATATAATTGTAGCAGTTTGTGAATGTTTTGTCCAAAAACTGATCTAAAAGAGGTGACATTAACTGGCCACCCCGCAGCCAGGATTTGTCCCCAGTGGACTTTTTTCTCTTGTGATATCTTTACAGTATACTTTATATTAAGCAATCCAGGATCTATTGAAGAATCAAAAGAGAACATGTGAAATGAATTGCATGATATTTCACCAACCATTTTTCGGATGGTAATGGAAATTTTTCAGTCCAGATTATAGGAGTGTAAAAATAAACAAGGTTTATATTTACACAATGTTATATTCAAAAAATAAAACTTTAATTCATTTTTTTGAAAACTCAATTTACAATTTTGATATACATAGCGCGTTAATTTTTTATAGCTATTTTAAATATTAAGAGGTTATTGGTCCACAAATGTTACAGTGATTCTTAAGTTTTTTTGATGCGGTCCGCCGGCGTACTCAAAATACCTTCTCCGGCCATTTTTAGAGTTTGACACCACTGAATTAATATTTATTTTTAAAGTAAGTAGGAGGGGGTCTGCCGAAAGCCGAAAATCATGACAAGGGGTCCACG
Source organism: Glossosoma conforme (assembly GCA_022606575.1). Taxonomy (NCBI): domain Eukaryota; kingdom Metazoa; phylum Arthropoda; class Insecta; order Trichoptera; family Glossosomatidae; genus Glossosoma; species Glossosoma conforme. Next base: position 421,159 of record JAGTXR010000150.1, read on the forward strand.
AGTGAAATAAGTTTGGGAACCTATGTTTTGGACCATGAACCTTTCAATTTCTAAAGAGTTGCAGAATATTGTGATGACCAGTGCCTTATGTCGCACCAGACTGTGAGAATTGGTAGAAGAATGTGCATTCCTCATGATCTGATATTATTATATTATGTTAGATCAGCGACATGTGTAAAGGTGCTGTCATCGATGAATTTGAGTTAATTATAATTTGACTATTCATACTTCAAAGACTTTTGGATGTTTTATATAAAATAATTATGTTCAAATAACATTTTGAACGTGTATGAATAAATATATTAAAAATAATGCATTCAAACCCATTTTTAAATTCTTCCTTAGAAAGAGATTTTTTATTTTTTATCATGTCTGATCACAAAGTTATTGCTTTTTATACAAATATAGATATTCAGTTATTAAAAATAAAATCATTTGCGAAGAAACATGTAGAAAGTATATTTTACGCTTATTTTTGTGACAATATTTTCACCAGACTCACCAATAATATTTTTAATTTTTCATCAATATATAATATAAAATGTTCATCGTAAGACAATACTTTTATTTCCTCAGATATCATTTTTTAAGTTATTTTTTGTATTTTCAATTGGAACAAAGTTGTTTTTATTGAGTTAAGTTTTTTAAGCTTTCATTATAAAAATATTTAGGGCTCACGAACATACCTACTTGCACTACGCAAGTAATATTTACCAACCATACTTCAGATATCTAATGTTTGCTGAAACATCAATCATAAACTGGCCTTCATTCTGACTGCAGTATAATGAAGACGATAATCCGACTACAGAGGCAATAGGGAGAACACCAAGCACGAAATATTATAAATAGGGTCAGAAACAAGTACCACGTTCGTCTATACAAATAAATTTCATCGATTCAGTCGATTACTTTATTGATTGACCTTGTTTTCCTTCTCGTGATCATTCAGGAATAAAACGATTTTATAATTTTACTACTGAAGATCTAGCAATGTAAAAACAATAGGCAAACGCACAGATGGGATTTAACTACTACAACTTTATAGTGTCAAAATAGAAAATAACTTTTGGAAAACCACTGAAATTATGACTTTCCGAACAATTTCTGACCAAGACTAGAAGAACAAGTGGGTAGAACAAAAAGGCAGTACTGGAGAGAATATGTAGGGAGCATATTTTCTGAAAGGATGGAGAACATAGCAGCTGACGAAATACCACTAATCATCCAAACTACAAGATGAACATAAAAGATGGTGCGATAACTGTTAATTCGTGTCGCAGGAACAGTTACCGAGTATCAAAAGTACACAGTCCTAGATATTTCAAAAATAGAAGAAATGGTAAAACATAAAAATAAAAAATCGGCTTAACGACATTGATACTTACTTATTGATCATTGAAAATAAAATAATGAGAAGGGTAGAGCTTACATGACAATACCACCAATCTTCTACAAAGAGTATACAGCCGTACGGGTAAACATCATAGAACCCGTAATGCCCAGATACCACAATTTCCCAATTTCCTGTAATACATGTTTTAGACTTCGCCTGTGTTTAAAACTAGAACCGATGACGTAGAAGTGACCTTACTCATTGGGTGTCATTACACCCTTGGCAAAATGTGTAGAATTTAGGTTGAAAAAAGAAAATCTACAGCTCAAAGAGTACATCACATCGGGATTGGGTTTTATTAAACTTATATAAATATACGGCCTTCCCTTCATGTGGTGGTGGGTGTACCCCGCCCGAGGTTTAACCCGTGAAAATCTCAGCGGGGGTTATCCGGAGTAAACAAAGTAATAAAAAGCCAGAGTTTGCTCACAAAAGAAATTGTCGGCCGTCGGGGACGATATACTTTATTAAAAATGACGTGACACGTCTGTCATATTACGTTTTATATCGTTTTAAATTTTCGATTAAGGCACTCTGAATAAAATAAATATTTGTAAAAATAGGCTTTTATTTAAGTATACTAAAAAGATAAAAATATTTCAGTTTGAAATAATGACGGTAGATTAGACGTATGAATTGCTGTTTTTTTATCATTACCTAAGAATAAAAACGCACTACGAAATATTCAACTTAAACTTAATGTATGTACAATATTATAGTGGTATAAAATGTGTGTAGTGGTAAAAAATATATAATTACAATATTATTAATAATTAAATATACATATACTATACATAAAATTCTTTTTTCAACGCGTCAATCCAAACACAAAAATAACGGCAGAAGCGGGATGCGAACCGCGGACCCTGGAAACCAACTATGCCCAGGTATTCATACCGCTCAGCCGACTCGGCTATTACTATGCCTGGACCGACTCACGTTGAAACTAGTATTTATGTCATTGTTATCATCGTATGAGAGATGTCGCTATAGTATATATTCAAAGTATGTATATTTTTATTTTTTATTATTCAATCAGCCATCATTTATTCACAAGCTTAATATTATTACTTTCCGACAGTCTATTTTTTTTTTTAACGAATTTTTTAAAAATAAAAAATAAAATTTTTGTGTTTGGATTGACGCGTTGAAAAAAGAATTTTATGTATAGTATATGTATATTAATTTATTAATAATATTGTAATATAGTAAAATGATCTATAAAAGTAGATTAGAATATTGAAATAATAAAATAATATTCTAATAAAAATTTAAGAAAATCCATATAAATATAATTACACTTTTTTTTCACCTTATCAAGCCGAGAAATTAACTACTTATAACTAATACTCGTAGATGATAGGGGTATGAAAATTAAGATATAAAAAAAGAATCCCGCGCATCGCCGCACGCAGCGCTAAGCGAGACCTTAACTTTTCATATACCTTAAGTATGTTAATTTCTCCAATTGAGAAAGAAAATGTGTATATTTCCCACTGCTAGAATTTTCAATCAAGCATTTCTTTTCAACAAAGAAATGTCATATAAGATTGTATTTGCTATAGATTTTTAAGTTTATTAACTGTTGAAGTAAAATATCGATTAATTAATGTTTTGTAGGAATAGTTGTAGAATGTAATTAAATATTTTATGTCGAGAATCAACAAGTTTCGTATGGGCTGCCTTTGAAGCCAAATACTGAAGAAGCGTCCCTAATCCCGAGCAGGCAGGGATGTGTAATCTTCGGATATTGCCAAATACAGAGCGGGTGATCCCCGCGCGCACGCGCGCCGTGTTTGATGTGCAAGACAATGGCCAATATAATCAGACCCCCGCTAAGGAACCCTGCCCGTGTTTAGCCAGGGGTTCAAAGCGTTACTCGATCTATTATGTTACAGTTAAAGTGTTAAATCAAGTCAATGTACAAATTCAAGTAAATATTTAGTTTGATTAGTTTTCAGAAGAAAAATATCATACATTGTTCTAACGTGGTACATACTGAGCACTGTTTCACTTGATGCAAGAATGAATTTTCGCAATCTATGAAAGCCTCATCAGTTTCAATGTGCACAAACGTACCAACGAGTAAATTATTATTTCTCTATGTTAAAAGATGATGTGAAATTCTTATCTATTTAATATTAAAATGGGACATAAAGTGAATGATAAAAATTTTAATAACGTTATTAGTTTTTTCCATTGCTGTTTTCTGAGGTTTCATTGTTCCGCAATATGCTTCGTTAAAATCAATATTTATAACTAAAAAATATATATAATCCCTAAGATCTTTCAAAAAGAAAAATCGGAAGCTAAAGTAAATCAGCTTTAAAATTCGAGACACAATTGGGCGTTATTTGATCAGTAGGTTTTTTAAGAAAATTAGGTGATTATCCTGATGCTTTCGAGCCTTAAAATACGGCTTAAGCCAATATGACTTTCTAATGCTTTTATTATCATTGCTCTATGAGTAGCAACTTGCGTTATGTGAGAGAAAATATTTTTTCTCTATTCAAGAAATTTATAAAGATCCCTGACTAGTAAATAAAATTCGTCGCTCGACTCTCGATTCGTGCTGACGTGTCTGTCATCCTACCTACAGGATGGCTCCTAGTTGCACTTGTGACATTGCACAGGTGCATCGACGTTTGGACGAGCACCGATTGCTGCTGGAGCGGCTCATAAAGGCTGTTGGCCAAGTCTCGCCGTCAATCAGCTGTGATAGCAGAAACTCTGAGCCTGACATCAGCGAAGCCGCTACTACTATTCAAGAAGCCCCTGCTGTTCCAAGCAAGGCTCCCATGGACTCCCGTTCTATGCCAGGACGAGTCATCATTTGAGGAACTGGAGGACCTGGATGCTTTGTCCCTAGATGCCCTCTCCCCCACCCGAGCAATCTTTTCGGGGAAGTACATCATTCCAATTTAAGTCGCGCCTCTCCTGATGGGGAAAGGCATCAACGTTCACTACGTCTGGTGATCCGTGGTTCTGCAGCTCCTTCAAAGAATGTTGCTGGAGTGAAGATGGCGTATCTTCACGCCAAGGGTCTTCACCCAGATACAACGGCTGATGACTTGCAGAGCTTCGTGGCAGCAACCGCTGCATTCAATCCCTCTTGGATGACCATCAGGAGGATTGTCAGCAGACGGACGCTGTCAACATCCTTCAAAGTCAGGGTCATCGCGACTTCGCTGGAGTCTCTCATGGCGCCTGAAGTGTGGCCTGAAGGGACCATCATTCAACCCTGGATACGTGTAAGACGAAAGAATCGCAGTGAACAGTGGTTGAAACCAACTTGAGTGAAGATATCGACATATTTAGTGTGATATTGCTTCGGATTCAGTGCAGGTGTTGACTGATATGAAATGTTGGACGTTTGTTTTTGTAACAATAATGCCATGTTATTTGTGTGTCAATCATGATATACTTATAACATGGTTTATGTTGTTGCAATTCCAACAATTTGCATTGAAATATTTCGACACTAGTTCTCAGTATGAGGTTATAGACACTGAATGAGACAATACCCATACAACACCGCACTTATAAAAGTTAGTTTGAATTGGAATTTAAAAAATATTTTGTAATTTCTTGATAAAAGATCTGACACTATTTCTACTTCTTTAATCATTTTTTATTCATTTGCTAAGTGTGTTTTTATAAATTTATGTATATTGTATTGGAGCTTGCACTCTGTTAAATAAATAAAATATATTAACTAGAATCAGAGTTTATTTAAAAGTTTAAATACTTGACATCACTGAAAGTAGATAAAGCTATTAGTTATTTGGGGCAACAATGTCAAGCATGTAGATTTGTAATAAATCAATTACATATTGAGCTAAATAATCCGTGATAAATGATCAATAGCATGATCACGCTATTCTAAGTCTTTCTCGATGCGTGATTAAGTTCAAATTTAGCATACATACCAAATTACAATACATATTTAAACTAAGGAAGGATTTGATGTACCATTTTAAGTGATGAATTTTTAAAAATTGATATTTAGTCGTACATACGAATTCATAGCAACGCCAAATACTATTAAAGAATATTTTTTGTATTGCGTTAATAATACATAATATATAAGAGAATTGGTTTTTTTTATTACGCCTGTAAGTGATTGATTAATTTTGTTTATTTTGTAACTTCAATATTATTAAGCGGAAAGTAAGTATTTTATCTTTCTTTTTCAAGTAATTTTGATAAAATTGCGAGATATGCGTTAACGTTATAAAGCAATATATAGGCAATTAATGGGGTATGTTGTTTGTCAATAGATTAAGTTTACGGTTAACCCATATTTACGATGGAAAATTCAGAAGTCTGACCCCTAGATATAGCTTACATAGACAGGCGACATACGTATGCGCCATCCAATAAAAAATGATAAAAATGATCAAAAAGTATTGCATGCGGGATCGCTGGATTTCCGAACGACTGGGAAACACGCGGGGGAAACAATACAAACGCTCGCCTGGCGTTAGGCCGGCCTTAGCAACCTGAGCGATTGTCCTGCACGCTAATGCTTGGAACCATTCGGAGAGTGAAGAACGCCTGAATATTCTAGGTCTTCAGTTGAATTCAACTTAACATACTCATTTCTTATGCAAAAGTCAATAAAGTCTTAATTTTTATGTTTAACAACCGTTTTTCATTCCTTGAAGCTAATTAAATGTCTTGCCTCAAGTCATATTAACAACTTATTACAGTGATTCGCACCGGTGCTCAGAGGAACACTTCTGCTCCTCGAGCTATTTCCAGGTGATTTTCTAAGAATCGATAAACAACCATTTATATTTCTAGCGACTTTTAAATGTTTACCTACCTAAAAGTTATCAATGATAATAAAATTTGGTCAATAAAAGACGTATATTTGTGTCGATATATTACTATATAATTATGTTAAAAAAATGAATAAATATAATACAAGCATTTGTAAGTGTGTGTACCTGTGTGAGTGTGTATGTTATTTTGCATTAATGATTTTGATGTTCTGTGAATGGCCTTTATAGTCAGAGGTGCTCTGTAAAACCAAAAAGGTTAATAAATATTGACATAATAACTAAATATTACCACATGATTAAATATCATACTTGTATTTTGCGTCGGTAATTTAAAATGTTTTTTTTTTAATATACTTATTCCATATAGGTATTCTTTAGACTGCTTAAACGTAAAGCGCATCCTTACAAACCCAGATGTCGCGGGTTTTCTCTGCGATGAAAATTTAAATGAAAAACAACGCTTTAGAAGCTTTATAAATGCCCTCGATTGGTGTGAAATTGATACTTTACTCGTAAAATGGTAATCATAGCCTATTAGTCAAAACCGGTGTGTAGACAAAATACCTCCACTAAAATTCTCACAATGTCTGTAATGTCGTTGGCGGATCAACACACCACATACAGCAATTACAAAATATATTACCAGAACACTCCGTCGGTATTCTCCTGTACGAGTATGTGTTTAGAATATATTAATCGTCTATATAAAAGAAATCAAAAATAAAATTTAAATGGGTAACCATTATTTCACGAGCATATCTAGAAAGGAAGACATTAAACGTATGTCCACGGGCGTGCCCCGATTAGTCGCGATAGGTCCCCTTGTCCGTAGCGTTGCAATCGGTGAGCTCGCACGTGGCGCTTCAGCACAACCACGCTTCACCTGCGCCTCAACCCTCCATGCTATCATGCGCAAATGTCACCGAAACAAACACCAGCGAACATCCTGCTTTATATACGTTGCGCTTACTTCGTATATTGAGCTTACATGTAGAGATGCTGTTGTTCAACTTTAAGTAACATACAGGAGAATTCTTCATGGTGTTGTGAAACTGTTTTATTCTTGTCAGGGATAATTGGCCCGTACCAGCTGAAAATTCAATTTCTGTGTCGAAAAAGTTTTGTAAAAAAATGCAATGTACGGAATGTAGTTTCTAGAACTTAAGAAACGCACGAGTCTCAGATTTCTTTATTCTTAGACAATAAATCGATATCAATCATTCATATTTTAAATTGAGTATCTGGTGATACTCGTATTTGTTTTTTCTCCTGTTACTTTCTGCTTTAATTATTGCTAAATAATAACAATTGTCCAAATTAGATATAAGTTTTTATATCTTTCATTTATATTTTTGATAAATAAAGGTTAATTAAGAAAAAAATATATGAAACAAGTGTCCATGTACAAATAGTCTCATATTAAGGAATTCGTAGTATTAGAGGTCGTAGACCATTAAGCATTTAAGAGGTTCATTTCAAGTGGCAAACTTCGTTCTCCTGCATATGCTTATATTTTTAAATGAACTGATTTAAGTGATAGTTTTTTATAAACGTTTTTTATATACGTTTGAACCTAATAAGTTGGCATGTAATATTGTATCAATTTAATACACATAATTTTATTTCAGAGACCAACATTGAGCCTGAAAGCTATGCTTCAGCATATTTCTAAACGGCCGCGTGTTGATGTCGTGCTTAAAAAGCAATTTATCAAATTTCTTTGAAGTTACCACATTCACTTAATACATCAACAGTTTCAATATAGTCTAAGCGTTTCAATACTCTCATACTTGACTATTGAAAGTGGTAATGTGTATATCGGAATAATTACTACTAACCGTTATCAAAAAAAGATATTCATTACGTATTTAATGCGTACAGTTTGTCTCATCCAACTATATGGTTTATCACACCAAGTACGTGAGTTCAGTACTCAGCCTTTAGATAGTTAAAGGTCATGAGGAATTTATTATGGGATCAGGACACATGATTAATGGTAGTTATAAGTGGCAGTGTTTAAAAACATATAATAGCCTTTATAATATCATAATTGTATTTGAACTTATTAATATACATTTAAAATGTCTGGAATATTACTAATTATAATATTTAAATAATGAATACATATTTTTTTGTATTTATTTTATTTATTAAAGATTTGAATTATTTATTCACCAAAGTATCAGCAAAGCCCTATGTCATATATTTGAAGTTTGTAATTTTTTTAATTATTCCTAAAAATATGAGGCATATTTAAATCGGTTTCTCCCCGAATACAGATTCATTTACTATTTGATATTGGTCGTGTTGAGTGTTTTATACTGGACTATACCCACTTGTCATATACCGGTAGAGTGGTTCAAGTAAAATAACATAAATTTAATGATAGTTCGCCATGCATTAAAAAATAGTTTCCATTGTGGTGAACAGAATAATGCAAAGTGAGAGGCGATCGCTTTCGTAAATATTTTTTTTATTTTTTTTATTTTTACTTTTGTGGTACAGACACACCACTTCTGCCAACCCTCTACCATAGCACGGGGTCTTCAACTCTTCAGATTCATTCATTCACAAAGGGTGGGCACAAATAAAACGGTGATTGGCCCACTCGTCTCTGGACCGTGAATCACGCAAAAATATCGCTCGTCTAGAATAAAATGTGCTCAGTGAGATATGCTCCCACTTCACTTGGGGTATTTCTCTTTTGTTATATTGTGATGGCGCAGTATGGAGAGAGCTCTACTCTACGCCATTCAGAGATCGCATATTTCACTACTTCACGGCTTCACGCACACCATCCAACCGACAGATTAAAGGTTACACTCACATTCACACGGTTCGTTGAACCTTTGCAAAATATTTGCCCCTGCAATATCAACCGTCTACCTGATTTCTTGGAACGACTAAATGCTCCGATTCAAAGACTTCTTCAGCTTTTGTTAAAAAAAATGATCTTATTCACATTTCCACATAAAGAATTAAATAGATTCATTTACTTTTAAAAGCCAGATTGGTGTGTTATACAAATTTTTAAGCATCCCTTTTTATTTGAACAATAAAAATGAGCAGAGCAAACATATAAAAAACAGCCATCTAAGTTCCCAAAGTGATCCGTACGGAACTCCAGGGGTCCCTGAAATCATTAAGGGGGTCCGTGAAAAATTAAAATTCATTTGGGGGTCCTTGAACAACATTAGGGGGTCCGCGGATGGTTCAATATAATATTATTAATAATTTGGAAGTTACTTCATTCGTTAATAAATAACAATAAATAAATTAGTAATGTGTTTTGTGTGATGTGAATATTTTGAAGGGCATACAATAAAATTCTTAATTTTGGAAAAAAGTGAGTAAAACACAGGGTAGACCAATAACCTGTTAGCATTTTAGAAGCCGGCTCCTTCCGCGCGAATGTAGGTATTGGTGCAAGAAGGGTACCAAACTAGAAAACGGTCAATTAGGATTTAGTGCACTGGTTATAATATATATGAAGTATAACGTGCGCTCTGCTTTTGCGATTACACTATTAAAACAAGGATACTGCGACCGATGCTAAACGGAAATTTTGTTTTCATTAGAATATTCAGAACGCAAATCAAGCTCCAACAATTCAAACGATGTAGAATTTTATTTACTTACGCATTAGAGCCAGGTGACCATAATAAGAGACTACAGGTTGCTAACGTAATTCTAGAGAGGTTTCCGACTTTCAATAACATATTTTTCTCCGATGAGGCACACATACGAGTACATTTAAATGGTCATGTTAACAAACCAAATTGTAGATAGTGGAGTAAATACCCCGCAATCTAAAAACCAAAAAACCATTGATCATAAATATATATGAGAAAAAAAACAGTAATTAAATACACTTACAAAATTCTATTAGGATTTTAATAAATACTTCTTCAACGAATTGTTACTTATTATTTTAATGTCACAATTTGCCATTCAAACATCAAAATTAACATTGTAATTTTTCTATAATAAATTTACCTACTTTTTTTACCCAGGGGGTCCGTGGCATGTTTTGACAATGAAAAGGGGTCCGTGGATCGTAAGAGTTTGGGAACCGCTGATCTAAGCTGATACAGTAAGACCCCGCTTAACGCCGTTTCGGTTTAGCGATCTTTTATTTCAACCCGGGGATTCCTCAAAATTGTGCGCAGCGCCAGATTTTAAGTATGAGCGAACACATTGGACACTGTGTCCATATGGATGAAATAGTGGAAGAAATAGTGGAATTAGCGAAACAAACGTAAGAATAGTTCAAGAAACAGCAGCTAGTCTTTCTAATGATGAGCTCGAGAAATAAACTAGCAAGAAAACAACAAAAATATTGATAGTAGTGATTTCGAAGAAGAACAAAAAGAACTTTCGATGGCGTTTGTAAAAATGAGTTTGACCACTATAACTGAAATTGTGTATTATTTAATTTGTTGAAAATAATCCTTATTTTGACAGGAGTTCAAAAGAAAGACGGGGTGTTATAGATGCTTTATCCACTTATCAACAACTTCTAACAGAACGCAAAAGGAAAACGCAAACTACATTAGATGCTTTCTGGACAAAAAGACAGAAAATCGGAAACACAGAATAAACTGAATGATCTGACTGACTTAGAATTTTATTTGTTTTTATAAGTATGTTCGTTTATATTGTTTTTATTTTTGTATGAAAAAAATGTTTGGTTTTATTTTTATTAAAAAAAACTATTTTTTTAATTTAATACCTTACCAATTTTCTATCCATTTTCCCCTAACCCCATTGTTTACATGTTAAGATTATTTTATTTTATATTATATTATACAATATTTTGTATTTTTATTTACTCGTTTAGCGCTGTTTCGCATTACGCATTAATTAATTAATAAAGTACTTTGATGGAACGTATCCCCCGCGTTAAGCGGGGTATTACTATACCTAAATATTCCAATCGGTGGTTTGTTGATGACATGTAGTTAAAACATAAAACTCACGTACATATGTATCCATAATAAGAAAAGTGGTGCAAGTCAAGAAATTTAAAACATGAGTAATTCATTTATTTTAGATCACATTGTTGTGAATCAATATAATCTTCATCCAACATAAATTTAATAAATCTAAAAATTGCATTTTTTGCTACATGAAGTTGTCACTTTCGTTAATTTTCAACCAATATCAAAACACGAACCTTTAAACATCTCAGAACGAATTAAACATTATTTAAACCACTTTTATAATCGTGGGTATAAATAAAAAAAACAGCAAATTTCGAATGTAACTAAGACAAATATTAAATAAACGTTTTTTGCAACATCTAAATATAAAGAAAGACATAAGATCTTTATAAAAAAGTGTGAAAATTCTATAAAAAAAATGTACATGAATTATCAGTAGTCATACAATGCATTATGACATGAAATTTTATTGAGAATACTATGTATTATACAAATAGTTAAAAAGTACGTTTCTTAATTATTATTTTTTATGTAATTTAATTGTAAAATATTATTTATTTATTGTGTTTTACTGGGATAGTTTCAGTTCTATTACTGTACAAACCTATTTAGGTAGTAGTTAATTTGTATGATCGTTTAATAAAATATAAATCTTTAATATAAACGGGTTGGCTGGAAGCTGCCAAGGATATGCTGCTGTAAGGATATGTAGTGGTTGTAAGCGTATAGAGATTCAGAAGATTGCATCAGCTTATAAATCGATTTCTTAAAAAAAAACTGATTGTTTGGAGCAGAAAATAAAGATGCTGGGAGAACATTCCGAAACCTACCTGTGATAAGGGATTGGATGAGCAATTAGTCCTGAGTCGATATATGTTAGTCCTACTAGAAAATGGTTCCAGAGATCTGATATTAATAAAGAGGTGCAGGTGAGATCATTTGTCAATTATACAGCCACATAAATATTAAGATTTAAGAAAATCTTTTTTGTCGAATTTTACTTTATGGAACATTTTTGAGATACGTGCAGTCGAATGAGGATATTATTTTTAAAATGTTTTTTTTTTTTAATTCTCCGTGAAAAAATCAATTGAGAACACGAAAAAAACAATACAGATAATCATTGCAGTCATTTTAATTACAACACATTAAATTACAAATGACCATATGTCCGTTCGGCCAACTTATTGGAGGTGCATCTTTCAGTCATAAGTTAATAAAATGGCTTATACGAGTAAAGTGACAACTTATAACAAAATCAATCTTTAAATTATGCTTGAAACTAAAAATATTTTTTCCACAAAATACGAGTATATAACCTACAATTTCATTAGTATTCATTTTGAATAATGAAATTTTCATTTTTAATCATCATTTCATCGTATAGAGTGCATGAAAAACATTTAAAGCTGGTTGAAGATCGTAAATGCAGAAAAACTTTCCTTACTCGGTCGTCGATGTGAGCTTTTCTTGGTGGGCGTGGCATGAATTCGCTTTCGCGCATGAGCCGAAGCTCCCCCAATTTGGCTCCGCCTCCTGATCACAAGCTTTTCTATCTTCTCGCAGCCAGCCAAGTCACTTGCAAAGCAAAAGCTCGGCAGAGCGGTGCGTTGCGATCGTTCGCTATCGAAGTCACGTTGTGTGCGTGTTCGTGGACTCTTTAGCTCGTATTAGAGCGCCACCTAACCGCTGCGGTTGACCCATGTCCGCAATAAAACACATAATTTACATAAATCTTTTTCCGGCTTAGTGAACATTCTAATCTTAACATAATAATAACATAACTGTGAGATCAACTAACTCTGTAAATTATATTTTTTTAATAAAAATAAACATATAAAATAGTTTTATTGTGCGTTACTAACAACAATCTGAGTGTTTTGAAACGCTTTTAAGATGCTGGAATTTTATCCACCCCTGAATACGAATACCTTGATGCATGATGGAGGAGGAACTTCTTGCAACGGATCTTCGGGTAAATAAATGTATTTTTGTTCATTGTTGAAGTTGAATTCAATACATTTGTTATGCTCTCTGCACACCGATTAGTTTTACAAGACATTGGTTCGTTCAATAAGTTAGTTTAATAGGCCTGAGTGGCTTAAAAGCCACAGTAGCAGATGTTTTCCTCTTAAATATATATTGTAAGTAGTAATTACTCAAAATAATAATAAAAAAACACTCAAAATATCAAAACAGTATAACCTTTATTATTTAATTAATTAACACAAGAAGTGTTGTTGTATTGCTCACAAATATTTATAAACAAAATATATTAACTATAACTAGTTATGAATTATTGTTTAGGTAGTTTGAAGACACGCAGATATCTTAATATACGAAGTACTTATGGCAAACGAATATTTTAAATATGAAAAGTATACATGTTTATTGGCTTTGATTACAAATTTCAAATTCAAGACTGTTTATTACAATAAATAAAAATATCAATTTGCTGTCTCAATAAGAGCAGTCATATACTGGTTTGTATAAGGTAGCTGATATTTTAGTTAAGCACTTTAATTGTATATTGCATAAGTATATGTCAATAACAAATTTTAGTTTTTAGAATTTTTATTGTTGCAAATGGATAGACACTTAATAATTATTTTTAATTGCTGTTTATTTTTTGTATCTATTCGTTAAATCACACAACCAATATTAATCTGACAAATACTTAATAAACTTAATCAACATAAAAAATATACTAATTAAAATATTAAGAGTTTTTTTTATCGATTTTATAAGAAAATTTGTCGTTTATGATTAAATTAAATTTATGTCTACATAATGAGAAATTATTGTTGATTGGTGTAAGTCCTTAAAAATATTATTCCTTTATTATTTTTGTACAGAATTATACAATAACTTGTTAAGCGTAAAGTAATTTTAATAGCTTTAATAGTAATGGAATCATATAAGATGCACGATTATTTCAACAATACTATATTTCAGTATATACAAGTATGGTAACATTGCGATCCACATTACTACATATCTACAACGTCATTAACAAACTTTGTTTATTAATCGATGTTAAGAGTTAATCTTTTTTATTTCATCGCTATATTTTTTCTGCAGTTTGTATAATGCATATAAATTAGTTAATTTCAAATATCTTTAACACAAATCCGTATTAATGTGATATTAAATAAATTTTTAACAATATGTTTGTAAGCCGAAGCTACTACTTCAACAAAAATGAATAAAATATGTATAATTATTTTAAAAACATTTTGTGTTCCAACTTTAAAAATTATATATTATCTACGTGAGTAAATATGCTTATTTGAATGTGTTTTTTTTACTTATAAGCAATAGTGATTTTTTATTAGTAAAATACTTTAGTTGAATAAAATATAACGATACGAATTATTGAAAGAATTTCCTGAAGGTACGAGCCGTCCGACGGGAGTTGAATAACGCAGAATAAGTTGCCGTCGCTCTTGTTGACACTATTCCATGTTAATAATACGGAATGACTAGACGTTTACTTGCATTATAGAATCATTCATCTTCTCTTCGCTGCTGATATTGTAGTATCACTAGTTAATTGAAGAAAATTGAAAATATCACCATTTGGGTGAAAAGTATTTTGATATAGGTACTTACAAATAGACAAGTTTTTTTTTAATAATAAAGATGTTCAATAATGTTTCAATAAATAAATTGTTGTTTAATAACGTGTTAAGCAAATTGACTGCCTTGTGAAATAACGACAATAATATAAATGTGTTTTCTTTAAACTTCATACATTTTTTTCTATTATTACTATGAAATAAAAACTAATAAATTTAATTAATTATATCGCTATTAAAATAATCGGTTTTCACCCAGAGTTGTCAGGTCATTAATTATCCTCACTTTATTAAACACCTTTATCACTATTTTTCTAATTGCTAATTATCAACAAAAAAACGACAAAATGTATTTTTATTTATTTTAAAATATAATTGTGTAAATTGTAATTTAAGAAAATACAAATACTAATTTCCTTCTCTTGTTTAAAAAATATATTTTTGTTAAGCAACTACATGGGAATATATAAACTTAATTTATAAATATTAAATTTCAGTACATTATTTAAACATTGTTGAATGACAATATTACTGATTAATACTTTTGTAATAATACTGGAAATATGAAATAAGTTCAACGCAAAACCTGATTGTAGACAATTATTGATCATGAACTTTATACATCAAACAAAATGACAAAACTGAAAGCGTGTAGATAAGTGACTGGTGATAGACATATTATATATATTATGCTTTGAGCTGGTTAGTAACAAGAATAATTACTAGAGACATGTATTTTTACCATTTTGTAATAGATGCGAAATAGATGTTAAAAATCGGAATATATGGTAATAAATGCGAATTTCATAAAAAATGCTAATATATGCTTAAATCATCATTATTTACGATATAATATTAAGTTTTTTATTTAATTAATTATATAATTTAATTTAATAAGATAATTTAATTTAATAAGATAATTTAATTTAATAAGATAATTTAATTTAATCTTCTTCGTAGTATCAATCCGGAGGATTGTTTGCAGCAACAGAATCTTGCATCTCGATCTCCATTCCTCTCGGTCCTCCGCAACCCTTTTCAGCTCAGCATAAGCGCTACAGTTCATGTCCTCGAATACTTGCTGCAAATACTCCCGTCTAGGGCGCCGTTCTGCAGTAATGTTCGAATTTAATAAGATAATTTAATTTAATAAGATAATTTTAAGTCTGTAAAATTATTCCATTATTAATAATCAGTCAACTTAATTAAACTCGATTATCGCTGGGTAGGTTTTTCCTCAATTTTTCTGTAAACGAACTTTGTGGCTGTAACTGTAAACAAGCCATGAACGACGATTTCTGAGTAAGTCAATTTACATTTTTATAATTGCTTATTTTAAGATTATTTTGCTTAATATGTTAACTGTGTATTATAAATATAAATAAATTTTTAAAATGTATTGGAATCATTAATCCTTTGTTTCTTATAAAAATAGCTAAATATACGCTAAATAGATGCTAAAATCAGCTTTAAATGCTTCAAAACGCTAAAATCAAAGTTGAAATGCTCTCAAATGCTAACTTCTAAACATTAAAATGCTCTAAATCCTAAAAATGATAAAATATATGCTAAAAATACGTATAATTACTATTCAGGCCATATCTTACGTAAACTGTTGTGTTTGAAGTTTTTTTGGGCCAAAAAAAAAAAATTTACGGCCAAAATCGTTTTATTACGTTATGGATTCGGTCAAAGAAATATTATTTAATTTTGAACCAGCGATAAGTTTTTTTATTACTTAACGAAATAACTATAAGTAAACATGATTCATTAAATTTGCGTGTATGTATATAAAGCCGTCAACAGTTTTCCATTCCAATAGACAGCTACAATATCGGGTACCTCGTTTTAAAATTTGACTTTTATAGTTTCTCCGAGGACTTTTCCATACGAATCCTTCAAATGGAGGATATACTAATTGGATTTTGCGCAGTGTTATGTCCGAGTGCCTAAATAGTTTCTTTTATAATAAACACAGAATTGCGGATACTTAAGTGACACCTATCGGCGTCACTAATTTTGGAGTAATGTAAATTTTCTTCATAGATGTTTTATTACTCATAATATCGGTCTGTGTGATATTTAGTTAAGAAGGGCAAGTTTTTTTGTAAATCGGAAGTAAATAACTACGTTTCTAGAAGTGGTGGAATATAAGATGATGTAAAAAGAGTTGACTATGAAAAATATTTTGCATGTCAGTTTTGATCCTCATTTTTTCTAAGGTGCGTATTTTCTTACTTGTTGGTCATTTTTTTGCCCACTTCATGTATAATATCTCGTCAATAAACTTATTTCAGATATAAGGTAAGTAGCTTTGTCATAAAGTTTTGTAAAGATGTAGTCGGAAGACGTGCCTTTTCTTTTAACAACACAACTTCTCAAAATAAAATTAATCAAAACATAATTAACGTATCACAAAACAGGCTTTCTATGTTTAGAACCCTGTCGATTAAGAACGATATCGTAAAAGAAAACTTCGTTACGCAAGCACATTTCTTATTTTCGGTCAGAAAAGTGAAATTTTGGTATGGTGTTAATTTTTTAAAAACATTTTTAATATTTCATTTCATTTTATTTATGTCTATAATCTAAACATAATAGTTTTAGACTTAATTGTTATTATTTATTCGATTAATAATAATTATTATTATTCTATGGCGTATTTAATAATTTATTTTCGTGTTTATTTATTTGGTTTTTGGTAATTTAATAATTTATTTTTATACTATTAACATATATTTTTTACGAGGCGAAGAAGATTTTTCCCTTCCACGCAAAAAAAAAATGACAGGGGGCGCCAGATTTTTTTTGTCCTAGGGCGTCTAGAGCCATCTAGAGCCGCCACTGGAAAGGTGCAGCGTAATTAGATACAACAATATATGTGTATACATATATCGTTTACTCAAACCGAATCCGAATTAGTCAGGATAGAATTTGTGAATAATCATCATAGCTTAAATACATCCTCAGTAAATTGCCGTGCGATATGACTTTTTTGGTGTATTTGATTGTCTTTAAGTTTTTTCATTGAAGTGTATTTTTTGTAGATGTGGGTGTGAAACGTGAACGTGCCTGCGAGTGGTGTGGAGGATGCGGGAGACCCATCAACGACCGGTACCTGCTGCGCGTGGGCGAGCTCTCATGGCACGAGCGGTGCCTGGCGTGCTCAGCGTGCGGCGCACCATTGCAGCACTCGTGCTACGCGCGCAACGACAAGCTCTACTGCAAGGCAGATTATGAGAGGTATATTTAATAACAAAGCGCGACTAAGTAAACATCCCTAACTATGCTTTACTTAATACAATTTTTAGCTTTAACAAAAGCCTTATAGTTGCCACTGTAATGCTAGCTCTTCAGTCTCAAGTTGCCCGACGCTAGCCGAGGATGAAAGCACAGATATACATTGGCTAACTTCGTTGAATACTTCGCCAGTAAATCAACACATTCACGCGTACAATTTAGAAAAACTTTGAAATTTTCTCATACAATATTTGTGGATTGCGGATATATATAAGCGATTTTAGTTATGAATAAACTTAATTTTATGCGATATAATTCTAATGGCAATTTTTTGCGGGTTGTAAATAATTGTATTCTACATTAAGATATACAAGTAGATTAACATTGTGTGATCTGCGTTTATGTGTTGAAGTTAATATTATAATACGAGTATTTCATAAAAATAATTTTATTATATTCTGACTTTAACCTTGTATATGTAATGCTGCTGCGGGTGGAGATAAAATAAATAACCATTTTGTTTAAAAAAATAATTTATAATTAAGTAAGATTTTGCGACATATTACTTATATTAAATTTTATATTTAAATGTTATTTGTTTTATTTATAACATACAATTATTTTATACTTATATTATTAAAGTTCCGAGAGCATTGTTCTTGGACAACTTACACATAAGCCGCCTTCCTTCTTACTTAATTTTTTTTTAAAGATTGTAAAAGAAAGGCCACTTCCAGATCCGAAGCTAAGGGAAGAATGCCTCCTCTTGCTACCCCTCAGTACACTCCAGATTTTTAATTTTTAGAATCTACAATTTATAGGTATAAACTCATTCGGGCCGTAATAAAATAAATTCAGTAAATTTCATCAAAGTATTTACTTTTCTCCCCTCAAAGTCGACAATACAATAAAGTGAATATCGAGTGCATTTGAACATAAAGCCTTTTTACACCAGTTTCCATCGTGCAGGCAACATTTGCTTAAAATCTGAAACTATAGACTTATACTCTACATAAGTGAGAATCACAACGAAATCGATCGCAATGTGGCTGAGAGACAAGTTTTAAACTATTCTATTGACCTAAATATCTACAAATCTGATCATAAAATCTAATAAAGCAGTCAAATATATTATAATTATTATCGATACATGTAAAAAAGAAAATATGAACCTTCAAAAGCCTCACAGATCTCCCGAGCACCCACTAACCACTACCAAAGACAAAGAGCGATTATATCAAAAATATTTAATCAAAAGATTACATTTCTTAAATGTTGACGTTTACTCCATACTTTAGGCATAAGTAATGTTAAAAATAAAAAACATCATATTCAAAAAAGGTCCAATGGCAACACTGATATCTACTTAATTTAACCTTTATCTTCATATATAGGAAAACAGTCTCCCATTTTGGCCAGTTCACCCGCTTTTTCGTTACCCAGTGTGTCACAATATACACAAAGCAAAATAAACTTGACAGCTAGACCTCTATATTCATATATTGTAGTACATATACCTGTATAGTATGCGCTAAGTGTTTAATAAAAATTACATTATAACTATTATTAGAGTTACATTTCATGCTTGTCAAGTGATATTGTCTAACAGTTAAATGACGAACAGTTAAATAACAAGCAGTAGAATTATTATTTTTTTAATCATAATAGATTATTTTTGATTTTTTGATTGTTTTTAACATTGGTAAGGAATGGCAGCACTGTATCGAACTGTCAAAATAACGGATGGAATGTTCAGTTATTGTTAGATCTTTTGAATAAAAAGTATCGTAAAGTAATAAATCCACCAAAAACGTACGAATCCTATAATATTATAAACATAAAATTAGAAAATAACAATTTTAAATATAATATTTGTATCGGGTGTTTTATCCACCGTAAGATAAATAGATATAAAATTATGAAAAAATAAAAAACTTTTTTTTTATAAATTTGTATATCTCTTTACTGATATAACAATATATGGTTTAGAGATTGTCATCAGTCATAGTCTGTAAACTTAAACGAGTTAATTTAATACTTCATTAAGGATATATTTTATGATTGCTTAATATGTTTTTAAATGTTTAGAATTTCAATATTATGTAACTGCTTACAATAAGGGTTTCAAGCTAACATAGTACCCTTTACCAAATAAACTAGCCAAATGTTCGAAGTCGAAAATGAATACACTAATACGAAAAATGATCATTTATAATTGTCAATGTAAAGCATTTTAAATATGAAACTTTTATATTTGATTTAATGAAACATGTCATTTAAGTATAGAATATATTTTTTGATTTCTGTAGAATATTTGCTGTAAAATGCGCCCGCTGCGGAGATCGTATTCGGCCTCAGGACCTTGTGATGAGAGTCCAGCTTCATGTGTACCACTTGCATTGCTTCTCGTGCGTCGTCTGCTGCCAGCCTTTGCAGAGAGGTGAACAGTTCATACCGAAGGCGGGCCAGCTATTCTGCAGACAAGATTACGAAAAGGAAGTATTCCTTATGCAACATGGCGAAGATGATATGCTAATGGACGAAACTGGGAGACCCAGAGATGGAAGAAGAGGTCCAAAAAGACCTAGAACTATCTTGTCATCAGCACAAAGACGACAGTTTAAAGCCTCTTTTGAAGTCAGTCCTAAGCCGTGCAGAAAAGTTAGAGAAGCTCTAGCTAAAGACACCGGGCTGAGCGTTAGGGTCGTGCAGGTTTGGTTTCAAAACCAACGAGCCAAGATGAAGAAGATCCAAAGAAAGGCGAAACAAGAAGGCGACAAAGGGTCCGAAAAGAAAAAAGACGATAAAACGATCAAGCAGGAATCTCCTTCTAGTGAACACGGTCATTACATTGGAATGGATTCGTCATTCTCATCATCAAGCCAACCATTGAATCCCAACTTGCCGTATTCTCCAGATGGTAAGTATTATATTTAAAGAAATATTAATGGCACACAAATAGATTTTATATGTAACTGGTTTATTTAAGCCAGCTTTACTCGAATAAACTGAGGAATAACTTTCTCACTATTTTAGAATTTGAGGTAAACGATGCTGAATTGACAGGATAAAACAAAACTGTACATGAAACAAATATTTTTGCTAGTGTTTAGTCTAATGCACCATTACAAGTACTATGCAAGTGTCCAAAGATTAATTCACCAAATCAACGTTAATATATATCGTTGAAGTGTGATATATTTACTGGAGTATGTGGGTTCTAGTTGGGTCGAGCACTGCAAATTGATTATACTTACAATATTGTACAGCGAGCTCTGATGATTATATTATGCAGAGTTTGAACCGGTGGTCAAAATATCAGAAAAGAAAACATTTTTTCTCCGTCGAATCAAGCCATGATGTCTGAATTTGCCCATAAAATCCAATAAATTTGTATTTTTTAAATATATAGGATACAATGTACAATAATCAAATACGTTTTTAATTACTTTGCTCATAAAATATTTAGAAACCATTGAAAAGTTAAGACATAATTTGTATAAGGAGATTTACTTCTAGTAACTTAATAAATGCATAAATCTTGTGTACCTCTATAGGATTTACCAAAATCACATTATAAACGCAAGATGAGTGAACATTTTATAATACTATCATTGAATTATTTTTTAGAATATCCAGGACATTCCGGAGACAGCTTCTGTAGTTCAGACATATCTCTGGATGGAAGCAACTTCGACCAACTGGACGAGGGAACCTCCGACACCTTAGATCTTCAGACGCAGCAACACTGCGGTCCCCTACACGAGCCCATGCCACTTACATCTGTGTCTCTGATCAACCCAATCGACAAACTATATCTAATGCAGAATTCTTACTTCAGTACTGACCACTAGTTTACATGCAATTATCTTAGATCACAGTGGAAAATATTATTTGTTATTTCACTACGCATTCAAAATACTTTAATTATACAGAATTATTTATTGTAATTTATTTATATATATATATATTTTTTTTTGTTTAAAAAAGTGTTGCAGTTTATTTACAAATAATAATTTTTCATGGATTTCTGTATTAAAGTAAAGTTATACTAAATAAAAAATTTAATAGTTTTTTATGACTACTTGATGGAAAATATAATAATATTGTAGATATATATTTATTTTATTCCATTATAGTTATTTTATATAGAATTATTGAAAGCTTAAGCAGTAACTACCATATATGTTTTTTATTTTTATATGATGCACTAATATAAATGAATCTCTTAAAATCTGGATTAAAAGTAAATTCTTCAAACAAATACATGAAATTAAGAGTTTTCCTTTCATGTTTTATAGCATTTTTAATGTATTGATTGTGATTATTAGAACATATTTTTTTGGAAAAGTATGTTGACGGAGATAATATTGTCAAATTATGATTTTGTCATCCTAGAGTCAAGGGACAAAATAAGATTAAAATGTGGTATCTTATTTAAAATAATCTAAAATGCATATTTTTAAATATCCTCATATTTCTTTCATTCGAAATTAAATATATATATATATAACTGAACCTGGCATGCATTGATTTTCATTCTGTTCTTTTAAATAAGTTTGCTCACTTTTACTTTTGAAACACCAAAAACTATTGCGGACATGCACACAATAACTCAAGTAAGTTTCATCGTAATCGTAATTCCCACCCCATTCTCGTGCTGTTCCTATTTTTTACACAAAAACTGTGGGCATGCAAGCAATAACTGATATTAGTTTCATTGAAATCGGTTGAAAGGTATAGGAATGCATCATTCCCAGTAATCTTCACAGACTTTCATTAAATAATTCCTAAAAGGTTCATATCGTTCCGATTAATGCATAAAGAACAAACAGACCGCCACTAATTCCTGTTTTTCCGTTTTTTTAGTTTCTTATTAAAGTAATCTTCACAGACATACATGAAACAATAAAAAAATATATCGATCAAATGAATGGTATAGGAATGCATATAGGACAAACAGTCATACAAGCACACACACACATAGATTTTTTATATACTTATTGAGTATCTCAAAATAAGAAATTATGTTAAATATACTAAAATACTTATTCATGGCAGAAAAATTGGACAAACTTAGGCTGAAATAAAGTGATAATATGTTTTTTGTCTAGTTTATTGTATATTTCTGGTTTAAAAAAACTGATTAGCACCGAGAAACTTAATATCAGATGTAAATTTCCTGAATATAGATTAATCTCTCCATATTTGTTTACCTACCCTGCCATTTTAACAAACGTTTGTTACAATTTGAAAGAGTTTTTTTTTTTTTTTAAATCATTTTCTACCAACGATACTTACGGGACTTTAATTCACACTTAAGGTCCCATTTTCAACATGTGCCGTGTTTACTTAAGTATTGCAGATGGGTGGAGGTTTTTGCACGGTATTGGTCGCGCTTGTGAAAAGGGTTTAAAATTAATAAATATTTCATAAGGACCCTTAAATAATAATACGTTAAATTACAAAACTTCCATAGTAAACTGAAATTTTAAAAAACACAATTTTATTAAATTTTATTAATTGATGAGTAAAATTATAATCTTATTATTAATACTTGCATATTTTTTACGAATATATGTTTTTTACTTTAATAACCCCATATTTTAATTAAAATATAAATAAAAATATCACTATGTATGATAGTTAGGACACTTTTTTTTGTACACAAACTATTCAATTGGGTTACCAAACTTTTTGATAAAATAGAGGGATCGATTTTTTTAAAAAGCAGGCTGATTTGTTATATAAATTATTCGATAAGTTTAAAAAGTAATTTTAAATCATTTACACTTCATTTCTATGCAGTGCCAATTTTAGAAGGTGCAGAGGGCAGCCTAACTAAATTAGATTTTTAATAATATAAGCAATAGTTAGCGCCAGAAAAAAAAGCCCTGTGGCGCCGAGCGGTCTAAAACCAGTATTGTTTCTGTGTACTCCTTGCAAACTTTGATACTCTTCTTCTTCGTGTCAGCGAAGTCAAATTATTTCTGCCCAGTATTTGGCAACTATTGTAAGCATATATTATTTTAATTATTATTTTAGTTCCAATTCATTTACAAGTATATAATAACGATAATTTATATTATCAATTTTATATTTCAGTATAACAGCAAAACATTATTTTTTAAACATTCTGAATTCTTATGAATAAATTCGTATAAATCCATCTCGTAAATAAGTAAATGATAATAAATTTAATTCTTACCATTTCAAAAACAGGTGAAACTGATAAAAATTGGCGAGCATACTGTTCGCTGGCCGTAGTTTGGTACCCGCTAACTTAAATTATCAAATATATAAGGTGCTTATCTGAAAGTGATAAAAAAAGACTAGAGGCCTTTGAGATGTGGTCATACAGAAGAATTCTCGGAATTTCCTGGAGAGACCACGTCACGAACAATGAGGTTCTCAGAATAATCAAGGAAGATAGGCAACTAATAAGAGCCATCTCAGAGAGGCGAGCCCGATGGATTGGTCACACATCATGCGCCACGATGGTCTCCTTCATGATATTGTGGAGGGGATGGTTGAGGGTAGAAACTGTAGAGGGCGCCCTAGATGGGAGTATTTGCAGCAGGTATTCGAGGACATGAATTGTAGCGCTTATGCTGAGCTGAAAAGGGTTGCGGAGGACCGAGAGGAATGGAGACCGAGATGCAAGATTCTGTTGCTGCAAACCAATCCACCGGATTGATACTATGAAGAAGAAATCAATATTCCTTAAAATAAACTACTTTAACATTACTAGGTGTGAATTTTTGTCACCTGTAATGAAATCAATAAGTGCCATTAATAAAAAATCATTTTGTTAACATATTTCATTTCTTTGAATGCCGCTGTAATAATTTAAAATAACTTTATGTTTGTATGTTATAATTAATTATATTATTGTTGCTATGATATGATTATATACATTTGATATTATAAAATAAAACAAATGGTAAGATTTTAATAATTGTTTTGTTTTTTACCATATTCGCCCTGCATTTTGATACCCTTCTCAGTTCTCGTTCTGGGCTTTATTATTACAATCGCAAAAGCCTTTACCATCATTCTCCATGTTCTATGTACAATCGGTTCCCATTATTGGCTTGAAGTCATATGTCTTAAGTCTAACCCCTTTGTTTGCCTATTTGATTAAGTTTTTAATTTTAAATAGTTGTATGGAATATTCTATATTAATGATTCTATGGCAGATATTTTTTAGTGTTTTCATGTGTATTTTTACTAGTAATTTTAGGTATATACCACCAGGATAATATATGCTTTCAATAAATACCATGTGGTTTCCTTGTTTTTCGATATTCATTAAGAATACTACAATATCCATCCAAATAAAAAATAAGGCAAGTATGTAACTATCTACCTTTTATAAAAAAAACATTTTTTAGGTGCTTCAGTGAAATATTTTACTGTATAACCAATTATTGATAACTATTTATAATAATTATTAACAATAATTATTACGTTAAGTATAAAAAAGGGTAAAAACCAAAGTATTCATTTTTATTTGAGAATACTTTATATTGAATAAAACCACTACAGATCAAATGACTGGTTGATAAATGTAATTTTAAAAATACTTATAATATTAAATAAATACTATGTTGCGGCAATATCTCTTATCTGTTTATAGAAGTATAATATCATGAATGTTTAAATACCAACCATCGGATGTGTGAGGCTCTGGCATAGAACCTCTGATCCAACGCGAACGAAAAGTAGCGCCACATCCAAAAAAGGAACTATGCTCTTATGTGGTTCCAATCAAAAACACTTTGAGTGAAATTTCGTTCCCTGGAGCACCATATACCTCGTCCCCAAAACTCCAAGCCACTATTTTTTTCCTCTGATCTAAGGGTTGATTCATTAAAGAGGACCTACCGTGGACTGAAACACATAGAGATATCTAGTTTGATGTATCGGGACTGTAATGTATGTATGATACGGAAATATGTAATTAATGCAGATCCTGAATTTAATTGGAGAGTTCTAGAGTTTTTCAACTAGTCAAGGATTCCTAGTTATAATTGACGTAATAAATCTACCGAGCACTTTTTAGTTATTTTATACAGCCCTAAAAATAGTTTTTATTATTATATTGACATATTTATTATATCATCATTATAGTTCCTGATATATATATATATATATGGTGAATCGACACTGCAAAAAACGCAAAGTGTGTCTTCAAATTATTTAGCATGAATGGAATATTCAGATAAAATATTTTCATCTTTATCTGGTTACATAAAAAGATAAAATATTACCATTTGCTTTTGAATTGCTTAGTATTAAAAAAAAAAAAAACTTACATGGAACCAAAACAAACGTACGATTATTTTCTAGGAATATCTCTTTTTTAAATTCAACTTGATCTCTTGTAATTAGTAATACGTTATATTTATTATGTAGTTAGTCTATTTTAGATGATTATTTTTAAAATGTAAGTAATTTAGCGAGCTCAACCCTACCGGAGGTATGTGAAAAACTTATAAGATCTTATTAGATTAATTTTAAAAATTCAACCTCGGCCGGGATTTGAACCAACAGCATCTGAATAACAAAAAAATAACTTTTCTTTTTTAGGACCGCGGGCCAATCTGTCGTTAAATTGTCGTTGCCGGCAGTGCCGGTTTTAGGGGGTGGCGAGGTGGGTTGGGAGCCTAGGGCGCCGAATGATCTGGGGTGATTTAATTTTTGTAATTTAAGGATGGCTTTTATTGTCGACGAAATCTTGGACAAAATTGAACTTCACGGAACAGGGTAAGTGATTTGTTTTTATTACTTGTAATTTATCCATGTTTTTCTGTTGAATGTTTGCTCGGGGTTTGAAAATGTTTTTATCGGCGATGCTTTCTGATTTACACGATGATAATAGGCCGAATCTTAACACTTTTTTACTCGGAAATGTGTTCAAGCCGAATGCGCATTGATTTATGGCTTTTGAATGTATTTATATTAATAGTATTGCTTAGTATTTTTATTATTTCTAGGTTATATTTAAAATAAATTAACGATTCTCACAATAAAGGACGTATTTATTTCTTTATAAATTAATCATTCGTCACGAGACAGTCTAAGAATTGTATTTCACTTGAAATTTCGTACTCGTGAAAGCAAAAAACTGTTAGGAACAGAATTAAAGTGGCAAGGTTTACTATTATTATTTCTAATAGCTGGCTTGTTATTTTAATTTATTAAGCTAGTAATTTGTTACACAGTCATTCTTATAAACTAATAAAAGTTCGTTAGTTCTCTGACATAGAGCCTACCGAGTATTAATTGTAGTGTGTACACACGTAAAATAGATAATATTTTAAGCTGGTAATCCAGCGCTAGTCTTTGCCTCCGGTATAGTTCTACCGCCGCTCGCATCAGGACTGGATGCCTCAGGCTTCGTTCTGCGATAAACGGTTTTTAAAATGTCTGATATACTAGATACGATATTGAAGAGCATGGAGGCGCCTCCGTCTCTCTCGGAGGATCAGAAACGTCGCGTCAAGGGTTAGTGGTTTTATTTGTAACTTTTCAATTTATCCATGTTTTACTGTTGAATGTTTGTTTGGTGTTTGAAATAAATGTTTGTATCGGCGACAATGTCTGATTTTCATGATTTTAGGCCAAACCTTAACATCCAATTACTCGGGAAAACGTTTTGAATTATGACTTTTCAATGTGTTACCTTAAATTACCCCCGCAAAAAAGTAGACGGAATATGTTTATTATTTATAGGTTATATTTAAAATAAATTAACCGTTTTTAATATAAAGGACGTATTTGTTGGAAGGTAAATTAATAATTACTTACGAGGAATTCGCAAGAATCGTATTTCACTTGCCTGCTTATCTGTTTGTTCATATATCACAGTATAACATTCCATGATGCACACAAACATTGTACATGTTCTTAGCAGAATAGCTTCTTGATCATATTTCTGTTTTTAAAATGGCGTTTCATCACTTTATAAACCACTCTTTTATATCGAATAAGTAAATTAAACAATAAATTATAGTTGGGCTATTCATCGGTTATCTTATTTTGATAATAAGGACAAAACTACAGTGGCAAGATTTACTATTGTCATTTCTAATAGTTGGCTTGGTATTTTACTTCATTCAGTTAGTAATTTGTTACATGGTCAGTCTAGAAAACTAATCAAAAGTTTAGTTACCATTTATCATATCCAATATAATACTTCTTAGTTGTTCAAACAAAAGCGTAATTTGTTATTGTATTGTGTGCTGACTACAATCAAATTACTTTCGATTTGGCAATGTTTTGATAAATTAACAAGAAGACAAGTATCACAGTAACATCTGAGGGGGAATGGAACTTTTTTCATCTTATAAAATATTGTAAATTCGGGTGTTAATTTTGCAGTAGAGGGTCTTAAAACCATTCGCAAATGTTCATCGGTGATGATGTTTGATCGCAATGATTTTTTATTGATGTTCACGATAGAAAATGTTTGTTCACATATATAGGTTGATCCAAAAACAACAAACATTTTTCGTGCAACATCTTTTTATTTGCTTTTTTAAATTTGATAATTTCGTCACGACGATATAATTCCCTCAAATCAGGGTCACACTGCAGGTCAATAATCTCAAGTTGTAGTTCTATCGGTACACTGTCAATATCTATTGAAAATGGATCGCATTAGTAAAATTAATTTTTTTTGAAGTCCTCAAATCTTTGTGAAAAAAATATCTTGAACAAAACTAACAAATTTTCTGTGGTAAATTCACCAGTTTTTCAATGCGATATGTGACGTGTTCAACTATTGACACATTTTTGCACACTATTTGTTGATTTATAATACAATAAATTGTAATTAAATTGACACATAAATTAACACAATAACAGGATAGTTTTCGTAAATTTTAATCTGAATTTTCTTAAATGCTCCAATATTTTTACCTGTCAAACTTGGTGCTCCGTCTGTTGTTATGCTAACTTTTTGTTCGATTGTAACTTATATTTTGTTAAGCAGTTTTCAACTTTTCAAATATATCAGCTCCCACTGTTTGGTCTTGAAGAGATTCCATTGAATGAAGCTCTTCAGAAATTTCAAATTTAGAGGTACATTCATGCATAAAAATGAATAACTGTGCGGTATCCCTTTGGTCATTGCTTTCGTCGAGAACTATCGGGTACCATGTCATCGATGATCGATTCTAATATTGATTGTAATTGTTTATTTAACATGTTCCACGCCACGTAGGTCACCGGTGACCTACGCTGTTGTAGAAAAGGGCGCCACGTAGGTTACCAGTGACCTAGGTTATTTTTCGACAACAGTCCCTGTACATTACAATGTAATTTTAACATTGAATGTGACCTATATGGCGCCTCTGAGTCAAATTCATTAAAAAAATTACGTGGCGTTAAACATGTTTAATTTGTATCGAAATCTTCAATTGTCCTTGTTACGGTTCGCCGAGATAAGCTTAATTTCTCAAATTTGGGT
Organism: Glossosoma conforme; assembly: GCA_022606575.1. NCBI lineage: Eukaryota > Metazoa > Arthropoda > Insecta > Trichoptera > Glossosomatidae > Glossosoma > Glossosoma conforme. The sequence continues at coordinate 450,579 of JAGTXR010000150.1, forward strand.
TTAATATTATTTAATATTAATTATATTGCATATAATTCCACAAGCTTCAGTTATACCCGAGATGATGAAATTATTTGACATTCCGTATTTCATACTTATCATCATCATACCACATACACTCCCCAATTAGGGTCTCTGTCGGCCACCATGCTCTTCACCTCATCCCATGTCAGCTCCTCCGAGTACATTCTATGTATAGTTCCCGATGGCCTTTTAGGACGGCGAGAGCCTGGGGGGTTTCAAGAAAAGGTAACTATAGTTTATGCTCTCATGCAGCATTGTTCGCAGGCATCTGTTCTTAAATTCCATTATACGGCTGCATTAGCACTGCATTGCCATCACTATGGTATGATCGAGTTTTTGTTAACTGTATGCAATATATCTAGGACCCGCCGCTCATAATTATGGTTCAGTTAATTGACATTGACTACAATATATGTAAACAAATATTATTTTTGAAAAATATTTGCCAAATAATGTCTTTCTATCCTTATAACAATTAGTTGTAATCAAGTATTCATTGCAAGCCTAATATAAATATGGTGGAACCATTTTGTGGTGATGACAATTTTCGTTAAAAATGATATCTAAGGTGTGTCGATCTTTGTGTCTAAATGTTACATTTTTATTTTTTTCAGAGGAAAAGCTTCATGCGAAGAGCTTGCAGGATGCTCGAAAGGAGGAGCTTAACCGTCTGAAAAAAAGGGTAGAAGAGTTAGCCACAGCTTTCGTCCAAGACCACACCCAGCATTGCCTAGAGTTCGAGCCCATGGACAATGCAAGCAATGCTGTGATGTATGTAATCATTTCAGTTCACAATCATAGCTGCGCCATTGTTGTGTATTTATGTCGTGAGTTGACTACTGCGACTTATTTATCTAATGAATTTATAAAACATGGTGATGCAATATTATCATATTATCAGTATATCTAAATGTATCATTTGCAAGTTGGTAAAATGTTGGTTTTAGTGTTTTGTGTTCTGATTGAGATTGATGGTGTCTGATTTGTTACATGTGTAAATCATTTGTACAGTCAACCCTTGTAGAACACGGAAGTTGGGACCGTGTTGTTCAAAATTGTGTAATTGGGGGTGGGAATCTTGATCAATATTGTGGGTTAAGTCCTGAAGACTTTTTGTTTTGCTAAAAATTCAAATCTGATAAGACTGCACATAAATGAAAGGAACATTTATTCTTTACAATTTGGATGAAATATTAAGTGTCGCTTACACAAGTGATCATATTACACAGCTGCATGATCTCATGCTTGGTTGAAGGTATACTTATGTATACACAGATAGCCAACCAGCTGTGTGTGTGGCCACCATGAAGGGTTTTTGTGGTGTAGTCAACCTAAAACAGTTTCAAGTAAATGCGTAATATAATAACATATTATTTACAAATTGAGTTGATGATTATAATTATTTTGCATGTGTTTTATTTATTATGAAACTTTAAATTTTTTAATTATTATCCATGTCAAAATATATTATCAAATTAAAACATGAAATATTTACATCGCATAGATTTACTGACAAAATCAAGTTCCAAGTAATACATAGTGAAAAATTAGTATAAAGACATTACATATAGCATAAAAAGTTGAAAAAGAAGTCCACCCATTTTACCTTGTCTGTTTTTTTTGTCCAAATTTCTTTAATGTTTTTATCGATTGAAAGTAAAAACACATTGACATTAAACTCTGGAACAGCGTTAGCAAAAGCTTACATAAAGAAAGTAAACAAATGTTTGAATACTACGCAACACACAATGGCGAGACCACCCATGACCGGGACAAAATGGAAAAAAGTCACGTAGGCACGAATTCCACAATGCAATGTTTATGAACCGATAAAACAAAAACAAAACTACTTACAGGTTTTTTTTTATTATTGCTTTCTGAAGGGAATATATTATACTTAGTCATTAGCAATGAGTTAAAAAGAGAGTCTCGTAATTTGCACTTTTGGAAGCGGTTACAAACTATGAGTCATACTCCTTATTCTGTCCGAATGGGTTAAGAAACTAAAGAAAAGTCTTGATAAAATACAATTTCAAAGTATAAATAACAATTTGAATTTATTTATTTATTAATTTATTATTTATTTATTGAGCCATGGAACCAACCTTTGAGCAGGACTCACAATAAGTTGTTTCTCATCCATTCAATCTATAGTTCGGTTCGAGACACGAGTGGTACTTACTAAATAAATAGACTGTCGGAAAAATAATAATATAATAAAAGCTTGTGAATAAATGTTGACTGAGTGAATAATAAAAAATAATAATATACTTAATCTGAATACAGGTTGTCCTCGACTTACGACCGAGATATCGAATTGAATTGGTCGTAAGTCGAATTTCATACAAAATATATGTTACCATGTTAAAATAAAACATGTGTATTTATTTATATTCTTTATTGTTATATTTATTTATACAAAATAAAATATTTACTTCATTAATATTTAAAAGATTTCGTCATCTGTACTTATATAAGTAAAATCCATTGGCTCATTAACAGTGGAAGAAGAATCAGTAGTAGTCTTTTTAAAAAACATATCCAATTTTTCTTGGGTTGTTTTTTGTTTTTTTTCCCGTATATTTCTTTGTAGCAAGCAAGATCTTTCTGAATACGGCGGCTTTATACTCAAAAATCTTTCGTCATCTGAATCCATTTCTGCAAATTTTTACATTACTTGGTCAATTTGAAGGAACGTTGCTTCTATTTCTTTCGATACATTTTTTTTTTTTGAGATTCCAAGACAAATTTTTGATGAATAATAATTCTTCATTTGTAAGATCTTCTGAATTATATTCTATAAGTTGGTCTAAGTCTTCACGATCAATATTAATATCAAGTTTCTTGCAAAGCCCTACAATGAGATTTGTAGTGTGTTCAATTTCATTTCCTTTTCAAAAACTGAATGTTTACTAACATTTAGTAAGCTTTTTCCATTTCCATACATGCACGATGACCTCTTGCCATCCCTTTCCAATATTTTATGAATATTAAATTTTCCAAAACTCTTTAAGCACTATGGGCAAATATAGTTTTTAAACTTAATCATTAAAGCAATGAGTTAAAAAAAGTAATAGGGGGGTAAATTGCATTTTCAAGAAGTAAAATAAACTATGATTTTCTAGACTATATTATTCTGTTGATTAAAATAATTGTTTTACTTCTGGAATAAATAAATTCAAAAAAAGTCTTCAAAAATATGTCAATTCTGTAAAATATTTATTTATTAATTTATTATTTATTTATTGAGCCTTGGAACCAACCTTTGAGTAGGACTCACAATAAGTTGTTTCTCATCCATTCAATCTATAGTTCTCTTTCCGATCAAAAATAATAAAATCTTATAAATAAATAATAATATAATAAAAGCTTGTGACTGATTGAATAATAAAAAATAATAACATACATAATCTGAATATATACTATAGAGACATCTATCGTTATACGATGGTAACAATGGTATAAATACAATATCTTACGCATGTCCGTTCAGGCGGAGAAATAGTCGAGTGGACTGGGCGGTGTAAAAAGAACTTAGCAAAGGTTGGTTCCAAGGCTCGTGGTTCGAATCCATGATCTATGAAAGAAGATTAGAGTATTGAAAAAATATTCTTATGAAAATTTAAATCCATGTAACAATTTAAATATTGCAAAAATATATACTTTTTATATGATTATTATTTAAGAATTTTCAGTCTCATCATCAAGCGCGAACATGAATGTATATTTTGAGGGATGAGGTGTGATGTTACCACCTATTGCAGTTATTTGTATTGTGCGTTCACTTTTACGTTCCAGTGTTTGTGTTAAAGCTTGAATATTTGTGTCGTCGAATGATATATGTTTTTTTAATTTAAAATAATTTCTAGATTCGAGGTGGCTGATGTAGCTAACCTTCACTGTGCCACTTTTGGAGACAAAGAGGAGAGATATTCTGTTATATATCGCACAAGCGACTTACCATCTGCTGATGAAATAAGCATAAGGAAATATGGCCAAAAATGGACCGCCCAAATCGCTGCTGAGTTAACAGCAAAGGTATTAAAAACATTTTGGCTGGCATTATTTAAAAAAAGAGAGAACTTAGATCAATGTTAAATATAAATGATTTTTCGGAGTATCAAAAATTAATTAACTACATTCAATTTCTGTTAACACTTACCGCAAAAACTTCACTGTCTGTGAGTCCGTGTACGTACATTTACGTATTCCGATGTATGGAACTCTAATAAAATAAAGGTAAAAGATAAATTTAAAAGTCCTGCAAGAGATGTCGCACATATTTGTCATTTATTATTGGAAGTAAAATAATCCTCATTTTTATACCACTCAACCTATTGAAATTGCAAATTAAACACACAGTAGCACCAAACAATAATATTTTTATACAAGATAATAATTAAACGCAGAGAATTGTTATTGAGTCATCAGTTTATTTTGATTGTTTTCTTTCTATGAGTATTGCTAGAGAAAGACAGTCATTTTTGGTGCAATATTGGCGTGTTATATACATGTACACACAATACAATCCATTCAAGTATGTATGTGTACATATTTTGCTGCGTAATAGGTTTTCCTTGCATCCTACTCTTGCACATCTAATTGTGTGTAAGAGAGCGAAATATATATTTGTAGTTGACGGACTTTCTAGACGACAAGTGAGTGCCGCTTGCTTGAACTCTATATTTTTATTAAATATCATTAAAATTAATGAATAAATATTTTTAAATGGATATATTTTGTTCATTTGTTATTGTGAATTTACGAAATGTATTGTTTAAGCTCATTGTTCTGCTAATCGGCCCCGACTTAAGGGGATTTTTACCTTTGATTTGGTCCGTCGTTAATGTGTCAGAATGAAAGTCAGCAGTTTCCTATGGAACTGTAGATTTGGGTCAGTAAGTGTCCAGGGGTTTTCATATGTGATCAGTGTCAAATAAAATATGGCAATTTGATTTATTTAATTGTTAATTCAAACAACAAAAACGTAGGTTATTAAGTATTTTTTTGTTTAAAATCTGTAACCATTATTCTTATTGCTTTTTACTGAAAATTTTGTTTAGATTTGTTTAATTTCATGAATAAAAATGCATTCAATCCCTTGACAGTGAATACTCAAATTGAACATGGGCAAATATATATATATATATATATACTTGTATACATGTACAGCTGATATAATATTTCAATCATACATAATTTATTTATTTTAGAAAGCTGAAGAAAAAAATATTCCGGCTGTAAAAGATCGCTGCAGTGTTAAAAGGAAGAGGGCTTTGCCAAAAGTTTCTACCCCTGAAGCTTTTCTGATTAAAAAGAAGTATGGTGTGGATATGAATCCACAAAAAACATCAACCAACACCGCCTACGGAGAAGGTATGAATATTGATTGTTTTGTATAATTTTTATTTTCAATGCAGAGAAAAAACAATGAATTATTAAATATTCAGTGGGGGAGGGGTTATTGCATTATCCATTACCGTCTGTAATAAATGTTTTGCCTATAATATGTCGAAACAATTTGTATTGGGAAAAGTCGTGGGGCTCAGGTATCGGAATTGGACTGCAACAAGCTCTGATGGTTACTGCTACATATTACATCATTTTTATTGTGTCAACTCATTTACTTATATTCCTATTGATCCAATCGGCACGAGAGTCATAAAATCTCTGTTGCAAAAAGTATCGATTGTACCGAGTGAGCAAATAATTTATTTCTACAATTTCTTTACAAACTATCACTTGTTGCGAAATTGAAGACTTCTGAGTCACATGATCACAGCCACAATGCAGGAATAGCTATAAATGTAAAAACGATAAAAAAGTGACCCAAAAGCTAAATGTGACTTGTGAATTTGAAATGAAAAATAAAATAAAATATCAATTGTACACTGGACAGACAACAATGTAGGAACCAACTATGACACTATAGAGCAATGATACTCAACCTTTTTTTTCTTCCGGCCACATACATATATTTGTAAAGCTACGCGGGCCGCAACACTATACAGGCGAACCTCGACTTTCGCACATAATTGGTTCCTGAAAATGTGTGCGAAAGTTAAATGTTCGAAAGTAGAGGGAAGAAAAAAAAACACCAAAGATTGTATATACTTCAAAAATTTTAGTTGTCAAAAATTACTCAGTACATATTAAATTGAAATTATATTTTTTTAACGAAATTGTCAAGAGTTTTTTGTATTTTATTATTTTTTTTCTTTTCTTCATAGAGAGTTCTGTAACACGCAGTGCTATTATGGATCTCCCTACGCACTTTAGATATGCATTCTCCATTTGGATCACATTCTTCTATAATATTTAAAAATTCTCAATATGTGTTAAAGCTTCGTTCAAGTTTTTTAATGTTAAGGTATTAGGTATTTCTTCTGGTTCTTCTTCCTCACTTTCGTTTTGTACGTATGAACTAGAATTTTCATTCTCGTGACGATCCATAAGAAATTCATTTGACAATGGTTCAGAATGTGATTCTATCAATTCATTAACATCTTGCTATTGACTTCAAGGCTTAGTTCATTCATCAGGTGAACTAAGCCTTGAAGTAAGGACTCACTCACACACAGTTTTATACTGGAAATGCGACTAAATTTTCATGTACTTTTTGAGAAGTGTAAAGTGAGCGAAAAATTATAAATTAGTTTAGTTAGTTTTTACATGCATCACGTAAGATCACATAAGATAATCTTACGTGACTTTTGTGATCCATTTAAAAACAAGGTAAGGTAAATAAATAATTATTTGTTATTTATAATGGATCTCAAAGTGATCGCTTAAAACATTGAAAAAATTATAAATTATAACCGCATTTTTAAGAAATTATGTTGTAACGTAACCCCATTGAATTGTTTTTTTTCTATTATTTTTTTTGGTAAATTCTTTCGCAGGTCTAACACGAATCTTCAATGTAATTTATAAGTATATATTGCATTCATTGTTTGTAATAAAAAAATTCTTAAGTGTTTTGTGAGCGAATATTTTAGCTTCCCAAAAAATGGCGCATATTTCAGTTCATATTGAATAATTTTCAAATTCCGTCCTGTGTGTGTGTGATACCATTATAAATTTAAAGCTTACAAAATCTTACGATTATGACATGTCTCTGAACAAATAATCGGGAAAAAAAATAAACAGCGGATATGAGGATTTCAACAAATGATCTTACACAAAATGTTCATTTCTTTTTTGTCAAACGCGATGTCCATTCGACCACTTATGCCACCTCATATCTGCGTATAGTTTATTGTTAATGATACTTATATTTTACCGGCGAGTATAGCTCAATGGTCAAAGTGTTTGCTCTGCAAGCGAAAGGTCGTGGGTTCGATCCCCGGCGGAGATTAAAAAAAATTCAATCGATTTCTGGGCTTTAAAATACAACAAATACCCTGGTTGGTGTGAATTTGATCTCCCATAAGTAAAATGCCAGCCTATAAATTAAAATTGGTGGTAGACGAAAGTCTTCCCGTGAAGACCACCCATTCATAGTAAATGCCTGCCATAATAAGGATGATGCGTGAATCTCGGGCTGTAGTCTATGACGTTGGCGGATCAACACCACATGCAGCGCTTAGCCATATGCATCAAAGTAAGCGTCATAGAATTCCACAGATGAAACTTCAGAATTACTATCACCATCTGTCGGTATTCTCCTGTATGTGTTTACGTAAAAAAAACGCACTTTTATATTCAATTAAATGCAGCAATTATGTAAATTTTATAAATAAGTGATATTATTAGATAATCGCCGGCCAAAAATTAATGAACATATTTTCTATTATAAATTTATATTTTAGGAAAAATCCTGTGACACGATTAATTTCACAAATTCAAATACAAACAAGCTACACAGCAAAATAATTCAATGAAATTGAATTAAGAAGTGTAAACGGGCTAAAAATATATTTTAGCTTGAATCAAACTCTAAAACAAAACATTTTTGCATTATTTCGGGAAAAAAATAATTAAAAAACTATTTTTCAAAAATGTGCGAAATAGCGAATTGTGCGAAAGTCGAATGTGCGAAAGTCGAGGTTCGCCTGTACTGGTATGACAAAAAATCCCCAATTTTTTGGAAAACCATTTGAGATTTATAAAAATATAACCAAAACAGAATAATAATAGTACATATCACTTATCAGCATACGGTTCGTTAAAAATTACAATAGTGAAAAAAATAAAACTCAAAAGTAACATGTATCCAAGCATTTATTTTGAATTTAGTGTGAGTTTTGACTTTGAGATAAATTTTCAACAATTTTAGACAATTCGGGTTTATAATTGCTGCATGCTACCCTCAATACGTCATCAAGGTGAGAATCAGTAAGTCGATTCTTGTATACGTTTTTTGCATATTTCATTTTGGAATATGATGACTCACAAAGATATGTTGATGCAAACAATGTGAGGAGCAGGCAGGCACAATTTTTTACAGTTTTGTATTTTTCAGGAACTAATTCCCAAAAATGGATGTACTCCTTCCCGTCTCTTTTTTCTTTAAAAATAGCTTTCAGATTCGTATCGTTCTTAAATTCGATAAATTCATCAAAAAGCACTGCATAATCATATCCCAATGCAGCTAAATGTGTTAAAGTTGCTGTTTCTAGGTGCCAATGATTTTCTATAAGTAACAAACAAATCTTGATACTACGTATGTCCTGAAATCTGCTCTTAAATTCCTAAGCTAAAGCAGCTAAATAATTTAAAAATATCTTATAGTTTTCTTCACAAACATTTATACCATCTTGTTTAGCTTTTATAACAGTTGGAAAGTTATGCAATACTTGGTTCTCTATTTCTTCGTGGTAGATGTTCAATTTCTCGTTTTCTCAAAAGCTAAAAGACACCACCATCCGTCATTATTAAGTTCGCTGGAAATTTTATTATTTTGTTGTAAAAACAAAATAATTTCATGCCTCAAAGAATAAAACCGTTCCAAAACTTTACCTCGGCTTAGCCATCTCACCGAGTCACTTAAAAGAATGTCACTATAGTTACTGTTCAATTCTTCCAAAAGACTTTTAAACTTCCTGTGGTTCAGTTCTTGGGATCTAATATAGTTAACTATACTTATTGCAGTCTTCATCACGGTGTCTATTTCGGCAATGGAGACACGTGCTGATAAGTTCTCTTGGTGTATGATACAGTGGAAAGATAAGAGATTTGTTAAATTGTATTACTCTTTCAATAATTATAATTTCAATTAATCAATTTCAATTAAAAAATTAATACATTCAAAATATTTAGTTTTGATTCACAATTTATTTTAATGATAACATGTTTCTGCCTTCCTGAAGACCATCGTCAATAAAGCAACAAATCCTTTTTTGGATCCGATCATTGAAGGGCATCCATCCGTGCATACACAAACCAATTTTTTAATATCAATATCATTGTTTTCCAGAAATGTACTGATAGTATTGAGATAGTCCGTGCCTCTGGTTTGATTTTTCATAGGAAGAAATTTGAAAAATCTTAATGAACTGAATTGTGTCCTCGAGGAAAGGTATCACTAAATGTTTTGTGCTTCCTGGTATAATGACGAAGAATGTTATATTTTTTCAATATAACACTCTCACGACATATCAAGCATGTGGTCGAACCATGTTTATTTGACACAACGAAATATTCTTCTTCCCATTTGTCTCTTGAAACACTCTTTTTTCGTCGGACATTTTCGATTGCATTTCGAAGACACTCCCGCCATTATGGGTAATTAAATTATAACAAAACAATATTTTATAAGACAGCAAAAAAAACTATCCTATCCGTGTTCTGCGTAATGTTTACTTGAAATAAAGCCGCAGCACTGTGACTCTGACGCGGGAATAAATTTAGCGTGTGCAGTAGCAACACTCTTATACCAGATCTGATGTTGACACGACAACGACCATCCTCTTCGGGTTTCCATGTCTGTACGTCAAAGTCGAAATTATTCTCAAGATATACGAAATATAGAATGCCAGATTTTGTTAATCATGTTCCTGATAATAAATGTGTTGAGGGCCGCACAAAAAAGCTTGGCGGGCCGCAGGTTGAGTATAGCTGCTATAGAGCCTCTAGAAAAGTAAAAAGATGGTTCAAGTTTCTAAAGCTAAATGTAAAATTAGATATCCCAAGACTAATAATAAACTACAAAAAAGGAATATGTGGCTTCGATCAATTTGATATGTCTGATATACCAATTAGTTATGGCCATAACTAATGTTTGGTGCATGTTTTACTCAGCAAGACTTGGAAGATAACATACAAGTAAATGGATCAATTATTATTCAGACTGATGATTACTCGATGTACAACTAATCTAAAAAAGTCATCCATCGTCATCAACAATACTTAATTGGAGCATAACAACAACATTCACAACCCCGTAAGCATAAAAGCAATAATTTTGTGTCATTTGTGCAAGAAAACATGCGTAGATCGAGCTTGCTGCATGACAATTTTACTCAATATCCGCCCGTTGTACACAGCCATGCACACCGCTATATTTTCAGTTTATATAATTTTTAATTATTATTTTTTTCTTTTATAATGTTTCTTTAAATTATAATTTCGCCTGTAGTTTGCGTTTGGGTGTTATCCCATTCGGACGGATTTTTTTAAAGTTTCTTTGCCTGGGTGCGTTATTTTACTATCAGAATTTGTATGAAATTTGAATAATAACACTTACTCCATTGTACAAAATTAAAATAAATTCTCTTTCTTCATATGCAAGGGTTTTAAAAGAAGACCAATGTCTTCCCCTTTTACCTTGTCTGTATTTTTTGTACAAATTTCTTGAAATGTTTTTATCGATTGAAAGTCAAAACACACTGACTTTAAATTCTGGAACAGCGTTAGAAAAAGCGTACATAAAAAAGTAAACAAATGTTTCAATACTACGCAACACTCAATAGCGAGACCACCCCTGACTGGGACAGAATGGAAAAAAGTGGACGCGGTTACATACTACCAGTCACACTTGTTATTCCGTCGGAATGGGTTTAAAACACATTGGTTAAATGTGTGGTTTGTGAATATGTAGATAAAGCTGGGGGTTATAAATTTATTTGATTCTTGGGAAAATTCTGATCTTGGTTATGTTCAGAAAGGAAATTTAAAAACCACTTATTCTTGGTGATTACGATATAGTTGTAGTAATTACTACTAAGTACTTAACCCTTAATTAGTCGCACCAAGAAAAATTACACAACTGCTCGCATGGGGTCACAGGTGACCCCAAATTGTATGATTTTTTATTATTATTTATGAAATATATAAGTAAATAAAACTTGTTTATTATTAAAGTGCTTTAATAATACTATTATATTTAAAATAAATAACACTAACTTAATATCTAATTAAACAAATACAAGCTAAATTAAAAGAATTTCGGGAAGCGGCAAGTGCTTAATTTTTGAATTCGAACTTTTTTTGACCCCATGCGACTAATTAAGGGTTAATGAAAAGTATTTTTAAAATTCTTTATTCATAGTCGGTTTCTTGAAACATCTTAAATTTAACGAAAATTTAAAGTAAGTAACACTACATGTAATGGTTTATGTTAAGTGGCATTTAAAAAGTTTATTTCAAACATTATTTAAAGAATATTTCAAAAATATTACATTTAATTTCTGTAGACATAATCCACACTTTTCTATGAATATATCTAAAATCAGAGTTTCTCAAAATGCTCCAAGTTTATGCATTAGAGAAAAATATGAGGCCCGCTATCCTTTTAAGCAAATACTTTTTAGATAATATTATATATATTTATATTGCTTATGCAGACATCCTATTATGATTTAGTTTATGAATAACAAAAAATGATTACCTTATGTAATATTGTACAACTATTTTTGTTAACATAATTATACTGATCATCAATATAATGAGAAATTAATATTCTGCATGTGGCACATTTTGATGGTATTAATAATCAATTTTCAAATGATAAATGTAGATTGTATTTTCATCCATAAGAAATATGTCAGTTGTCACCTATACCAAATATATTTTATTTTTCGCTTATTTCTGTATCTTGCATAAATAATTATTCATATACAATATATATGGCATGTATCTGTCAAATCGATTCTATATTTCTGGTGTTTACATTAATATTTTGTGGATTATTTGTAATATTACAACTTTTATAAAAAAAAATTTAAAAATATCCTTAATATACTGATGTGTATTTTACTATTTATAATAGTATAAACCCATGTTTAAAAAAATGTATTTAACTTATAAAGTAAATTTATGATACATTAGTCCTGTGTGAAAGAATATACACAAATCTATATCATGGGTCTTTATTAGTTAAAGTTACATTGCAAATAACTTGCAAACAAGCTCTAACTGTTTAAATTGATGTTCACCTAACTTGAATTGTGTAATAGTATTGTCTAATCTAGTTTTTTTCTTGTATTTCAGTACCAAGTCGTCTGAAGTTAGACCAACGTACGATCGAGCAAACAATGAGCGATATTCGCAAAAAAAAAAACATCATTAAGAACAACTCTACGGAGGTTGGTGGTGGTTCAAACAACCAAAACAATGATGCTAAAGATTCGGAGACAACATCGCCCTACACCATAGTGATCTCAGATTCAGAATAATTATATAAATCTTCATTCAAAATAAATAATGTTGGCATTCGTTGGCAATTGTTGATATAAACTGATTATTCAGTCTGGTCCACTCGATTACCTTCAGTCTTAAGTTGATTTGAAAAAGGATTTAGTAACCGCTTATTTTTTTAGTTTTACTTTGTATTGATGTTGCCATGATCAAGCAGCTAGTTTAATCAAAGAAATAAACGACCCTCCGGTTTTTGTAAGGGAAGTATTATTTTAACACATTGTTGTCGGGAGACTTAAAACCATGTTTTGTAGTCTGTTACTCAAATGCGGGAATGTTAGTGATGTTATGTTCTTTATACAACATTTTAATGTTTATGTAAATGTATACGTGTTCGGTTACTGTCATTGATATCTTACAATTCTTTCTATATCTGAACACCCAAAATGTTTTCTCCCAATGAGAAGAAACCTGAAAACAAACATGCATAAAATAATACCCGCCAACAATGTGTTAAGCTTATTTTAATTGTAATAAGACTGCAAGTGACATCAAAGTGAATAAACACATTGATGAATATGTTTAGCTTCTAAAACCAGAAATGGTTTATATTTTATTTCAGAAAAAAACTCTTCTTTATCCCTTATTCCTAGATATTAATATTAATGCAGCTGTCACCAAACAATGACCTGAGGGCCTGTAAGATTTATATCTGATTATCTAGATTTATTTCAGCCCACTTCCTAAAAAGTTTGGTGACCACTGTTTAATTATAATAATTTAGTCATTGTACTATTTTTGTTTGTATTTATTTCCACACCGAATTTAAATTTTTGCAGGGGGAGAAAGTTCCTTTGTTTAAAACACCCATGCAAAAATTAGTGTTTTTCATTTACATTACTCACTGAAATTAACATAACAATGATTTTATTTTTTTCTAATATTGATTATCAATTTTAGTGCCAAATTTATATTGTAAATAAATTGCTAAATATAATTGTCCTTTTTTAAATATCATACTACAACTACATTGAAGTATATGAAGTAGGTAAATTCTAAATAACTAATTTGACAATTATTAGAATAAAAAAAAAATTCGTCCAATTTTTTTTTTGCAAATAAAAATCTTCACTTGTGATAAAGCTCTTTGGCACCAAAAAGTTTAATGTGAGAGTTATAATTTATGAAAAATCCTAAGGTTATTAGGTATTTCAACACATTCATGTATAACATTTAACTGTGTGATATTCTTTATCTATTGTTATAATTATAGTATATTATTGTTCAAATTCTATGCTTGAAGTGCTATTTTCCCAAGAGATAACATATATTAGGGTTTTCCAAAAACCCTTATTGGTTAAAACTGATAATATTTTATTAGGAAAATGCTTTACTTGATTTTTTCACGATTTTTTATTTATGTGTTTTTTTATTTTCTTTTATGATTTGTTTTGTTTTCTTAAATTACCACTAGTGATAATGTGACCAAATAAATATTTGGTCACATTATCATTAACTTAATTGATTTAAAAAATATGAAGCCTGTCCATTCCTATGATTTCCCCCATAAGTATCACCCTCGTGGTTTTCACATCTATTGTCATTGAAAATAGTTAGTCGAGGTGAAATCTAAACAGTGTCCTTTCTGTTAGTAGGAAGTAGTCCTTAAAATAAGTTTCCCAATGATTTTTCTAAAATGAAAAAAAGTATTATTTGCATTCAATGTTACACATTTACATATCTTAGGCTACAAGTGGTCTCTTTTTTCTATATTATCTCCATTGAGATTGGTACATTTTTGTATGCGGTATTCTACCTTGTTCATACCTCAAAAAACTGGTTTATTTGTATTAAATTTTACATATTAAGATAGTTCAGACTTACATATTTTTCTATATTATCAGATATGCGCCATAGCATGGAAGATTGGCATGCAAGTGTTTCTAGGAACTACACCAGATGGGGAACCTTATTTTACGGAGTACAACCATCGTAATTAAATTGCATATTTCACTAGTTGGTGCTCATTTCTTTTTTTTAAGGAGGATGATGTTTTTTTTTGTTTTCTTGTGATTTTTTAGGGGAAGGAATGATAAAAAGTAATTGTCTTGTAGGTCTGTCATATACTGCCATACATGATGTTCTGAAATTAATAAATTTACTTATGATGTATAGTAACATAGTTTTTACTTGAAACTAATTTCAATAATAAATTAGAAAAAAAAAATATTTAAGCAATATATTTTTGTTTGAAGTCTTAAGTAGTTGCTATAGATATTATATTAAGTAATATTTTAACAAATATGTTAATTTCATTATCATTTTTAATTGTTTTTATTTTCACTCAATTGAACATGTGTATATTCTAACAAACCATAATGCTTTAATTAAATATTACAATATGTCCACTCACTGATGGACCTACATTTCTCATCCTATCATGGTAAACAGAGTAAACATCTGTAAACAAATGTTACCAATACTCAATATAACAATCCTGAAGAAGACCCCTCCTAAGGCGGTCGAAATATTGGTTAAAAGAAATTCGCCACTCACGGCTAAACCCAAAAGCCACAATATCAAATCTGGCCGTGAAAACCTAGGAAGTTATTTGGTCTGAGATTATTTAACTAAATAATTGATATAATAGAAAAAACTATCTGTAATCATTTTATTGAAGCTCTTGTTCAAGTAAATTTAAAAAATATATTTTGTTCCGATCAACCTCCTATAGCGTACACTATTTTTTTGTACATGTATTATATTGTACAATTTGGGTTTAACCGCCTCTCATCTCCGCCTTCCCATATCTGTTTCATATATGCAACATATATGGTCACCACAAAGTTCCGCCACTAAGTTATGTCAGCTGCCACTGTTCATTCCTCGTTCTAGGACATATGAACACATGGAGATGCACTTGGGAGCTTATATGATACCCGTCAACCTTAACACCAGAAGTCTGAGTGCTTGATGAAAGAATATTATTGGGCGATTAATTAATCTTTTTTTTTTTGTAAGGAAATCGGGCGATTAACCCGACGCTTGCAAAGCCTTGACTATTTGTCCTAAGGGGCGGCTCAACCCGAATATTCGGGTTGTGAAAGGCTTCGGGAGCGTCGGGCTAATTATTCGATTTCCTTAAAAAAAACGATTTCAAAAATCACCTCAAAATATGCCTCGGATACTACAGTTTCCCCCTTTTCAAGCATTCGGATTTCTGCTTTGGAGATTGTCAGGAACCATATATGTTCCCAAGTGCATCTTCAGGTGCTGATATGTCCTAGAAAGAGAAATAACAGTGGCAGCTGACATAACTATGTGGCGGCAATCTGTGGTGAACATATCTCCCAAATACGGAACGGATATAGAAAGAAATATACTACAGCCCTCGCGAGCGTCTGGCTAATCATCCGGTCTCGTTAAAAAAATGCTGATTAAAAACATTCAAATTTGTTAGTATCAAGGAATATAAATGCTTCTAGAATGATCTTCGAGATCAAAAAGATGCTAAAAAAAACATGGCCGACAAAATTTTGTGTTGAAAACTAGTTGTAGTAATTTCATTTTTTCCCAAGAAAAGACTTAATTGTATCTTAAACAGCCCCCTTTACACTTAAGACGCATGATTGTATATATTTCGACACAGGATATAGTAAGCATTATTACTTTTGTATTATTATTAAAATGATGTTAAAGCAAGTCACAAAATATTTGATATTAACCAAAACACTAAATGTTCTAGGCCACGGGAATATCAGGATAACCATCCAATCTTATTAAAAGATACAATAATCATCCGAATACGAAATAGGAAGCTTTAATGTCAGGGATCATGATGATTTTCTCACTATTATCAAATTAGTGATTAAAGTTTTTTCGGATTTTGTTCATTAATGATTATTTTAAAAATAAACTCTCGTCGAAACCTAAATGCGCGGTCCGAATTTGAATAATTTAGAACACAGGTTCTCAAAGTTAGCCTCTCGACCCCCAGGGAGCCCCCGGAGAAAGCTAAGGGGGCTCTGAAAGACTGTTGGTGAGTATAGGGGACCCGGGAAGCAAAAATGAGGCCGTCAAGTGTTTATATTTATAGCCTATTTTCTTTTTAATCTGTTATTACACGATGTCCATCCATGTGTATTTAATTTATTACTTACCGAAATTAACCGAGCTGGTGAATACATGATCTGCGTTTTAGCAGACGTGTATTTTACACAGATAATAGACATTATCCATAGCTTGGGAACACAGATAATAGACACTATCCATGGGAACACAGGAGGAACTTTTAATTCCTTGAGCCGTATATGGGACTCCCCATTAAACACTGTTACTCAGCTAAGCACTACCTAGATCAGTGGTTCTCAACCGGTGCACCGGTTGCGTTGCGAGCTTGTTGCAGGCATACCGTGAAACAAATTGGTAAAAACGAAAAAATCCGCAAAATAGTGAAAACCGAAAAAGTAGTTAACGAAATTATGATAGTCGACGAAAGGGTTAATGTGATTTCGATTTAGTCGAACCGATCAATTACCTGCATGTTGTGAAGCAGGAAAAATTATGTTTGGTGATGAAGTAATAAAGGAAATTATGAAAAATCCTCTTTCAAACGAAATAATAAAAATATATTTTTTAACTATGTCGGATGATATTAAGAAAATAGTTACCGATAAACTTTCCAAACAACATTTTGCTTTACCAGTCGACGAATCGACTGACATTAGCCACAGCAGTAAGGCCACCGGTAAGCTATGGAATGCTCTTCCAGCGTCTGTGTTTCCTCCTTCCTACAATCTGGATCTCTTCAAGAAACAGATAAATATACACTTGCTATCTCCCCAACACAAACACGAACACAACACAGGCTTCCCGCATGCAGCGTCCAGCCTCCCTGGCTGAGCGACATAGAGTGCACTGGTCTTGACCGGCTGTGCTCTCCTGCATGCGATTACATAAAAAAGGCACAATTACTAGGGTTCGTTTGTTTCATAAATGAACCTTTTTCCTCACCTTTCCTTCACCTCCAAATATTAATACAAATATTTTTAATAAAACGCGTATAAATTTAAAAAAAAATCTAAGGAAAAATTTACAAACGAAATTTATATTTAATATTAAACATTTTTTTTATATAACTTAACTTAAAAAGAAAATATGTCAAAGAAAATGTATGTAATTTAGTATAGAACTATTATTTCTTTTAATTAAATATAAAACAAAAATTATGTCCACATATTTTTTTGACCTCTTAATTCTAGTGCACCGCCATTTTTTTCCATGATCAAAAGTGCTCCGTGACTTCAAAAAGGTTGAGAACCACTGCTCTAGACTCTAGAGCAGTGGTTCTAAAAGTGGTCCATACGGACCCCCAGGGGTCCCTGGGATCATTCAGGGGGTCCGTGGAAAATTAAAATTGATTTGGGGGTCCCTGAACATCGTTAGGGGTTCACGGAAGGTTCAATATAAAATTTTATTGTTTTTGACACATTATCATTAATATCATTAAATATAAATTAAATATGCGTGATGTGAATATTGTGAAGTGCATACAATAAATATCCTAGTCTTGGACAAAGAGAAGTAAAATAGGGGATGGACCAATAACTTCTAAACATTTAGGAAGCTGGTTACTTCCGCGCGAATATAAATATCGGTGCGGGAAGGGTACCAAACTCGACTGGCAACATATACGAAGCATAATGTGCGCTCTGATTTTGAAATTACTATCAAAAGAAGGATTCTGCGACCGCAGCTACACGGAAATTTTGTTTTCATTAGAATATTCGGAACACAAATCAATCTCCAACAGTCCAAGCGATGCAAAATTGGGTGCGGAAGTTCGAGTCGACGAGTTTAATCTTAACTGTGATGAAAACGTGATATTTCTTAAAGCATTGCTCAGTATGTAGACCAGATTTTCTGGAGCAGGTCTCACAAAACCAAACTGTTTATTGTATTTTATGACTTTTTTGTAACTGCACGGTCTTTAGAGTCTTTGTCTAGTTTTGCAATGTAGTGGGGCTTTAATTCCAAACGTTATTCAGTATCTATCGTGCTTGTGCGTCCCCCTTTTCGGGACTCCCGGTCAAGTCTTGCGTCTCCTACTAATTGAAAAATTAACTCCTTCCTAAGCTTTTTGTTATATCTGTTAGTTTCTGTCACAACCTGAGACACCAAATGTTCTGTAAAAAGAACTGAACGAATCCTAAAGAAGAGCTTAGTCGTTAATTGTCTGGAATTCTAATGTCTGATGGGGCAGGAGAGTATGGGAACTCGGGTTTCTGTCATTTAAATGCAGTAATTTTTCTCACTTTGGCTATCGACATATGTGGTTCTATCATCACTATCTGAGCTGTTGACATTATCGTCTTCGAAATATCAAAAATATCAAAAATATCAAAATCCCAAGGAAAACAGTTAATCCGTATCTTAGGATTCATCTTCCGAAAACATGCTTTGGTTTTTTAGATGACATATCACGCGAAGTTCCAGCCATTTTGGAATGAGTATCTTTCAGATGGATTGTTTTGTAAAATATTATTTTGAAATGTTCAAAATTGTTTCAAAATATCAAAATCAATACTCAATATTGTAAAAATCACAAGTAATGTCGCGTAAGTAGTTTTGCGCACAAAAATGCACTACAAACACATCGGCTGCCGGCCGACAACTGAGTTGTACTGAACAAATAGCTTAGTCGGCTGACCCTTGACAAAGAAGTGCAAACTACGGCAGCAGCAGAAAATAACTTTAAGCAGATATAATTAATAGAAATGCATTCTACACTCAAATCTAAGAATTTAGAAGTGGGGGATACTTGGTTTTTAATAATAACTCCCCAAAAGCTATACAAACTTATGAAATCTGTCAATAAAAATGTGGAAATGTTCGCCTCCACTTATTTGTGCGGACAGTTATTTTCATGTATTAAATTACTATAATAGTAGAAGTTTGTTAATTTTAAGTCCAAAAACTGATATCTAAAAGAGGTGACATTAACTGAGCACCCCGCAGCCAGGATTTGTCCCCAGTGGACTTTTTTCTTTTGTAATATCTTTACAGTATACTTTATATTACCAATCCAGGATCTATTGAAGAATTAAAAGAGAACATGTGGAATGAATTGCATGATATTTCACCAACCATTATTCGGACGGTAATAGAAAATTTTCAGTCCAGATTATATATTACGAGTCAATTAAGTGTAAAGCCGGTCTCGCTTCCAAAAAACTAGGTGTATTATATAGATCACGTCGGTATTTCAACGATAAACAACTTCTTCTTCTATATAAAGGACAAATCCGACCTATCCTTGAATACGGCAGTCACCTTTGGATTGGAGCCCCAAAATACCTTCTAAACTTAATTGACTCAGTTCAAAGAAGAGCAATTCGTTTGATAAACAATGACACCCTTACGTCTAATCTACAATCAATGGAACACAGACGTAAGGTTGGTTCTCTTAGTCTTTTCTACCGTTATTACCACGGTCGCTGCTCTTCGGAACTTAAAGAACTAATTCCTCCTGCACCCACTCACAGCCGACAAACTCGTCTTACACTTGCCGAACATCCATACACGGTTAATATATGTCGACCAAGAACTGGCAGCTTCCAAAGTTCCTTCCTTAATGCCACCGGTAAGCTATGGAATGCTCTTCCAGCGTCTGTGTTTCCTCCTTCCTACAATCTGGATCTCTTCAAGAAACAGATAAATATACACTTGCAATCTCCCCAACCCACACAAACACGAACACAACACACGTTTCCCGCATGCAGCGTCCAGCCTCCTGGCTGAGCGTCATAGAGTGCACTGGTCTTGACCGGTTGTGCTCTCCTGCATGCGTTTACATAAAAAAAAAAAAAAATAAGGAGTTTAAAAATTAATAAGGTTTATATTTACACAATGTTATCTTCAAAAACTAAAAACCCTAACTAATGTACTTGGAAACTCAATTTTCAATTTTTGATATACACGGCGCGTTTATTTTTTATAACTATTTTAAATATTAAGAGGTTATTGGTCCACAAATAGGCATACTCAAAATATCTTATCCGGCCCTTGATGAGTTTTGAGTTTGACACCACTGAACTAATGCTTTTTTTTTAAAGTACCTAGGAAGGGGTCCACCGAAAGCCGAAAATCATGGCAAGGGGTCCATGACTGAAATAAGTTTGGGAACCTATGGTCTAGACCAAGGGTCGGCAAAGTGCGGCTCCGGAGCCGCATGCGGCTCTTTAGCTCCTTGAGTGCGGCTCTGTCACAAATATCCACGAGCCTGGACAGGTACATCGCGCCGAGGGAATAGACCCCTACACAATAGACTCACCACTGTTAGATCGGTTGACGCCACTGTTCTTGCTCACTGTACTTACCTACTTCGCTAAATGCTTGACCAATGTAAACCGGCCATAAAACCCTAACCTTACTTTCGGAGCGGCGCGCGGTACCTGCGCTCCGAGGTGTACGTGCGGGGGTAACTTATCGGTCGGTTGACGACTGCCGGGTAAGCGGCGCGGGGGAGACTCGCGCGTTTAAACAAGTCTGGTTGGCATTAACAGCAGTCATTGAACCAGTCGCGTTGATTGTGAACAGTCTTTTCTACAGTGGTCAGAGCTTATCATGGAAGTGGCTTACGTTACAAAGGTGTCTCTTGAAGAATCAAGTAGTATTTTTTTTCCAGCTACACATCCAATAGGTATTTTTGTCATGATTTTAATATGATAATTTAATATTGGTGGCTTTAGAAAAAAAAATTGGGATACTTTTATATGTAGGTGCCCCAATCGATATGGTTACCAAAAGGAAGCAAAGAAAAACGGAAGATGAAAACCGCGAATTTAGAGTTGAGTCGACCGAAAATTTCGCATTTATTCGATACTTGAATGGCTATCCGACATGCCTTATTTGTAAGGAGAAATTCGCGCACAGCAAGAAGTCAAATTTGGAGAGACACTTTACGAGTAAGCATGCGTCATTTAGCACTAAATATCCTGCCGGTGATGCAAGGAAGAAAGCAGTTGAGGAACTTCGGAAGAGTCACGATTCATCAACTTCTGTATTTAATAACTGGATGCAATCTTCCAGCAATGATAATATATATATATATATATATATATATATATATATATATATATATATATATATATATTTATGTAAACACATACAGGAGAATACCGACAGATGGTGATAGTAATTCTGAAGTCTCGGAGTGTTGATTCGCCAACGTCATAGACTACAGCCCGAGATTCACGCATCATCCTTTATTATTACAGGAATTTACTATGAATGGGTGGTCTTCACGGGACGACTTTCGTCTACCACCAATTTTAATTAATAGGCTATGACTGACATTTTACTGGTGATGGATCAAATTCACACCAACCGCGTTATTTTAGAGCTCAGAAATCGATTAAAAAGCCGTTTTTTTTAAATCTCCGTCGGGGATCGAACCCACGACCTTTTGCTTGCATAGCAAACGCTTTACCATTGAGCCATGACCGCCGGCGAATATGGCAAGTTTTGTTGTTAGTCAAGAGATTGCTAAGAGAGGGAAACCGTACACAGACGGCGAATACATAAAAAGTTGTTTTATCGATGCGTCCGAATAGTTATTTCGAGATTTTAAGAACAAAGCAGATATTAAAAAAAATTTAAAGAGTTACCACTCTCTGCAAAATCAATGAAATATAGAACAATTAAAATTTGTTCCAACTTAACCGTCCAGCAAATCGAAGCTCTAAAATTAGTTTCGGCTTTATCAATAGCAGTTGACGAGTCTTGTGGCATAAGTTATACAGCGCAAGTTTCGCTTTTCGTAAGATTTATTTCTCACTCAGGTCCTAAAGAAGAACTTTTAGGATTATTGCCACTTAAAGGACAGACGCGTGGAGAAGATATTTCAAATGCTGTGGTGGAGTGTATGGATAAATATCATATTCCTCTCGATAAAATTGTGTTGATTTCAACAGACGGGGCCAAAAGTATGACCGGCGTCAGAAAAGGGTTTGTTGCAATTTTAAAAGAAAAATAATCACCTGATATTGGTTTATCATTGCATTTTTCACCGAGAAGCAATTTGTGCGCAGATATTTCTAGAAAAAATTAGTAAAGTTATGCGATTAGTGATAACGATCATTAACTCCATTGTAGCTAAAGCTCTTAATCAACGTCAATTCAAAGAAATTTTAGTTGAAATGGAGAGTGAGTACACTGATCTTCTGCTTTATAACAAGGTTCGATGGTTATCAAGAGGGAACGTTTTAAAACGTTTCGTGTCCCTATTGCCAGAAATTGAAGCATTTCTCCTTGAGAAGGGTATTCACTATCAAGAACTTACAGACAATCAGTGGATCCAAAACTTTTATTTATGGTAAACTACAAGGGAAAGGAAACACAATTTTTTCAATGTTGGAAGAAGTCATTTCATTCGAAAACAAATTATCCCTTCTTGCTCAAGATGTTGAAAGGGAAACATTGTTTCACTTTCCGAGCCTGCTGAAGCATTTCCAAGAAAATAATTCCTCTATTGAAAAACACCATTTCAAAACAACAATTTTAAATATGAGGGAAGCATTTCTCAGCAGGTTTCAGGAGCTTAAAAATAGCAGAGCAACCTTAGCATTCGTCAAAAATCTTCAATGCTACGATAACTGAGTTGTAATTTTCTCCTTTTGGCATTGACATTGGTAACTTTGAAATACAATTGGAGGATTTAAAAAACAAGGAGATATGGAGCTCTAAATTTCAACGTCTTTGTATTGATTTGAAAATATTAGAGAACAACAAATGTGATCTTAGTTCACAACACAAGTGGTCTGGTTTGAAAGACCTGGAGAAGGAAGACATGATCATTTTCAACGTCTGGAATAGTAATCCTGACTTACGAACAGCTGAAAAAAGTCGCGTTTGCTGTTCTTTTCCTTTTTGGTTCTACATATTCATGCGAACAATCTTTTTCAGGCATGAACTTTATTAAAAGTAAACTGAGAAGTCGTCTTATTGATGAGAGCCTAAAATTAAAAACATCAACAACATACAAACCTGACTTACTGAAACTTTCCAAGGAAATGCAAGGACATTGTTCGCATTAAGTGTTTATCAGTCATTGTCATGATTTAAATTTATAGATACCTTACTTTTATATTGCCGGCGGTCATAGCTCAATGGTAAAGCGTTTGCTTTGCAAGCCAAAGGTCGTGGGTTCGATCCCCGACGGAGATTAAAAAAAAAAGGATTTTTAATCGATTTCTGAGCTCAAAAATACCCCGGTTGGTGCGAATTTGATCCATCACCCGTAAAATGTCAGTCATAGCCTATCAATTAAAATTGGTGGTAGACAAAAGTCATCCCGTGAAGACCACCCATTCATAGTAGATTCCTGTAATAATAAAGGATGATACGTGAATCTCTGGCTGTAGTCCATGACGTTGGCGGATCAACACTTCACATGCAGCGTTTATCCATATACACCATGGTAAGCGTCATAGAATTCCACAGATGAGACAAAAAATTACTATCACCATTTGTCGGTATTCTCCTGTATGTGTACATAAAAAAAAATTTATAAAAATAAATATTATTGTTTATCGAGGAATAAATCTTTATAAAGTGTGAAATCAAGTTTTATTCAGTGTACCGGTAAATTAATGAAGGTCTAAAATTATAATTAAGGTTTACTAAATTAAAAAAACAGATTTGGCTCCCAGAATTTTTTTGAATTAATGTAATGTACATATTTGGCTCTTTGGCAAATAAGTTTGCCGACCCTTGGTCTAGAGTCTAGACTCTAGAGTCTAGAGACTCTAGAGTCTAGAGTCTAGACTCTATTGAACGAGGTATGTGAGAATGATATGGCAGAAGATTGGAAAAAAGTGGTGAACAGAATAAAAAGAGAATATTATGCAGATTGGGATCGGGATGTACGCTTTGACATCATCACATAACAATGAGAACAATAAAGTGTAAAATGTCTGATATTATTTCTATATTTTAATTGTATATATGTTTTTTTCTTTTTATTTATATTCTGATTTAAAAAAAAAACCTTATATCATTAATCTGTAATTGTCTATTATGTGTTATATTGTAATAAGCATTATACTATAATACCGATTCGCTAAATATCTTTGTCTTTATTAATTTTGCACTATCTCTGATTTGGTGGGAATGTATATGCTTTATGTATAATATACATAGATTTAAATATTGAGTACCTTAAAGGGTGACTATTGAGATTGGGCGAGATTATAGAAAATTTATGTTATTATAAGAACCATGCTGTATATTGTTTGGAATTGTGTAAAATTGTATAAAATTATGTAAATTTGTGTAAAAATTGTGTAAAATTATGTAAAATTCTGAAAAATTGTAATATCATGGATGAAGCCCACGCCACACACAAGATTCATCTTTAAGTGGCGTGGTAAGCGAATTTTACGAAAAAAAGAAAAAAGGAATGTATTTTTTGTCACTAATATCATTAACTGTATTATTTTATATTTGTTTAAATAAAAAAAAAACATATTCTATTGTATTTATTAGCATTTATACCAAATTTTAGCATCTATTTCGCATCTATTTCAAAATGCTAAGAATTCGGGTCTCTAGCTATTATGCATTTTTTTATGAAAATTAACTTCAGCATTACTTCATTGAGCTAAAAGAAGCAAAAACTACAAAGACACGAAATCATTTTCTGATTCCCTTGATGTTGCCAACATTGAATGATTCTTTGACAAGTAAGTTTTTTAATAAGCAATTGCTTGCACAATTCTGGCTGTAGTGTGTGTCATTCATACCCAAATGTTAGGATACTTTCGAGGTTTGATTCTACATACAAGTATATCTGCAAATGTGTATTTTATTCAACTGTACATCGCCCGTACTATTTTCATTCTTCTTTACGACTAAGAAACTTGACATCTCACCAAAAGCCAATGCAGCCGTCTAATACATTTCGAAAGCAGATCCAAACAAGCAAAGCAAGGCCGGGAACTATACTTATAATGTTCTTGACGGAGCTAAGTTTAAAGACTAGTCTGTTAAAAAACTTATACATTTATAAAATAGAAAATTAGAAAATATAACCTTAATACCGCCAAAAATTTCATTTTTACCCCATTTGGGGCAATTTATCCCGGTTCCCCGACCGCTGTTCTAATATAACCTTCTAAAAACAATTAGTACTTCTGTTATTTTTTCAGCATCAACATAATCCTCGCTATAAAAAAAAATCTAAGTAAACATATAAAAAAAAACAGTCGTTGATAAATACTATTTTCAATGTTTTGAGCATTCACTTTGAGATCCATAATAAATTATAAATATTTATTTAACAAAACTTTTGAAAACATTTGAAAACAAGGTAAATAAATAAATAAATATTTATAAGTTGATAAATACAGCTAAATCCGCCCCTTTTTTTTATATGCGTAAACATTGAACATATGCGAGAGCGGCAAAAATGGAAAATGAACCTCGTACTGGTGCGAGTGTGAGCAAAACGCTCACCAGTACGAGCGCGAGCATGAAGTGGTTAATAATACTTACATATTATATATACCAATTAGAAAAAAAATATGTGTTAAAATAAAGTTGAATGTTACTTCTTTCTACTGTTAACACTAGTGATGGGGTATATACTCGGTACTCGTATAATCGGGATTTTTATTGTTTTTGTACTCACCTAATATAATAACATATTTAACCCTTTCGCTAGTGAGTTTTATTAAACTTCAGATCTAAACTATCAAATGAAAAGTAAAAAAAACTGCTTTCAATAAAAACATAATCTAAATCACGGGTAGTCAATCTGAAGCCCGTACCGCCCACTAGTGGGCGATACGGGCTTCTATGGTGGGCGATTTTTAAATCTCCTACATTCCTTCTGTATTTTTTTCCACCCATATACTGAATTGAAATATAGCGAGTTTGGTGGGCGGTAGGGAAATTTTACGATGAAAAATAGGCAAAAGTGGGCGCTAGGCATAAAAAGGTTGAAGATCCCTGATCTACATCAATCCACGCAAAAAATAACGAAAAAAATCACTATGATCATGGTACTATTGAAAAAAAATCTGAGATTTTTTAAACTCAAAAGTCAGTATTATAGGTGAGTGTCATAAAGTTTTATCAAACTATACTCATATATCAATAGATGATACGACAAGACTTTTGTTTTAAATAAGTTTAACAGACTTTGAATTTTAACTACTGACACAATGTTGCTGTCACTCCTCTGACTATTTATTCTCTTCGCCCAACCGTTACCGGGCGGCAGAAAATGTAACAGGTAATTACAATGATAATGCAAATAATCCATTATAGACTTTTGCTGAATATGATGTCAAATATTTTTTAGGGTTAAGATTTAGACAGGGTAAGGGTATAATTCCAAAAATATGAATTGTAAAACATGCGATTTTTTTTTCAAATATATATTTTTTAATTATTTATACAACTTTAAATGTCTTAAAATGCTATGAACTTATAACCAATATACAGTATGTAACATTTTTATGTTTATTTTTAAAAACTTATGTGAACAAAACATTTGTACAATTAAAAAAATAGATGTAAGCATTACATAACAGAGATACACAAGCTTTAAGGGGGGGCAACCACTTTAAACAGTTAAATTTTTCCTTTTTATTGCTTAAATCATTGGTATTCAAGAATATGCTAAAAAAATCGAGATAATGTTCGAAGTCCTTCATACCTTAGTAATATGAATCAGTGAACGCGACTGTTTAAAAGTTTTAAGAAAATAAATAATCTAGAAAAGAGATCTTAAAACTCAAATTAAATTTATAAGGAACAAGAAAGCAACTTCTATGGACTAGGAATTTCTAATTAAAATTGGAGTATGGTATATATATACAGTGAGACCCCGCTTAACGCTGTTTTGTTAAGCGCTGTTTTGGTTTAACGCTGTTTTATTTCAACCCGGGAGTCCCGAAAATTGTGCGCAGCGCTAGGTTTCCAAATATATATGTACATAACATATCCGAAACAGTGTAGTTGTGTTTCTTGTTTGGTGCGGTGCTGTACGGACGCATTCACATCATTTGAAACATTTGTTGACATTATGGAAATATAAATTTATATAATACTGTAACGATTAATATAGTGACAAATATTATAATCCTTAGTTTTTATCATGGATGATAATGAAAAACAAGAAAAGAAAGCAACCAGAAAAAGCATTTCACTGGAAACTAAAATGCAAATATATGGATTAATTGGTTTTATTTAAAAAAAAAAACATAATTATTAAATTTAATACCTAACCAAATTTCTATCCATCTTCCCTTAACCCCATTATTTACATGTTAAGATAGCCTCGTATAGCGCTGTTTCACATTACGCTCTACTTTGATGGATCCCCCGCGTTAAGCGGGGTCTTACTGTATATATAAACACGTGGTTGCCTCTCTTAAATTACATTCAACAACAAAAAAAGTATCTCCAACTATCAGTATTTTAACCCTTTGCACTCAAGTGCCGCCATAGAGGCGGCATACAAGATTCGCCGTATTACTTGAGCGGCGCCTATATGGTGGGAAGAAAAAATATTTTTTCTGAATACTTTGAATAATTACATTTATTTTTTTATTAAATTACAAAGTAATATCCCTAGAATTATATTATTACTATAATGTAATAATATGTTAAGGAATTGGATTGAGAAAAGTGTTATAAGACATTAAAATCCAATAAATTTTCTAAGTATCAGAGTGATTCTGCGCATGAATATATATTATGTATGTGAAAAAATTACTTTTGTGTATATACTGCTGAGAGGTAGATTACATCTCTATTTTTTCTTGCACTTTAGAAGGCGAGATAGAAACACAATAAACAGATAGTAAAAAAGGGTCACAAAATTTTTCTTATCTTTTGATTGTAACTTGAGGAAGTTAGATAGCAACAAAACACGGCAGGTAAAATAGAACACAAAATGCTTTTATGGCACGGTGATTTAATTTTTGTTTTAAAATTTCGTAAAAATAGAATTATAAAAATATAAAAAAAAAAAAAATCTTAAAAAGAAAATTAACTTAGCGGTATATACATACCAAAAAAGATTCGAGTGCAAGGGTTAAAATGTCTTTTAATGTAAGAGGATCGAACAATGCGAATGTGGACAAAATTATGGAAGGCACTGGAGAATGGGAAATATGACAAAAAATAAATATGTTGATATTAAAGAAAAAAACTTATTTAATTTACACATTGTAACTATGAAATTCTACTAAGAATTTATTTGTTTATTTGTTTTATTTATTTATTTACAGAATCGAAATTCCAATTTTTTTTTTACAGATATTTAGAAAAATAAGTATAAAATAGAAAATATAACCTTAATACCGCTAAAAATTTCATTTTTACCCCATTTGGGGCAATTTATCCCGGTTCCCCGACCGCTGTTCTATATAATATAGCTATACAATAGAGAAAAAAATAAAAATAAAAATAACACAAAGAATAAGATGACACGTGTCAAAGATCATAGAGGTCAAGGAGAACAATACCATCGACAAAAGAGGAAAAGGATGTAAGAAAAGGATCAAGGTATGCTGGTAGGCCATTTAGGAGCGACATTGCCGTTGAACCAAATTGAGTGCTTGAAGCTCCACAAGCCTCGACTGGGATCAAAAACAATGGATGGCTACGAGCACGGGTGTACCTATCTGGAACATAGAAGTTAAAACATTCAAGAATCCCAGGGTTGTGAATTGAACCGCGAAGAAGGAATGAATGTTTGAGTTCAGCAATTTTCCTCCGGGACTCTAGCGAATGGAAAAAAAGCATCCCTAGAAGAAAAAGAGTTGGGTAATGTTTGGAATTAAATTAATTGAATGGATAGTTGCCGTAAATATAAAAATAAAGACGTCGGAGAATTTTTTATGAATTTTTTCGAGCATGAAAATGTATTTGGATTTATTGGGATTCCAAACTAAGCTCCCATATTCCAGAACAGATAAAACGAGTGAAGAATAGAGAGTAGCAAAAATTAGAGGGTTATGAAATTGACTAGCCTGGCGGGTGATGAATCCGAGAAGTTTATTGGCGTGTGAAGTTAAATTGATTATGTGAGTATGGAAAGTAAATAATGAATCGTAGGTTATACCTAGATCCTTGACAACTGCTACTCTGTCGAGCAATGTTCCAGATAAGTAGTATTTGGACAGAATAGGATTTTTAGAACGGGAGAAAGAGATAACATTACATTTGTTGATATTAAACGTGAGCTTATTTATGGCAACCCAGTTTGATACACTATTAAGATCAGATTGCAGATTGTGCATATCTTCGATGGAGGAAATGGAAGAGAAGATTTTAAGATCATCAGCGAATAATAGGCACGAGGAGTGGGTAATACAATTAACAATATTATTGAAGAACACAAGAAATAGAAGGGGACCTAAGACAGAGCCTTGAGGTACTCCAGAATATGCAGAGAATGGGAGAGATTCATATCCACCGTAGTCTACAAATTGTTTACGATGGGAAAAGTAAGAAGAGAAGAATTTAATAAGCATAGAAGAGGCACCGAAAGCGCTCAGTTTACTAAGAAGTAAGTCGTGATTAACATGATCGAATGCTTTGGAAATATCGGTATAAATTGAGTCGACCTGGCAGCTAGGCTTGGTGGTAAGTGAATGTGCGATAAATCTATTATATGCTAACAGGTTAGTAACTGTAGATTTACCACAACGAAAACCATGTTGTCTATCTGAAAGACGGCAGTCTATCTGTCTCGAAAGGGAGCGGTGAATTAATATTTCCAATAACTTAGCGGGAGAAGACAGAAGGGCGATAGGCCTGTTATTACTGATATCATCCAAAGATCCTTTCTTATGGACCGGACGTATTCTCGTTGTTCCCCATACAGACGGGTATGCACTGGTGCGATAGCAAAGATTAAAGATATATCTTAAAGGCTCGAGTAACGCGGCAGAGCATCCCTTAAGGTCGAAGGACGGGACACCATCCGGGCCGAAAGAGGACTTTGGAAGAAGTTTACGAAAAGCGAACTCCATATCAGTTGAGCTAATATCATAGAGTTGAAGATTACTAGAGGCAGATGGGAGATATAGAGAGTGATTAAGCTTAGGTGGCACAGAGTCATAGACTGAGCTAAAATAATCAGCAAACCCGTCGGAAATTTCTTGACACCCAAAAAAAGATTTTTCGGATAAGGTCATTATTTGAGAAGGCAATGTATGTGATTTATTTTTTTGAACGAAGGAGCAAAATGATTTTGGATTTAGGAGAAGGTCATCTTCTACAGCTGCCAGGTAATTCTTATGGGCCAATGAGATCAACTGTTTAGTGACTCGGCGAAGACGAGTGAATTCTAAATAATCAGTAGAGTTTCTCTCAGATTTCCATCGGAAATGAGCACTGGCTTTGGATTTTAAGTGGAAAATAATAGAGGGAGTAAACCAGCCGGGTAGTAACGCGAGGGAGGGGATGGAGGTATTCTTTCGTTCAGCAGGATCGAGCCAGCCGACTCAGGACTTGATACTTTGAACGAAGAAAAGTGAGTGCGGTTGGTGTTTAGTTTTCTAACGAAGACACTCTTTAACATAGAATTACTCATAATATATTCTTTCAGAGCATCTTCGGAGGTACTGGGACAAACAGACCAAACGTGGACGGAAAATAATCAGTCAACTCCAGATACACGGCTTGTAGAAGGACCGCAACCTCTCAGAGGAACAAAGGATCTATTGTTGAGGAGGGGGGTGGGCGGGATGACTCTAAGACTAGATGCAGGAGGACGCAGCTATTTGAGCAAATGTCTGATGCAATGGTGGTGATGATTCCTGATTGCTTCTGCCCTGTGTGGTTGGACGAAGAGGTTGCCCAGCGATGGTACTAGGAGACAGAGTGATAATAGGAGTGACGACAGGAGTGACGACTTTTGAAAATGAAGAGTTGGCAGCGAAGACGGTGGAGGCAGCAGAGGCAGCGGTGGTGGCAGTTGACGCAGTGGCAGCAGAGGTAGCTGTGGCAGCAGTGGCAGCATTGGAAGCAGAGGCAGTAGCAGCAGCCTGGTGATGCTTGTGTATTGGCCTCTTCCCGGTCTTCTTCTCGCAACCCAAGGTTGGCTGGGCGGGCTTCGTATGAGGTTGGGGCGAGACACAGCTGGTCAGAATGCTTAGGAGCCGGTTGTTTTGCTGCGACAGAATGTCGACTTTGCCTCGGAGAAAATTTCTATCAGCGACAATGGCTGCTGTAGAGGCTATTACTTCCGTCGCAATCTCACGTAGCCTTAGTCTTTGGGCAGCCGTAGCTTTAGATGACTTCCCATCAAGAACTTGGCAAGCTGATTCCATGAGCCTATTCATGGCGGCCAGGTCCATCCTAGGAGAGCCATCGGAGGCAACATGGTGCGGTCTTTTTGGGCCTTCAGCATCACTATCAAGGCCTTCGACGTCACAAGGAACGACGTCCTCAGGCATCAGCAATAGAGCACAGTCATCTCGATTGGCGGTTGTGGGAGAAAACATTTGAGCCAACACAACTGGTGTCGTGGCTGGCAGCACTGGGGAACTTGGATCGTTTATCATATCAATTTTTAGATTCTGAGGGTGGGGTTCTTGCCGTCATTATACACACACCAAATACACAAAATTGCCAACGACAAAAAAATATATAAATATAGAAGAGAGAAAAAAAAGAAGTGTAACAATACACAATATATGTACACAATAAATAAGTGAAAAAAGAACTAAACACAGCTCACAAGAAACAGGAGAAACAGGAGATTTGATCAAAAACAGAACAAAACAAAAACACAACAATATGCACTCAGTTAGACAGCTGCGGAGTAGCCAAACAGTTGATACCCACAGCAGTGTGAGAATAATAATTTACAATAACGAAGGAGAACAAAAAGAGAATTTAAATCGGAGCGAACTGAATAGCACCACAGAAAAGACGATAATAAGAGAAGATACGACACTGGTGAAGGCGACACTATGATAAAATAAAAATTACTATGAAGTTAAAGATAAATTGAAATATAAGTGAGCAGACAAGTAATGATCGACCGTACAACGCAACAGCTGACGTGTGAATTATTGACTTAAGTCAACTGTAAACTGAAAAAATTATCAACAAACATTTACTGTAAGAAAACATAAAATATAAATCAAAAATCAGGGTAATTGAGCTTCTACTGCAAAATAATAGCATTAATATCAGCATTTGTATTTTAGAGAAAAAATTAATTGACATAAAAACCATTTTTTTTTTGTAAAGTATTGAAAAAAAAACATTATAAGTTGTTAGATGGCCTATTGAAAATTGCGAGGGCTATAACAGTTTAAAAAAATATACATAGGTGTTAGCAAAATAATTCTTTTAAGTAAAATACAGGTTGTCCTCGACTTACGACCGAGATACGTTCCTGGACTTTGGTTGTAATTAAAATTGGTCGTAAGTTGAATTTAATACAAAATATGTATGTACTTACATATTAAAATAAAACATGTGTTTTTATTTATATATTTTTCCATAATAATTCTTCATTTGTAAGATCTTACAAATCATTTTCTATAAGTTGGTCTATGTCTTCATGATCAATATTAATATCAAGTTTCTTGCATAGCCCTACAATGAGATTTGTGGTGTGTTCAATTTCTTTTTCAAATTGCGACTGAATTGTTTTAAAAACGTTCAGTAAGCTTTTTCCATATTCCATTCATGCACGATGATGACCTCTTGCCATCCCTTACCAATATTTTTAATTGCTTGGTGAATATTAAAATTCTCCCAAAACCATTTTTCCCTCGTCAAGCACTACTATTGCTTGGGTAAATGTAGTTTTTAAATAATAGTCTTTAAATGTGGCAATAGCTCCCTGGCATCATTATTTCGTCATCTTTGTTTACGCATGAATTAGGGTTGAAAAAGGCGCACCGTAATGCAATTCTTTTGGTCATAATTTTTTTAAATTTTTATAAAAAAACAAATTTTTTTTTGGTCGTAAGTGCGAATTGTCATATGTAGAACCGTCGTAAGTTGAGAACTACCTGTACTTCATTATTTCTTTGCTTTATTAAATTGCTCTTAATTCAAGTATCTTTTCCTTATTAAATATTGTGTATTGAGTGTTTCAAAAAATAATTAAAATGATGAACTTCTTGAATAAATAATTTTCATTAACGTTAGTTAGGTGCATTAGGATCTCTTTAAAAAATATTAAGTCTTGTCCTAGCATTTTCAATGGTATTTCCACACCCAAAACCAATTGTTGCAGCTTGTTCTTGTGTGGGGCTGAAAATAAAACAATTTTCAGTCATTAGTGGTTTGTTACTATGTATATGCAAAAAAAATACTAAGTCAATGCTTACTAAACCCTGTACACACCTAATCCTTTTTTAAAGCAATAAATTACGGAAAATGTGTGCAAAAAAAACTCTTATAAAACTCTATTTTCATATAATTCAAAGAATCAGTTCCAAAAATTACAATATCTCGCAAAAAAGTACCATAACATTGTGTATTTTTTTCAACTTGAATAATTATAAAAATACAATAAGAAACATATTTGTTAGTATTGCGTGCTTTTATATTCAATTATAGTTTTTTTTTAATGTTGATAATTTAACGTTTTGGGCTCCAATTTTTTTTTTTTTTATAAGTTTCAACCAACTCCAACCTATTTTTAGTGAATTTGTTAAATAATATTTATGCTACAGAATGAAAAAATCGGGTTGTCAGAAATAAAAAAGTAGGGGTTCGTTATGTAAGGTCTTTATTGTTATATGTACTATGATAATTTTTTATATTCATTCAATGTATGGTATTTTTGAAAGCAATCTCCAGGACGAAGTCCTAAATTTTCTTCTGGGACATGATTTTCCAAAAATTTATTGTTTAGGTCAGGGCTTCTTAAACTTTTTTCATTCACGACCCCATTTATGATTGCGAGTTTCCTGGCACCATATAAATATAAAAGAAAGATAAATAAATATTTTTTGGTGACTTATTTATTAGGTAACTTAGCTAGGTTAATTGGGAGTATTGATGTTTAAATTTTTCTTATAGAGATGAGAGCTGCTAATGATGAGAGATGTTTCTTGGGCAGAAGCACGGCCACCCTAGGAGAGCGTCACGCCGGAGAGCAGTTTCATCAGCTCCTTGTCGTTGCAATGACCAAGAAGATGAACATAGAGTATCAAATAATTTTAATTACCATCTTATTACATTTGTCAGGGAATAGCAGTTGAATGACTCGGAGTGCTGTTGGGTTGTAAACTATCTTCAGGTGGCGGATATGGATATAAATGACGCCACTTTTCCCCGTGAAACTGAAAGATTTCCATGTATATTTATAAACACAAATTACTTTTATAAATATGATAGAACATAAGATATAAGTGTATGTTTTAATGACAAACATACAATACATTGTGGGGTCTTTTCATCTTTTAAATTTATTTCAGTCTTTTAACTAAAAAAATGAATTAAAAAAAATGCAGAATCATGAGCCAGGTCTATAGACAGGCTGACATTTTAAAAATGTATCAGTATGATGAAAAATACAATATTAAATTTATTATTACCTCGCCAGGGGAAAATTGAAGTGGGACATCTGAATAAAATAAGTGTCGAGAAACTGACAGAGGGAAGTTCTTGTAGAGTGTTTTACGCATCTGGGCGCTTTTGATGACTTCTGGTGAGTCCATTGGAGTATTGTCAATGACTCGTAAAGCAGCTTCTTCTAACCACCTGCAGGCTTGAGCCTCTCTCCATAGACAAGCAACACGATGAGCATACACCCCAATGTTGACTGTCAAAGCATGTCCAGTTCTACAAAAACAAAACACAAATAACAACCACATTATTTGGATATGTTTTTATATATAAACATATAATAAATACAACTGTTTGTATATTTTTAACTATAATTGAGTAATCTAGCATTATCCCTATGACAGTTTGAAAATTTCATCAAATATAAATATTCTTGTAGGAACATTTAGTGATTCTACAACATTAATATAAGCCTCGCTTCAAATAATTTTCAAGTTATTTATGTAAATAAATCATTTCAATTAACCACGATAGGAATAAAACATAGTGTTACAAATTAGCATAAATATTTCAATTTTTAAAAATCGAATATTTGCCTATATTCTTAGAAGGTCACTTCATACAACTGTTTGGAAGATGGGATATAGAAAATTAGCTTTCTTTTAAAAAAAAATAGATACCTAAATAATCCTATTTTCAAAATTAAAATTAAGTTATTTTTAATCTAAGTTTATTTAAACATTAACTTTTAAAACGAAAACTTTTTTAAAATATTCATTTTTACTACATTTATGTAATGCGAGTAAAGAAGATTATGGGAAAAATATTGAAAATCTCCCTGAGGAAAACATGAAAATATCAATGAAATCAAATTAAATATTTTACACCTATTCCTTTAAAACATAAATAAATATGCAATTGTCATACGGATCATGCTACAATTTCCCAAGTATATGTACTCTAATTAAATTACTTTATTATATTGGTAATTTAATTAAAATGATATTTGGGTTTTGAAGATTTTAATTTTATAAATGGAATAATGACTGAATTGATAAATTAAAAATAATTGTCGAATATTTTTTATTTTTATTAACCCTTTCACCCTGTTGAACATCTATAATTGTCAAGAACTTTAAATGGATTTTTGATCCTAATTACAGCTGTATATATATGTACAGTAAGACCCCGCTTAACGCTGGGGATACGTTCCATCAAAGTAGAGCGTAATGCGAAACAGTGCTAAACGAGGCTACCTTAACACATTGTTTGCAGGCATTGTTTTATGCTGATTGCAGCCTGGAGCGGGCGATTTTTGGGTTCGCGCCCGAGTTTTTTTATGATTTATTAAAAGTTTTTAAAAATTACTTTTGAAATATTCGCGATAATTTAGTGAAATTTTAAATGTAGTTTACCTTATTGTGCAGCAATGATAAAATGATGGTAAACAAACACAAAAAGGACGTCCTTTAAAGTAACACTTCACATAAACACAAATATTTTGTAGAAATATAAACAAAACATTTCTACCATTTATCCCTTCGTCAGATAGAAAGAACCCCAATTCTTCGTACAAGTTGAAAACAATTATGGCACATTGAAGGTAAAAAAAAAACAAGCCAACGGGATCTGGGATCTGCGTCAAGGTTTCTTCGAGCACACAAAAAATTGTATATTTTTAGTAAAAAAAATCTTTTGATAATTTGTTAATAAATTACAACTAAAGCATAATAATTACAAATTTGTGAGTGAAAATAATGCAATTATATCACATACCAGCTGAGGCGTAAAAAAACTACCGAGATGACGCATTACCAAACATAGGACCAGCCTTTAAAAGAGTGATGTGCCCCGTGAATAACTTGCAGTTCAACCAATACAGTATATACTTTTTTGACAATTTATTGTCAATTACTTACGTTTCTGTTGCAAAGTCATTGTACATTATGTGCTCTTTTACTCGTTTGTGTGGATTAGCACTACATTCCTTGAGGAGTAATGGGATCATAAGAGGAAAAGCTATGATAGCTCGATCCATCAGTGCCTTGCTCTTCTCACAATCTAGAAAAAATAAACAAATAAATATATAAGAGCATTATTAACCCTTTAACTGCCAAAAGCGTCTTAAGACGCATAATTTTCTGTGAATGGAGCGCCACTCATATACGTCTTAAGACATGCCGTTTTAAATGAACAATCAACAATGCACAATTCTTTTTATGATTATGGATAAATGACTGCACCGCGCCCTCTTCATTTTTTTGGTAAGTTTTATAAATAAACTTTATTACAATTTCAATAACAATATGTTCAGGTTTTAATTTTGTCTCATGGCGTGCTGGGTACCGCCAAACATGTACCGGCCGGCAGTTAAAAGGTTAAGACAATAACATCCCCATAATTTCAATTCAACATTACTGATTATATAATAAATAAAAAATTTCAAGTTTAGAATATTTGCTGCATATACAAAACATTAAACATTACATTGATACTGAAAAATTTAATTACAGCCCGCCCTCATAGCATTTTCATATAATCGGATGATTAGCCCGATAGTCCCAAAACCTGGACTGTTTAATCCTAAGAGGGTGTTCAACACAATAACTACAAAGTAGAAGTAACCATTATAGGAAAAATTTGATACAAATGAAATAAAGTATGCTATAAGATTGTTGACTGTAATTACAATTGTTTATTTGCCAAATTACATTTATATAGAAAAAGAGGGACAATATTTTAATATTTGTGCTAGGTGTGGCTGTGGTAGAAGGACCATCAAAGCTTAGAAAGAATTAGTGTGTGGTAAATAAGATATCATAAATAACCAATGTTAACAATAAATTACATATCATAAGTAACCAAACATATTTAATGCCTAATTCACCCATTCTTAAAATCTTTCCATAAAATAAATAAACCTTTAATAATAAACATAATAATGTATTAAAATATACAATTCTTTATTTGCCTACCTATGCCTAAGCCCTTCACTTAACCCCCACTTCTAAGCTCTACCCATCCCCCTTCCTACTCTCCGGCAAAACTTTCATTCTTTTTTATTAAATATATATTTACTGGTCAGTCCGTTTATACACCTTGGAACTGATGAAGCTTTTATTGATGCCAAAATTGCAGTAATACAGAAAAACAACAGTTCTCAGTGTGATCCATGTTAAAACAAGGTATGAAATACTTATCTAATTAATATAAAAGTGTTTGCTGCTTCCAAATGTGTAATATTTTATAAAAAAAATCTCAGTCATAAGTCAAACAAGATGCATTATAAATTTGTTATTTTTTTATAAATTACACCATTTATTAAATTCGCTGCCATATAAAATTATAATACTGTTAAATTAATAAGATTATTTTATTTCATAAAGACAATCTCATAAATGTAAACTTCTCATAAACATAATATCAGTATAACTTTCAAAGACATTTCTTTTTGAAGTTAGTTTTTTTCAGCTCTCTACAAAAAATAAAAGTAATAAAATAACAAAAGACATATTCATTACAGGATGAAAGAAAAAATGGCATAAAATTACATTTTGAATGTTTGTGATGTTATTGGTATGGATCAAATTTAGATGGTTAAAATTTTTGTTTGTGAGAATATTGTAATAATATTGGTATTGTCTTCATATTGAATAAAAATGATCTTAAGATTGTCTAATTTTTTTATTCTTAAACTACTATTGATGCAATCTAGAATTCCATTAATTCTAACAATAGGACGCATGACACGAAAAAATTAAATTATCACAAATTATTAAATAGATACAAATTTCAAACCTTGTTTTAACATGGAACACATTGAGCACTGTTTCACTTGATGGAAAACTGCAGTTTCACAATCTTTGAAAGCTTCATAAGTTCCACGTTTGTACACGTTGTACACAAACGTGCAAAAACGTACTGCATGTTGGAACTGATGTAGCTAAGCAAAACTGCAGTCTTCCATCATGTGAAACAGTGCTCAGTGTGATCTATGTTAAAATAAGGTATAGATTTCTTATTTATTTAGTATTAAAATGGATCTCAAAGTGAATGCTAAAAATATAAAAAATCATCGCAAATTATACACGCAAAGCTTTAAATAGGATAAATAAAGGACCATAGGATAAATAAATAATTTGTTTGATTTTTTTAAACATAATTCATAGTGGTATTTCACAATTTCAGTGCAAATTCCACAACTTCTTCTTTGATGACATGTTTTAGCTACACCAAAAAGCCCGCCTTAAGTGTGATAATATTTAAGCATCTATGAAATTATTCCTTCCTCACTTATCGGCTGTATATCATCATTAATGTCTAATTATTAACAAACTTGAATGGTTTCACGGCAAAGCTGAAACACGCCATCAAAAGTAAAATTGAAGAACGTATAGTAAAAAAAATTTTTCATATACATAGTTATTAATGTTAAAAGGTCGCATTAGACATAAAAATGGCAAATAATACTAAAAACTTACTGGTTGTGTCTCTCTCAAGAAAGTAGGTAGCCATTGCGATGGAAAATGCAATATTAGGTAAAAGTGAGATGTGCTTTGTAGGCTCCATAAGTTCAAACATTTCAAGAAGCCAACTATATTCCATAGCCTTCAGAGCATACAAGTCTATTATGAGGATACAGGCCAAAGGATCAGATGGGTCCAGTGTGTAGAGTAACTTGCATAGCTCCAAGGAAGTGCGATGGCAGGCTCTGTTTGATACAAAAGACATAT
The DNA here is from genome assembly GCA_022606575.1 of Glossosoma conforme. Classification (NCBI taxonomy): domain Eukaryota; kingdom Metazoa; phylum Arthropoda; class Insecta; order Trichoptera; family Glossosomatidae; genus Glossosoma; species Glossosoma conforme. The sequence goes on from JAGTXR010000150.1 coordinate 490,475, forward strand.
ATCGGAACAAACCAGAGAGCATGCTTCGATTGCTCTCGTGTTTATACTCCAGGCGGCAATTGCCATTCAAAATATTGAACTTGTAATGATACGCTTCCTCCAAATAGAACAGAGCTCGTTCATTATAATTCATAGCTTCTTTCCGATCATTTATTGATAAAAGTATATCAGAAACCTATATAAAAAAAAACATTTTATTACATTAATTAAAAAAAATATATGTTCCTTAAATACCGTGTATTGACATATTGGAATTTTTATGTTACATGTATTTTACATAGAAAAATATTTTTTATTAACTGAGAAACACTTTCCTATTTGCCTACTATTAGTTGAGAGTGGGGAGACAGTTAAAAAGATTATTTATTTTTTTGAATGTTATGAACTAAGAGATTGTAATACATCCTTTAACATTCTATTGGCTTTATTGGTTTATATTCTATTGGTTTTATATTGGCATATTAAATATGCCAATATAAAACACATTGTCATGGCTTTACACTTATATAATACAATATTGTATAAAATATGTAAGTAAGTCGCTGGATATGTATGGCAACTCGATGGAAATACTACAGCAACTAAAGCTAAAAATAAGTGAAAAAAATAATGAAAAAGAGTAAAAAAAAAGTAAAAAAAAGTAGAAAACTCCAGTTTGATAATGGACCTGACATTCAGAACAATGGCCACCAATGATAAAGGAACAGTTATATTTTGTATAAAGAAAGGCTGTATACTATTTTGGTTATACTTGTCACAAGTAATAAATACTTCTATAAAGAAGTCAATGAATCTTTACACAACTACTCTACATCTAATTTAAGGGTTTGATTTCAAGAACTTGATTTTAAAAATATATTAAATTAAAGTCGTACCGCTAAATTTAAATCTGCCATAAATGGATAAATTTGTAATAAGTGAAATATGTTATCCTCTCTAGATCCACCTCGAAGATGTTGGCAGAAATCCAAGTGATAACGTTTGTACTCTGAATCACTTTTATATTGAAAATATAATATGTCATCTTCTGTCGAAATATGATCCATATAAAATGATCCTGAAATAAATAAATTCAATATTTTATAAACAATAATTCAGTTTATTAGGTTAGTATATGTAAGTTAGGGTATAATAAGTATCACTGTATTCAGTTTCTGTTCAAGAAGCACACAGACGCCATTAATATGACCTGTATTTGCATTTTCAGTTTCACAGCACAGAATTTCCCACTTCATTTGAAACATTTTAGTTGATGATAGCGTTTCATACTGATATCAGCTTGATAAAGCTCCTTAAGGCCGATGCCGTAAAGCCTCGACAAAAGATCTTTTGTCTATTATTTTTATTCGCTTGCCTGACATCTACATCGAATGTTAGTTTAATTATATAATGTTGCACGGCGCTTGCATGCCCCACCTTGTTTGTTATGACAGTTAGCCTATTGCCGGTTGGTACGACTGTAATATTGGCAGTTGGTACCGTGGAGATGTGAGATCGCGCCGTGGGCTGTCAGTTGGACAAACGCTCGCGACCGTGATGGACATGCCTATATAGGCGTGGGCCACAACGGTCTATTTTGTAGCAAGTGTTTGCCGAATAAACGTGTATCGTGAAACAGAAACAAGTGTTTGTATTGTGAACCTGATCCTGCATCCTGCATCCTTCATCCGGTAAACCGATGTCCTAAATACCAGAGGAGGATATCAATACTGTCTGTGCCTGTTGACTTCCTAAAGAGTTGTCCAATATTGACATAGCGAAAAGTTGTCCTTATCATCATACGAAATAACAATAATTTGCATTTTTTTTTTTTTTTTTTTTTTTTGGGGCCTTAGGCCCCTGGTTTGGTCGCCTTGTACCTGCGCTCCTTGGGAGCACTTACCAAGGCATTGTTTTCAGAGTACATTCTCGTTATACAAGTAACTGGTTTTGGTGAGCAACACCACACATGGGTGTAAAAGTTAGTAGTTGAGACGTTAAAATTTGCACTTTTAGAATTCTTCGCCGAAGGTCAGAATACAGAAAATGCATGGTAGTTGGGCTCCGTAGATATGAGATCGATATATCCAACCGGTCCAGACTTCTGTTGGATTACGGCTAAGGAGCCTTTGCCTCGCTAAATCTAATATTGGACAATGCCACAGAACGTGTTCAGCGTCCTGCAAGGGGGCTGCCGCATGGGCAGTCTGGACTATCAACGAGGCTAAACTTGAAGAGTTTAGCCTTAAAATTGCCGTGCCCAGTCATGAATTGACTAGTCCAGTGGTTTGGAATAAGCCACGGCATCTCCATTCTATCGAGGACAGAAGGAAAGAAGGAATATGTGTGTCTACCCTTGAGCGAGGTCGACCATCTGCTCTGCCATGCTCGCGAAGCGCCGCCAGTCTTACTTCTTTTTCGGTTTCTTTCGTGATCTTACCCTGCGGAGGATTGAGACAAGTGCCCCGACCTCCGCAGAGAAGCCACGTCTAAGCAACGACATAGCGGCGCTCACCTGCACTTGCAGATCCAACGGCAGCACTCCCGCAAGGATAATCAATGACTTCGGTGGCAGAGGATCGATAGGCTTTAGTAAGTGAGAGAAGTGGGGTTCTTTGACCGCTCAAGAGAATGCGTCTAATGAAGAGTAGTCGAGTGCGCTCAACCCAGCACCGCGCCGCATATGTCACCGTGCTGAGAAAGATCGCGTCATACACTGTTTTAAGGGCTCGAAATTTGAGTCCCCATGAATTCCCCGTAAGGCGAGAAATACAGAAGAAAGCCTTCCGCGCCTTATCTACAACATGGCGAGCGTGAGCGGCGAAACTTCTTTACCATCTATGATTACGCCAAGGTATGTAACTTCTGTAGAAATTTTTACTTTAGCACCTTGGAAGTAAATAGCTGGTGGACGTAGTGGAGATAATTTTCCCTTTAAAAGAATAGCTTCTGTTTTATGTGGCGCAAAACATAGTTTGTTTCGTTGGCCCCAGGATGAGATTTGGTTTAGAGCTTCTGTAGTTGAGCGCTCCAGTGAAGATCGACTATTAGCTTCTACTGTTAGAAGTGCATCGTCAGCGTATGCTACAACACCACATCCGGGAGGCAGCGGTAAGCTGAGGATGTCATCGAAAAGAATGTTCCAAAGCATTGGGCCAAGAACGGAACCCTGAGGACACCCTCTAGAGACGTTACGTGATATACGAACGCCTCCAGCGTCAGCGAAAATTTTACGGTTGTGGAAATAGCTCTGTAACAATGCGTATAGGTTTCCGGGAATCTGTCGAAGGCGAAGCTTAGCCAAGACCATTGGCCACCATGCGTTGTCAAAAGCACCTGAGATGTCCAGAAGAACACCCAGAACGTATAAGTGCACTTGGAGTCAGTTGTTGTCTTGATTGTCGTGGAGAATAGCATCTTCCGTTGAGACTCCCGGTCGGAAGCCGAACTGTCTCTTGGAGATTGGCATATTTGAAGTGACTAGATGTGATTCTAGTTTACTTACGACAATACGCTCCAGGATTTTGCCGAGGACTGGCAGAAGAGTGATTGGACGATATGCTTTAGGGTCGGTGCGGGGGTTTGTCTCCGGATTTCGGAATGACTGTCAGAAGGCCCACCTTCCAACAGTCGGGGAAGGTTCCTGTTTGGATGCATAAAGAAAGAAGGTTTGTGATCTCTGGCTTGGCCATGAGCCAGACCATTTTGACAATACGATTATCAATACGGTCTGGTCCTGGTGCTTTGCCAGGGTCAAGGGACGAGATTATTGTGTTGATTTCGCTCTCTGAAGGGGGCGTGCACGAGGGCGTGTCAAGAGGAAGTGCCGATACACGCCTAACCTGCAACGCGTGATCGTCGTCTGAAAATGGGTCGTCCTTTGTGAGTAAGGAGTCTACAATTCAATATAGGCTTAAATAATTTATTTCTGAAACATGCATCCAAGCGTTATGAACAACGTACGATTGCTGGCAATTGTACGTTGTTGCACCCGTCACTCATCCGACATTTCAAAGAAACTCGTCCAAATCACATGTTCTTATCAAGCAAGTGACGTATCCAACTACTGATAAATTATCATAATCCTTTGGGTTAGATTTTCAATAATAAAATAATAATATAATGATATATACAAAAGATGCTTATATCATTATATTATTATTTTGTTGTCGGCGCACGGTTCTTTCATACGAGACAAGCGTGAACAACGTGGGATTGCTGGCAATCATACGTTGTTCACGGATGCATGTTCCAGAAATAAATTATTTTAGCCCATATTGTTTTTTTTTTGACGAATGCCATCGATTGCATTTGGTAAAATATACATTCAGTAATATTTTTAGCGAAGTTTTAAAATTATAGCTCACTGATGATACACTGAGATAATAATTGAATGCAGTGAATTGTTATTGGATCAAAAGTTTATTTTCGGCATTTTGTATGTTTCTTTGATAAAATAAGATGCCGTAAAAACATATCTCAGACGGTCATAAGAATGTAAAAATTAATATTTTAGAAGTAAAGTAGTAGTTAGTAAATTATATATATAACATAAATTACCTATAACACCATCTATCTCCCATGATGGTTGGTCAATTAAACGCCTTTGGTACGTTATCTTAGACTTTCTTGAGGGTTGACTGCAAGATAGAAATAAAGATTAATGCCAGGAAGCAGCTTTTGGGATATATTCAACTGAGGGTTGCAAGATATAGTGACCGATCGGTTCTAGGGTCTACACATATTATTAGCTCATCTGTATAATTTGTTTAAAAAATTGTATAAATTATAAAGATTAACTTAGGAAAAATGAGTAAAACAATTGTAAATTTAATGTCTCTTTTTAACTGTTTTACCTGCACACATTTACAACTTGTAAATATGTGTGTACTAATTAATTAAAACTAATTACTTGTCCATTCCTATATAAGCCACTGCCAGTTTTTATTTTATAATTAGTGAAGATGTTCTCCAGAGAGGCCGAAACATGTAATCAGTTAAAATAAATGTGAATCAAAACTATTTTTTATTTTTTTAAATTAAAATTAATGTAAAACTATAATTATGCAATATCACTAAGTGTTGTCAGTTATGTATGTATGTGTTATACCATAATGTTATATCTGTAGGTAAATGATAATAAAAAATACTATACGTTTTTTTCGATCCTAGTACACAATCCCGTCCGAATATTCTTATGTACTCGTTAAGAGGGCTCAGGAATTTCTTCTCAATCTTAAAGAGACTATTCAATTTGATTGCTGTCACATCGACAGGAGTAGCTTTTTCCTCATGAAAGGGTTTTGGTTCACCAAGCTTTTCATTTACTAAGCGCACGGCATTTTCAATCTCATCCTGAAAAGAGATAAAAAGCAGTACAAATATACTTCTCATTTTAATTAATCTGTTCACCACGTATGACCGCTATGTGTGTTCTAATGTGCAATCGTGTTACTAATGGTAATAATGATTAACAATTTGGGAAAATGTAAATAAGCCATCGAGTGCGGGTGATATTGAAAATGTGTCGAGAATTTAATATTATAACCATTGCATGGTGTTGGCGCGCAGTGTTCTCGATGATGAAGAATGATAATTGTTAAATCAAACCGAAAATACAAGAAATATATTGTATTTTATTATTGAACAAATTACTTTGGGTGCCAATTAACATATTAGATTAGTTAAAAAAATTCACAACCTATATATATAGCTGAAAACGCATCAAAAAAATCTCCGAAAAAGCAGCCGTGTACAGACGGGGTAAGTTCACTAAATTTGGTGCCGCAGGCTAAAGGTTAAGAAACCAATAATTACGAATGCTCTGAAGTTGGGGCTCATGAAAGTCCTTGGATCGCATTAATTGCAATATTGTATGTAATATTAATAAAGACCGCGCAGCAAGTCATATATTACAAGTGGCACGATCAGAAGGGTAGCCGTCTAGCTTCTATACAGCTGAAGAGTGCAGAAGTAGTTTAAATTTAAAACAAATTTTCTAATACATTCATGATCATTTGGCTTTGAGCGTAGATTATAATTTTATATTACTACAATAAATTAAAGATGGCATGTTTTGAACAATTTAAGGCTTGCCATAGTTTTTATTTATTTAAGTATTATTTTAAATATAAAAAATATTGTTCAAATCACTCGAAAGATTATCAAGTTATCAAGTGTTTTAGGGGGATTTGAATAACTCTCTTTTTTATGCAATCACATGCAGGAGAGCACAACCAGTGCACCTATGACATTTTCAGTCAGGGTGACTGGACGCTGCATGTGGGAAACCTGTGTTGTGTTTTTATGTGAGTTAGGGAGATTGCAAGTGTATATTTTTCTTTTTCTTGAAGAGATCCAGATTATGCATTGAAAATGAGTTTTTTTTTATAAAAATCAACATTTTATTTTGAGAAGACTATCAAGAGAAGACTCAGAATTTGAGAAGACTCAGATCATTTAAAATACTGTCGATCAGCAGCTTCGACCTTCTCCCATCTTTCAGGTAGCATGCGGATTCCACGCTGGAAAAAGTCTTGGTCTTTTGAGGCAATCCAGCCATCAAACCATTTTTTGGTATCGTCATAAGAAAATCGCTGCTCAGCCAGGCCATGTGACATCGACCGGAACAAATGGTAATCAGAGGGGGCAATGTCTGGTGAATACGGCGGGTGGGCTAGGACTTCCCATCTGAGGTTCTCCAGGTAGTTTTTTACAACATGGGGTCGTGCGTTGTCATGTTGAAGAATAACCTTGTCACGTCTTTCAGCATATTGCGGCCTTCTATCCTTCAATGCTTGGCTCAGCTTGATCAATTGTCGTGGGTAACGGTCTGCTGTAATCGTCTCGTTCGGTTTAAGCAGCTCATAATATATAACTCCGAGCAGGTCCCACCAGAGACAGAGCATGATCTTGGAACCATAAATATTCGGTTTCACTGTCGATGTTGATGGCTCGCTGGGCTTGACCCATGCTTTTCTACGTTTAGGGTTGTAGTAACGTATCCACTTTTCATCACCAGTAACAATTCAATACAGAAAACCTTTTTTTTTTTGTAGCGCGAGTAGCTATTCGCAGGTAAAAAATCGTCTTTCGATGTCCCTCGGTTTCAACTCATACGGCACCCAATTTTCTTGCTTTTGAATTATTCCCAGTTGTTTCAAGTACCTAGAAACTGTTTTTTTTTAATGACTCTCCATGTTTCCGCACGTCGAAAATCGTTCAACCAATTTTTAACGGTTGCCATCGAAGGAGAAGAGTCACCATACACAGCGTCCAAGCACTCTTTGATTTCGCTGCGCGATTTCCCTTCCAAAAACAAGAATCGAATCACCGACCGATATTGCTCTTTTTCCATTTTTATAAAATCCGTGTACTCACCCGCTTCCACACGCGGTCAAAACAAAACTACGAGTCAGATTAGGCTGAAATTTCGACAGTAGCCGTCTATAAGAATGTACTACACAATAGTTACTTCTCTTGCGATAGTGGCAGCATCGGGCAGTGAGGCTAAGTACTTATCAGACTGCCCTCGTACATACAATTCTACTACACATGTTTTTATTAACTTTTTTATGTCTGTCCCTATTCTGTATTATTTTACCTGTTATATTATCTGATATATACCTTTATATTATTTTCAGTTATCTATTGTCATATCTGTATATAATATTTTAATGTTTGTACTCTACTCTGTAAACGTAGAATATCTACTGTCAAATAAATAAATAAATTCCTGTTTTGCCATTCCCATTTTTGGATCTTTTTTTACATAGCAATTATCGGGAACATGAACACGTTAATTTCTGTATGTTTCATATCGATCAGATGAATGGCTATGACTGGCATTTACAGGTTAGGGATCAAATTTACACCAACCTGGGTATTTATAGAGCTTAGAAGTAGGTAAAAGTTTTTTTTTAATCTCCATATTAAATTAACAATCATTTATATTTTATGACAAATTAAAAAAAATTAAAATGTATACTTTAAAAAATATATAATAAATAAGAAAATATTATTCAAACCTCTGCTAGATATTCGCTTACTGATTTTTTTGGTTTTGATCTATTTGATTTCTTCTTCTTAGATTTTCTCTTCTTCTTAGTAGACTTTTTATCAATTGTTTCCTCAATTTTTTCCTCATTATTAGATGCATCACTCTCGCTGTGGGATAAGGCCAGCTAAAACATTAATAATTAAATAATTATTGAGAATTTAACAGAGCATTACAAGATTGTAATTCTTCAATGATAATTTTTAAACATTTGGATATATTATAAACTTGTTTATAATTTGAGTTTCTTATTTACACAACTGTTTCATTTTAATTTCTCATATCACAATAAGTTTTAATGATACTTTGAGTCGAAAATTTATGAAACTAGAGATTCAATTCAAAGTGTGTGTAAAAGATTTGATGTATATGGATGTATAAGATATAGTTTAAATATAAAGAATGCAGGAAATGACAAAAATCTAAAAACGGGGATAGAAAATAAATGTGTTCTAAGGAAACTGTGTTGAACTGCTTTGTTGATACAAAACAATCTGTATCAACAACGCCTTGGTAAAAACAATACAATACCCCATTCTTTTTTTACGTGATACATTCCAAAAAGTGAAAAAAAAAATTTTGTAACTATCCTGTAATTAAATTTATCAGTTCCAACAATCAAAATATCATGTAACACTTGGGGAGGAGGAGACGCAACAATGTATTCAAGCCGACTGCGCGTAGAAAGCGGGAGACGCTTGCATGCGTATTTTATGAATAGCAGCAGAGAGCGGGAAACGTATAAACAGATGCATATTTAAGGCTCCCAAGGTCATATAATTCATTTCGTAAGTAACTTGAAGAATGTACGTAAGTATTTCTGAAGTCTTTTTCCTTGTGTGTTTACAAAATATTTTACAGAAATAGAACTATTTAAAAAAAAAAACCCTTTAGATGCGGCTGTTGTTTTTATCATTATTCCAGAAGAAGTGTCGATAATCCATGGAAAAATAAAATAATGGTGTTTTTGATTTTATGACGAATTATTATTTTATACATATGTACGTAAAGCCATTTTTTAAACCTATCAATTAACCATCAATTAAAGCAAACTATATCATCTTTTAATAAAACTCTATGGCAGTGGTTCTCAACCTTTTCAAAGTCACGGTACACTTTAGATCATGGAAAAAAATGGCGGTGCACCAGAATTAAGAGGTCAAAAAAATATATGGACTTAATTTTTATTACATATTTATTTAAAAAAAAATAGTTACATACTAAATTAATTACATATTTTTTTAAATATTTTCTTTTTAAGTTAAGTTATATATAAAAAAAATACTTAATATTGAATATAAATTTAGTTCGTAAATTTTTCCTAAGAAGCAATTTTATATTTATATACGTTCTATTAAAAATATTTGTATTAATATTTGAAGGTGAAGGAAATCTAGAAAGGGGGTCATTTCCCTCCCGCCTCTAATCCACCCAAAATGACGTCCCTGCTTAATAAAATGTAATTTATATTTTCAATCAAAAATCTATCAATGGGATACCTGAGCTAGTTGGTTTTTGAAGATATAAGAAGTATTCGGTCGAATATTTGATATAGCTACCCTCAATTCTTCATCTAAATTTGTAAGTCTTTTAGTTTTTAGTTTTTAGTTTTCATGTTAGTTATTGAAAGAAGATGAAACCAAGCTCAACAATGAGACTAATTCTTCTTCGGTGTATGAAAATTCACAATACGGTGTATCAATTGTAGCAAATGGATTTCGTATCCAGTCGTAATTTGCTATATTTAAAGAAGGAAAATAATATGCAATATTTTGTTAAATTATCTATTATCGCGGAAATAATTTCCTCGGGAATGTTTTCGTTGAGTGAAGGAAACATTTTTTTTTCTATTATTTGATTTTTCCAATGAGTTGTTTTGTTCCTAAATCCTGACAATTTGTCAATGGATGACAAATAATTTTCGTTTTTTCCTTGAATGCTTGTGTTATCGTTATTTTAGTAATTGAAAATATCTGCTAAATATGCAACTTAAGTATACCAATCATTATTCTGAAGACATTTAACAAAATCACCCATAACTTCATTTCGAAAAAAGATTAATAACTCATTCTTAAGTGCTATAAATGTAGATAAAACTTCACCCCTAGATAACCACCTGATTTCAGTGTGAAAAAGCAAAGAATCACATTTAGCTTCCATATAAATGCAAACTTTTTTAAATATGCGTGTTTTTAAAGGTCTTGATTTTATGAAATTCACCATTTTTACAATTTGATATAGTGCAGGTTTTAGTGCCGCTGGTAATGTTTTCGACACTAAAGATTTTCTATGTAAAAAAACAGTGCGTAGATATAATATAAGGGTTTCTTTTCTTTGCAAGGGTAACAAATCCTTTAATTGAGCCTACCATTGAAGGACCATTAAATATGAAGAAATATAATCAAAAACATCTTGTCTTAAGTTTTTTTCAACATGGATATTGATTCACTATTTTGTTTTCATTTATGAAACGAACAAATCCTAGTAATTGTGTCTTACTGCTAATATCAGTTGATTTGTTAAGCAAAATGTCATTTGGAAAGTTTATCGGTAACTATTTTCTGATTATCATCTGACATATTTTAAATTCTTCTTTTTATTGCATCGTTGAAAGAGGAATTTTCATCATTTTCTTTTTCGCCTTATCACCAAACATAATATTTCCTACTTCGCAACATGCATGAAATGTCATGCCGATATATAGGCACGCCGCATCTAAATGGTTAAGGTTACATACTTTTTCCTAAGACTTTGATATTTCTTTATTATATTTTTATATTGCAGGTAAAAAATCTTAACTTAACATATTTTATACAATAAATAATTAATTTTCTACACAAAAAAAACGCAAATTTCATTTAAACTTTATTTCCAAAGATACAGCACTCTTACACATATTTTGATTTTGCTCATGAAATTCAGAAAATCGTCCGCTTTATAGATAAATTGTCTAAAATCTTACCCACATCCCAAGTGTTAAAAAATTTCAATGTAACAATAAGTAAATCGCGTAGAAAAGTATCAGACGTCTGAAAAGGTGTGGTATTTCAGAAATACTCACAGGAGGTATGCATAACCTTATTGTTTACAAAATATCTTTTGATAATTTTAAGGATGGTTTTCTTCTAGTAACAGGTACATCATTCAACTAATGTAAGCAATACATAATAATACCAGGGGCGCTAATTATATACGTCCGTTTACATATTTCCCTTGTTTACACGTTTCCCGATCTCTACCGCTATTCCATGTAGAATGCATTTATGCATCTCCTGCTCCCCAAGTGAAAGCAAAATCATTTTCTGGGCAAACCACTCACTGTGCTGGTTTAATTGAACCTAACGAAACTCAACCCATTTATTTTCGATAGCAAAAATACGTTTTCATTATTTCATTATTTCATTATCAACAACATTAGACATGATCTGTATGATAGATACTCTGTCTTAATTTTTCAAAATCATCCTTTGAAACAGAAATAATAAATTTATAAGGCTTCAACACTATGGGTGTGTTACCACGTGTAAATTCTAAAGAAAATGTTAAGAGACTGGTTAGGTTAGTTTAAGAAGCCAGCGAGACCACTGGTTTACGTGAAATAATCCCGAGTCGTTTCGAAGTGTTATTAAGTCACCATCGCCATGACAAAAACAAACGTCATAACACGCAATCTCTAGTGTAGATAGATTTTTTTTATACATCGCTAGAGTTTATAAAAGCAAATCAAATATTTATTCGCTTACCATAGCAAATCGATTTATGGGACCGTCATTGCGCCTTGACTTCTCGACGTGAATCGGAATCTCAAGTTCTTCATCTGATGGAGGAGGTAGAGGAGGCTCAATTTCTTTTAAGTACCTACGTATTTCCCTTGACGTCATGCTAAATTGAGAAACCGCGCGTGGTGACAAAAATTAAAAATAAATTAAGTGCATTTATGTGGTTTACAATCGAATTTAATTTTTTTAAATTACATTCGAACAGTCTAAAATATTAGACATGCTCAGCAACGTAGATAAACGGCACACGAACGATTTAATGAAGGTTGCAATAATATTAGGAGTTGCTATCCATAATAATTAAAAACATAGGTATTGCCTACTTAAATATTTATTTCACGAGGCTATTTTACAAAACAAAATGTAATTACTAATTGGTTGGGTTCTATTCATAAACCTACTTACTAAGGTAGAAATAAACATTTATTTTTGGAGCGATTTGTTAGATTATTATTTGTTCTTATCTAGTTTAATACAAACAAAGTTAGTTCATAATAGGTTTATGTGTTGTTAACATGCATATTTATCATGCAGTTACGGCCACAGAACCGAAACAAAAACATGAAATTAGCTATTCACATGACTGTTATCAGGATGCCAGGTATTATAATAATCAGTTGGCTTTTAAGACTTAAAATTTAGAACAGATAATTGTACGTGAAGTAACTATTATAAGATGAAATAATTAAAATACCTACGGAAAATGTTTTTCCCAATTTATTAATTTTATGAAATGAATGAAAATTATGATAAAAAACAACATTACAAACATTTTAAAAAACAACACAATAAATGAGAATATTTAACTATTTGAAAGATTGCATAAAGGTTAAAAACAAATAAAGTCATTCATAAGAAAGTTGATTGTAAAAAAAACTTTTCAAAAAGTTTTGAATCCAAAGCTTGATTTAAGGTTTTTCAAAAAAAAACGTTTACTTTTTCGTATATCTTTAAAACATTTTTAAAACGTATATCTTTTCAAAGAAAAAAAAATGCTGTTTATACATTTTGAGGTTTGACACATTAGCACAACTTTCAATATTATTATATAATTTCAATATCAATATGATTGAATGCTACCTATTTTATTTTGAATACGCTGTAATACTATGCATATACATATGTAAGCATAGTCGTCACACATAAAATTTTACTTTATGCTTTAAAATTCTATATTATCGTAATACGCTCTATGATACATCCGGTTTGTGTATAATATCACGGGTGGGGGGCTTGTTGTTATATTATTATTGTGGCAGTCTAGAACAAAATTTGGGCGTCAGTTGTGGTTTATTTTATTATGGGGGTACCGCATGCGAAGAAGAGAAGACAAAACATGAAGACCCCCGGGAAAAAGTTCAAGCCTAATAACAAGAGGGGCCCGTTCCCGCCGAACGGTTGGTTTGGTCCACCCGCCATGATGGACCGTCCTTACGGGTCCGGACCTTTCCACGGGATGATGGGAGGGCCTCGTTACATGCGCCTGCCGCCGCCACCGCCACCGCTCATGTTTCGGGGACGCATGGGGCCGCCTGCGCCGCCGGGATACCTTATGGGAATGCGCAGGCCCCCGCGGCCACACGGGCCCCCTATGCGCCCGTTGCTGCCACCGCATGCGATGCGATGCCCGCCGCCACACATGATGCGGCCTTTCCCGCCCATGGCGCGACCCTTCCCGTCGCCCATGCGCAAGGCCGTGCGCCAGGGCAAGAAGCGCGCTAAGCGCCCTGGGGAAGCGGCAAGCGCGGGTGACATTAGCTTCCTCAACGACATGTCCGAGCCGTGGATCACGGATGACATCCGCGCGGAGAACCTCAAGAAGCAGCAGATGAACAAGGCGGCGCGCGAGTCGCGGTCGGACGACGCTTGGGCGCAGTTCAAAGCACAGCGGGACAAGTGCCACGGGCTGGTGCGCGCCGCGCGCTCTCAGCACCTGGCCAAGCAGCCCGCGCTCGCGGCGCCCTTCCAGATAAACCCCGACCCCGACTGCAAGGGTCTGGACTTCACCGAGGACACGCTCTTATAGGTGAGCACGCCAGAAGACCAACACAATCCAACCATTTCATTCTTAAAAGCGATGTATTTTTCTATATCCTGAATACCTTTATTATTAACTTTAATCCCATACAATAATTATTTTAATGCTGAATATGTCGACCGATTTGATGCCAACATAATTTTATTTTAGTCAGTAGCGGCATTATTAAAGAATAGTTGATCTGGTACTAGAGAATATATTGGATACAAACCCAAACTCTGATTTGAACACATGATAAATTGCTTCCAAGGAAAAACATGAAAATTGATGTATGGTCTTGTCAGTAAAAATTCAAGGTTATCTAAAACTGACATTTGACACATTGCATCCTTAAAAAATGAAACAGACTATCGCGTTGCAAAGAAAAACCCAATAATAAATTTCGATAATTTTTGTCTAGTGAAAAATTAAAAGACTACCAAGGTTCTCTTTTAAAATAAATACATTTTACTCATTTGATCCAGTGTCACTTGATTATTATTAGAGACAATTAGAGGAAATTAATTTATATCATATATGAATGTTTATTTTTGACTACTGACAATATTTGTGGGAATATAATATAAAATAACTTGATAAATAACAAATGCATAAAACAGCTATGATATCATTTTTATTAAATTGAAAATAAGGCAACATAAACAAACCTTGAAAGAACTCCAGATAAATGGCAGATACATAACACTATCTAATATAACAATGTTAAAGTAAAATCTTGTTAATGACATACTTAATAAATTAGTGTTTGGGTGTATATATATATAAATTAATGAATTGTTCTGTATATGTTTGTGGTGTTTTTATAATGAGTAATAGTTATTATTATATTTGTGCGACTTACATGATTTGAAAACAATCAAGCAGCACTATTATTTCCTATTGCAGCGCTTGAATAAACATAACTTATATATTTTTACACAGCATTTGTATAATAATTATTTTAATATACTTAGTTATTTTATTATACAAATGTCTTATTTAAATCCTGACTATGTATGAATTATAAGTAGAATATTATCTTAAGTTGTTTTAACAATTTTGTCTTTTTAATACAGGAAATTACGTCTTCCATATCCTTGAAAATTACATTGATTCTCTTCTGTTTTATATTGACTACTAGGTTCGCGCAATTAAAAATATTTAATTTTATTTCCTTAATCGATAAGTTCTTTAACCTGCCATGATCCTCGCCTTGTTCCAGGTCAGCTCTGCATCCCAAAACTCCGCCAAGTAGATACTGTGTGTATTATTCTTGACGGACTGGACGAGTGTTTGGGGGCTTGATGAAAAGGCAAGTGTAGTTTATGCTTTCTTGCAGCATCTGGAACCAAGTCCATCTTTGTCGCTTAGCCTTTTGTAAGATGGAAGGCTGCAGGATCGCTACCTAACCTCATGATACATCACAAAGTCAAACTATTTATCCCTAATATTCTATGCTGGTAACATTTCTCGAAACAAACTACATGGTTGCATTGACTCTTGGCTAAATGATAGCATTTGCAACCATACAAATATTCTACTTATATGTTCACTGATGTTATTGAATCTTTTGTAAATAATTAAGGTTAGGTATGCTTAGGTAAGGAACTTAACCAATTTATTTATTGCAAGTCTACTTTTATTAATATATATCAGTGTAACTGTACATGTGTAAGGACCAGTGATCAGCATAAAGCAAAAGATTAATATATGACAAGAATTCATTCCGTAATCCTGTTGAAATGAAGAATCTGAAACAAGTATTTAGAAATACACCTATCCCCCGATTTACACGGTACTTGTTTTACATGTTTTCGCTTTTACACGGTTTTCCAAATAAGTTTTTTTTTTGTTTTTATCGCACTCTACTAAATGCTACTGTGTTTGAACACGTGCGCTGTGTACACATCTCACGGGGAATCCCGAGCTAGTAGTGCTGACTTGCTGCACACGCACACTGTGTCTGTATTTCTTCGCATAAAATTAAAGTTTTATCTACGGAAAATTGTATTTGAGTGAAAGTTTCACAGTTTCAGAAAGATTTAATTTTCCATATTCGTAAATTACAAGTGAGTGCATAATTTAGATTATTATAAATGAACATAAATTTAAAAAAATTATAGGCTTATAATGTCGAAAGAAGTTAAAAGAAAAGTTATTTCTGTAGAAACTAAAATCGAAATTTTGGATAAACTACGAAAGGGAGATAGAGTAGTAGATGTTGCAAAATCATATAGCATGAGCGAAGCTACAATAAGAACTATTAGAACAAATGAAAACACAATTAGAAAGAGTGTTGCAGCTGGCAATACCACAGTATGAGCACAACATCATACACCAGAAATATCGCAATGGAAAAAAATGGAGAAAGCGTTAATGCTTTGGATAGAAGATCAAACACAAAAGAGTACCCATTGATCACGGCCGGCTATAACAAATAAAGCATTACGAATTTACGAAAAAATGGTAGAGCAATTACCATCTTCTTCTTCAACTGAAAAGAAGCCAAATTATTTGGCAAGTCATGGCTGGTTTGAAAGATTTCAAATAAGATTCTTTACACAGCTTAAAATTAAAAGGTGAACTGGCTTCTGGCGGCGTAGATGCAGCCCAAGAATATCCAGCAAATTTTGCAGAAATTATTAACGACAATTCATACACCCCTGATCAGGTTTTCAATGCTGATGAGTCAGGGTTATTCTGGAAAAAAATGCCTGAAAAGACTTATGTCTCAAAATTTTATAAATCGGCTAGTGGTCATAAAGCAGCAAAAGATCGCATAACAATTCTTTTCTGTAGCAATGCTTCAGGAGATTATATTATGAAACCATTAGTGATTAACAAATCAAAAATGCCCCGTGCCTTTAAAGGAGTAAACATCAATAATCTTCCCGTTTATTGGAGGGCTAATAAGAAAGCGTGGGTTACTGCTGCAATGTTTACTGAATGGTTTCATGAACGTTTTATCCCAGATGCCAAAAAATATTTAAGTTCAAAGGGATTGCCTTTTAAAGTGCTTTTGTTAATTGACAATGCGCCGGGTCACCCACAAGATCTAGAATATGAGAACGTTGAAGTAAAATTTTTACCAAAAAATACAACTTCATTATTACAACCATTGGACCAAGGCATAATTTCTACTTTTAAAGCTTTGTACATAAAACGAGCCTTTACATATATTTTGGAACAAATGGAGAACAATGAATCTTTAACAGTTATTAGTGCTTGGAAAATTTTACAATATTAGACTGTGTGAAGCATATCGCCTTATCATACACTGCGATTAAGCAAACAACGCTCAATAGCTGTTGGGAAAAATTGTGGCCAAATGTAGTCAAAAATGAACATTCCATTTCAACGTTATATGATGAATATTCGCAGATAGTACAGATGGCGCATTCATTGGGCGGAGAAGGTTTTGATGATTTTACTGATGATGATATCGCAGAGTCAATGGCTGATAAAGAACTAAGTGAGGATGATTTAGTTAACTTAGTTTGCGAAAGTGAGTGACAAATCTGATGAAGAGGAATTAGTACCAGTAACATTCACTGCTAAAGTCATCCGCGAAGGACTCGCATTGGGAAGAAAGCTGGGTAATCATTTTATACAAAATGACACAAAACGTTGAAAGGGCTTTACGATTCCAACGTGACATAAATCGCTGCTTGGCTCAATATGAAGAAGTTTACAAAGATCTTACAAAAAATTCGAAGCAATTGTTAATAACCGATTTTATTACCACCTCTCAGAATGTAAATATTTCTGCTTCAAACATCCAATCGGCACAAATAACTTCGAGTGATGAAAGTGAATTCCAACCTTCGATTCCGAAAAAAAGAATGAGAGTAATTTCTGATAGTGATGAAGGATAATAAAACACCTTTGGTTTTATTTTTGTTCTTCTGTTTAATGTATGTATTGTAATTAAAATAAAAAACAGTGTTTCCATAATATATTACATATTTTAACCTGTCAATGCATTTTATTTTTATTTCTGTGTACACCTAAAAATATTGAAAAAAATCACAACTGTTAAATAGCAAAATTATAAATTTTCTGCAAGTTTTTCGATTTACACGGTTTTGACTTGAAATTTTTTAATTTTCGATCTACACGTTTTTCTCAGGAACGTATCTACCGTGTAAATCGGGGGATAGGTGTACAATACTTTTTTTGATGTTTCATGTGACACAATTGTGGGCCAATCGAAAAGATGTCTCCTGTTTTAAAATACACAGAATTATATTTTAGCCATGTTGTTAAATATATCCAAATTGAAATATATAGGATTTATTACATTATTATGTTATTCTTTGCCCTGTTTAAATAATGAGTTTTTGTTTCAAGTTTTAACATTATTCATTCCATTTTGTTATGCCATAAATATAATAATTTTTTGGGAACAAGTTGTGCTTGTTTTTAGTACTCAATTATATTTAGTTTTAGTATTCAGTTTTTTTATAAGGATGTAAGTTTCATTGTTAATTTCTGTATCCTGGTTTTCATGAAAACATATGTGAATGCAAATCATGTATTGGTCAGTGAGCTATTTAAAATGCTTAATTTAATAATAAATAATTTTATTTGAATTTTTGGAGCTTGGAACTCATTGATGCTGGGTGTTGACTGGGTTAAATCTCTTAAAGGTATAGTAATCCTTACTTTGAACGAATAATTGTTCACGGAACATAGTTCAGTGCTTTGTGAAGTTAAAATTATCCTTTTAAATATCATTTACGGTAGTTGTTAAGATAATCATTTTTAATTGAACTTAAGTGCTGACATTGGACTATTGATTTTTAATTTATTATACTTTATCAATATCACATTATGTAGCTTTATATAAAATATAAAAATATACCTATCTATTTTCTCAATGGTGATCTACTTACACATTTGAGTCTAAATCACTTACTTACAACTAATCAAATAATTGAAATATGACCTCAATTCAAATTTCTAAATTAACATGCAATATAAAATCATATAGAGAAATGAAATAATGATCACATTGTGCTATGCTATTTTTATTCACCTATAGTTATAAATCCAAAATGACGAACGGTATGTGATTTATATTCATCCAATTGTTTTATGCTCGGCTGATTGTTGTGAATTTTTAGCTACTCTTAAATTTGGGTATCTTTTTTTAAATTAAAAAATAATGAAGCTTGTAACCTTTTAGCCTCCATGCCGCCTTTAAGTCGATCGGGCGGGATATACAATAGGGAGGCACACTTACACACTGACTCATTCTCACTGCACACAAAGCGTATCACTGTATTGACAGGGTTTTAGTGTCGGAAGACAGAGGTGGGATTAATAAACGCACTGGGACATGCAATGACGGTTGTTGGTAAAATAAGATTCTTTACTAGTTTATGATAACTTCCTAGTGAATATTGGTATTAAATGTTACATATTAAGAAAGATTAGCTATTACATATTTTTCTTTATAATCGCCGTAGAGATTGATGCATTTTTGCATGCAGAATACCATCTTCTTTATGCCTGATTCGTAGAACTCCCTGCCGTTTTGTGAAAGTAGCTTAAAACCTCTTTATTCACCACCTGGCTTATGAAGTTTGTGCCTCAGGTGTTTTTCATCTCCGGAAAGAGATGATAGTCATTGGAGGCTATAAACGGGCTGTTGGGATCTATAATATAATATATAAACCTTTCTGTGCAAACAAATTAGCAAATACATTCAAGAAAATTTTAATATCAAATTTAAAAATCAGGTATTGTAAATAAATGATTACTTTTAAATTCTTTCTTATAAAAATCATCTTCAATATTGCGTGTAATATTGTTTAGTGTACTATATATCATTATTACACCCGACTATCCTTATGGGTATTACTTCTTTAGAGATCCTAATTTCTATACTCATCATCAGGTCAAAGCATTGACTGGTATTTGAACAGGATTAACTATCTTTCTCTCGCTTCAGTATTTCTGCATTAGTGTTCCAACTACGATAGCAAGATCACCCGTGGAGTTAAGGGAAACTAAACTGTACAGTGCTGTATGTATGCGAAGTAATATTCTGCATATGCCATCAGCAAAATTGTAAAATCACTTTTGTTTTATAGGTGGTCTAGTTCATAGGTTCCCAAACTTATTTCACTCGTGGAACCCTTGCCATGATTTTCGACTTTCAGTAGACCCCCTCCTACTTAAAAAAAAACATTAGTTCAGTGGTGTCAAAATCAAAGGCCGGATAAGGTATTTTGTGTACGCCGGCGGACCGCATCAAAAAAACTTAAGAATCACTATAACATTTGTGGACCAATAACCTCTTAACCTTTTAAATGCCAGTATGTAGAAGTGTAGCTGTGCACAGCAGGCCGTGAATTTTTAATCAAAATAAATCATTTTTAAATCTTATTTTTATAAATTAAAAACATTACACCTTGAAAGGATATTTAAATGACTTACCAAATTTATTCAATGTCTCTGTGTGTTCTATATTTTAAATTAACCAAAAAAACGGGACATATGATGACACAGAGGCTCGAACCAGAGCGAGAATACTCTCTCTTTTTCTATAGCCGGCCTGCTGGGCACGGCCAAGAATGCGAGTAATCCGGCTCTTGGCACAGAAGCGGTTAATATTTAAAATAGCTATAAAATATTAATGCGCAGTGTGTATCAAAAACTGTAAATTGAGTTGTCAAGTACATCAATTAGGGTTATATTTTTTGAAGATAACATTGCGTTAATATAAACCTTGTTTATTTTTACACTCTATAATCTGGACTGAAAAATTTCCATTACCACCCGAAAAATAGTGGATGAAATATCATGCAATTAATTCCACATGTTCTATTTTAATTCTTCAATAAATCTTGGATTGCTTATATAAACTATACTTTAAAGATATCACAAAAGAAAAAAGTCCACTGGGGACAAATCCTGGCTGCGGGGTGGCCAGTTAATGTCACCTCTTTTATTTATTTATTATTCACAAACTGCTACTATTATAGTAATTTAATACATGAAAATAACTGTCCGCACAAATAAGTGGAGCCGAACGAATGAATCCTAAGATACTGATTTATTCTTTTACTTGGGATTTTGAATATTTTAAAGACGATAATATTAACAGCTCCGATAATGATGATAGAACCACATATGTCGATAGCCAAAGTGAGAAAAATTACTGGATTGAAATAATAGAAACCTGAGTTCCCATACTCTCCTGCAACATCAGGCATTTGAATTCCAGACATTTAACGACTAAGTTATGCTTTAGGGTTCGTTCAGTTCTTTTTACAGAACATTTGATGTCTCAGATTGTGACAGAAACTAACAGATATCACAAAAAGCTTAGGAAGGAGTTAATTTTTCAATTAGTAGGAGGCGCAAGACTTGACCGGGAGTCCAGAAAAAAGGGACGCACAAGCACGATAGATACTGAATAACGTTTGGAATTAAAGCCCCACTACATTGCAAAACTAAACAGACTCTAAAGACCGTGCAGTAACAAAAAAGTCTATGTGGAATACAAGAAACAGTTTAGTTTTGTGATACCTGCTCCAGAAAATCTGGTCTTTATACTGAGCAATGCTTTAATAAATATCGCATTTCATCACAGTTAAGATTAAACCCGTCGACTCAAACTTCCGCACCCAATTTTGAATCGCTTGGATGGTTGGAGATTGATTTGCGTTCCGAATATTCTAATGAAAACAAAATTTCCGTTTAGCTGCAGTCGCAGAATCCTTGCTTCGATAGTAATCACAAAAGCAGAGCGCACATTATGCTTCGTATATGTTGCCATTGCACTAAATTCCTGGAATCAGCCGTTCTCAAGTTTGGTACCCTTCTTGGTACTTAGAAGTTATTGGTCCATTCCGTATCTTCTTTTTTTCCAAGACTAGAATATTTATTGTATGCACTTCACAATATTCACATCACACATATTTAATTTATATTTAATGATATTAATGATAATGTGTCAAAATTTCTTATAATTTTATATTGAACCTTCCGAGGACCCCCTAACGATGTTCAGGGACCCCCAAATCAATTTTAATTTTCCACGGACCCCCTGAATTATCCCAGGGACCCCTGGGGGTCATACGGTCATCGGTCCGTGCGGACCACTTTGGGAACCACTGGTCTAGTTTCTATGCTGATAAAATTAATTACCACCTTTGGTATCTATCGCTTGAATATTCATTGTTTATCTAATAAGAATTATGAATAACTAATATATTATGTGGTTTGAAAATCATTGAATATACTTTAAAAATGCATTAGAAAGTCAGTTAATTTAAGTTAATTCTTGTTTGTTATGGAAAAGAGGGTGAAACTAGTTGAATTCTTTATAAAATCAGCATTAAATATATACCAAAAGTGTGCTTCATTTTGATGTATCAAAATAATTATTTAAATATTATCCATGGACCTATATTTACATTATTTCTTGAAAGAGATAATCTGTTTTTGAATCCAGGTATGCAAAAGGACAGGACCAGAATGCTGCTATGAGCTGAAGTGAATTTTAAGAATATTTTGGCTAAACATAATGGTTTTGAATTTTTATGATTCATAAATTAATTTCTTAAAAATTGATTTTATACCATAAATTTCTTGTAAATTAATTATTTGCCATTAAAATACTTGGACCCTAAAAGTATTTCAGCTATAAGTTTATTTTATTTTCATAATAATTTAGCACATTATTTTACTTCTCCGTGACATTCATAGTAATTGTTTCTGTCAGCGGAAATAATCATATGATTTCTGTGGTATTTTAAAAGCTTCATATAATTTATAAAATGTATTTCTTATGTACCATTTTAAATAGATCCTATCATTTTATAAAAAGCACTTTATTTCTTTAAAACAATGAAGTTATACTAAATATTGCACTGAAAATATACCTTCCATGTTGTGTAAGGTATTTTCCATGCCCAATGAAATATATTTCCTTAATTGAATTATAATTATTATTTGAATTCTAAAGTAAGGGTTTTTATGTTTTTGTTTTATTTAAATATAATTTAATTTTATTATTTCAAATATTAAAATGAAGTAACTTTTTACCTACTTTTAATATGGATTACATTATATTTCACATCACATTTGTAATGTTATCCATATTAAAAGATACTTCAATTTAATGACTGCTTAATTATTTAAGAAACATCAATAATTGCATTAAAGATAAGATAGCTAATAATATCAACATTTCCTTTCAAGAGATATTATTCTGGTGAAGGGAATTAGGATACTTTTGTTTTGTGTGTTAAATGATATATATTTCTAACATTTATTAATTTATTTGATTAATTATGCATACAAATTGTTTTTATATAAGTTCTACTTTTAGTAGGTCATTGTCCTGTTACATGTAATCAATTTGATAATCGATTTGATAATCAATTTTAAAATGTTATAATCACAAAGAATTCTTCTGTGTTTTTTACAAGAATAATGTTTTTTTCCATTGAATTTTTTAAAATTACATCCTCACTATTTATTAAATCTTTGTTGGCTTGGTAAATCTCTTTTTTGGAGGTAATCTTAAATATGTCTTCATTTTAATGTTTACAAAAATAATGATTTTTAAATATCTATTTAATTAACATTTGGCAGTGTCTTATTATACAATTTTTTTTTCATATACTACTACAATTGATGTATTTCTGATTATCTAGAAAAGTCATATACAATGTTTATTTACACTCGTAAACATAAATACATGCATTATTTATTTTATATATTTTATACAATGACTTAATGGATAATTTTTCAGAAATTTCTCATATATGCTTCATTCTTGGATAGTGACAAATATATAAATTTGGTAAAAAAAAAATGAATTATACAAAATTAAATAGTACTAATAGTAATTTGTGACATTGGAATAAAATTAATATTTAATATAATATACAAGCCTGTCATCAGGCAATATTAGTAATAAGGATACTAATTGTTAAGTTGCAAATTAATTAATTCTATACAAATTACTGGTACACTGGTAAATTTAAATAATATGAATTGATAGAAATTCGTACTAAATGTGTTGATTTACTTTATCACATCTATTTACTTAAATTGTAAGCCTTTGTGAGCTTGTCATGGTGTTCTCGAAACTTAATGTTTGTGTATAGTTGATAGTTCATTTTAATGATTTGTAAATTTGGATTTTAAAATATAAAAGAGAACCATATTTTGTGTCCTTATTTATCATTTGAAGTGATATAATTTCCTTTTTTGTTATAATGGTGAAGTTTGTTCATCCAAGAGCTGTCCACAAGTAATAAGAGAATGCAGAGAAGTGCACTCTAATGTACAGCTCATTGTTGGCAAAATTACCAAACCAAGAAACTAACGGGAAGCATTTTTGAGCCTCCCATTGGAAAGCAAAGAGACAACAATTTGAAGTATTATACATAGAAATATATTATTTACATTTATTTACCATCAATTTTACAACATATTTATAAAATATATGAGAACTTAGGTACATATAGATTCACAAAAAACACATTTCCACTGATTTTATTAGCCATAAAGAGGTTATACTATTTAAAACCCCATTACTTGATGTATCTTAGAAAATACAAAGTAGAAATTGATGGGATTTACAGCATTTGTGTTGAACTGTTTTCTTAAACATTCGACTCCCTTTAATCACCACAGGTGTGCTGTGTAAATTTTATTTACTATCATTGCACTGCATCCTTGACACTTGTGTGTATTACTAACATTTATTTATTATTCTCTGTTTATTATTATAAATTTTCTCAATATGATCAATTACATTAATATTTTTTAAAATCAATGACATAGTGTTCATAATTTGACAAAAAAATAAGTTTTTTGTCTAACATTTATAAGTATCGACTATCTACTACTAATCATAGCCCAATTAAAAATGGTAGTAATAATATTGTTTTATCTTCTTTTTCACTCGCCACCACTATTTCAAAATTATTATAAATTCAAGCACTCCTTTTATAACTACTGGATTGTTAAACCAATAACTGGTGGTCTGCAGATCACTGGTGGTCCAAAGAAGTATATTGTAAGAAGTATTTTGTTTTCAACCCAAAAGCCTCAATTCTTAGTCTTTTTATCAGTAACAATATGGTAATTTAGAATTAACATTAGAATCTTACTTTATATTGGAAAAAAACAAAATGGAGCTCTGCTGGATCAATGTGGTCCATGAGACTCAAAAGATTGGCGACCGCTGTGTTAAACAACTGCTTAACACAGCTACCAAATATCATATTTTATGACATTTCTCTGTGTTGTAGATTTGCATGTATGTATCAATTTGTTAAAAAATATTCGAATAGTTCTTTAATTATCCGTCAAGTAATTGAAATATTAAAGTATATTTTAAAAAAATCACAAAACAATTTACTGTTTTCTGATTTATAGATATTATTTTCTTATCTCGAGCCATTGTAAATTTACTTAACATTGTTGAATATTTTCATGAAATATTTGGCAATAAATATCAAAGGTTAAAAGAACCAAACTTTTTAGTTAGAAAATAAAATGCATTACTAGCCTTCTATTACTAAATTCAATTTGGGCTGAAACAATTTGGTGTCAAACAAACAATTTCTCGTTATTATGAGACGAGTGCCTATGTTTATAATTAATACTTTGATTTTCAAATAAACTTTTTTTTTCATTCATCTTATTTACCCAAGTTCTCTAACTTGTTATTTTTGTCAGCGCTGTGTTTCTGGGCAGACATCACTCGCAACAGGTAAATAAAAAAAAACCTTATTTCCGATTTATTTTTTACAAATATATCAACTCAATTATTATTTAGCCATGGAGTTGAAATGAACCATTTATGAGAAATAGTTGTCATTAATTTTATTTATAAAGAAAAATAATTTTAATTTATGGTAAATTCATAATTCAACTTACATAATGAATCTTTAGTGATATCTCAATGCGGAGATTTGTAACTCATAACGGTGTAATATATTCTCATATAAAATATTTGTTATTTAAGATGTAAAGGTTTATGCCAAGGGTGGCAAACCCGCTGCCCGTGGATCGCTTGCGGCCCGCTGGGTGTCTGCTAATGGCCCGCGGAGCATATCATGGTAAGGCGGAATGTTCGACTGGCCTATCGGACTTACGTGAGTACAATGGAACGTTGCATTCAGCAAGATTCAAAAATATTTTGGGAATACATCACCTCGCTCCGAAAGGATAGAGGCTTCACAGACGTCGTTGACTGGAAGGGCCAACAGTATAAGGGGCGCCAAGTAGTAGAGGCATTTGCAGGGCATTTTAAATCTCTGTACTGTAATCAACCGCCCAACCTTGATATTGAGCATGCATCTAAGCAACCATCAAGTGGGGCCTCGTACGTAGATATTTCTAGTGTCGACGAGAGTGATGTATCTTATTTCATAAAAAGATTAAGAAACACGCGATCTGTAGGTCCAGATAATTTTCCTACATTTATTCTAAAGGGTTGTGTCGATTTCCTCAAAATACCCCTTTGTCATATATTTAATTTCTCATTAAAATCAGGTATATTTCCAAGCCAATGGAAGATATCCAAGGTGATTCCTGTTTATAAGAGTGGCATAAAGTCATCAGTTGAAAACTATAGACCTGTGGCTGTACTGTCGGCCCCAGCTAAGGTTTTTGAAATGATGATTCATAAAGTCATTGCTTCGGGAACTGAATCAATTTTGATTGATCAACAGCATGGTTTTAGGCCGGGTCGCTCGGTTGACACGAATCTTATGGTGTTTACTAGCTGTGTGTCGAGAGATTTAGATAGTGGAGCACAAGTTGACTGTTCCTATAATGACTTTTCAAAAGCATTTGATAAGCTTGATTTTAGAGTTTACCGGCGCTAGTGGATGGCGCTGGGTGCCGACCAAGATGAATCCAGCTGACGCGGGGACACGTGATCATCAGCCACCCGATATGTCAACAGAAGGGATATGGTTCCGGGAGCAGCTTGTTGGGCACATGGAGCAGCATCTTAGGTGTGAGGCGGTCTGCAGGTCTCCACAGTCGCACAATAGTGTCTCTCCCTGCCAAAGCATTGCCCACCGCTCGAGGTTGTCCTTTGTTCTACCAACTCCGGTTCTTAATCTGTTCAGGGATATCCAGGTCCGTTTTCAACCCAGCGACAGCAAAAACGTAAAGTATATATTCATTATATATTTTATTGCATATGTTCTAGCCGTTCTTGGAAATATTAAAATCTGTAGAATATATAGTAGATTGTAATACTTGCACATAAATAGTTATCATAAGATAAAAATAGCAGTTAATACTAGAAAATTTCTTGTAAGCTTGGTATGATAAAAGAAAGGGATTGCAGTTTACCAAATTAATTTAAATATTCACTATTTTAATAATTTGTTACACCAATTAGCACAACGGTATGTAAATTTTACATTGGAATCAGTACATTGCTTCGAGGAACTGAGAACAAAAAATGGTAATTGTTTTAAAGTAAATTATGTGCTCTTATATTTTTTATTATATTAATAAATGATATAAATATTAAAAATGTATTTTATTTCTTTTAGTATTAATTTACTTGTATCTTAATATTTTTATGCGACCCTTAATTCCATTTAGTCCTTAAAAGTAGGGAATTTTGAAAGATGATAAAAATATTTTCCATCTGCTTCTTTTAATGCTTGCATTAGAAAATTATAATATATATTTATATCTAAGCAATGGAAAATCCTTAAAAATGTATTTTTCTGTGCCACACACACTTTTAATTCCGAACATATTGTCAATATATTAGAAATTAAAATATACACATACAGGAAGTTGTTTCTCATCCATTCAATCTATAGTTCGGTTCGAGACCCGAGTGGTACTTACTAAAACAAATAGACTGTCGGAAAGTAATAATATTAAAAAAATAATTCTTGTGAATAAATGTAGACTGATTGAATAATAAAAATAATAATATACATACTCTGAATATATGCTATTACTCAATAAAGAATTCCGGAGAATTTCAAAATTATAATTTACATAATATTTTTTAAATAATTACAAATTTGGTTAATCTTCTTCTTCTTCATGTCAGCGACGTCAAATTATTTTTTCCCAATATCTGGCAACATCGATAGCTCGTGTGTTGCCCAGCATTAGGTCCTGAGATGTGCAACTTGTTGGGAACATGGAGCAGCATCGTAGGTGTGAGGCGGTCTGCAGGTCTCCACAGTCGCACAATAGTGTCTCTCCCTGCCGAAGCATTCCCCACCGCTCGAGGTTGTCCTTTGTTCTACCAACTCCGGTTCTTAATCTGTTTAGGGATTTCCAGGTCGGCCAGTCAAGGCTCTTGCCAGTTGGGAGGCCTTCCTTTGGAGTAATGAAATCCTCTGGTGCGATTTGTTGCCAGAGTTGGAGTCTCTCATTTTCAGGGCCGGATGTGAGAGGTTGTGTGGATTTCAGAAAGCTGCTTCGAGACTTCAATCTTGGTGTTGGGGGTATCTGATTATACAAGCAGTGGGACGGTTGGTTGATTGCCTTACGCATTTCTTCGCCGCATATGACTTTGCGTCTTATGTTCGGTGGTGCGATACCAGCCAAGGGGTATAGTTTAGAAATGGGTGTTGGTTTGAGGCAGCCTGTGACGACTCTGCATGCATTTGGTTAATTATTAATAATAATTATTTGTCCAATTTTTGATACGTTTTTATAATAAGAAATAATTTACTTATTATATTCAAAAGTATTTTTTGCTCTATATACAAATAGTTTTATTTATTTATATAAAACTTACAGGTATATATTTGATATGCTCTTTTATGTATAACTGTATATTCGGTTTAATTATTGTAAATATTTTATTTCGTTACAATTCTGTGTTTTTTAAATTGCATTTAGTTTAGTTTTTTAATTATTTAATCATTTGATTTATTGTTTTTTAAGAATATCATTCTTCACACATTTATATTATAAGATTATTTTATTTATTTATTAAATTACCTAAATTAAAAGTAAAATCAAAACTATTTTATGAAAAAAATTATTTAAGCTTTTTAATTAATTGATAATTGATGAACGAAAAACTTATTGTATTATACATTCTATATATTCAATTTTATATATATTTTTAAGCGTACCTGTAAATAAGGTTTAATTATTGTAAATATCAATTAAATATAATTCCGGAGTATTTTAAAATTATATTTAGAATAGGTTTTTTTTACTTTATTTTAGAATTTATTTGTTTTTATCATATTGAAGATACTGCCGGTTCAAGTCTAAGTGAAACTCTGATTAGGATGTTAACTAAATTTGTACTTAAAATCAGAAACTGTAGAGGTCAAGAAAAACCAATTTTGAACATCAATCGTTTGGATTTTTATATCACGCCTATGCTTCGGCAAAACGATGGTATTTAGGTATAATACTAACCGTTATTATACCTTAATGAAACCTAGTGACACGCGTTGGGAAGTAGAACTAACAAGCATTAAAGCACTGCACTATCAAATTGGGGATGTCGACGATGCTGAATATATATTCATAATTATTACTTAAATATACATATACTAAACATAATTTTTTTTTTTTTTAGCGTCAATCCAAGCACAAAAATAACGGCAGAAGCGGGATGCGAACCGCGGACCTTGGAAACCAACCACGCCCAGGTACTCATACCGCTCGGCGAATCGCGCCATTGCTATGCCCAGACTAACTTGCGATGAAACTAGTATTTATATCATTGTTATTGTCGTACGACAGATGTCGCCATAGTATATATTCAAAGTATGTATATTTTTATTATTATTCTATCAGTATTCATTTATTCACAAGCTTAATATTATTACTTTCAGTGATTCCGAGTGGTACTTACTAAAATAAATAGACTGCCGGAAAGTAATAATATTAAGCTTGTGAATAAATGAATACTGATAGAATAATAATAAAAATATACATACTTTGAATATATACTATGGCGACATCTGTCGTACGATAATAACAATGATATAAATACTAGTTTCATCGCAAGTTAGTCTGGGCATAGCAATGGCGCGATTCGCCGAGCGGTATGAGTACCTGGGCGGGTTATTTCCAAGGTCCGCGTGTTCGCATCCCGCTTCTGCCGTTATTTTTGTGCTTGGATTGACTCAAAGGAAAAAATAATTTTATGTTTAGTATATGTATATTTAAGTAATAATAATATTGTAATATAGTCAATGATCTATAAAAGTAGATTAGAATATTGAAATAATAAAATAATATTCTAATAAAAATTAAAAAATTAATATATTCATAACATTAGATTTTTTTTTTTTTGGGGCCATAGGCCCCGGGCCGGTCGTTTTGTACCTGCGCTCCTTGGGAGCACTTAAGAAGGCATTGTTTACAGAGTACTTTCTTGTTGAACAAGTAATGGACTTTGTTGAGCAACACCAAACGTGGGTGTAAAAGTTAGTAGTTCAGACGTTAAAAATTTGACTTTTTGACTTCTTCGCCGAAGGTCGCCGCAAATACAGAAAATGCATGGTAGTTGGGCTCCGTAGATATGAGGTCGATATATCCAACCGGTCCAGGCTTCTGTTGGATTACGCTAAAGAGCCTTTGCCTACTTAAGTTTAATATTGGGCAATGCCACAGAACGTGTTCAGTGTCCTGCAAGGGGCTACCACATCGGCAGTCTGGACTATCAACGAGGCTAAGCTTGAAGAGTTTAGCCTTAAAATTGCCGTGCCCAGTCATGAATTGACTAGTCCAATGGTTTGGAATAAGCCACGGCATCTCCATTCTATCGAGGACGGAAGGAAAGAAGGAATATGTGTGTCTACCCTTGAGCGAGGTCGACCATCTGATCTGCCATGCTGCGAGCGCCGCCAGCCTTACTTCTTTTTCGGTTTCTTTCGTGATCTTACCCTGCGGAGGATTGAGACAAGTGCCCCCGACCTCCGCAGAGAAACCACGTCTAAGCAACGACATAGCGGCGCTCACCTGCACTTGCAGATCCAACGGCAGCACTCCCGCAAGGATAATCAATGACTCGGTGGCAGAGGATCGATAGGCTTTAGTAAGTGAGAGAAGTGGGGTTCTCTGACCGCTCAAGAGAATGCGTCTTATGAAGAGTAGTCGAGTGCGCTCAACCCAGCACCGCGCCGCATATGTCACCGTGCTGAGAAAGATCGCATCATACACTGTTTTAAGGGCTCGAAATTTGAGTCCCCATGAATTTCCCGTAAGGCGAGAGATACAGAAGAAAGCCTTCCGTGCCTTATCTACAACATGGCGAGCGTGAGCAGCGAAACTTCTTTTACCATCCATGATTACGCCAAGGTATGTAACTTCTGTAGAAATTTTTACTTTAGCACCTTGGAAGTAAATAGCTGGTGGACGTAGTGGAGATAATTTTCCCTTTAGAAGAATAGCTTCTGTTTTATGTGGCGCAAAACATAGTTTGTTTCGTTGGCCCCAGGATGAGATTTGGCTTAGAGCTTCTGTGGTTGAGCGCTCCAGTGAAGATCGACTATTAGCTTCTACTGTTAGGAGTGCATCGTCAGCGTATGCTACAACACCACATCCGGGAGGCAGCGGTAAACTAAGGATGTCATCGAAAAGAATGTTCCAAAGCATTGGGCCAAGAACGGAACCCTGAGGACACCCTCTAGAGACGTTACGTGATATACGAACGCTTCCGGCGTCAGCGAAAATTTTACGGTTTTGGAAATAGCTCTGTAATAATGCGTATAGGTTACCGGGAATCTGTCGAAGGCGAAGCTTAGCCAAGACCATTGGCCACCATGCGTTGTCGAAAGCACCTGAGATGTCCAGAAGAACACCCAGAACGTAAGTGCACCTGGAGTCAGTTGTTGTCTTGATTGTCGTGAGAATGGCATCTTCCGTTGAGACTCCCGGTCGGAAGCCGAACTGTCTCTTGGATATTTGCATATTTGAAGTGGCTAGATGTGATTCTAGTTTACTTACGACAATACGCTCCAGGATTTTGCCGAGGACTGGCAGAAGAGTGATTGGACGATATGCTTTAGGGTCGGTGCGGGGTTTGTCTCCGGATTTCGGAATGACTGTCAGAAGGCCCACCTTCCAACAGTCGGGGAAGGTTCCTGTTTGGATGCATAAAGAAAGAAGGTTTGTGATCTCTGGCTTGGCCATGAGCCAGACCATTTTGACAATACGATTGTCAATACGATCCGGTCCTGGTGCTTTGCCAGGGTCAAGGGACAAGATTATTGTGTTGATTTCGCTCTCTGAAGGGGGCGTGCACGAGGGCGTGTCAAGAGGAAGTGCCGATACACGCCTAACCTGCAACGCGTGACCGTCGTCTGAAAATGGGTCGTCCTTTGTGAGTTAAGGAGTCTACAAGGGCGCCAGCCGTATCAATGAGTGTGGATGTAGGTGTATCACCCAAGAGCTGGGCGATACCACAGAGCGTGCGGCCTGGCTGTAAGCTTGCCTTAACTGCACGGAAAGCCTTTCCCCAAGGATCTGGATTAGATGTAGATGTTACGAAATTTCGCCAAGAGGATTGTTTCGCTTTCATTATGGAGCTCTTATACATATATGTGGCAGAGCTATGTTCAGTCTTAAGCCAGCTTATTGTCTCTGTAGCGAGACCGGATTTGCGAGCGCCCTGGAATGATCTGCGGGTTCTTTTTACTAGAGCCTTTAGGCGGGAAAGTTTAGGTGACCACCATGGGACAGTTTGGGGACGGCGCTTCTTTATGCGGCCAAGGGATTCCTCGGCTACTGAAATTAGGCAGTCATTTAATCTACGAGCGGCATCGTGCGGGTTTGTGACAGGGGAATTGGCAAAACGATCCAGTTCTGTCCCGAAAAGGGTTTTAAATCTATCCCACTTTGCTTTGGATGTTTTGAAGGGAGGTTGGAGAGAATGCTGGAAAGGTGATGTGATGGTTGGAATGGTATTTGACAGTGACTTAAATGTTAAGAGACGATGGTCGCTGCATGATTCTCATCAGGATGGACACGCCATGAGCATATAGACACTTTTTTAGTTGCAAGTGTGATGTCAATGTGACTCTCACCCATAGCACCAGAGAAAGTGGGTGGAGATGAAGTGTCGTTCACAATTACAAGCTCATGTTGCACGATGAAGTCCTCAATCGCCGTGCAGCGACTAGCGTCCCTTTGCCGAGTTGTCGGGGCCCAGAGTGACGACATTGCGTTGACATCAGCCCCGATTATGACATTTCTTCCGCGAAGAGTCACTAGTGCCCTGTCCAGCAGCGAAAGGACTCTGTAAACTTGTTCCGAATGTTGGAAATATGCCGAGATAACGTACAAAGAACCTGATGGCTGAGAAACCTCGATGACCGTTACATGTTCTTCAGAGAGGTGGTACAGGTAGAGGATGCTGATGTTCGGGTCAGCCACGATTATGGCAGCAGCTGGGTTGGGTCCTTTCTCCAGGATCCTGGCTTCGCCACTAAGGCCTGGTGTCTTGCCGCCTGAAGCGTACTGCTCCTGCGCCATTACTATATCCAGACTGTGAGTTAATATAAGCCGCCTCAGCTCCGATGTTGCGGCGCGGCTTCTACCAAGATTTATCTGTCCGAAATTAGTCATTTCAGAAGACTGGAGGCATTTGTTTCGAACGATATTCTAGATAGCTCTTTTGCTTCGGCTGCCTGGCGCGCTGGACAGTCCTTGGAGCCAGTACGGTGGGCGTTTGGCTGTCCAAATCTCGTGCATGAGGCGCAGCGAGGGTTGTTTGCCGCTTCAGGACAGTTGTCTCGGCTGTGGCCTTCTTCAGCGCAATGGTGGCATATTTATTTTGACCGGTCACAACGTCCTGACAGGTGGCCGTACGACTGGCATTTGGAAGCACTTGTGCGTGTCCAGCCAGTCGCGAAAGCGAAAGTTTTGCCAGCCAATGTGGACTTCTCACGTTGGAAATCGTGAATACGTGATAGCACGATCCCGTGCGAGATCCAGACTAGTGTGAGAATCTCACTTTTTCCTTTCCCACTACTTTTCCTATTGCCTCTAGTATGAGGCTGGATGGCGTGGCTTGGTCAGCATAGGTAGCGACTCTCGGGTGATGTGTAGCTGCCATTTCGGCCCTGAAGCCGGCTGCCACCAGCTCAGGAGCCGCCACAAGTTTTGCGGCCTCCTCCTTTGTCTTGGGGTGGACAAGAATTCCCGAGTTGCGGATCCTTCTAACGCTGCAGATCCGAACTCCTAAAGCGGATGGGTCAACAGCGTTTTGGACACGCTTTTTTGTGTCATCTGATGAGACTGGTTCCTTTGATGGGTAAATTAACACTGTCGGGCGAGCCATCGGCAGTGGTTGAGGCAGGGTGGGGAAAACTGAGGCTGCTCTGGTAGTTGGTATTCCGGCGGAGGTCGAGACGACCGAGCTCCAGGACTCAAAGGTTGCTGGCGGCGAGATTTTGGGTGCCTGCCCAAGAATCTTCATAAGTCCCTCACTTGGGCCGAGAGTACTTTGACCTTTTCACCGAGGGCATATCGCTCTCCGATGATTCCAGCTGTTTTTGAGATCACTTTTGATGTGATCTCCTGGAGACTTAGCTTCTGCGCGGCGGTAGCTTTTGATGATTTCTCAGACAGCACGCCACAGGCAGCTTCCATCAGGTCGCTGATAATATCAATATCAGCATAACATTAGATGTGCATGTCAGGCGAGCGAACAAAATAAGAGACAAAAGATCGTTTTTCGAGGCTTTAAGGCATCAGCCTAAAGGAATTACATCAAGCTGGTATCACTACTTAAAATACCTACTTAAAATACCTACATGTGAGTGAATTGGTCAGATTTGCGTGATTTGTGTTTTCGGCGTTGCTATGGTTACGATGTTTTAAAATAGCCGTTCTGTATTACAATAGTCTTGTATGAAAACATGTTTTACGTAAATATTCAATTAATTTTTGTAATTAAATCAAATTTTGAGTATCCTATCTTCTAAGTCTAAGTCTAAGCAATAATTCGACAAAGTTTTATGGCAGTCGGATCAATGGTATAGGAATGCATAAAGGACAAATAAACAGACAGACATTCATTTTTATTTGTATAGATATATAGATGTAAGGAGTTTAAAGGGTTGAACGAAATAGTTTTTTATAAGGAATATTTATGCTGTAAAGTGTAGTAATTTATACTATTCTTCGAAATTTTTGTGTTTGCTATCGAGCGGATTGCATTTTTTACTGATTACACTGTAAAGCAAAATGTATAATTTTTTTAACGCAGGTCTTTTCTTTGCTGTAATGCAAATAACTTTAAGCTTTTTTAGGAAAAATTTCAGAGAGGCGAGCCCGATGGATTGGTCACATTATGCGCCACGATGGTCTTCTTCACGATATTGTGGAGGGGATGGTTGGGGGTAGAAACTGTAGAGGGCGCCCTAGACGGGAGTATTTGCAGCAAGTATTCGAGGACATGAACTGTAGCGCTTATGATGAGCTGAAAAGAGTTGCGGAGGACCGAGAGGAATGGAGATCGAGATGCATGATTCTGTTGCTGCAAACCAATCCACCGGATTGATACTACGAAGAAGAAGGAAAAATTCAATTATATTCTCCATTTTCGCTGTTAATCTATAATAAAAGCTTTTATTAATAATATCAATGAGATTCAGAGAGATAGTCGTTCCAAGCCATATTTAACACAAAAGAGTCATAGAGTAGGAATTAAGGGTTTATTTCGGTCAAAAAACATTTCAGAACAGAGAAAGTAATGATTTCTAAAAATTTTGATATATTTTACCTGATGTAGGTATTTGCCAATTTTATATATTCTGTTGTTTATTTGTTTAACAAAAGTTTTTTTTTGTGAAAATATAATATTCACAAAATCTAAAAACAATTAATAGCCATAAGTTCACATTTTGAGAATTATAAAAAATACAATGTTTAGTTCAGCTAACGTTAGTGTTTTTTCTTAGAATAATGCTTTGAAAACCAAAATCCAATCGGTGAACAAGTATTTTTGTAAGGAAATAATATTTTTAATTTTGTCCATTAAAACGATATAAATCCCTATCTTAAAAAAAAACAACTTAATTCGAAAGTGCTAAAATATAAATAATTTAACTGGTTAGTATTTTTATGAGTTAAATAGTTTTTCCGTGGAAATTAGGTAATTTTATTTCTTTACTTATTAAAGGTATACATTTAAATGAAAATATAGTTTATCCTCCAAATACATTACAGATGAATAAAATATGTGTAAGGTTATTTGTTTTGAGGTGATTCTTTGGGATCAGAATCCAAGCGTTGTTTCTAGACCGCTCGTGGATTTATAGTTAATCAGTCTCCTTCGTAGGACAAAGCAAATCAACGCTGTCATTATTTAAACAAGCAAGAGAGCGAGCGGTCAATTTGTGCGTCTACTTGACTACGTCCCTCTTTAATCTATTCCTGTGGATAATCCCCTGAGCCGTCTCCATTGTTTTACTTTTTATTGCTAAGGGCTTACGTGTAATCAAAGGTCTGTTTACGCAAACGACGCATCTGGTATCGTAAATCGCCGCC
Source organism: Glossosoma conforme (assembly GCA_022606575.1). Lineage (NCBI taxonomy): Eukaryota > Metazoa > Arthropoda > Insecta > Trichoptera > Glossosomatidae > Glossosoma > Glossosoma conforme. The sequence goes on from JAGTXR010000150.1 coordinate 526,800, forward strand.
GGGCAGCCCGGCTGGGGAGGCCTTGTTACGGGACTGCTACTTAAAAAAGGGGGCAATTTAAATAATTTATAAAGAAGGTCAAACGTTAAATTAATTACGCGGAGGTATTCAATAGTCGGCCCTTATTTAACAAAACATTGTTTTTGTTTAGATGCGATTTGTAATAAGTATAATATATGCATATGTGGTATCATTTTTCTTTTCTACTCGTGTTGCTCATGATGCATGACGATGCGTCTAAAGTACTACAGTACCTATTATAAGTAGAGAGCTGCATTTATAACATTCTTAATGCTGTCTTAAGGCCGACCTCCTGAAAGATGGAATGTCGACATAAGTAGAATAGCGGGAGTGACCTGGATGCGGAAGGTAAATAATTGAAGAGGATGGAGATCCATGCGGGAGGCTTATGTTCAACAGTGAACGGATACAGGCTGATGATGAATGCTTTCTTTTGTATACACATCAGACACAGCCTCTGCTTACAGCCTAAACAAAGGTGATTTGATTAGGTGATATGACCAAACGGTACTTGTAAAAATCCAATTTGAAATAGAACTTCAAAAATTTCATAAAATTATAAGATAAGACCAAACATACTGGCGAAGTAAGAACCTTAAAATTAGTAGGAAGTGAAGTAGTTAGAAAGATAGTAGTTTGTTGAATTTGAAACTTTTATCTAGTTCTTTTAAATTAGCCAGAAAAAATATTCCGTAATCAACATTATGTGAAAATCAATGATAAGTATTTTTTTTTGTTTACGAGTATAATTTTGTAAAAATATGTTTTTTAATGTTTACCAGTTTATACATTTAAAGATTTTCTTATTACAAACACAATACCTGCCAGGTTATAGTAAGTCTAATATTCAATGACAAAATGAATCGATCTCCTATTAAGTCGTTTTCGGGTTAATTCTATTCATCACATGCGTGAAGAAATATCACCAGATTATGAAGAAAACATCACAAGAGATATTGGTTACATATTCTTTGATATTGGAAGCATTGTACACAAAAAATCTAGCATTTTAATATTGATACATTTGCTTGTCAGTTGATGGTTTTATTTGGGCCTTAAAACAAACAAAACAGAATAAAAACACGATGAAAATCGTGGAAGTTGTTATTATTTTCATTGAGAGTGCTGGTCATATTCCCAAGTGTGACGTTCTTTAAGTTATTTAGGGCATTTTTATGTAAAAAGGGCATCTGTCAGAATGAGTCTCTTCCCGGTCGCTGGCGATCGTCCAGGAAGTCTCAGCATGCGCCTAAACTTTCTGTGTCTTCACGGCCACAAGCATTATTCAGAGCAACTCGGCAGTTGCATGAATAATGTATAACCGCTACTCCATCCTAACTATCCTCCCCCTCAAGACTCGCATAACTTAATCACGAAATACATCAAAAATATTGTAATATCCGGACTTTTTGTAAAAAAAGTTATATGAAACTTTTTCGATTTTGATGGTAGACATTCAATTTGGAGGACTGTCGGAGACGTGGCTATAGAAAGTCCCACGCCTATCTAACCGAGCCTTTACAATGATATAATTAGATTGTAGATAAAGTATATTATATGTATCAATGGTTACCACAAATTATAGCCAGATACAACTTTCAGCAGACAAAACACAAAGCATTGAAAGAAAACAGTATACCATATGAACGATTCTTTCCAGTATGGGAAACCCTCTATAAGCTGAGCGTTAAAGTTTTCTGATAAAACATATACCTTCGAAATGGTGTAACAACCATGAAAATTAGATTGTTATCTTTTTTCCTGCTTAACCATGGAGCAGAAAATATAATTTTCAATTTTATTTATTTTTTTCCTTGCAGAAACATTACAAATTTTATCAATTCAATGCATTCATCAGACTCAGAAACATCTTAACTAAAGCAGATCTAAAAATGGTATACTACTCCATTGTCCAATCTCAACTGCAATATGGTATTGTTGGTTGGGGAGGAAAATACCTAAATACTACCAACCCCATTAGAACTGTACAAAAACTTATCATCAAAGTGATATTGAAAAGGCCTCCCACCTACCCAACAGAAAGCCCATACAATAAATTCAAAGTGCCAACGGTGGATACACTATACCAAAAATACACTATTTTACAGACTATTAAAGAAAGGAGAATCGAAAACTGGTACACTTGTCATTCTGCTAGGTTTATGTACAACTTATTAATACCAAAATTTAACACACAACATGCAAAAAATGGTTACAAATATAACGGAATAGTTAATTTTAACAATCTTCCTCGGGAAATAAAAGCGATCAGTGATATTAAAATATTGATTGAAAAGGTGAAACAGTACTTTAAAGAATTACGAACAGAACCGACGTCACTGCATAACAAATTGAAATAATGAAATGTATCAAAAATGTATTATTAATTTATATATACCTTAGATTTAATTCAATTTATAGTGTCTTAAATTTTTAATTATATAATGTTAGTATTATATCAAAATCATGTAAATGTATAAATGTGTAAATGTAAAACTCTGTATAATTATATAAAACTGTTAAATAACATAGATGAATCCCACGCCATACACAAGATCTTATCTTTAAGTGGTGTGGTAAGCAAATGTAAAAAAAAAAAAAGATTGGAATGTAAATTACTGTGTAAAAAATGTATTTTTTTATATTTGATTAAATAAAAAAAAATAAAAAATCTGAAGTACAATAACAATAAAATAAAAATACAACAGGTAACATAAATGTGGTGATGTAAATTTATTGACACATTTATTATCACTGACCTCACACTCAGAACTAGCGTCAGGAGACTCAAGATAAATAGTTTGACTTGTAACAACAAAAACCCTGTCATAAGTATATCATGATTGACTCACAAATAACAAGGCATTATTGTCACAAAATAAAACGTGTAACATTTGGCCTCCATAAACACCAGTACTGAATTTAAAGCAATATTACACTAAATATGTCAATATCTTCACTCAAGTTGGTTTCAACCACTGTTCACTGCGATTCTTTCGTCTTATGCGTATCCAGGGTTGAACGATGGTCCTTTCAGGCCATACTTGAGGCTCCATGAGAGACTCCAGCGAAGTCGCGATGACCCCGACTTTGAAAGAAGTTGACAGCGTCCGCCTGCTGATAATCCTCCTGATGGTCATCCAAGAAGGATTGAATGCAGCGGTCGCTGCTAAGAAAAGCCTCTGCAAGTCCTCAGCCGATGTATCTGGGTGAAGGCCCTTGGCGTGAAGATACGTCATCTTCACTCCAGTAACGTTCTTTGAAGGAGCTGCAGAACCACGGATCATCAGACGTGCTGAATGTTGTTGCCTTTCCCCATTCTCTCACTCTCTCTCTCGACTCAACTTAGAGCGTTGAACTTCTCCGGAAAGATTGCTCGGGGGAAGGAGAGGACATCCACGAAGAAAGCACTCAGGTCCTCCAGATTCGTCCCATCTGAGAACGAGAGTCCTTGGGAGCCTTGCTCGAAACAGCAGGCCCCTGCTGTTTCGAGCAAGCCCTATCCTTCGATAGTATCTTCCGAGGAGTCCTCTTCGGTGGCTTCACTCGAAGCAGATTCATTGACGGCAGGTTCAGAGTCTCTGCTGTCACAGTTAAGCGACATCGACACAGGAATGTTGACAGCTTCAGCGTAGGTAGCCGGAATTGATTTGCACGCTCGAGGCAAGCGCCTTCTGCGGGAAGTCGGCAGACTTGTCGGGTTGGGTGGAGGGTCCACACCAACGGATGTCAGTGCATCATCCATCCCGCATCCAACAGCCTTTAAGAGCCTCTCCAGCAGCAAACGGTGATCGTCTAAGCGACGATTTATTTGCGCGATATGACAATCGCAATGGTGCGCCATCCTGTAGGTAGGATGACTAGACACGTCCGCCCAGTTTGAGTGTCGAGCGACGAAATTATCGTGATGGGGTTCTCGAAATGTATAGTATTATTCTAATCAAATTATGTCGAATTTTTAAAATACTTTTTGTGACGTGATTGGAATTTGAGCTCCGGATTAAAGTAATCAGAGGCTCTAACTCAGAGATTAAGAAAATATACTAAATAAAGAGATTGATTACGTAGTCTTATGGCTTAAGACTTAATCATCGTGGCCCCAATGATCTGGTATAAGCTACGAGCTTTCTCTATTCATGATGTGTTAGCCTTCCGCAATATACTGTTTATAAGTATAATCATACTGACAATTATTACATACTGCTACCTCTCATAAATTACCGAAAATTGGGTTGAGCCATCCCTTAGAACCACCAAACAATCCAGGCTATAGGATCGTGGGGCTAATTATGTGACCCGTTTCGAAAAAAAAAAACGATTAACAAATCACCTAAAACATGCATTAGATACAACAACTGCTTTCTCTTCGAAACCTCCGGCCTCCTGTTCTGAAGACTGTCGGCAACCATATAATGTATGTATCTATGTTTCTTAGGTGAACCTCCGGGTGAAAAGATTTTTTGAAATAAAGCACACAATGGTAACTGACAGCTGTCCTACATATTATCCAGATGTAGAACAGATATGGGAAGAAAAATAAAAAATAAGAATTATTTTGAACGGAATTGCTGTTTACTTGAAGGAGTTGACCATCATCATCCATCAATTCATGACATAATTATGTTTCACCTGGCTTTTCAATTTTTGTGGGTATCTAAAAATGACAGAAAGTCACGACGAGGATGGGATTTGAACCCACGCGGTAGAGCAAATGGATTATAATAATAATAGTTCATCGCCTTAACTTCTCGGCTACCTTGTTCACATTTTAAATGTATTAAAAAAAAAAACGTCATGAAAATAAATAACACCTGTTATTTCAACGAAGGTCATTAAGGTGTTAAAAGTATAAGGTGTTACTAATTAAAAATTTCTTATATTCCATCGGTTCCAACAAGGAGCATTATATCTAACAAAAAAAGCGTGATTCCTGACTATTTAATTAAATAAATTTTACAAACAAGATAAAATGCTTAAAATCAGTGAAAGTAGGCTATTAGTTATTTGGGGCAAACATGTGATATATAAAATAATGTAATGAGTATAACATTCTCCCTGAGTATAAAATACTAAGGTAAAATCATTCAATCTACATTAAAAGTGTGATTGTGTCGTCATATGGGTGCAAAAATGTCTTGAGACGAGGCTTAAACAATGGGAGGTGACAGAACTTCCTTCTTCGTAGTATCAATCCGGTGGATTCGCTTGCAGCAACAGAATCTTGCATCTCGATATCCATTCCTCTCGGTCCTCCGCAACCCTTTTCAGCTCAGCATAAGCGCTACAATTCATGTCCTCGAATACTTGCTGCAAATGCTCCCGTCTAGGGCGCCCTCTACAGTTTCTACCCTCAACCATCCCCTCCACAATATCGTGAAGAAGACAATCGTGGCGCATGATGTGACCGATCCATCGGGCTCGCCTCTCTGAGATGGTTCTTATTAGGTGCCTATCTTCCTTGATTATCCTGAGAACCTCATTGTTCGTGACGTGGTCTCTCCAGGAAATTCCGAGAATTCTTCTGTATGACCACATCTCAAAGGCCTCTTGTCTTTTTTATCACTTTCAGATAAGCACCATGTCTCACAGCCGTACATTAAGATGCTCCAAGCAAATGTTTTGGCAAGTTGCTTGCGGAGCCTTAAAGTAATATTCTTTGACTCAAGAATTCAGACAGAACTGTGTGACAGCAATTTATATTTCTTTATGCTTTATGCAACGGATATGTGAAGAAAAAACAATGCAAAAATAAAATGTGACAAATAACTCGTACACAACAAAATTTATTTTAATATTTGAGATCACACGAAACAGAAGATAAACTAACGCAATTCTAATTGATCTAAGTACTTACCTACAATCTAGGTACCTATCGATAAGATTTTTTTCAATATTTATAGCCAAAAACGGTAGGTTAACTTTAATAAAAAAAATTTAAAATACGTCGGTTATTGTGGCAACGATAACTAAAACAACGGAAATTGGTTTATCGTAACGAAAAATCCGTTGTATAGTTAAATTTACAAGTCGCAATTATGTTGTTTACTTGCGTCGTTGTGTGTTGCTATTCTTAAATATTCTTTCAATGTTATCGTTCTAATGGTAACCGGGTAATAAAAAAAAAACTCTTAGCTACCCACCTACTTATAATAGCTAGCAATTTTGAAAACAATCATAGCTATCATCAATAAATAATCTAGGTAGGTATCTAGATCAATTTGGATAATTAATGGAATGCATGTGAAATATATGATTGTCAATTATTTGTCTTTACATATAAGCTTTTATAATGAAAACAAGTTTTTTTTAATTTATTAAAAAAATATTTTCTGATACAATATTCAATTATCAAAGATAACATATTTTGGTTACTATTATAATCGACGAACTACAAACTTTTGGAATGTCAATACTCACTATAACAGAGATTATTTTCTCACTTCACCATTGGCTGGATTTCTTTTACTCTGTCTAACTTAAAGAAAACCTTTTAAATAAATAATAATAAACCATTCAATTATTAAAATAATAAAAAAAAAAATTAATTTTTAATGGGTAAATAATAAATTATGCATATAAAAGCGTTTGATTTTTTAAGGAAATTATATGTTTAGTCCGTCGTTCCCCAGGCCTGGAATATTGTGCCCTAAATGGCAGCGTAACCCCTTAAAATAATTGTATTAATAATCGAAAAATTAAAACTTGGACGTAGAAAAGGATTCATTCCCGGAGTTAAGTTAAACAAACGACCATCTCGAGATATTACTCTATTCCTTTGATTATCTGATGAATGCAAATTGTTAACCAAACCAGGGCTGCCGTGTAATTGACTATATTCACAATTATTATTATGCAAAAAACCATCAACCACAATACATAAGCTTTAATCTTCTTAGAGGGAAACTTTTGGCGGATTATACTGAGAATTGCCATTGAAATTACTCTTTTCTTTTATATTATGCTTTCTTTTCCGTTTTTATTAATTGTAATTTTTTAAGCGTTCCGTGTATTGATTACAATGATTACCATTTTGTCTGTTTTATGTTATCTACATATTTACTGAATATGTAGATAACTGTTATATCTACTCTCCATGTTTGTAATTTTACAGTATTCCACTGTTATTATTTCGTCGTTTTTTATCTACTTTTTCATGTCTGTCACTATACTGTATTGTGTAACCTTATCTTAGATTTGTATAATCTAAGATACATTATACCTACATTATTTTTAATTATTTGTCATGTCTTATTTTAGTTTAATTGATTGATTTCTGTACTGTACGCCATGAACTTGGAACATCTGTTCTGTTGAAATAAATAAATAAACTCACACATTTAGTGTTAGTTAGTCAGTCTTTTCGAATAATATATAGATCATACTTTTGTTAGTATATTATACTGTTATTTAAGAAACTACAACAGCCGCTGATAACATGACCTGCTGTGGTGTCAGGCATGTGTTAATCATCATCATCAGCCTGTGTCCGTCCACTGTTGAACGTAGGCCTCCCGCATGAGTCTATGTGTTAATGATAGGTATCAAATATAAAGGCCTGCACTGTGTCAGTACGAATGTGGTCAAATATATAATTAAAATGGCAGTAATATCTTAATAGTGTCCGTTATTAATGTAAAATGGTCCATAATTAAATAAAATTATAACTTTTCACATACATTTCTAGTCTAATCTAACCAGTCCTAACCTATTAAAAATTATCATTCATTGATTAATAACAGCCAAATTATTAGTTTTTTACTGCCAATTTATTATTTTTACTGATTCCTTTTTATGTATTTATCACTGACCATTTGTCAACTATTGACCAGCCATTAATTTAATTAAATTTTCTGAAAAAATAATTAGTTGAAAAATATAAAGTAGTCACTAGATTTTTTTTTATGTTAAGTTAAGCTAAAAAAATCCACGCATTTACCATTTTTGCATATTCGTATTTTCGGTGAGAGAATACATCTTCTATGTCCTTTCAACCCGTGAATGCGATTGTAATCTCTTTCACGGGTTCTTTCTCTTTAGCACTTCTGCGCAGTGGTCACAGTTGCTGATCGCTAATATTAACCATACTTCAATGATATTCTTTAATTCTATATATAATATCCTTTTTTTAATGGTCTCCTTCACGATATTGTGGAGGGGATGGTTGAGGGTAGAAACTGTAGAGGGCGCCCTAGACGGGAGTATTTGCAGCAAGTATTCGAGGACATGAATTGTAGCGCTTATGCTGAGCTGAAAAGAGTTGCGGAGGACCGAGAGGAATGGAGATCGAGATGCAAGATTCTGTTGCTGCAAACCTATCCACCGGATTGATACTACGAAGGAGAAATGATATCCTAAAAGGAAAAAGTCCACTGTGGACAAATCCGCGCTGCGGGTGGCCAGTTAATGTCGCCTCTTTTAGATATCAGTTTCTGGACAAAAAAATTACAAACTGCTGCTATTATATTAATTTAATACATGAAAATAACTGTCCGCACAAATAAATGGAACCGAACATTTCAACATTAAAATGACACTACATTTTTTACGCATTGAATTTACACATACACATTACCTTTTTTCCCCTAGAAAATAATAAATGCCGGGACTAATTATCCTTTATTTTTGAAGTCAACACGAACATGCTGTCCATTTTGGCAGCTTTTCTTTGAGTGCTTAAAAGTACTCCGAATCTGTTTCTATTTTATCAGGGTACCATTATCTCATGTGATCCACTAGCTTAGATGGTTTCATAGCGTCATTGCTTCGGTGCCGGCGGGAAGCGAGGTCTATTAAGTTCCTTAAAATGGGACAAAGCTCGTTGAACAGGGGCCGAGATATGATTCTCGTCGTAGACCCCCATTTTCATCTCATAGACTCCCATTTTTTTTCTTGTTGCCGAAGACCCCATGGAGGTCCTCGTAGACCCCTGGGGTTTTATATAGACCACTTTGGGAATCACTGTTCTAGATGGAGAAGGAGGATATATTCTCTCATAGTATTTGTATGTAGGTACAGGCATATACACTAGAAGCACCGTGCGGTTTGTAAGCATAACATGACTTGTTCGTGAATATACTTGAAACATGCTTAACGTGACCATTATTTTGTTAATCTGAGAGCGGGACATTTTATTACTTTGCTGAAACATGTATTTGAATTTATAACTAAAAAATCATCGGCGTCGTTTTCTTTATTTTCAAAAAATTTCGGCAAATATTGATCACTTTTTTGGCTATGGTCTCAAAACATAAATAAATTACAAAACTTTAGCCCCCACTTATAAACTCCGCTCATTTCCCTACCTAATCTCTAGTGAAACTCTTACTTTATTTGTAAATATTAATTTGATACATAGACAACCCCCATTATACCCACTACTACACTCCTCTTGTGAAACTCTTTTGCTATGTTTATTAGAAAATATTCATTTACACGTCAGTACGTTTGTGCATATTGGAAATGATGAAGCATTCATAGATCGCGAAACCACAGTCTTCCGTCAAATGAAACAGTTCTCAGTGTGATCCATGTTAAAACAAGGTATAAAATTCTAATATATTTAATAATAAAATTATTAAATCAACTCTACGGAAATTTTTCATCAAATTACTAAAACTGGATAAAATTTGACTCTCTATATTTACGGCTATAATTTGTTGCAAAGCGTTGTAAGGCCACTCTTTGCTTTTATAAAAAAATATATTTAGTATTATCGAAAATCGTGATTGTTCCGTTTAAAACGGGTTATGTGGTCAGCTTAGACATGTCTCAACCATAATATTTATAGGAAATCACGAGCCGGGGTGATTTATTTATTTTGAAATATCCGAGATGGGGCCTCGGCTCGTCGCATTGGAAACAATTCTTCTGCGCGGCCATAAATTTAAAATAAGCTGCCTGTCGTCATCCTCGAAAAAATATACCTTAAACATATTGGCTTGACGAAATAACGTTATAACACAGAACTTTCTTAAATGTACAGCTCATAAGTTAGAATGTATGGCCACCATAGAAATAACTAAAAAAAATCACAAGTCTTTTTGTAGCTATATCCTGTAATTCGTTTCGTACATTCGACATTTAGCATATGCTAAAGTAATGTCGAATGTAGTGAGATACCGACTTTATTCGACATTACAAACGAATTTTAATAAAAAATAGAGCGGTATGAATATATTTTAAAAGTGTTTAAAAGTTGGATAAATAAATTACAATGGTGTGCAAGGTTCGTATACTGTTTATTTTTCTCCAATTATTTGACGAGAGAATTTACCATATAAAATACGGTAAATTTGTATGTATGTCAGTTGCTGAAAATCTAGTTAATTTACAAAATCATGTGTTTCTCAAGCTTTGTTCTCTTATTCATTATTGAGGAGATAAGAATACTGCCTCTTTGTAGTGCAGGCGGGTATAGGTCAGTGGTTAAAGCGTTTGCTTTGCAAGCCAAACGTCGTGGGTTCGATTCCCAATAGAGATTAAAAAAAAATATTAATCGATTTATGAGCTCTTAAATACCTCCGGTTGGTATGAATTTGATACCTCGCCCGTAAAATGCTAGTCATAGCCCATTAATCAAAACTGGTGGTAGGCGAAAGCCGTCTGGTGAAGGATCATATTTTTAAATACAATAAATGTTAAAATTGTTATATTGTTTTTAGTATTTTTATTGTTAATATAATGTTTCATTTAAATTCATAATGAATGTAATATGAAGATGTCAATGGAAAGTACACTCACTGATAAATCTTGTTTCTAGGACTCAATATGTATATTTTGATACACAGTAGAGTGGAAGAGCAGCGGGGTAATAATAAAGTACTTATATTTTGAAATGCTATCAAATTTCGCGTCTAGTTACAAGCTATTTTGTGCCTTATTTAAGAAAATACTTGATTAAAAGTGTTAGGTGCTTGTTTACTCGTACGTACAAACGCAAGAAAGTAGGAAAGTGTTTTAACGTCAATGAGGTCTTTCCTTTAAGTGGACATTATGAAATTCACCCGTTAAAGCACTAGAGAACTAGAGTCACTGCTAGGATCAATTGGTCCAGGCCTCACAAGGATCGAGTACACCTTAAGTCTTCGCAGATTCAATAGGCGCCCTACATTTTCCTCACTGGCTATATTTATATTATTTTTTTACTCCTTTAGGAGGTGAATTTTTAAAAAAGTCATCACTTTCTAAAGTAATTTTCATTCCCTGGAAAAAACTATATTTTCCGGGACAACTATCCATTTTAACATAATGGTTGTTTTAGTAGTACATATATAAATTATTTTGTAATTAAGTCTCATTTTCATGTACATATAAAATGGTCGTCACGAATTTCCGCGATAGAGCTCTGTCAGCCGCCAATGTCCTCGCCTAATCCCATATCAGCTCTGCCTCCTAAAGCCACTCCGAGTAAATTATGGCAAGAGCTCAGATGCTTCATGAAAATGTCGTTTTGGTTTATGCTACCAGTAGCATATGTCATACCCCAGCCAGGGCCACCTTCGTCACCTAACCGACTATAGAACGACGACTGCCTCTTCTACTCCCTCAACTCACCATTCTTCACAAACTTAAAACATCTTTTGCCGAATATAATTTAGTCTTAAAAATGTATTTGAATTATTATTTTACTTTATTAGTTAAAGAGTTCTCCCGTTTTCATATAAGAATCAATTGGATGAACATGGAAGCTAATTATTTTTTGAATTGAATTAATTAGTAACATTTGCTTTATTTAGAATATACGTTCATTGTGTGATTGAGAATAGATAATAGTCATCTGGTAACCACTATCGCATTGATTCATTTATATTTGGACAGTGCGTGAATGCCACAGTGTTATATGGTGTTATTCGTTCAAATGCTTCTGTCTACATCCATTTCATATGTGGAACATATGATCATCACAAGTCGCCTCCATTTAGTTTGGTCAGATGCCACTGTACATTCCTCGTTTTAGGACATATCTGCACCTTGGGAACATATATGGTTCCTGACAACCGCCGGATAAGAAGCCCGAGTGTTTAGAAGAAGAGATAGCTTTATTATTCTAGTCAAATTTTTGGACGTTCTGTTAATTGTATTTATTAAGGAAATCGGATTATTAGCCCGAGACTCCCGAGGCCTAGATTATTTTGTCCTAAGGGGCGCCTACAAGTACTGTTTGAATACACCGTCATTAAAGTGGCAATGATGTGAGAATACGCGCGAAGTGTCTGGTGAGATGTTAGGTTCAGGGAGAGCCTGTAGTATTGAATTCCGTACAAAGTGCAGTCCTTGTTTGCCGGTCCAGGATGATACCCCGCGAGGAACCGGCTCCTTAATAAATAATGCACGAACCTCTACGTGACTCAACTTGCACGAGGCACCCTAGCCCACCTAGGCGAGAGCCCGTATACGCGTTCTATAAGAAGATATCCCATTTGTGATTTATGTGATTTATTCATGAATAATGTATGTGACATGGAAATAAGTGTGCTTGTATAAAGCGGGTATCGCGTGTACATTAAAGTGACCCTTCCACAAACGGCGGGGCGGAGAGGGGTATTTATTATTTATTACATAATGTTATAAAATTTAAACAAAATCTTACCACAAAACATTCAAAGTGATTTACAAAGAAAAAAGACAGCAAAATCCATCCAGTAGGCCAGCGACAATAGTACATCGTTTGAGCGATTCTCGTTAGATACCCGAAGTTAAACAACATTAGGTGTAGACCAAATCATGGATGGGCCGCTGCCTGTTGCTAACTGTGCATTGCTGGTCCAGTTGATGTGATCCTTAAAGCCAAATGGTCTAGGTGTTGGGAGCGTGGGGTTAATCATTCGTTCTTCCTAAACATACGATTAACAAATCAGTCAAAAATATGTTTCGGATACTACAACAGACGCGTCTTCAAGTCCGTCAGCTTCTGCCCTGGAGGTCCTCGGGAACCATACACGTTCCCAGGTAGACCTTCAGGTTCAGAGATGTCTTGCTACGAGCCATGGTCATTGGCAACTGACATAATTCAGGTGCGGCAATAATATGCTTACGAAAGTATATGGAACGGTTTTTAAGGAGACTAACTGTCAAACCTTTGGGTTTCTGGTGTTATTGTTGTAGTTATTTGTTAATTTACTAACCGAATATATGCTCTAGTATAAAACGATAGATCATTTTTCAAAATATCAAATTAGAATTTTTAAATATAGATATAAAAAAAACTACAGATCACTGAGATTCAGGAAACAAATACCATCGACAAGAGAGGAAAAATATTAAAAGACAGTGTGAAAAATTTATCATAGTTAAATTGTCTTAATGCTAGAATCAATCAGATCAGATCAGATACAATGCAATTTATTTTGTACTAGTATTGTGCTTTTTTACTAAAATACTTATCTATAAAATGTCTTAAACAATAAATATCACCACATCATTAGTTAAATTAAAATAAATCAATTGAAATGAACACAGTAGGAGCGGATAAATAAAATAAACTCTACGGGTACAATTTCACAATAAAAACATTTTTCGAAATACCTTTTTACTCATAAAATAAAGCTCACCTATAAATGAATATTATAGACAAAACTCAGGAAATAAAAAAAATACGGTTGAAAAATTCACCAAGTTGAATGGTTCTTTATTCAATTGAGTCATTCCCTTCTTACGTAGAAACACTTTTATCATTTTCGCTCACAATGTCAATACTTTCAGTGTAACGAGGCAGAGGCTGAGGCTTCGCCCTGCTAAAAGGTAAGCTTAATTCACTCACAGTGTTTGTAAAATCTCAAAAGAAGGAACCGGTCTCAATACAGAATGATGAAACTCAATCTGCTCCGCGGCTTTCAGTGTGACAAACGACATCCCGGAGTGAAATTGAATTTCGCCGTATCAATGCAGTATTCGGATTTATGAAAGAAATGACGGAAAAAGTTATCAGAATTTGAGGGGATCAGGAGTCGGGCGATGATCCACTACTCGACGGAAATCTTTTCAGCGCCGTATGTAATAATATGTATGAAACCGTAAAATAGTCCTTATGAGAGTGAAAATTATAAGCAGAGAAATTTAAGGAACGGATATGATTATAACTTAAGCGTATTGTGCAACGTGACTCAAACTTACCCTGTTGGAGATTCAGATCAATGTCCAGCCGCATGACTTTTTGGTGTCGAAGAATTTGATTGTTTCACATTGGGCGTGTATAGGCTCGCACCCGAGGTCCACCTGAAAACACACGGCCTTCAAGACGAGAGCCCGGGACTCAAGTGTATGTATATCAGCATTCTATAGGGGGTTGCACGATTAGCCCGGCGCTCTATCTGCCTGGATCTTTTAACCCTGATGGGCGCCTGAACATTAAATATAAGTGTTCTTAATTTATTGAAATTGAAGAGTAACAAGAGTGCCGTAGCCATATTCTGTAATATATTATTTACCTTTAGATATAAACATAAGACAAATAAAAATTCTACGTAAGTGTACACTGAAGAATAATTTAATCAAAAGTACAAAAAACCAATGAAGCGTACACTGGAATAGACCTTAAATTTGATATAATTTAATTCAAAGTATACTTACGTATTACATTAGTTAACCGATTGTAATATGTATATATACTTGTGGCGACGTCAATAGGCCTTGATATGCAAAGAAGATTTTACACTTAAGTATTAGCACACTGCGAATCATATACAATGGAACTCATCAAATCGAGTCAAATTTTTACAACTGTTTTACAGTGTTATGTGTTAAATTTGTGTTCGAGGCGACGGAACGCAGATAAGCATCGGCGTGCGAGAAGATACAAGAAGACTTATAATACTACGGTGGAATGGGTTGTACTCAAAAAAATATAGCATGACTTTTATTTTTACCTAAGAAACTTGACATTTACTAGAAGTTGAGACTATGAAAGTTGATAAAATTATTTAATGCTGATAAAGGTTATTTTTGGCATAAATTTGTCGGTGCGTCGGTGGATATCAAAACGTGTTAAATCTGTAACGCGTATTGTTGTAAAAATAATTATGTATATAATAACTTATTATGTCACTTAAATCAGAGAATGCTAATTTAAAATAAACAAATATGCATAAACTAACTCATTGTTTAATTTTTAGTATAGGGTCCGCCATCTAACTTTTTTTTTCAACTAGTGCTTATTTCGTGAATGGTAACACTTAGCTCATGTCTGATTTGACAGATAATTAGTTTTATCTTTCCGCTAAGCGAATATGGTTGTGTTTACGCTTGAACAACGCTAGGAAATATTGCGACAATACTTTGAAAATCACGGTAATCTTGCAGAATGTGTGCGAAAATTGCGTACGGATTTTGGAAGAAGAGAATCACCGTCAGCTCCATATGTTCGTTATCTTGTGAAAAAAATGAAAGAAACTGGCATCCTCATCGATAAACCAAAGCGTGAAAAGCCAAAAACAGTGTGTACACCCGAGAATATTGCTGCTGTGGCAGAAAGTGTGCGTGAAGCGCCATCAATGGCGCTTCCATGCGGCGCGGCCATGTTGAACGAATTTTTGTTCACAAAAATTGAAGAGGAGGATATTGGCAACATTTGATTTCAACAGGATGGCGCTACGTGCCACACAGCCGAAGCTACACTCGATGTTTTGCGCCCTGTTTTAAAAAAAAAAAGTTATTTGGCGGACCCTTTATATATCGATCGAATTACACGTTTTCTTAAATTGCACCCGATTTCATTAGTACTATATTCACAATATTCTGAGAAGATTTTTTTACGCACTATCGATTTAACGAGCTCAGATCTTCAATAACACAAATGAATAAGTTAAATTTAAGTCAAAACCAAGGATCATTCAACATTTTCTGAAATATTGACATTTCAAATAAAAAATAAAAATTAAAAATTACGTGATTTACTGTGTTTTAAGTAATTCTAAATATTTTTCGGATTGGATTAGGTTCGGTTAGATTAAATTAAACCAAAAATCGGCTCGTAAATTTACGATTACTGCTGATTGTTTTCCTGAAATACTTATCGACGCCGATTCGATATAACAAAAGTTAATTAAATAGGTTTTTTTTAATGGTAAGCCTGACAATAAGCAAGTGAATTGCTGGGATATTGTACTCGTATGACCATTAACAGAAAATCGATAAAAATATTGTGTCTACGAGAAGTACATTCAATCTGCATAGTATTAGAACGTGGAGTTGCCAAATATTAATAGCGATATTTTGTGGTGGCTATATTAACCAATTTTGAAACATTTACGACATAGTCCACCCCTGTAGCGTCAGTAAGAAACATTTTTACGCTGTCCTTGTAGAGATAGGCAATATACCAACGTAAAATTTGTTCTCTGAATATAATAAAAGTGCCTAAAGGTTTTTTCGCTAGTTTGATAAACATCGTGGTCTATTTACATGTATTTTGAAAAAATAATGAAAGAGTTAGATTGGTTTTAAGATCATCTATTTTTTTAAGGTTTTTGTTTTAAGTGTTAAGTTATATTTGCAAGAAACTAGTTAAGAGCAATATGTTTTTTTGGTGAGCAACATTTTTTAGTAAATAACTTCTTAGGTTTTCACGGCCAGATTTGATGTAAAATAAATTAAAATAAATAAATTAAAATAAAATAAATAAATTATTAATCCTGAAGAAGACCCCTGCAATGGCGGTCGAAATATTGGTTGAAATAAGTTCACCACACACGGCTCAACCCAAAAGCCACAACATCAACATTTTTGAGTACTCGTTATTCTTTTTTCTAAAACTTTCAGTTGATAATTGAATTTTATATTTGAAATTTAAGTTTCTGTATACTTGAATTGGTTGCAATGCATTCGAATGTTAAATTAACAAAACATAATAATAAAAGTATAAAAACAACAATAAAATAAAATAAATATATATAAAGTCGATTCCGCTTAATTGAGACACATCGGGACATGGGTATTTAGTCCCAATTGATGGCATGTCTTAATTAAGCGAATTTCTCATTTTTTTTAAATTCATTTATTTGGTTTTGGCAACTAAGGCCATTAACCAGTAATAGACAAATAAAATTAAGCAATGCATATTTTTTTCAACAACATTATTTTATAAGCTCTTGGAGACTGTAAATAACATAAAAGTAATATAAATTATCATATTAAATTCAAATATGTAATATAAAATTTTAAGAAAAAAAAAATGCCTAGTTAAAATAATAAATGGGTAGGTACACACAATTTAATTCAATGTAAAAATGAGTCACGTGTAGTCTGTCTCTTGTTTTTGTAACATTTCACTTCTACAAAATCAGCACAGATGTTCAGTGCGGATGTAGGGCTCCCTTAATTGCCTTCCTACATAAAATAACGCTATAACATGTGCATACATTTTTTTGCCTCCTATTTAGTTACAGGCACAGGTGACTCATCATCATCATCGTCATCTTCGTCTAATTATTCATATTTTGATTCAATACCTTCTACAATTGAATCCTCACGGTCTTTATTATCATCGTAACATGGTAAATTGTTATCTATTATTGATAATTCTTCGTAGTTAATAATAGGAACTTGCAACATAAGCTGATTTTATTGATTGCTTAAAATTTCGGAAATATCTAAAGGTTTACAGCAATTAGTAAAACAGTTCTGTATTGTGGTGTATATTTTATATGGCAGGTGACTCGCCAACTGTCAACGACTGTATTGCTTGCAGAAGGGAACTAATCTCTCTGGCTGTTGTGGAACATTTCATAAATTTTCATCAATGGATTCTAATATGTTATTATCCAATTTTTCACGAGACAAAGTCTTATTTTTTTATTTATCTTAAATTTACTGTCCCAATTAAGCGGAATGTTGTCCCAATTAGACATATACATTTACTATTGGTTTCTTGGTTTGGTTTCTGTTCTTTGAGATTTGTCCCAAATAAGCGGCTGTCCCAATTAAGCGGTGTCCCAATTAAGCGGTGTCCCAATTAAGAGGAATTGACTGTATATCTATATTTTTATTATACTAGCTGACCCGGTGAACTTTGTTTCACCCGAAAGGCAATAAATGAGCAGATTTTGGATTTTATTAAGTTGAATTTTTCGGCACATATGATATCATATATTTGGTCTGGTTGAATTATATTGCAGTAATCGACGAAACTTCAGCAAGTAGTTGTTAGCATTTCGACGAATCGTCAAACGATATGCGTTATAATTCATCGAGCTTAGATTCTTGGTAGTTTCTTCACCTGAAATTAAGACAATAGATTTTTAATTTTGTATGTAAAGCTCACATCCATATTTGTAGCATAATTATAAAGGGGTGAAGATAAATGATTTTAAATCGTTTGCCGGTTATTTGTCCAATTTTCTCTAAAAAAACATCTTAATCTTTAAGTCTGTTATTTTCCTGGTAATAAGCAGTGTAATTGGTCTTTTATTGGAAGCATAAAGCAAAACCAAGCACTTTAAAATGTGTCATGACGGAATCAAAACTATGATATTGATTATATATATATTGATTACTCACCATTCAATGGATTTTTCATTTTGATATTGAAATAATATCCATCTTCTCGTGCCAAGACATCAGTGGGTATTGCAACGTGTCATATGAACGACGTGTTTCAGATATCTGTTGTAGTTGCCCAGTATCACGACGTGTGTACCAGATGGTCGTTTATCCGCTCTGATCACGACTTTGTAGACGTCGATCAAGTTCTTCCTCCATATTGTCATTGAAGTATATTTGTACAAATTTATGCTTTGCATCTTCGAGAAGTTGGAATGATCCGATTCGATGGTGAATCTGTCCTTGTATCTACAGAATCAAAAGCAAAGACAATATTACTGATTTATAAACACTTTTTTTTAAGAATTAGCATACATAATTCAAAGCAATAAGCAGTGTATGTTATTCTGTTAAAATTAGATTGTGTAAGTACAAAAATAAATAAATAAATACCTTGAATGTCGGATTAAATCCTCGTCCATTCTAGAGTTCGTGCAAACGGATCGCTTTGGCATATCGTAAAAGAGACTTGTCAATGTTGTCGCTGGAGGTGTCTCAGCACGTTGAACAACATTTGAAACCGTGAAATATACCCAATGACCATTCTCCAGATGCACCGCCAAATGCACAACAGCAGTATGAAGTTCGTGATAAAAAGGGATTGCGAATATACGCCAAATCGCTTTAAACAACTTTTTGAAAGCGCGCAATTTCATCGTTGGTATTCAGAGGTTAGGATGCCAAAACCACCAAATCACTGCCTTACATTCGTAATGTTTCAATTTATAGTTCCATGATGGCTTTTTCGTGAAAGATTCGATCGTTTTGGTCGCAAATATCGGCACAATAAGCTAACAGAAACTCGAAAAGTTCTTGAAACAAAACGTCAACCGATAGACTTCAAAATATCTATGTAACCATAGACAATAATAATATCAGTTGTCAGATTGCCCTTGCCTTTTGTTATAACATTTTTTTACAAATAAAGATTAAACTGATATTTTAACTCATATTTATTTTGTTTTTGACTTTTTCCTGTCTTTTGTTTTTTTGTTTCAAAATATTCCGTACCTTACGTAGGTACCTACTTACAATACCTACTTTTGCGTCATTTTTAGTTATGGCGTTGGCTATAGCAACACTTTCTTTAACTGACATCTGTCAAATGACAATAGTCTTGTTTGAAAACATGTTTACGTAAATGTTCAATATTTTCTTAATCAAATCAATTTTGAGTATCTTTTAATTTTTTAGGGTTCTAAGCTACCTTTCCATCAATTTTCAGCCAAGTCGGTTTAGCAGTTTTTGAGTTAAATAATAAAAAATAAAATAACACAATAGAATAAGAAGATGCCTTTCCATTTGCTTTTTGTTATAACATTTTTAACAAATAAAAGATTAAACTGATATTTTCATATTTATTTTGTTTTTGTCTTTTTTTCCTGCCTTTTGTTTTCTTTTTTGTTTCAAAATATTCCGTACCTTACGTAGGTACCTACTTAAAATACCTACTATTGCGTCATTTTTAGTTATGTTGCTGACTATGGCAACACTGCGGTCTTATCTGACAGCTGTCAAGTTACAATAGTCTTGTATGAAAACATGTTTACGTAAATGTTCAATATTTTTTCTTAATCAAATCAATTTTGAGTGAATACCATAGACGTTTTTTTGGGTTCTAAGCTACCTTTCCACCAATTTTCAGCCAAGTCGGTTTGGCCGTTCTTGAGTTATAAAAACAAATATAACCCGACTTTCTTTATATATATAGATAATAAAATAACCTAATTGCTGTTCGTTAGTCTGGCATTAAAACTCGAGAACGGCTGAATGGATTTAGGTAATCTTGGTCTTCAAATGTTCGTGTCAAGGTCTAAGGAAGGTTTAAAAGGTGAGAAAAATTTGAATAATTGCCGGGAAAACCCTGAAAACAGCCCTTTTCTTTTTCCCATATAAACAAGATCTATACACAATATCATCTTTTATATGCTTTATTCATTTCACGCACCGCGTATTATTATGAGAACGCGAAGTGTGTACATAATATTTACCGCGCGGTTGACATGACACGCGCTAAAATATAATTTTGGAATGATATTGAACGTTCAAAATAACCTTTGACAAACACAATTTAATTTGTGCGACGCATACTGAATAAAGTATATTTAAGATATACCTATAAATGATTTTTAAATTATAATTGAAATAATTAAAAGTGTGGATATTATTTAAACATGGATCACGTTGTTTATTCGCACCATGTCGGAATACCGCAGTTTCGACATCAATGAAAATTACGCCAGTTATTTAAGTGTATAAACATATATGTTTATAATATTTGGAACTGAAATGGATCTAAAATGATAATGTAAATTACCAAAATAAAAATTAAACATAAATTACCGTTACAGAAAAATATCGTTGAATAAATTAAATGGGTTCAAATATTAAATTAATTCAATGTAAAATGAGTCACTCAGTGTAGTCTGTCTCTTGTTTTTGTAATATTTCACTTTGGTCACAAAAATCAGCACAGATGTTCAGTGCGGATGTAGGGCTCCCTTAATTGCCTTCCTACATAAAATAACGCTATAACATGTGCATACATTTTTTTGCCTCCTGGTTAGTTACAGGCACAGGTGACTCATCATCATCATCGTCATCTTCGTCTAATTATTCATATTTTGATTCAATACCTTCTACAATTGAATCCTCACGGTCTTTATTATCATCGTAACATGGTAAATTGTTATCTATTATTGATAATTCTTCGTAGTTAATAATAGGAACTTGCAATATAAGCTGATTTTATTGATTGCTATAAAATTTCATAAATATCTATTGGTTTATAAATTAATTAGTAAAAAACAGTTCATGTATTCTTTTATATTTTATATGGTCTGACTCGTCAATCTGTCACCTGGACTGTACCGTTGACTAACTAAAAGGGAACATAATTTCTCTCTGGCTGTTGTGGAACATTTGATAAATTTTCATCATTAAATTCTAATGGGTTATTTATCCAATTTTTTCACGAGACAAAGTCTTATTTTTTTACAAATTTATCTTAAATTTACTTTGTCCCAATTAAGCGGAATGTTGTCCCATTCTCCTGTATTAGATTACATATACATTTACTATTGGTTTCTTGGTTTGGTTTCTGTTCGCAGTCAGCATCTGTCCCAATAAAGGGTTGTCCCATAATTTAAGCGGTGTCCCAATTAAGCGGTGTCCCAATTAAGAGGAATTGACTGTATATCTATATTTTTATTACGAAATAATTGACCCGGTGAACTTTGTTTCACCCAGGCAATAAATGAGCAGATTTTGGATTTTATTAAGTTGAATTTTTCGGCACATGATATCATATATTTGGTCTGGTTGAATTATATTGCAGTAATCTGTCGAAAACTTCACATTTAGTTGTTAGCATTTCGACGAATCGTCAAACGATATGTTATAATTCATCGAGCTTAGATTCTTGGTAGTTTCTTCACCTTGAAATTAAGACAATAGATTTTTAATTTTTGTATAGCTCACATCCATATTTGTAGCATAATTATAAAGGGGTGAAGATAAATGATTTTAAATCGTTTGCCGGTTATTTGTCCAATTTTCTCTAAAAAAACATCTTAATCTTTAAGTCTGTTATTTGTCTGGAAGCAGTGTAATTGGTCTTTTATTGGAAGCATAAAGCAAAAACCAAGCACTTTAAAATGTATGTCATGACGGAATCAAAACTATGATATTGATTATATATATATTGATTACTCACCATTCAATGGATTTTTTCATTTTGATATTGAAATAATATCCATCTTCTCGTGCCAAGACATCAGTGGGTATTGCAACGTGTCATATGAACGACGTGTTTCAGATATCTGTTAGTTGCCCAGTATCACGATTTGTGTACCAGATGGTCGTTTACCGCTCTGATCACGACTTTGTAGACGTCGATCAAGTTCTTCCTCCATATTGTCATTGAAGTATATTTGTACAAATTTATGCTTTGCATCTTCGAGAAGTTGGAATGATCCGATTCGATGGTGAATCTGTCCTTGTATCTACAGAATCAAAAGCAAAGACAATATTACTGATTTATAAACACTTTTTTTTAAGAATTAGCATATAATTCCAAAAGCAATAAGTGCAGTATGTTATTCTGTTAATTAGATTGTGTGTAAGTACAAAAATAAATAAATAAATACCTTGAATGTCGGATTAAATCCTCGTCCATTCTAGAGTTCGTGCAAACGGATCGCTTTGGCATATCGTAAAGAGACTTGTCAATGTTGTCGCTGGAGGTGTCTCAGCACGTTGAACAACATTTGAAGCCGTGAAATATACCCAATGACCATTCTCCAGATGCACCGCCAAATGCACAACAGCAGTATGAAGTTCGTGATAAGGGATTGCGAATATACGCCAAATCGCTTTGTACCAAACTTGAAAGCGCGCAATTTCATCGTTGGTATTCGAGGTTAGGATGCCAAAAACCACCAAATCACTGCCTTACATTCGTAATGTTTCAATCCCTAGTTCCATGATGGCTTTTCGTGAAAGATTCGATCGTTTTGGTCGCAAATATCGGCACAATAAGCTAACAGAAACTCGAAAGTTCTTGAAACAAAACGTCAACCGATAGACTTCAAAATATCTATGTAACCATAGACAATAATAATATCAGTTGTCAGATTCCTTGCCTTTTGTTATAACATTTTTTACAAATAAAAGATTAAACTGATATTTTAACTCATATTTATTTTGTTTTTGACTTTTTTCCTGTCTTTTGTTTTTTTTTGTTTCAAAATATTCCGTACCTTACGTAGGTACCTACTTACAATACCTACTTTTGCGTCATTTTTAGTTATGGCGTTGGCTATAGCAACACTTTCTTTAACTGACATCTGTCAAATGACAATAGTCTTGTTTGAAAACATGTTTACGTAAATGTTCAATATTTTTCTTAATCAAATCAATTTTGAGTATCTTTTAATTTTTTTAGGGTTCTAAGCTACCTTTCCATCAATTTTCAGCCAAGTCGGTTTAGCAGTTTTTGAGTTAAATAATAAAAAATAAAAATAACACAATAGAATAAGAAGATGCCTTTCCATTTGCTTTTTGTTATAACATTTTTAACAAATAAAAGATTAAACTGATATTTTCACTAATATTTATTTTGTTTTGTCTTTTTTTCCTGCCTTTTGTTTTCTTTTTGTTTCAAAATATTCCGTACCTTACGTAGGTACCTACTTAAAATACCTACTATTGCGTCATTTTTAGTTATGTTGCTGACTATGGCAACACCGTCTTATCTGACAGCTGTCAAGTTACAATAGTCTTGTATGAAAACATGTTTACGTAAATGTTCAATATTTTTTCTTAATCAAATCAATTTTGAGTATACCATAGACGTTTTTGGGTTCTAAGCTACCTTTCCACCAATTTTCAGCCAAGTCGGTTTGGCCGTTCTTGAGTTATAAAAACAAATATAACCCGACTTTCTTTTATATATATAGATATATAAAAATCAATTGCTGTTCGTTAGTCTGGCTAAAACTCGAGAACGGCTGAATGGATTTATCTAATCTTGGTCTTCAAATGTTCGTGAAGGTCTAAGGAAGGTTTAAAAGGTGAGAAAAATTTGAATAATTGCCGGGAAAACCCTGAAAACAGCCCTTTTCTTTTTCCCATATAAACGTCCCATATAAACAAGATCTATACACAATATCATCTTTTATATGCTTTATTCATTTCACGCACCGCGTGTTATTATGAGAACGCGAAGTGTGTACATAATATTTACCGCGCGGTTGACATGACACGCGCTAAAATATAACTATTTACGATCCGCACACAAAATCACCTTTGATACACACAATTTAATTTGTGCGACGCGCTTTGTGAACGAATAACGTTGTGATGTTGTGGCTTTTGGGTTGAGCCGTTTGTGGTGAACTTTTTACAACCAGTATTTCGACCGCTATTGCAGGGGTCTTCTTCAGGATTAATAATTTATTTAGTTCACCACACACGGCAAAGCCACAACAGCCAAATCTGGCCGTGAAAACCTAAGAAGTTATTTGAATAACGTTGTATGCGCAGAGTGCTTACCACGCACTTCACACAGTTTCTCGGTAAGTATTATCTATATATCTATCTATATCTATATATCTACATATCTATAAAACTCGAGAACAGCTGAACGGATTTATCTTATCTTGATCTTGAAATGTTTGTGGAGGTCTAAGGAAGGTATAACAGGTGAAAAAAATTTGAATAATTGCCGGAAAAACCCTAAAAACAGCCCTTTTCTTTTTCCCATATAAACGTTTTCTAAATAAAATGTAGAGTCAATTTGAACTTTATTGCTATTCAATAAAGTTCATATTAAATTATAATCACTCGCTGTTGTCTAAGAAATGTAGGTGTGTTCCTAACTTCGAAGAGTCAATTTGAAATTTATTGCTGCTGGACAAAGTTCAAATTCAATCATATCTATCAAAATAGTCTTCGCGTGCGCGTTGGAGGATCTAATGTCGTGTTCCGAAACTCAAAAAAAGTGATAGTATCGCGAAT
The DNA here is from genome assembly GCA_022606575.1 of Glossosoma conforme. NCBI lineage: Eukaryota > Metazoa > Arthropoda > Insecta > Trichoptera > Glossosomatidae > Glossosoma > Glossosoma conforme. The sequence goes on from JAGTXR010000150.1 coordinate 551,874, forward strand.
GCGACCAAATTGTATAGTCACAAAATGTAATAGATCATTAGTAGTACTGATTTTCAATTTGGTCGGCTTCGCGAAACTTAGTTTTAGCTAACTTCAGTTGTTATTCTATCAGATTATTTTGTTCTATAAATATTAAGTTTTGTCACAAATTAAATTTCTGAACGCAACCATAATATTTGACATTAGATTTGACAACCAACTAATATGTCAATCCATCCTGTCGCAATTCAGAACACGGAAAAAAGTATTACGATATTGTGTTACGATGTATATGAGTGCGCGAGAACTTTCTTTACTTTGGTGTTCCTTTGTGATCCCTTTTTTTTTTGATATTCTTTGATAATGACACTTTACTGCTAATTGAGCGAGAAATTTTGTCACTTTGATTAATTACAATTTACGATGCCTAGGAGAAGACGACCTGACTTAGGTCGTCGCAGTCAATCAAATGTGCGAAGAGCTACCTCACGTGCTAACCGCACTGATGACCAGAGAGAGACAGATCAAGAAAATAGTCGATAAAGTACATATGTAAATATGTTAACAAAGGTAGCGATATGGCTGTCTTCGCTGTAACCAATGCAAATGATGAAATATCACAGTACCAGATGAGTCGCTATGTAAGTAGCAACGAAGCAATTTGGCGTATCTTTTCATTTGCGATCCATGAAAGACACCCTACAGTAGTCCATTTGGCAGTCCATTTAGAAAATGGTCAACGAGTTTATTTGAATGAATCAAACGCGGCAGACAGAGCGGCACGTCCACCGTTGACAACATTAACAAGTTTCTTCACAGTCTATCAAACTGATAATTTTGCTCGCACTTTGCTGAATGCTGAGAGGCATGTCAACTATAAAATTTACTTGAGAACGATTCGCACTGGGATGATACGCTCAAGGATTCCGTAATATCTTCATCGCCGCATCAAATTCGTACATTGTTTGCGATTATCATATCGACAGGTTTCCACTCGAATCAAAAAGATTTGTGGGTTAAGTATAGAGATAACATGTCTGAGGATGTTTTGCGTTGTGTGCGCCGTCAAACTTTGAATCCTACACTACAAATGACTGCAGAAATTTGCAATGAGACATTGATCATGATAGAAGATATGTATTTATTGATGGCAAATAAAGTATTGTCGTGTTTGGGAATGACTGCACCAAATCGTCATATGCACGATGCATTAAACCACGAGTTGCAAAGAGAACAACAGTACGACATTGAAGCATTGGCCGAAACAGTTCGTACAAATGTTCCACAATTAAATCAACAACAAAGAATTGCGTACAACACTTTTATAGAAGCCGTGAACAGTGGATCGGATGGAATTTATTTCCTTGATGCTCCTGGAGGAACCGGAAAAACGTTCTTAATTTCATTGCTTTTGGCGAGGATAAGATCGCGAAATGATGTTGCTCTAGCGTTGGCTTCATCTGGAATAGCTGCGACTCTGCTAGAAGGCGGGCGAACTGCACATTCTGCCTTGAGATTACCATCAAACATGCAAATTACTGAAACACCAATTTGCAACATCATCAAAAATAGCGCAATGGCCAAGATCCTACAGGTATGCAAATTGATTGTTTGGGATGAATGCACAATGGCCCATAAGAGGTCACTGGAGGCACTGGACAGAACGTTGAAAGATCTTCGTGACAACCAAAATATTTTTGGTGGGGCCATGATTCTGTTGTCAGGTGATTTTCTTCAGACTCTTCCAGTTATTTCCCGATCAACTGTTGCTGATGAACTTAATGCATGCCTAATATCATCGAATTTGTGGCAGTATGTAGAGACAGTCCAATTAACAACTAACATGCGAGTATTTTTGCAACAAGATGAAACTGCAAATGTGTTTGCGAAGCAATTGTTAGACATTGGAAATAATAAAGTTGCAGTGGACACCTCGACCTGATTCATCACATTACCCACAGATTTCTGTCACATCACAGACTCAAAAGAGGAGCTTATTCAGCGTGTTTTCCCAGATATAGCGCAAAAGTTCAATGACCATAATTGGCTGGGTGAACGAGCAATATTGACAGCGAAAAATAAAGATGTCGAGGATCTCAATGCCACCCTTCAGAATTTTCTTCCAGGACAGTTGGTTTCCTTCAAATCAATCTACACCGTTATAAACTAGGATAACGTAGTCAACTATCCCACGGAGTTTTTAAATTCACTGGAATGGTCTGGATTACCACCTCACAATTTGTAGTTAAAAGTAGGATCAGTTGTCATCATGCTGCGTAACTATAATCAACCTCGACTGTGCAATGGAACAAGACTGGCTGTGAAAAAGCTGATGAATAACGTCATTGAGGCAACAATCATGAAAGGAAAATACAAAGGAGAGGATGTCTTGATCCTGCGGATACCGATGATTCCAACGGATTTATCATTTGATTTTAAGCGCTTACAATTTACAATACGTCTGTCCTTTGCGATGACCATAAATAAATTGCCAGGACAGTCGCTTGAAGTTTGCGGAATCAACTTGGAGTTTCCCTGTTTCGCGCATGAACAATATACCTCGCGTTTTCGCGCGTCGGAAAACCGTCTTTTTTGTTTATTTACGCACCACAAAACAAAACAAAAAATATAGTTTATGAGACAGCTTTAAATTGATTATCATACTGTATCATAACAGGGTGTGTCTGTCAATATCAAATTTAAACCTTATAAATAGCCAGTATTTCAGGAAAACTCTGTTTTGTAAGTAAGCAACATGATGTGTCGAAAATAATAATAAAACTTCATGCTTCATTCAAAAAATGCTTTTTTATTAAATAGGGATTCGTTTTGTTTGTTTTAAGATTATTTTATACAAAAGTTTAGGTCTTTTATTAATCGATTGACGCAGTATGAAGTCTGCCGGGTCAGCTAGTAATATATATATTTGTGGAGTATTGATCCGCCAACGTCATAGATTACAGCCTGAGATTTACGCATCATCTTTATTATTTACAGACATTAACTATGAATGGGAGGTCTTCACGGGATGACTTTCGTCTACCACCATATTTAATTAATAGGCTATGACTGGAATTTTACGGGTGATGGATCAAATTCACACCAACCGGAATATTTCTAGAGCTCACAAATCGATTAAAAATCTTTTTTATTAAATCTCAGTCGGGTTTAATATCTGCCGGCTAATTAATTATTTTGCTGATATTTTATCAAATTACTTTATAATTCATAAGCAGCATATATTTTTTATTAATGGTTTTATAAATACGGATATTCATAGATTATTGATTTTATGTTACGAGGTACTCGTATATAATAATGGATCATATTGTAAAACGACCAGTTTTTTTACGAATAAAATATATTATTAAGTACATCTGGGAGGCGGATTTACTGCGAACTTAAAAAAGATCTCCTATAATCTAATATCTTTCCTAAAAACATTTTTTTTAAAGTATCGTGAGAGGATTATTTGAAATTTAAGTTATTAAGGTATTACTTGAAGCCGAGCACGGGATTGCATGTTTGAAAGTTGAGTGTGGTACCACTGGACGTCACAGATTCACTCCAATAATACTAGTTTTATAGAAAAAGTATAACGCCTCTGGGGAAGTAAAGATGTGGGCTCTCTCACTTCCTTACGTCTCAAACTTGTTTATTTATGGACTCGCAGAATGCAATAAAAGATGAAGGCGTTCGTCGCATGTGGCACCCCTAAACAAACCTATTACGCACCACTCTTCCTAAAGGAATAAAGTGAAGGATTTTTCTAAACTGACATAAATTAATTCTGGCAGATTTTGGTGGTCGAATGCTCCGAATAGGGAAAAGATCTCTTGTTTTGATTTGACTCCATTGATAATCATAATGGTCCTTTAAAATGTGACTAGTATCTGGCATCAGTTTCATCTATCGTTGCGCTAAATAAGACTTAGTAGTCTTCTTATCGGGTCTGTCTATCTTCTAGCAGGCGGTTCTCTATCATGCCAGTCTTTAAACTCTTCTAAAGGCACTATTTTATATATCTTTTGTAGGCTGTCCCAATTCCTATTACAACTTAACTATATAATATTGAGTAAATTGATAAATTTCGAAGAATACTTTTAGATCATTATTACTGTATTAACTCTCTTTTTTTTGTATCGGTCCCTAGTTCTCTCAACTGCTATGGTCCTTGTCTTGTCCCAATAATTATACTATATATTGCTTTATAGAGTTATTGCCTTGTGGATGGGAAAAACCTTGAAGAGATAGTGTCTATGAGGCTTATTTGAATGTAAATTAATTAAGAGATCGGTTGCATCTTCAAGGTCTACGTATAAATTTCTTGCATGAGATGAAATGGGTACGCTTTGCAATCCACAAAATTTTAAGCATTCTTCTGCTGTACGGAATTTCGTATGCGTTAATCTTTCATTTTTCCTATCTTAGTTATTGTCCAATTTTAACATAAAATTTTAATAAACTAGAATTAAGTCATCAATATAGTCCAAGCGATACTGAAAGAGATCGCCAAAATGTTTTCCAAAACGGAAGCAGATGTGGCCCTAGAGAAACTACCGAATGTTGGTTTCTCGCATATTTTACCGGACTCTGAAGCCTAGAAGTGAAATTATGAAAACGAGCCGGTTGAGGTCCAAAGTTAGGTCTATAAATCTCCCGGTCGAAATAAGCAATTTGTTCGGCGGACTCTCGACAACTCGGAAGAAGGCTCGGGAAGGGTAGCCGGCTGGGCGGTCGTTCGGAACCCAGTCGGTTATTTTAAGCATTGCGTTTGGTTTAAGTGTTAAATAACGTATCGGTCCGTATCTATGTACTGTGCACACGATACTACAGTAGCAGCAAATAAAAAACAACTTTTAAAAAGCAGCTTTTATGACACATGCAAGGATTTCACATCTGATGGTCTATATCTCTGCAGCCATACATCAGGGAATTTCCTATTGTCTTGTTTTTTTTCAACCTCAGTTTCCAAACTATTGACCGCTTAAAATGGATAACGTTTATTACGTTATATTCATTTCCGGTACCCTTTTTAGTTAATGATTTTTAAATCCAACAATCAACGTTTTTGCCAGAGGAAGAGACTTTTTAAAAATTATAATGAATAGATGTCTCGCATCTAAGAATTTAAATAGTGAAAACTACAAAATATTTAGTGCTGAAATATGCTATATCCTATTCCAATATATAATATTTACATTCTTGTATATAACATACTCGTATATATTCAGCACTTTTTTGATGGCATTACTTTTTATTATTTCGAGTAAAGTGATATGTAATTATTCTCTTTTTGTCATTTACTACAGATGTTTTGCATCCCATGTTTTTTTATAATAAAAAAAATATATAAATGAGAAACCTCATAATAACGTTCATACTATTATTTCGCCCAAATAAAAGATCACAAACTGTGTTTTACTTAGGTAGAGCGCATTTAACAGGGTACCTTAAGCGAAAGATCCGTAGTACAACATCACGCAGGAATATTAACTTTAGTTTATTTCAATTTATATACATATTTAATAAAATTACAAAAGCATTTATATTTTTACTTAAGACAACATACCTCCCAGTCATATAGATCTTCGTCTCTTCACTGGATGTAAGATAAAATGATATTTCGTACATAATCACACTATTGCACTACTGCTATTCTCTAAAAGTACCTGTTATTTATCAAAATACAAAGATAATTACCACTTCCGTAGTAAGAGCGATTAGTTAACTTAGCTGTGCGGACTGAAGAGACCTAAACCTCTTTTTTTGTTATTCTTTTGCACTGTTACATTTATTTTCTAACTTGCTTTATTATTTTCATTATTGACTAATATAAACTGATCAACATTGTCATGTCGTAATGATAAATGCTTGAGATATGACACAATGGAATAGGTGTGAGTCACAAAGTAAATTGTATTGGTAAAGTAAAATATTGGAACTGTGACTTTAGGAAAACGGCTCTGGCGGAAATTCTGCTATACTGTATGACTCGTTGGTATCGCTACCCGTAAGAAGCTGAACAAAGAAAAATCTTCGATAATTATTTAATTTATTCAATGGTCGCTTGGATAAAAGGTTTCCCTATGTATAGGTATACTTCATTACACATTGTATTTTTATATTTGCCCAGCAAATGCGAGGAGCTCAGTTCGATATTTGGAAAATAATAAAAATCAAATGTTTGTAGCATAATACGAGAATTATCTAGGCTTTTTTTAAGTTATTCATTATTCTGATTGAATCAAATGAAAAGTTTAAATAAAGGTATTTTTTAATTAACTTATACTAGATATCAAATCTACGGATACACTGATGCTTGCTATTTGAATACGGTTAAGCGCTATATTTACGAACGACAATAATACATTACAAGCGTTTGTCTCAATGTCGTCATCATTTACTCAGACAATGCCGGGCTGTAGTCTAATAACGTAGGCATATCAACATTCCACAAAGTTCGCTTAGACTTCTACAAATTATATTTCTCCATCAATTTAAATTAATAGTAAAATAAAGTTATACCCTAAAATACGACAACTTAATCTATACATATATGTTTGTAACATAAAATTTTTCTTTAGTGAAATATTAGTGGCTCTAATCAAATTGCGAATTAATAATTTCCCATCTTTGTATGACAAGCTAAGCTTTTTTATGAAATATAATTTTTCACTGACAGTCTACCTGTATCTATATAATTTAAAAATTAATGTTTCTAAGTTCAAATATGCTCAAGTTTTCGTAGACTTAAGCGTACCGATTAACCAATAGATACTCCATTGAGTTCACATCCCTAACATTGCTCTTTTATTGGATCCAAAGTCACGAAAGTTGCAACTGCCGCGGCTTCTCCGGTCGTTTGCACTTCAAAAAAAAAAGAAATATATCTCCACCGTCTTTCCTTTTTGTTGGGAAACCAACTTTGCTCATATCGTTTTTTTTTTTTTGAACAACAAGAGATGTGTGAGTATCGCCAACAGGAATAAAATTCAAAATATTATAACAACGTCTAAGTAACGCCTTATTGTGCTAAAACATACCGCGGTTTTAAAAACGTTTATGATTACAATATATGATATGTTACTTATTTATTTATAAGTACATGAAAACAATTTACTTATTATATGCGAATAATAACCAAAAAGACAAACCCATCCCCTTTATATTGAATTAGCTTATAATAAAATATAGTTTCTTTATGATTGCGTTGAGTGTCACTGAATCAAATACATTTTGGTATCATTTTTGTTATACGAGTATAGTTAAACGTACAATTCGATTAACGTATTTAGATTATTTTTTCTGTAAATTATGATTAATGCAAAACCGCATTTTTAATTAAAAGCGATACAGTACAGAAGTATTACCATGTGGAAGGGTAGAAAAAGCGTAGTTAGAATGCTATAAATGGCATAGATTCACCTATTTAAGCATAACGATAGTACATATTAGCAAATACATCTTTATTAGTAAATTGTGTTAAGTGAAGGCACGCAAAAGTGGTACCGTGTAAATGATCGACGAATGCGTGTAATGTGAATGCTGAAAGTGTCATAGAACTTACCTATGAGTATATATTACAAACTTGAAAGATGTGCTTACTAGGTGGTGAGGTAGACTCGTAACCATCCCCCAAATCACCGAATTCCGAACGTTGCCAAAATACAGTTAATTATTTGCAAACTGTTTACTTCATGCTTTAATTAAATCAAATATGTACAATCAATTACCGACGGAGGTGGTGCGCGCCCCAAAAGGGAAAATGGCGCAGGCAAACCCCCAGATGTCACGAGGCTTGTTAGTTTTGCTCCAGAATGGAGAATTATTAAATTTAGTAAATGAGCGACTGCTCTAATTAAACTATTTTATCGCTTTGAGCGATCAACATTGCCGAAATGACAACTTGTAAATAAGCAAAGTAATGCCAGTATAATGCTTCGTATCCAATGCATAAAATACATTTTCATTTGGTTCTCAAAGTCTTTTTAAAAACTTTTTTGATCGATGTAAAGGTACGAGTATATTATCTCTTTACTTGATAATTTGATTTAAAAAACAATTTGATAAATGTAAATGATAGCAATCGAGATCCCTTGAAGAAAAACGGTTCTTTCTTCTATTGAACAATGACAATAGCATATAGTTAGAGCGGTTCTAGTTAAATTACCGAAGTTAAGCCACATTGGATACGGACTCCATCTTTCCTGAGTTACCATTTGTAGCTTACCGCGTGTTTGTGTTGAGCCGCCTTTTAGGATCAAATGCTCCTATCAACCTAACAACAAAAGTAAGTCCTAATAACTGCAGAAGCAAGAAGTAATGATCTTAATTATTACATGAAAAAATTGGTCAAAAAATGAATGTATGTTCCAAAAAGAATAAAACTACTTTAAATATGTTATTATAAATTGAGAACGGTAGATTTATTTATCAATGATAAATGCACTTAAAACGCCTGGCACTAAAAACGGTCCAAGATGTCAAAAGAAAAAATACAAAACTACAGCTCACAACTCACAAAATTCCAAGCGTAAAAATCGGAATTGTAAATTTCGGTTGCGCCATTAAAGTATCATATTATAATAAATATAAGAGAGATGCTCAAACTGATATAGGCGGACGGGTGGCCAATTATTGTAGTTATAATAATTAACAATATAAAGTTTTTTATTTTTTTTATAATGTATATATAATTTTGTCCTATCAGTCTATAGCCGTGTTTACGTAATGATGTCAGGATATTAATTTTATTAGTGAATTTTGAACTATGTTCAATGTTTGTTTGAGATAAATTTTGCCATACGTGTTTTTCATATCCGATATAAATATATTGTTAGGAGATTATGCTGGTATGCTAGATCTATTTGTTGTTCATAACAAATAACTGAGACCACGTCACGAACAATGAGATTCTCAGCATAATCAAGGAAGATAGGCACCTAGTAAAAACCATTTCAGAGAGGCGAGCCCGATGGATCGGTCACATCATGCGCCACGATGGTCTTCTTCACGACATTGTGGAAGGGATGGTTGAGGGTAGAAACTTCAGAGGGCGCCCTAGACGGGAGTATTTGCACCAAGTGTTCGAGGACATGAGTTGTAGCTCTTATGCTGAGAGTTAAGAGTATTTCAGAAGATCGAGAAGAGTGGAATCGAGATGCAAGATTTTTTTACTGCAAACTAATCCACCGTATTGTAACTAAGAACAAGTACAAATAACGCAAAAAATATTTCTAGCAACATATATAAATGGAGTAATAAACATTTTAAATACGAAACGCTTTTATCATTCTTCTCCTTCTTATGATCATTGTCTGACTTTATATTATTTGTTATCATCACTAATTAGAACCTTTATATTGAAGTAAAATTAATTGTTATTAAAAATATACATTTCCTAAATACATTATTAAGTAAAACGCATTTTTAATCCGGACAATAAAAAATACGAACCGTATATAAATTTTAAAATGTGTGTGTGTCCAGAGTTTTTTTTATTGTAATTTTTTTAATTGTTATGGAAATATAAGATTTAACTGTTCGATCCATATTGTAAGCTTACTTTATAGAAAACATCTTCATTAAAATATATTTAGGATTGAGCCTCCTTTTAGCACCAAAAAGGTACCGGCCACGGGAGAGTTTTTATACAGTAATGTTTCAATTTCAAATTAGATGCTTGGGAAGTTTTAAAATCAATTTCAAATTATTTACCAAACATGCAGACTAAATAAATAGCCAGTTAATTAAGTCGTATTAATTATAAAACATATTAATCACGATAGGAGTAGATCGTTTCAGGGTCTCAAGTTGCCTGAATGGCCGTTTCATATCGAAGCGTGACGGATCAGATTTATTTTGTGACGAGCCTAAAATTGTACACACGCGCGCGGAAAAGTTTTCGCTTAAAAATAATGTCGCAATGTTACAGTTGCAGAAGTGTGGTGGGCGTGTTTTGCCGTGCGCACCGAGGGGCTTTTGGTGTCGGTGGAGATTCCCTAAATGTTTTAGGTCGCAAACTTGGCGACGGCTTCCTTCCTGGTGGGCGGATGTGGCGGCCGCCCCACGGCCCACTGACTGCAGCGATCACCAACTTTTCGAACATCACAAACCATTCCATTTTTTTTTTCATATCCAATCAAATTCTCTGATACTAAAGCCGCTGTTCATGCAAGACTAAAGTTCCTGCCCTGGAAGCTTCCGGAAACCATCTATGTTCCCATGTGGACCTCTGAGTATACAGGTGTTGAGATAATGTATAAGCATATTGAGCTTGAAGATCTGTGAAACGGAAGTATTGGTGTCCATAAGCTCCAAATATGAATTGGAAATGCTAAAAAATCCATACAATATCTGGAATATATGATTACTACATTTGCCGTCATTCAGTTCAGCGAGTTGCTACTGTCCATGACTTATCCGAATGTCCACCTACGAATACATATTTTTATTTCCATATTCGTTTCATATCTGTAACATATATAGTTACAACAAATTGTCGTCACTCACGCTATGTCGATAGTTATTATTCATACCTGGGAACATAGATGGGCTTTAGCCCCACGGGCCGTATACCGAATACCTTGGAATATCAAGACATCTTTTTCTTGCTTGTTATACGAGTAATAGACTTTGGTAAGCAAACGTGCATGTAAAATCAACAGACTTAGACGTTAAAATTTGTCATTTTTTACTTATTCGCCGAAGGTCACCGTATATAAAAAAATGGCACGAAAAGAGATGGTATCCTACTGGTTCAACACTGTATTGGAGTAGGGTAAAGAGCCTTTCTCTACTAGACTATAATATTGAGCATTATCACATATAACACTTGTTCAGCGTCCTGGATTGGCAGTCTGTACTATCAAGGCTTAACTTAAAGAGCTCAACCACAAAATTGCCGTGAATAGTCATAAATTGACTAGGCCATTATCATACGTCGGTTTGTGTCATGTGCTATTGGTTGGCGACCCCCACCTTAGTCGATATCTGCCGCGCGCATCGGATTGTCTACCAGAATAATAGAATGCGTCCAAATTTACGGTCCGGGCGCCATTGTAAAGTTGCATTATGGCTAAAGTTAAGCCGGGCGCGAACGACAAGCTTGTTGACGCCAAAGTGAGGTCTTTTATGTTATCCAGACACAAGACGCGAGCGCCACCTGACAGAAGGCGGGAAAACGATCGCAGGCTTTTGATGGAACAATAAAGAGATCGTCGGGAAATGTTACCGATTCATTTGTACACGTTTCCATGAAACAAAAAAAAGGTTAAGAGATGATATTAAAAAAAGTAATATCATTATACTGAAGAAAATTAAGCATGATCCTTAAATATTTAACTTAATCAATTATGTTTACTAGAATTTCAGCTAATCTTCTTCGTAGTATCAATCCGGTGGATTGGTTTGGAGCAACAGAATCTTGCATCTTGATCTCCATTCCTCTCGGTCCTCCGCAACCCTTTTCAGCTCAGCATAAGCACTACAATTCATGTCCTCGAATACTTGCTGCAAATACTCCTGTCTAGGGCGCCCTCTACAGTTTCTACCCTCAACCATCCCCTCCACAATATCGTGAAGAAGACCATCGTGGCGCATGATGTGACCAATCCATCGGGAACCTCATTGTTCGTGACGTGGTCTCTCCAGGAAATTCCGAGAATTCTTCTGTACGATCACATCTCAAAGGCCTCTAGTCTTTTTTTATCTCTTTCAGATAAGCACCATGTCTCACAGCCGTAGATTAAGATGCTCCAAGCAAGTGTTTTGGCAAGTTGCTTGCGGAGCCCTAAAGAAATATTCTTTGACTCAAGAATTTTGGCTTTTTTATTGAAAGCTAGCCTTGCTTGATGTATTCGACTGTTGACTTCTCTTTTTGTTCTGCCATCCCAGGTGATCGTACTTCCAAGGTATACAAATAAATAAAAATTCAGCTAATATAAAAATTAAAATACTTAAAATGACTCAAAGTCAGTACAAGCTATTAGTTATTTGGGACTAAGATAAAAAAAAAAAATATTTCAGGATGAATTATTTATTTTCTTGAGTTTTCTTACAATAAAGATTAATTTATAATAATGGCGACACCATTTAAAAATATTTTTGATAGAAATTAAAAATCTGTAAGTAAATTACATCTAGTAAATTGAAATATATTTCAGTAGCATTCAAAGAACGTATTTTTTCAGGAATAAAGGTGAGTGGGTGGTAGTCGTGAGATGTTTTCGTCTACAGTCAGTTTTGATTATTGTGCTACGATAGGCGGGTTATATATGCGATCAGTTTCACACTAATTTTGGATATTTAATGATAACTGTGAACATTTCATAAATTATTTGAAATGATTTAATGATAAAGATATTAACTGTTTTTTTAAGTAACCTGCAAAATTTTAATGGTATTTCAAATAGACAACTAAACAATTAAAAATATTAACTTTTTTTTCGCATTTGTTGAAAAACAATATTGAAAAACACACAAAAATTTGTTGAAAAATATGTTTGATCTCCATTTAACAACAATCGCTAATACTCGTATGAGTAAGAATTACAAATGAATTAATACATTATATAAGTGTGCTGGATGCGAAAGGCGGAGGATCGAAGAGGATGGAGACTCATGCGGGAGGCCTACGTTCAACAGTGGACGGACACAGGCTGATGATGATGATGATGATAAGTATGCTTCTTTATTAATTAACTAGCGTGTACCCGGCATGCGTTGCAATGCCACTAAAAAAAAAGAAACCGCGAGTTTTTATGGAAGCGCCTCGTCGGGAGCCTCTCGCCTTCCGATTGGATAAGTCGGGCTTGAGGCGTAACCGGAGCCAATTAGAAACAATAAACTTAGGTTATGTTGTTCTTACCTAAATTTGACAGTGGCGCCCATATGTGTTTTTATTTATTGGAGTGCTTTTGGATACACGTTTTTTGTGTTTTTCAGCCATCATTTACAACTGCATCGCGTAAATGAATATACTCTGCGGAACGCAACTTGGTTTGATTTAATCAAATGTAGAGGAGTCGTTCAGCTTCTATTTTCGCATACATGTATTGATAGAACAAACGCGGACCTTTAAGGATATGATTTTCAACGTTTTCACGAATCATCAATCGATATGAATAGTAATTCATGGCACTGACTTTCTTAGTCGTTTCCTCATCTGTTTGTGGATTTCTCAACGGGATGTTGATATGGTATCCGTCTTCTCCTTGCCAAAATAAAATCGGATATTGCAATCCATCATACGATCGATGCGTTTCTGAGACTTGCTGAACATGACCATTTGTACGATGAAGAATGATTTGCGTTCGGTAGTGGTAGTGATAAGAATTGTACTTTCGTATGTTTGTCAAGAAATGTTTTGATTCACTTGTATCACCCGATACCAACGTTAATAAAGGTTCAGGTGGTGAATGTAATTCTGGCAATTTCAACTTTCCACTCGTGCAACACATTCCTAGTGTTTAATTTTTTAATTTAAAGGCACTACAATAAACGCATAATTTATCATTCTCTCCAATTAAAATACTTGGGTGCAGACTGTAATCATAATTAGGATCGTAATGGAAAGCACTATAATTTAAATCAGCATGCAGAGTACGTCTGGTATGATCTACACATACTCGATCTGTTTCCAATCTTGCTTTCCGTTGCTCATCTGTTTCAGATGAACGGGTTTAAGCAGTGTGTACTCTAACTGCTTCCAATCTTGCTTCTCGTTGCTCATCTGTCCAGATGAATGGGTTTGAGCAGCGTGTACTCGATCTGTTTCCAATCTTGCTCTCCTTTGCTCGACTGTTTCTGAAGCTCGAGATGCCCTTTTCATTCGTGCTTGAGTTGTACTTTTGACCTATTGCTTTTCGTTTAGGTAGCATAATTGATTTCACAGTGAGTGAATGTTACGTTTTGAAATTCACTTTTGAAAAATAAAAATAAATTGATTGATAAAATACTAACATTAAGGTGATAACTGACAATACTTGGTGAAATAATTATAATTTTAGAATTAATTTTAATTAAAAATATATAATACCTAGTATTTCATAATATATATTATTATTATTATTATATCAGAATTTGTATAGCGCTTTTTAATAACCGAACGGTCATTCCAAAAGCGCTTCTTTGCCTCTCTGAGTAAATAGGTGGGTCTTGAGTCTGCTTGTGAAGGATGTCTCTGCTTTAAGTTATCTTATGCTTTCTAGCAGCGAGTTCTAGGCCATTGGTGCCGCGTCAAGTTTAAAGTATACTCACCCGAGAGGCGACCGTCGCCGTTGGGCGCCAGGTCGGTACTCTCGTTGTAAGTATTGTTACGTATTCTTTATATATGGCGGACGATGTCGAACGTCAGTCTTTGTTGAAGACAATGCACAGAGGTTAAGAACTGCTGAGTAAAATAGCAGATAAAATTCACGAGTCCATCTGGTAACTGAGTACAGTTAAAAACACAAACTCCTTCACTTTTCAATTTAGAGAATGAAGAATTAATGACAAAAAACCCGGAGTTCACTCGAGAGGCGACCGTCGCCGTTGGGCGCCAGGTCGGTACTTTTAATATCTTTTTAAATTGAAAGCAAAAAAATTTATTATTGTAAAATATCTAATTACATTAAAACTAATCACACACCAATTAATTTTTAAAATAACCTTTTTCTCTTTCCAACCTGTAAATATGTGTGTACTAATATAGGATCTTGTCCATACCTATATAAGCCACGCCCTGTTTTTATTTTTTCATTATTGAAGATGGTCTTCAGGAAGGCCGAAACATGTAAACATTCAAATGAATTGTGAATCAAAACTAAATATTTTTAATTTATTATTTTTTTACTTCAAATTAATTATAAAATAATGATATAATACTATCCGAAGCCGACCAGCAATTGGAATTCCAAAATTAACTCTTTCTACTGTATATCACACACAATTAATACGTAATATTTATTTTAATTCGATAAACAAAAAAGTCGTCAAAAATTCAAATATTGAAATAGTTTATTCGAAAATCGAATTTTGTTTCAAAATATTCAGTACCTTACGTTAGTACCTACTTAAAATACCTACTTAAAATACCTACTTAAAATAACTTCAGGTCAGTGAATTGTTGTTTACGGCGTTGCTAAGGAAAGACAATGTTCTAAATTGGCCGTTCTGTATTACAATAGTCTTGTATGAAAACATGTTTTACGTAAATATTCAATTAATTTTTGTCATTAAATGAAATTTTGAGTATCCTATCTTTTTCCTTCTAGTATCAGCAATAATTCGGCAAAGTATTATTGCAATCGAAATAATGGTGTCGGAATGCATCAAATACAGACAGACACACACACACAGACATTGATTTTTATATATATAGATTAAAAAAGTTTTTAAAAAGGAAGGTTAACAAAACTGTTTTAATGTATTGATAATATTATGTGATGATTTCATAATTTTTTGTAGCAGATGGAAGAGAGGAACCTCCTTTTATTGCAGATGAAAGAACGTAAAGTGTACAACGAAATACATTTTGGCGTTGTGTATAGTAATAAAAGTAGAAATTTAATTCGTTTTTAGCAAACAATAAAAACATTTACGTCGCATCTTCGATCCTTGAAACACAGATGTGAGATTGGGTCGCAAATCTTTTATACCATTATTATTAGTACGAGTATAGTCGTTGCTCTTCTGAACATAAAAAAAAATCCCTCTACCTGCAATCGACAGTCTCGCCTGTTACTTATTGAGCGGTTAATTAAAAAATAACACGCGGTTAATTTATGTTGATCTAGGACAAACAGTTTTTAAAGTTACTTCCTACATTTTAGAGCATCGGGCTAATTATCAGATTTCTTAAAAAAAATCGACTATACACCTAAATATGTCTCGGACACATGGCCTGAAACCATATATCAGATATAAATAAAAGATTTCTTAGAATTTTTATATACCCATCACACAATTCATATCCACCTTTTCACTCAATCTTTGCTTTATATAGAGCCAACAAACATTTAACTAATTGACTTGAAAATAGCCATCCGACCTGGCTGAAATATGTCGTCAAAAAAATAAATATATGTGGAATTAATTCTAAGAAATCTTTTATTTTATATCTGATATTATGGAATTCCACCAAGAAATATCGATCGAAAAATGCAAATAATTGAAACCATATATGTTCTCAGGAGAATCTTAAGGTCCAGAGATGTCTTGAGACGTCATCTTTCATGTCCAAGGATGGATTTTACAATTTGTAGTGATTATATACTTCAAATGTGAAACGAACGTACTCCTGAATTGAAAAATATGCATTTTTTTATTATATGTCGAGGATATTACGCACTATGGTAAATTGGCTGTGCCGAACCTGTCTAGACCGCTTGATCGCCAATTTTGAATTTACTTCCACCAGGAAGACACAAGTTTACTGCCGCCAGTGTTACAACTCCACTGGCTCTAATACGAGACAAGTTTACTGCCGGCAAGAACCTGGAGCGCTCTCGCTTATAAGGTGAGCTTTCTTTTATTTATTAGGTTTATATCCCAATAAGTGAGTAGGTGAGGCGTAAACAATTTTATTATTCACGCGCGTTCGTAAAAAATGCGAGAAATCACAGCTCGCCGTTATAATTTGCACGTTGTTTTATATGCTTTCAAGGTGTATGATTGCATGTTTTAGTTCCTTGTAAAAAATAAGACACTCTGGGAAAACTTTAAGTTACACATAATACGAATGAATTCAACTCCTCTATAGAATACTTTTATAGGGATTTTTCTTGTAGCATTTGTGGCGGATTTTCAAATATATAATGGTACATTTCTATAGTATATATTTGTACGGGTTAATACCGTTCTTTTCCCACGTTTACTTATTATTAGGTATCGAGAATGTCAAAATAATCGTTCGATCTCCATAAAAACTCTGAACACTCGTACCAAAGGGACAGAAATATGCCCTGGATACTATAGCTGCCGATTCTTCACGACTTCTGGAGGTCATGTGATATCATATATGTTCTTGTGCTTCATATGAAACAAATAGAACATCTATGAGGGAAAAGAAAAAAAAAATACAGAGTAATACCGACAAACGTTAATAAAACGCTTTACGATGGTTGATTGTACAACAAATCAAAAGGGTGTAAGTACCATTTTTAAATATCATTTTCAATATTTACGTTTATGTCTCAAAGTTGTTACTAATACTAACCCATATTTTTTGACTAAGTTTAAATACTACTTGAAACTAGGTAGCGATTATGGCAACTAAGAACTAACTATATGCTTGGCGGCCATTTATTGTGACCATATGCTTCATATACGTATATTTGTACCAAAGTTTAACGCTATGTAAGTTATTGGTTGAGCTCAAACAATATGTACGAGTATAATGTTAATATACTCTTCTTCTTCTTTAGCCTCGCCATTTCCCAACATCTGGGGTTGGTTCTCCTTGTGCCCATTCGCCATGTCTGTCTGTCTTGCGTTGTATTCTCGGTCAAACCCAGAGTTTAAGGATCCTTGTTTTCAGTTGTAGTACAGGTTGCCTGTGGTATTTCAGGTCTTCTCGCGCATCATGTTTTTTTGGCGTTTTTTTTTTACTGCCGGTTGCCACCTGACGCAAAAACAGTAGCTTTCTTGGAAAGCTAGAGAGCTGCCGTTGACTACCAATTCGGTTCATCCCCCACCATCTAAGCTATGAGGTCCTGCCCACCACACTCTGGTTACCCTTCAATACGAATAGATCTTTCGCCTTTTACTAAAGATTTCTGTGGAGAGGAGCACTCAAATGAGTCTCTAACTAAAAATGTAAACATAAATTTTCTTATTATCTTATATGGTTTTTATGAAAGTAATGAATCAGGCAAAAAATATCGAAAATAAGGTTCTACCCGAAAGATGTACAGTCGGTGCACATTTGAAAGTACTCATTCTCAGATACTAAGTCCTGCATCCTAAACGAGGATATAATTGTACAGAGGGATCCTAGGTGTGACAGCTCTCCACAGCCGCACAACAGTGACTCTCCGTTCCGAAGTATTCCCCACCGCTCGAGGTTGTTCTTTGTTCTACCAACTCCGGTTCTTAACTTGTTCACGGATCTCCAGGTTCGCCAGTCAAGGCTCTTGTCAGTTGGGAGGCCTTCCTTTGGAGTAATGAAATCTTCTGATGCGTTTTGTTACCAGAGCTAGAGTTTCTCATTTTTAAGAACGGATGTGAGAGGTTGTATGGATATCAAAAAGCTGCTTCGCGACTTCAGTCTAGGTGTTAGGGTTAATAGTTAAATAATTGGTAAGTAAGATAAATCTTAAGTAATTCTTCCATATCTGATTCTAAGCTGGAACATATGATCGTCATACTCGTAATTTTCCACCTTAAAGTTCTGTCAGCTGCCATGACCTTTGTCTTGTATCAAGAAATCTCAATCCCAAATCAAAAACTGCGTATCAAACACTCAGTGTGCTTAATACAGAGATTTCTATTAATATAGATTCAATATTATAAGTATAGTTCTCATCAGTTTTCAGGGACGAACGCTCTGGCAATCAGTTTATTTAGTTTAATAATGGGTTCAACGTTTACAATGCCCGGAGTATTTGATTCTAAGGAGTAGCTCAGTAAAAATTCGCGATATTCCAATGCATCTTCTATCTACATCTAATGTTCTCTTCCACAAATCCGTTCTATAGACGAAACACATGGTAGCAACAAATTGCCACCATTCTGTTCTGTCAGTTGCCTCTGTCCATAACTCATCCCTAGACATTTCTACACTTCTGTAGACCACCTGCGAACATATATAGTGCTCGAAGACTTTTAACCCTTTCGTTACGGCTCGGTGGAATACAAATTATACTGTCAATACGGCGTGAATTTTTCAATCATTTTTTTTGCTTAAAACTAGTATTTGAAGCATAATTGTACTTATCTGACCTATTTTCATTTATCACATTGGTTTTTTTAGCCTTTGGCTATCAGATGATGCATAAAAAACTGTTCTATTTAACAAACGTTTATTATGTATTACATGTTGTGGCATTGACACATGTGGTGTACAGAAATATCGCTCCTGAGACGAAACCTTACGATATTTATTTACATGCTTTACAGATTCCTGAAAAGAGTACATTTAGGTTGATAAAGGACTGCATTGGTTGAGAGTTTCGGCTAGAATCCAGTACAAATTATGCCTCTTAGCTTACAAGGCGCTCAACGGAACTGCACCGGGCTATTTGACATAACTTATCAAGCCTTCAGAAATAAGCGCGCGTGGAGAGACACTCAGATCGGTTAGAGCAAATAGAAGCACCCTGTAGCTGACGGGCGGTAGTCCTAGCACGGTCTTTGGCAATCGGGCTTTCAGCTACGCAGCACCAATGGCCTGAAACTCGCTACCGGAAAGCATAAGAGAGCTTAAAGTGGAGGCATCCTTCAGAAGCAAACTCAAGACCCCCTCCTTTTTACTCAGAGAGGCAAAGAAGCGCTTTTGGAATGATCATTCGGTCATAAAAGAGCGCTATACAAATACTAATATAATAATAATAATAAAGGGAAAGATTGCAGTTTCAAATTACTACCGTAGATGTCTCAATGAGTACTGAAATTAGCAAAACGATATATCACGGCTGCTGACGTCAACGGTAGGGGCATCTTAGACGGCATATATCGACAACCGATGCGAAAGGGTTAAGATAGACTCCCGGGATAGAACATATTTTGGGTGATTTTATATCAGAATTTTTTAAGTGGTTGGATGATAATCCTGATGCCTCCGAGGCATTGACCAACACGGCATCCAATGTTACTTACGAGTGTTATTATTTTTGTAAATACGATTGTTGGAATAAACATTTTAATATTACTTAAAAATTTAATATTACGTAACGAAACAAAGAGCCTTATTAGAACAAGTAAATTTAATTAATTTTTATTCCGGCGATAAGAAAAAAAAAGTTTTCATGTTACTAGACTACTAGAGCATAAAAAGGTAACGCCGTTGGTAGGCACACTGTGACAGCGTCAACTGTATGATAATGCACGAGCGATAGTGTTCCGCAGAAGCGTGTTTTGGCAACGGGACGCGACGGAAGCCTGGCGAATCATGCGGACGAGAAAAAATATTCAATCGAGATTGTTCCGTTTGCACAATGCAACTTGAAGCAAAATTATACATATATAGTTTACACAAATGGTTGCAGAAAGTATGTACTATATATGGCGTATCAAATTTTGTCGTTGGATATAAAATATTCGCCGAAAAATCCCATTTTTAAAGAGCATTTACACGGAGGTTATTTTTATGTTCCCCACAATCCTGCCCTATATACTCCTAATAGCACCAAATATTGGTCAATATAAAGGCCATTGATGCTGATGTATGTTATTTGATCAGAATTCTAAATTCTTATTTGGTAATAATTAAAACATAATTTTTTATCTGAATTATAATTACATATTTAAAGGTTAAGAAATGTTGATGTATTTAAGTTTCGTGAGGATTTGATTAAAATACAAGTTTAAAAAACAGTTTGAAATTTCAATGTGTACCACTTTATTTATAATTTTTTATCCTAAATTATCTATTCTGACCGGAAAAATACGAACCTTTTTAAAATTGTATAATCAAATTATATGTATGCAGTTTCGACGACAATTGTCAGTCACCAATTTAAATGTTGTTACGTAATAGGTCTCGACAATTAATCTAAATTCGTATTTGCCAGTCACAGTTCATTTATCAATGTCTACGTACAATACTGAAAGACCCGGTTTCACTGAGTTTTATTTTGTCAATTGACAAATCCTGAGGTTTGTAGCCAATGAACTATATAGGGGAAACGTCATTCATTTTATCTACAATTTTTCGTGTATTTTAGAACCAAATTTGTTTTTTTTTAAATATTTTTGTATTTTAACTGTGTATTAATGTAATAATTCATAAGTCCCGAAATATCCGTAATAAAAAACACTACTCAATGAGAAATGTGTTTTTGGCATCGTTAATTATAGAAAAACACTTTCAATATATTATTATTTTGAATCAAGCTAATTTTTCTATAGTCCATCCAATATAGGAAGAACCCTATGACACATTTATTGCCCTGTGCTAAATATCGTTCGATATAACGTTGTAAAAACGTTCGCTACCTATACTAATTTTATCGACATAAACAAAAGCCTCTCTTCTTATATATAATAAGTTATTTAGGTAAATATATCACAATAAAAACAAAATAATAAAAAATATATGCATATTGTTACAAATTAGAAAAAATACGGCAATTTGTAACTATAATACTATAATATCTGACGCACGTAGAAGGCCATGTCACATTACTGCGAAAACCAGTGTTGGGGTATAAATAATCGTATTTTCGATTGTTTTTGTAAATACCTACTAAAATTAAATATTAGAATTATTATCAATTATAAGTGAATATTAACAGGTTTTAAGAGACATGTAAAACAAACTATAAATAATAATATTAGTAATATGAAAATTATGAAGAAAAGCAAGTGTAGAGATAAATATTAGCACATAACCTTAAAAACACATATTTTAGTCGGAACCCGATAAAGCAGTACATTCTAAATTGTCTTCGTCACTATCGGAATCAGAACTACAACTTTCACACACATTTATAATCAGGTTCTGTTCACTTAAATTGTCAAAGCGAACATCGCGATCCCAATCTGCATAATATTCTCTTTTTGTTTTGTCCACCACTTTTTTCCAATCTTCTGCCGTGACATTGTCACATGCCTCGTTCAATAGTCAACATCTTGTTCGCTGTGAATGGTGGAGACGTGTTATTTCTAGCCGAAAAGACCAGAAAAACGACTTTCTCCCAATTCCTAATGCTTTTCATTTGCCTAAAAAAATCGCATCTTTTCAGGGAAATATCCGTGCGCTCCATTATAAACTTTCTTTTTTCACATTTTTTATATTTGAGGGCAATGTTTTTCAATACCTTACTAAGAGACGTCGCACTGCCTTGAAATAATCCGACTGACTTTAGAGAACCTACCAGTTTAAGAAGTGTTGGTATTTCGTTGCGGTCATAGTATGCATACACGTGATTCCGAATTGCTGCCAAATCAAAGCTATCGGGTTTTGTTATTGAGCATTTCTTCTGTCGTTTCTTATTTGGTGTTAATAATTTTTCTCTTTTAATGAAGATTCACCGTATTTCTCCTCTGTGATCCGAGACACTGTAGATTTACTGATTCCTAGGGAATCCGCGACCCGATCTCGAATGTTTTCAACAGACAGCAATGGTCTACCATTTTGTTTTTCTTGATGAAAATAATCACGCAAGCGTACGACAAATTCTCGTGATTCACTGCTGAGAATAGTTCTTTTCTGTCTCTTCGGCATTGTAAAAACACAAAAATATGATTCAATGAAACAACTTTAACAATACTAACAATAAATATAATAATTACAACAACAAAAAACACGAATCGATCGAAGAACAACACGCTACTGAAAGTCAAACATTTGTACTGATCCGCCATGAAGCCGCCATGCGGAAATGGATATGTTTATATACGATTCACTTTGAATTCAAATTCGATTTTTTTTCGAAGAAGAAGAAAAAAAAATCGACCTAATCGAAATAAATATTTTTGCCCCATCCCTTTTACAAGGGGCAATAAATGTGTCATAGGGTTCTTCATATATTGGATGGACTATAGTAAACTCGTATTATCTGTTCTTTCAAAATGGGGTATATACCTAAACTGGGCGAGTTTTTTTTGCGTGTTAGTAATCTACAATATATTTCATTATTTATATGAAGTAAAAATATTTTATTTGTTATTTAATTTTAAAATATTATTGTTTTAATTATCAATTATCAATCAATGCTAATCATAAATTACCATACCTCAATTAATTATGGCAAGGAAACTATTTTAGCCGTTATTTTGACACGATTCATTGGACAAGTAACAGTTTTGACGGGTTTCCCAGCTCATGGTAAGGAATGAAAGCATTCACGTGTAAGTTTAAGGCGGAGGAGGTTTACACTAACCAACTTATCCGGACACCGGTTGCTTGTGTTATGTTATATTAAATTAGTGATCTAATTTCCCCAGCTTTGAACAGAACATTGTTAAAATTATTATTTACGCAATATTAAACGAACATTCATAGGCATTATGGCCGATGAGTGAAAGAATAATTTTCTTGCATATGATATAGAGCCTCACATTAATAAAGCTTACGTTCGTACTCTCTCCACTACTCTGTAGAAATCATCATTCCATATCCAATCCTAATGGAGGAGTTACAAGACCATCATGGTACTCGCCTCATCGCATGTCAACTCCACTAGGTACATTATGTGAATTCTATGTATACGGTTAAGTTTTTTGTTCTTATTGCTAAAACCGACTCAACTAAGTTAATTATACTGAAAATATAATTAATTACAATTAGCATGTGTATAATGGATAATATTGAAAGATTGTAAAAATAATAAGAATAAGAATACATGAACAAATGAGGAAACATTAAGGGAACATACGAGGGATTATCAGTCATAACAAAATATAAGAAAGCAAAGTCATAAATATATAAGAATAGCTAACAGTAATTTATAGTCAATAATAAATATAGTGTTATACTCAAGAAAATATATGATAAATCTTAAGTATTTACTTAAATAATGAGTTTTTCTTGTAAAAATAAATTTTTCACATCCTTATCACAACTACCTATTACATATTACCTATGTTCAATGATTTTATGAATCTTAATTTTTATAAAAGCTATGGATTTAATATTGAAGAATCATGCTATATTTAGTTCATTATAAGTGTTTATTAAATTGATAGATTTTTTATCTTATTTAGCTTACCCGCTTTACCAAATTTCACGAAAAATGTTTGGCACGATTTCCAAGTATGCACATAGCATCATCAAGAGCGTGTATTTACGTTCCGATTATAATAATACCTCCCTTGTTGACAAAGCGCCGCAGAGAGCTAGGGAGCGACTGTGCGCGGTCTTAAATTAAGTCGCTTCGGACCATAGTTGACTCCGGGCTAAACATGTTAGCAATTACCTCCCGGCATAAACAAGCGTTTGACGGTCAAAGGGCCGTTGCGGTCACGGGGATCGCGCGTGATTTGCGACGGAGACCCTCGAGCAGTCCGATCGCGGGACTCCAGGATCAGCGGGAAGATTTGCGAGACCCACGCGTAAACGGAGCGGCCGTTTCGTGGCCGGGAAACGTGCCGTTTGTAAATTCGTCCGCAGTTATTTATCGTCTTGGGTGCTCTATCTTACTTGTGCGGTTGTGTTTTCAATATTTGAATACCGTAGCTGCCACACAGATCAATTACCATTGATGTGGTAACAATTCATTGAGAAACATTCCAATTATTTATCTTTTGCGACTGTATCAACCGTAAGATATTCAAATAAATTTTACTCAATTTGAACGCTAAGCGCATGCTCGGAAATACTAGTATACCTTATTTGCAATTCCTCTTGTTCTGATAAACTCTTGTAAAATATTCAACGTAAGAGCCAAGCGACTCATAAATGCTTTTCCGGATGAAGTTACTTCATTATGATTTAAAATAAAAATCCAGTCTTTAAGTACAACTTTATAGGAAATTTATCAGAATCTTGTATAGAGACATGCTCTATACGTACATATGAATAACTTCGTATATTTTTTCATATTGCTGTGTGTTCTTAAATAAAAAAATATTCTTAGCCATGCTTTACCAATATTTTTCTGTTTTTATTTTTATTAAGATGATTAAACAATAAACATATGGTAGACTGCGCAGTGTATTGAAGAAAAATAGTGCAAGATATTGGTGCAACTATGCATTACGACTCGAATATTACTAGTATAACAAATAATTTAATTGACCTCTTTTGAGTTGTACTGTACAATATTTTATGAAATACACCACTTTCGTCAACAGCCTATATGATTGTTTTTTCAGGTATTTTTTATATCGATTTTCGTTATGTTCGCAATTTTTTACAAAGCTTCATTTAAACCCGTAATCGCATAATATCAAAAATAACTGAATTATGTGCACTATTTTATTTTTTTCTCAAAAATAAATGAGTCTGACACACCATGATTTGAATTGAAAAGTCATTTGAGCAATCTCAAGGCAGTTTTACAGACCATCACATCTAGATTTAATTCAGTCGTCTATACCATAAATCGGATAAAATTTACCTACCAAGAAAATTTGTGCTAGCCTGAATGACAAAAGTAAAAAAAATCCTGTCATTGTTTTTCTTCTTCTAAATAACTCCAAAATAACAAACGTTATTTAAATTAGACCGTAGTAATAGTTTGCTTAAACACTTTTTGAACGCGCTGTTCTCTTAACTTTACACATATGAATATGATTATTGTTTTTTCTTTATAATTACTGCTACGTATATCATAAAAAAGGTTAACTTAACAAAGGTCGCTTAATTGAGCTATCTCTGAAGTAACGCTTAATTTAAATACGCGATGGATCAGATTAATTTATTGCCAACTATGCCGACTAAATAAGTGTTTGTTGTTGAAAGCTTAAATTTTGAAAGGTAATGTATTTAAGTGTTAAGTTTTCCGAGTCTGACCGAGTTGGCTCGACTTTTCCACCATAATGAAAGTGATTTATCGACAAACAACATCACGTAGAAAGATTCCGCTTCCTTCAGATTATAAATTTGTACCGCAAAATTAATTTATCTCGGGACCCTCTCCCGATTATCTAAAATTTATTACCTTTATATTGAATATAAATACATTGAATAATTCTGAATAATAGGGAATGAAAAAAGGCGCCCAAAGTCCCGAACAAATTGCAAAGTAATAACGATAAATCAGAGAGCACTTTGCAGCACCTTTTCTGAAGTTTTTCTACAAGTTAGGTGCTTTCAAATAGCGTTCAGATTTAACCTGCTTCTTTAAAATTATCTTAAATAATCAAATATTACGATGATCTTTTTAATTCACATGACGATTGTCATAGTAATGTAGTCTGTTTTTTTAACAAACACACACGTAGGAGGAACCAGAAGTGGTCACTCAAAGTGGACATTTAATTGTGGTGCTGCATGTTGAAACGTTGTGTAGAGGTTGTGTACATTTAGAGATTGACGTAATTGCAATTATTGTTTTAATTTTTATTACTAAACTATTTATTTATTTGCCGGCGGGTAAAGCTCAATAGTGAAAGGGTTTGCTTTGCAAATCAAAGGTTGTGGTTTCGATCCCCGATCGAGAATAAGAAAAGGAGTTTTAATTGATTTCTGAGCTCTAAAGTACCCCGGTTGGTGTGAATTTCTTTGATCCCTCACCCGTAAAATCTCAGTCATAGCCTAATAATGAAAATTGCTGGTGGACGAAAGTCGTCCCGTGAAGACCACCCATTCATAGTAAATTCATGTAATAATAAGGATGATGCGTGAATCTCGGGCTGAAGTGTATGACGTTGGCGGATCAACACTCCACATGCAGCGCTTAGCCATCTGCATAAGCGTCATACAATTCCACAGATGAGACTTCAGAATTACTACCATCATCTGACGGTTCTCCTGTATGTGCTTATATAAAAAAAATAAAGCTAATCTAGAGGTAGAACTGATCTTCGTCAAAAATTTCTGTGTCTTGAAAGGATGATTAGAAATGAATTAGATTCTATTATCGCCACAAACTGATAATATAAAATTGTGTTAGATGACATGATATGCGCTTCTTCCAAAAACAGCTTTGCGTCCTGAAGCTATGCTGAATGAAGACGACTTTCTACAATAACGAAAGTTGAAGATAAGGCAACTGTATGTATCATCTAATGAACATGACCCAGCCATCTACATATTAGTTTCTTGACCTACTGTGAGTTTCCGAGACTTTACCCCTAACTCTTTATTACTCGCTATGTAATGTATCGTCATCACTGTTGTAAGTGTAAAGTTTATGATATAGTAATTTATGAGCACAGTAATTTATTTTTTTAAAGTATTATTTACACCTTTGGACTTTGAAATAAATGTATGGTTAGTCGCATTTGAATCACCTTTAAGGTAACGTCAGCCGTCTACTGGCAAGATATTTGTATTATTATTCGTATACAATATACAGTATTACTTTGGGTTGGGATATGGTTGAAGCCGCTGCTATAAAAGTCAATATTTTATTGGCATTTAAATCTACGCTTATACAGAGTGCCAAAGAGAATAAACTCATAGTAATGATTTTATTAAATACTAGCGTGTACCCGGCATGCGTTGCAATGCCACTAAAAAAAAAGAAACCGCGAGTTTTTTTGGAAACGCCTCGTCGGAGCCTCTCGCCTTCCGATTGGATAAGTTGGACTTGAGGCGTGACCGGAGCCAATTAGAAACAATAAACTTAGGTTGTGTTGTTCTTACCTAAATTTGACAGTGGCGCCCGTATGTGTTTTTATTTATTGGAGTGCTTTTGGATACACAATGTTTTTTTGTTTTTCAGCCATCATTTACAACTGCATCGCGTAAATGAATATACTCTGCGGAACGCAACTTGGTTTGATTTAATCAAATGTAGAGGAGACGTTCAGTTTCTATTTTCGCGAACATGTATTGATATAACAAATTTCGACCTTGTAGGATATGATTTTCAGCGTTTTCACGAATCATCAATCGATATGAATAGTAATTCATGGCACTGACTTTCTTAGTCGTTTCCTCATCTGTTTGTGGATTTCTCAACGGGATTTTGAAATGGTATCCGTCTTCTCCTTGCCAAAATGAAATCGGATATTGCAATCCATCGTACGATCGATGCGTTTCTGAGACTTGCTAAACATGACCATTTGTACGATAAGGAATGATTTGCGTTCGGCAGTGGTAGTGATAAGAATTGTACTTTCGTATGTTTGTCTAGAAATGTTTTGATTCACTTGTATCACCCGATACCAACGTTAATAAAGGTTCGAGGGGTGAATCTAATTCTGGCAATTTCAATTTTCCACTCGTGCAGCACATTCCTAGTGTTTCATTTTTAAATTTAAAGGCACTACAATACACGCATAATTTATCAATTTTTCCAATTACAATACTTGGGTGCAGACTGTAATCATAATTAGGATCGTAATGGAAAGCACTATGATTTAAATCAGCATGCAGAGTACGTCTGGTATGATCTACGCGTACTCGATCTGCTTCTAATCTTGCTTCCCGTTGCTCATCTGTTTCATGTGAACGGGCTTAAGCAGTGTGTATGCTAACTGTTTCCAATCTTGCTTCCCGTTGCTCATCTGTCCAGATGAATGGGTTTGCGCAGCGTGTACTCGATCTGTTTCCAATCTTGCTATCCTTTGCTCGACTGTTTCTGAAGCTCGAGATGCCCTTTTCATTCATGCTTGAGTTGTACTCTTGACCTATTGCTTTTCGTTTGGGTGGCATAATTGATTTCACAGTAAATGTTACGTTTTGAAATTCACTTTTGAAAAATATATATATATATATATTTTATTTAATCAAATATAAAAGTTACAATTTTTACACAGTAATTTACATTCCAATCTTTTTTTTTTCTATTTTTTTTTTTTACATTTGCTTACCACACCACTTAAAGATAAGATCTTGTGTGTGGCATGGGATTTATCTATGATCATCTATGATACTAAAATTGATTGATATAATACTAACATTAAGGTTATCAACTGACAATACTTTAATTAATAATAATTTAATTAAATATAATTAAAAATATATAATACCTAGCATTTCATAATATCTTTTTAAATTGAAAGCAAAAAAAATATTATTGTATAATGCTGGCTGTCATAGCTCAATGGTAAAGCGTTTGCTTTGCAAGCCAAAGGTCGTGGGTTCGATCCCCGATGGAGATTAAAAAAAAAGGATTTTTATTCGATTTCTGAGCTCTAAAATACCCCGGTTGGTGTGAATTTGATCCATCACCCGTAAAATGTCAGTCAAAGCCTATCAATTAAAATTGGTGGTAGACAAAAGTCATCCCGTGAAGACCACCCATTCATAGTAGATTACTGTAATATTAAAGGATGATGAGTGAATCTCGGGCTGTAGTCTATGACGTTGGCGGATCAACACTCCACACGCAGCGTTTAGCCATATGCACCATGGTAAGCGTCATAGAACTCCACAGATGAGGCAAAAAATTACTATCACCATCTGTCGGTATTCTCCTGTATGTGTTTACATAAAAATAAAAAATAAAAAATCTCAATACATTAAGACTAATCACATACCAATTAATTTTTAAAATAACCTTTTTCAATTGTTGTACCCGCACACATATACAACCTGTAAATATGTGTGTACTAATATAGGATCTTGTCCATACCTATATAAGCCACGGCCTGTTTTTATTTTTTCATTATTGAAGATGGTCTTCAGGAAGGCCGAAACATGTAAACATTAAAATAAATTGTGAATCAAAACTAAATATTTTTAATTTATTAATTTTTTACTTAAAATTAATTATTAAATTATGATATAATACTATCCGAAGCCGACCAGCAATTATAATTCCAAAATTAACTCTTTCTTCTGTATATCACACACAATTAATACGTTATATTTATTTTAATTCGATAAACAAAAAAATCGTCAAAAATTCAAATATTGAAATAGTTTATTCGAAAATCGAATTTTGTTTCTAAATATTCAGTACCTTACGTTAGTACCTACTTATAATAACTTCAGGTGAGTGAATTGTTGTTTACGGCGTTGCCAAGGAAACACAATTTTCTAAATTGGCCGTTCTGTATTACAATAGTCTTGTATGAAAACATGTTTTACGTAAATATTCAATTAATTTTTGTAATTAAATCAAATTTTGAGTATCCTATCTTTTTCTTTTTAGTATCAGCAATAATTTGACAAAGTATTATCGCCATCGGGTTAATGGTGTCGGAATGCATCAAATACACACAGACAGACAGACAGACATTGATTTTTATATATATAGATTTACTGAGCGCGTGAAAGACGCCACATGAGAAAAAAGTGGACTTAAAAATAATATATCAAGAATAAAAATATAAAATGCTCGTTCAGGTTAAATAAACTGAAAAATATGACTACAAAATAAAGATGGATTGAGCTGCTCCTTGGATCAAATGGTACAAGTCGTGAGAGCGAATAAATTATGATTTGAAAATCACCAATATCTTGATTTATATAAAATATGCTACCGTCTCTTCAAGTTCCCGGGACTGGAGATTGTAGGAAATTATAATTTTTCCCAGATGGACCTCCTAAAGCAGAGATTTCTTGGGACAATGCATTGACAATAGCAACTGTGAGAACTGAGTTTTTTTATCAGCACATGCAGGAATGCCGACAGACGTTGATTGGAAATCTAATTTGTGGATTCTATTACGCTTACCATTTTGAAGTTATGGCGAAGCGCTGCATGTGAATTCAGGTATCATATATTTATACGTACAAATATTTTACTATGAATTGATAGTATTTACAAGTGAATTTCGTCTACCACCAATATTGATGAATATATTATGACTGACATTTTATAGGTGAGGGATCAAGCTCACATCAATCGGATGTATTTAGAGTTTGAAATATGATTAAAAGTTATTTTAATTTAATTTTAATCTTTGTCGGAGTCAAGCCCGCGATCATTGTAATTCTAAGCAAACGTTCTACCTCTAATCCATGCCGGCGGATAGAATGGTGGAGTTTTCGTTGACTATATGCTGCATAAATGGCAACGTTTATGTGAAAGAGAAAAATAATTAAATTTTTGTGTGCATTGCTCATTTCTTGCTGGAAACAATGAATTTGATACATTGTGTGCATTCACTTCTCGCGCAGTTTACTGTTGGCCTGATAATGTCTTTCTTCGTCCGGTGAGTTCCTTTGGCGAGCAAATGGGACAGTAAACATGGCATAACCTGTGACGCGGGGTAATTTAATATTTGAAAACATGTTTGCGTGGCGTTCGGTGGTCCGCGCCCCGTAATGTATAATTGAAGCTAAGCGGAGGGTTAATAAAGGCCGGCCGTTAAAAGCCAATCCTACTGACGGAGCTCAGCTCCGCTCCGACACAATGCAATGTTCATTTCAACATGGGATGCTGATTTCATTCCCGTAAACCCATCGCTTAATAAGCCGTAAAATACACGGAGAGCTTTGCTCGCACAGTTGAAAGCGGTCCGATTGTATACTAAAGTTGAAACGATACAATGAAATCTCCCCACACTTTAACAAGTTACAAACTAAACAATATTGTAGATTCATTTAAAAATATATCGTTGAAATTAATTCAAAGTACTTTATATATATTCTACACATATAATGCATAGCTGATCATGTTGGCTTACCATACCAGGTAGTGGGTTCGATTCCCCACGAAGATTAATGGTGTGAATTTGATTCCTCTCCCGTGCAGTTACTTATAGCCTATTAATCAAAATTAGCAGCTGATGAAATTCGCCTCGTAAAACCACCAATTCATAGTGAGTTTCTGTTAAAATGATGGGTAAAAGCTAGACTATTGACGATCTATGACGTTGGCGTTGGCATCACGCCACATGCATCATTTAGTTATACTTATTATGGCAACTTTCTTTGAATCCGCAAAAAAGATTTCTCCATCATCGCCTGTCGGTAATCTCATACATGTGTTTATATAAAACAATCACAAAATATTTTATTGTCAAATTTGGTCATTTACATGACACGATTTTAACAATTTATTGAAATCCGCCATTAAATATCGTTCATTGTTATTTCTTTAATGGTAAATTGAACGGTCAACCGATCAGTGTGAAATTAAAAAAAAAACAATAATTAAACATTTTTTTAGGACTGTACTCAATAACGTTAGAAATCTCAAAACTGCCTATCAAATCGTACGACCCAATAAATGTTGAGTGGGTGTACGACTAGCAACGCTTAACATTTCGCTAAACAAAGCATAATGCAGACATTAAGCAAAACCGCCGCGGTGTCGAATAGCTTTTATTTGCATATTATATTTTATCAGCATTGATTTTTCTTAGTCATCATCCGCACAGAGAGAAAATAAATAAAGGGAAATATTGGATTCAGGTATAAAAAAGATAAAAAAAATTAAGTGAGTGGAAATATAAAATTACACAAGTCGAAATTTGAAATTACACAGATGCACATGCGGGGACGCGCGTGTAGAGGCCTGATATTTACCAAAACAAAAACTGTGTCCGGTTGTACATATATTTTTTAATAATGTATTTTATATATGTTTTGTTATTACAACGCTCCAGTATTCATCACAAATTTACATAACAATTTTAATAAATAAAACGAACATAAACCCAAAAATAAATTTAGTGTAGATATTCAGTTTATTACAGTTTAGTAAAAAATACTTCGTCATAATAAATTCATAAAACTGTAAGCCTAAGAGTAACGAGTGTAGAAAGTGGTTACTCTTGATATAACTATCAGAGTAGTACATATAATTTGAATGCGTGTTTCTATATTAATTTCGATGTTTTTTAATTATTACGTTCTACTTTGTAAAAAATAAATATATTTTTGCTTACAATAACAAAACGAGTAAAATACTTGAATGAATGTATAAATAAACATGTAATAATTAATTGTGGAAGAGTATTAACCGTTTCGTATACATCAAGTAGTGGTATGCAGATAGAACCTTCTCGTATGCACTTTTGAGTCATTGCATACGAGTAGAGTAAAGTGCCACGTTAGGGGTTCTTTTGACGCGGTGGCTGACGCTAGAAGAGCTAGAGAAGTGATTTAAAGCAGACGAGCCGGTGTCACGAATGATGACAAAAAATCTCTCCTCGCCGAGCCAATTAAACGGGAAAGTGTCAAAACCTCCCGTTGTCTTCCGGTGCCGCTTGAGAAGCAAAACCCACGCAGAAATTAATTCGCGGGCCTCAAAGGATTCGAAGATGCGCTCGCCGCGGCGGCCCTTTGAGGTGGTGAAGAGCTCATGCTGGAAGGGCCCCTCGAAGCCGGTCCCCTGAGTGGAGAGGGCCCGAGCGTGCCGAAGGGCGAGAGCGCAATTTGAGGTCTGACGCGCGTGTCTGCCGCCCATCAGTCCGCGACTATTGCCGCCGCCCTTCACAGGAGAATCTCCATAAGAACTTTACAACTATTGTTTTTTAACAACTACAAGAGAGTACGAGCAAACGTTTAATAATCACCTAATACACACATGTCTTTATTTCAATTTTATTAACCGTTAAACGAACGTCTACAGCCCGAGATTCACGCATCATCCTTTATTATTACAGGAATTTACTATGAATGGGTGGTCTTCACTGGACGACTTTCGTCTACCACCAATTTTAATTGATAGGCTATTACTGACATTTTACGGGTGATGGATCAAATTCACACCAACCGGGGGTATTTTAGAGCTCAGAACTCGATTAAAAATCCTTTTTTTTTAATCTCCGTTGGAGATCGAATCCATGACCTTTCGGCTTGCAAAGCAAACGCTTTGACCATTGAGCTATGACCGGTCTAAATATACCTCGCATACACATATAAAATCGACACTCAATTTCATAAGATCGGTTAATTAACCTGATGCCCCAGAGGCCTGCACCATTTTGTCCTAAGATGATGATCAAAATAACAACATAGAAGGGAATATTATATTATTATAAAATTTTCCGCTAACACTACTAAAGAGGAATGAAGTTATAAATAAAAAAGTGTGTCATGTGATCGTTAACTGTAATATAAATATTCGTCTTTGAAAACTACAGAAACTATGCATTGCATTAAAGGACATGGTAATATTTTGTAACTAAAATATGATCCAGTTAGGATATGGATAAA
This sequence comes from Glossosoma conforme, assembly GCA_022606575.1. Classification (NCBI taxonomy): domain Eukaryota; kingdom Metazoa; phylum Arthropoda; class Insecta; order Trichoptera; family Glossosomatidae; genus Glossosoma; species Glossosoma conforme. The sequence goes on from JAGTXR010000150.1 coordinate 585,670, forward strand.
GATAAAAGCATTTTTATGTAACCGTTCACTAAAACTGGAAAAAGTTTTTATATATTTATTCAGCCAATAATTCTAAAACGAATTGATACGAAGACGAAACATACGAGTATCTAATGGTGCGTTTCTGTGAATGTTCATTTATTTACATCTTTCATCGTTTCTGTTTTACGTTTTATCAATTAAAATGACTGCTTAAAATATAATATCTAAAGAAATGGATACATATTATATTACATTTATTTTTTAAATGCATAAGTACTTACAACGTCATCTAATATTTATATATATATTTTCTTAAAAAAATATATACAGTTGCGCGTGGTATCCTGTTAGTTACACACAAGGTTAGATTATACAGTTGAAGAACGAAGGAACCTATTTCATGTCAGCCTCGTTAACCGCGCGCGTAACCCTGACGATTTCCTTGTTGAAGTTTAACAGCAAGGGACCGTCAGAACTAAGCAACAATTCAGGTAAATCCTCCCAAGAAATAGAAGACACGACATCAGAGACGTGTAAATGTTAAATTTCCAAAAGGAAAGATTATCAGATGTCAAACCGATGATTCACACTTCTACAGGATTAAGTTAAAGCAATATTTTAGGGATCGATTGTTTTATGCACAGATGTTGCAACATGCATTAAATATCAAAATGAGCCATTAAGAACTGTACAGAGTCTCTTGTAAGCTCACAGAATCGATCTGTATTAATTATAGAGGTGTTATTGATAAACACTTGTAGCGGAAAATCAAAAGCTTGTAAAGGACAACCGAATCGATTTCACTCGAAACATCAAGATTAATGGAGTGCTCAAAAGACTTCTCTCAAAAATATCTCAAGCTTCTTCAAAAAAACTTCGTGTTTGCGACGAAAATTGATTTTCCTCAAAATAAGGATTGTATTAAATAAATTCAAAATTCGGAGTTTTTGATCCTGCTGAGACAAAATTAATTTGATATAATTTAGGAATAAACTATTTATAAGACGATCAAAGTTTATGGTAATTGCTGTTTTTCTATTATATGTATGCGTATATAAAAAAAAAACACAATGTCAAGTGCGTGCTTATTATATATATTGTATTATCTATATTATACTGGTTTGTATTTTTTCGCTCGTTTGTCGGTGGTGTTGCGTTTGTAGCCTAGGGGTCCTAGTTCAGATTTATGAGGGAGTGTTCCGTAAAGGGAGGGTACCATAATTAAGCAATTGCGCACGCCACAGGTGAAAGAAAAAGAGTGAAGAGGTTCCTAGGGAGGTTGAGGGCTGCAACTCCAAGGGCTTTGTAGACCAAGGGACATGAGTTAGAGCTTGAGGGATATGGCGCCCGACGGCCGTGCTAAATGTTACTGTCTTAATTTTCCATAAAGTTGTCAAGAAATTCATTATAATTCTTTCAGAATGACGAAATAATTACATTTGTTTACAAATAAAATGCATTTATTAAAGTTCGTGTTTAATTGTGAAATTTGATTGTACTAGATACTATTGTAACTCTGGGAGACAGAGCTGACATGGGATAAGACAAAGACTACGCCAGAACTTTATGGTGGTAATTAATGATTACCATATTCTTCAGTTAGAAGAGCGGTTATGAAAATTAATGTGATAATTATTTGCCTGTATATTCTCCCAAAAATTCAGGTGAACAAGAAAATAGTAAATTAAAAAAAAACTTATTACATTCATCATTGTTGGATTATTTTTCATTTAATTTACAAAAGTGGTATGCAGCCTAATAAAAGTTTCATGAAATATTTTAATAAAAACATAACTTTTTGGCAGATCAAAATGTCAAAATAAATCATAGTTGTAACGTCTTAAAAAGTATATGTTGAATAATTGACAAGCTGTAATATAACAAGTGGTAGATTATTATTACCCAGTACCTTACAAATGGCAAGACTTATGCGATCCACATACGTCTCTTCACAATCGTTTCATATACTACAAATCAAAAGGCCAAAAAAAAAAAAAATTCAATTTAATTTTAAGCTGAATAAATGCTACAGACCTTGTGGGATCGACAATCCGCATTCAGTTCTTAGCCACCCTAAAAAAATGGCAAGCGCAATATAATTCACATATGATTTTCCATTATAGTCTGAGGGCATTCTCTTATACTTTTTAACATATAAAAGAGAACTCCAGACCACCATACAGTAAGAGGCCTGTTTCAAACAATCGCCTTGGTATAATTGCTCCACTTGATTCGACACAGAAGCAGTGCGACATTACAACCACCCCAAGATATTTAAATAGTTCTTTGTGACGTTTTGTGTAGAAATTGTGTGCAACGTTACGTTACAAATAAGGTTGTGAAACAATCTTCTTCGTAGTATCAATCCGGTGGATTGGTTTGCAGCAACATAATCTTGCATCTCGATCTCCATTCCTCTCGGTCCTCCGCAACCCTTTTCAGCTCAGCATAAGCGCTACAATTCATGTCCTCGAATACTTGCTGCAAATACTCCCGTCTAGGGCGCCCTCTACAGTTTCTACCCTCAGCCATCCCCTCCACAATATCGTGAAGGAGACCATCGTGGCGCATGATGTGACCAATCCATCGGGCTCGCCTCTCTGAGATGGTTCTTATTAGTTGCCTATCTTCCTTGATTATTCTGAGAACCTCATTGTTCGTGGTCTCTCCAGGAAATTCTGAGAATTCTTCTGTACGACCACATCTCAAAGGCCTCTAGTCTTTTTTTTATCACTTTCAGATAAGCACCATGTCTCACAGCCGTACATTAAGATGCTCCAAACAAGTGTTTTGGCAAGTTGCTTGCGGAGCCCTAAAGAAATATTCTTTGACTCAAGAATTTTGGCTTTTCTATTGAAAGCTAGCCTTGCTTGATGTATTCGACTGTTGACTTCTCTTTTTGTTCTGCCATCCCAGGTGATTGTACTTCCAAGGTATACAAATTCTTTTGGATCTTTTAGGGGTACTCCTAGCATTGATATGTTAATTTTCTGCTGCTCATTGCGGCTTACTCTCATGACTTTGGTTTTTGTGCTGTTTATCTTCATATTGTAGTTGGAATTAAATATGTTTTCCATGGATGTCAGCGCTTCAGTGAGTTCATCGTCAGTTTCAGCAATCAGAGCAATGTCGTCAGCAAACCTTATCATATCAATCTTAATAAACAATAAGTTCATGAAATTATTGATCACCAGATAATTGTTTGATTATTGTATTATATTAGATTATTGTATTATATTATATTGTCAACTAATGCAGCTTAAGATTTTTTTCATTAAAATATCATCATATCATCATCATCAGCCTGCATCCGTCCACTGCTGAAGGTAAGCCTTCCGCATGAGTATCCATCCTCTTCGATCCTTTGTCTTCCGCATCCAAGTCACTCCCGCTATTCTTCTTATGTGGTCAGTAAATCTTGCAGGGGGTCGGCCAATGCTTCGTTTGCCAGTTCTTGGTGGCCACTCCGATACTTTTCTTCCCCATCGACAGACGTCTCTTCGACAGATATGTCGTGACCATTGTCACTTGAGTGTGACTATTCGTTGGGTAGCATCCACTACTTGAGTCCTTCTGCGGATATCCTCGTTTTGGATACTATCTTGTAGCGACACTCCGAGTATGGATCTCTCCAGGTAACGCTGGGTGACTTGTTGTATTACTTGTCCCAGATACGTATAGTCATTTACAATATTAAAATATACACTAAATAAATCATTTGCGATATATTGATCTAAAAATATATTTGAATACCCTTGATAGGTGTGAAACTAATTCCTTATTAATAATATTTTTTGTGTCTCAAATAATAAAAATATTACTTACGTTTCGTGAACCCCACACATGTTAAATAAGTGCTTGATTTTCCAACGTTAAAACCTATACTTTACGCATGCAGTGTTCAGTCAAAAATTGGAATATGCCAATTAATATTCTCCTGTATGTGTTTGATATAGAAAAATTCCCTTCAAAGTATGCACAAAAACTGAATTTTAATAAATGAATATTATTCAATTTTTAATGGCCAAGGCTAAAACAATGATTTAGAGTCATTGTAAGATTCTTTTTTCTTTCATGATTTTCGGAAATTTAAATAAATCATCAGCAGATTTTTGTCAGCAAAGCTCCTAAGCAATGAAGTCGTCGGGACTCACGTTAATTGGGGGTATTGTGAAGCCAGGCCGTGCCTACGCATTGATTTTTTGATTGGCCCGCGGGACCTAGTTGTTCTGAACGGTGATCGGCTTCGCTGTGTACGCAAGCTCTTCAAATATGCAAATTTCCATAATAAAGTCATAAAACATTACAGGCGCATTGCCTGTCCGTTTTATGGGCCAGTTATAATATGGCGTCATAACTGCCACGACAATTGAGTGATAATATATTCCAACGACTACTTAGATAAAGGATGTTTACATTTGGCCATACTGCTTAAAATATTTTTATTTTATACCATATATAATTTAAAGAAAATTGAAACAGACAATATTGTCAAGAATTTTATTAAAAACAGGATTTTTTACCGCACAAGCATAACATTCATAATTTCAATTTACTAAGCCTGCATTGTCTCTTCTATTATGGACCAATCAAACTAACCTATTGTATTCTTCCAGAGTTGACTTACTGCGCAGATACGTGAAATCTACAACTAAGTTTTCTTCACCTAAAAAGGTAGCTAAACGTAAAATGAAATGATTTTAGTGTGTCCTTACATTTGTAATTTATGGAGTTTATAATAAATCTGCAATAAAAAGTAGACGTTACCGAATGAATCGGCACATTCGAACGGCTATAGTCGAGACTCATCTATCATACATCTCCCAATGGTGACTATCCTGAAAGTAAGTAATATCGCAGTCGCTAGCAGAAATACATTTGAAACTTTTTTATATACTCGTATAAGTGGTATTGTTGTAGGCAACTGTCTTGCAATAGATCGCAGTTCACGTTTCAATGATAAAAAATATATACTCGTATTTGTAATACTATTTAAAATTAAAAGCAATTAAATATACATATACTATACATAAAAATCCTTAAACGAGTCAAATCATTCAGAAAAGATATCGGCGCAAGCGGTATGCGAACCGCGGACCTTTGGAACCAACTTTTGCCCAGGCAATTATACCGCTCGGCCACCGGCCAATTTCTTCCACCTGAGATGTCTCGTCTCTGATCTTCTATATAAATTATCATCGTATGATAGATGTCGCTATAGTATATATTCAAAGTATGTATATTTTTATTTTCTTATTATTCAATCAGAATGCATTTATTCACAAGCTTAATATTATTATTTCCGACAGTCTATTTATTTTTAGTAAGTACCACTCGGGTCTCGAACCGAAACTATAGATCGAATGGATGAGAATAACTTCTTGTAAGTACGTCGCGCACATTGCAATTAATTATTTACCTGTGTTACTGATGAATAATTTTACCTTCTTGATATTGTCTCAAGGCGACATTATTATATGGATATTTTAAATTATTTATTAGAATATTGTTTTATTATTTCAATAGTCTAATCTACTTTTATGGATCATTGACTATATTACAATATTATAACCCATTAAATATACATATACTATACATAAAAATCCTTAAACGAGTCAAATCATCCAGAAAAAATATCGGCGGAAGCGGTATGCGAACCGCGGACCTTTGGAACCAACTTTTGCCCAGGCAATTATACCGCTCGGCCACCGGCCAATTTCTTCCACCTGAGATGTCTCGTCTCTGATCTTCCATATAAGTTATCATCGTATGATAGATGTCGCTATAGAATATATTCAAAGTATGTATATTTTTATTTTCTTATTATTCAATCAGAATGCATTTAATCACAAGCTTAATATTATCTATATATATATACATCTCAGGTGGAAGAAATTGGCCGGTGGCCGAGCGGTATAATTGCCTGGGCAAAAGTTGGTTCCAAAGGTCCGCGGTTCGCATACCGCTTCCGCCGATATTTTTTCTGAATGATTTGACTCGTTTAAGGATTTTTATGTATAGTATATGTATATTTAATTGCTTATAATATTGTAATATAGTAAATGATCTATAAAAGTAGATTAGAATATCGAAATAATAAAATAATATTGTATTAAATAATTAAAAATATCCATATACTATTTAAAATTGTTTACAAATATCTGATAACAATCCCGATTGGTGGAAAACTGATCCCTCATCTGCAAAATGCCTAACCTTGCTTAACCAACGGTTACACCATGTTTATGGACTTGTATTTGTCCGTTTACCAAAGTTAAGCATCATTGGTTTCGGAAAATAATTGGATGAGTGAACGCCTTGTTGTACATCGCTTTTTGTTGATTAGATTTAATTATTTCGATTTTTCCGATCGATATTTCTTGGTGGAATTCAATATTATCAGATATAAATAAAATAATTTTTAGAATTTATCCCACAACTTATTTTTTGACGACATGTTTCAGCCATTTAGATGTAAATGTTTATTTTTTTTAATGGCATTTGTAATTATAAATATTATTTTGTTGTGACATCAATGAATTCCTTTATACATTAATGATTTCCAAAACACATATACCAATCACACAATTCATATTCACCTTTTCACCCACTCTTTGCTTTATATAGAGCCAACACTCATTTTACTAACTGACTTGAAAATGGCCATTCGATCTGTCTGAAACATGTCGTCAAGAAAAATATTGTGGGATAAATTATAAAAATTATTTTAATCATATCTGAGATTAGATTTGACCATACCTTAAAAGTAAATGATGCAGGTCATGATAGGATAGGCATTTCTTAAAAAAAAGGGTATCAAACCCTTAAATATGCCTTGGATATCTTATTTATTAAAATCTTCGTTTTAGACGTCTAAAAGCCATCAAGAACTAAATGTTGTATTTACTCGGCGAAGCACCGAGAAAAAGAGACAAGAGACAATTGAGAAAAGACATTAATAAAATTTTAGAAGAAATAACTGTGAGGTGGCAATTTGTGGCGGCTATATACGGCGGTATCGAATGTGTATTGAAAGGAAAAAATTACTGATTATCCTTCATTCATATAATATCTGTCATGTGCTATGAACTATAATAAGTAGACGAAAGTCAACCTGTGGACATTATCAAGTTATAATGAGGCCCTAAATACAGACTTTTCGGAATTTTCGAGGAGTAAGCTTTTGTATAGGTAGTATAATTTCAAAACGCACCAACTGTGAGGCAATCAACCAACCGTCCCAATGTTTGTATAATCAGATACCCCCAACACTCAGACTGAAGTCGCGAAGCCACTTTCTGAGATTCACACAATCTCTCACATCCGGCCCTGAAAATTAGAGACCATCCAGCTGTGGCAACAAGTCGCATCAGAAGATTTCATTACTCCAAAGGAAGGCCTCACAACTGGCAAGAACCTTGACTGGTGGACCTGGAAATCCCTGAACAGATTAAGAATCGGAGTTTGTAGAACAAAGGACAACCTCGAGCGGCGGGGATTGCTTCAGCAGGGAGAGTCACTATTGTGTGACTGTGGAGACCTGCAGAGCGCCTCACACCTAAGAACCTGCTCCATGTGCCCAGCAAGCTGCACATCTCAAGACCTAATGCTGAGCAACACACGGGCTAACGATGTTGCCAGATACTGGGCAAACATGATTTGACGAAGCTGACACAAAGAAGAAGAAGTGAGTGGTTAGCCACCAAGAAAATGTAATGCATCATAAAATATGCATATGATATCGTCTATCACTGTCTGGCCCATGTACTTTAAAACTTTTTTTTTTAACTTTGAAATAAAATAATCTGTTTTATAATAATAGGCTTAAAAAAGCAAAGATGTGAAATTCGTAATAAAGAGATTGCTTATTCAGATGGCGGAAAATGAAAAAAATATTTAAATCCTTCTGGCCTTATCTGCCTCTACCTACGCTGCTACAATAAAATGAACCCGGGCTCCGTACGAATTTGATAATTTTCATTTTATATCCTTACATGTTTAATTTCAACGTACGGCGCCTATTAAAAAAAAAGATTTTTTCGCGCTACACGGAATAGCTTTTATTAATTATTAAATTATAACCCAGGAGGCCGACGAAGGTGAGCAGGTCTCATATTAAACGAGAATGTCTCACCGTTTTGAAGTCTGAAATTGTGGCTGGAATCAAGGTGAAGCAGAAAGAGGCTTTTTGATGAATATAAGTTTTGTGTTGTTTGTTTCTAGAATTAGCAAATCAACTAAGTTGCGCTAAGGTGGACACTTAACAATCCACAATATTTTGCATGATAATTATAATTCAAATTTATTTAAGATAAAATAATTATTATGTTGCACGTCATAGTCCAGTGGTAAAAGCGTTTGTTTCTCACTCTGACGCCGTCGGTTTAATAATCGACCAAGCTTGATTTTTTTTCAATGTTTTCAGCATTCACTTATATATCCATTTCTTCTTCGTAGTATCAATCCGGTGGATTGGTTTGCAGGAACAGAATCTTGCATCTCGATCTCCATTTCTCTCGGTCCTCCTCAACCCTTTTCAGCTCAGCATAAGCGCTACAATTCATGTCCTCGAATACTTGCTGCAAATTCTCCCGTCTAGGGCGCCCTCTACAGTTTCTACCCTCAACCATCCCCTCCACAATATCGTGAAGGAGACTATCGTGGCGCATGATGTGACCAATCCATCGGGCTCGCCTCTCTGAGATGGTCCATTATAAATAATATATGTATTTATTTATCTTGTTTTTACATGGATAACTTAGATATAGCCTTTATTTAAGAGAATACGGTTTCGACTAACTCGTAGCCTTCCTCAATCCATCATTCGTTTTCTCTTGACATCTCGTGGTCTCTTGACAGTTATAGATTGAAAAATGCTTCTTGTTAGTCGAAACTATAGTCTCCTAAATATATGCCATATCTAACGTGATCCATTTAAAAATGAGGTAAGTAAATATATTGTTATAAAGCTTGATTTCTTAAAATTGACAAAGCAAAGACAATTCGTGCTTTGAGATTTGTTAGTATGCTCCAAAAATGCAGCGAATATGAGATAAAAATATAAAATAAACAAATTACAAAAATTTAATTATCCTGATGTTTTTGAGTACACATAATAAGGTATTGCTTACAAAGTATTTGGCTTTTTATGAACTAAAATATTAAGCAATCAATGAGAGACAAAGTGAGTAATTTGGTTAAATCCATTAACTTTGCGATTTGTCAACAAAATAAAAATATACAATGGAAAAAAGTTAAGTATCAGAATAATTATAAAATATAATAAAAATAAAATCTTATAAAATATTTACATTTCAAGATGTCTTGACTCGTCCGCGGATTTCTCCCTTGTTGACATAAAATTAATTATGATCTACATTTTACAGGACTATCAATGTCATGGGATTATTAATCTTTCCCGTAAAAAGATTCATTAATATTAATTACGCTGCCTATTTATTAGAAAAGAAAAATAATGTTTTAAGCTTCTAAAGCCCAACTGATGGAAGACTGATGATCTGATTTGTAAAAAATATGAGATACGAACGAAAGCTCACAGTGAGGATAAAATGCATGATATAAAAGGTTTAATTTTTGTTAATTTAATACTTGTAAAGGTGAAAATAATTTAATGCTTTTATGATTATTCGGAAGAATTCGGTATATTATTTTTTAGTATAAAAAAACTTCTTCTCTTCTTTTTCTTTAGCCTCTCCATTTCCCATTATCAAGAGTATGCTCTCCTTGCGCACATTCACCATGCCTGCCTGTCCTGCGCTGCATTCTCAGATAAGCCGAGAGTTTTCAGATCATTGTCTATAATTGCAGTCCAGGTTGCCTGTGGTCTTTCATGTCTTCTCCTCAGCATGGTATGTTGAGGGCTTTCTTCACAATGTGGTCTTCATCTCTCCGTGTCACATGTTCATACCATCTTAGGTGGTTTTTCCTTATCTTTTCAGGTATGGGGGCTACCCGAAATGAACACCGAATATGCTTATTTCGAACTCTGTATACTTTAGTCACACCGCCCGTCCACCTTAGCATCTTCATCTCTGCCACATGAATCCTATCCAAGTCGCGTTTCAGTGGGATCCAACACTCTGATTCGTAGAACATATCTGGCCTTACAGCAGTTTTGTAGATTTTACCTTTGGTCCTTACTGAAATCTTGCTATCAAACTTCCCGGAGAGAGACCTCCATAATCTATTTAAATGGAAAAAGTTGAACATGCTTTTTTTCCCTTTAATCATTCCTTTAGTTAACAAATAAACACAGAAAATAAGTAATGTCTTATCAGTGTAAATTGAAACTGAAAATAGACTTACCTAGATGAAAACGAATAATATTATAATATTTGTAACCTGTTTACATACAAATATAAAAGTAAGTTTTATACGAAAGTCATTCAAAGTCATACTATGTCATTCTCTAACGAAAAAGCATGGCGGACAAAAATAATTGTCATTTGAAATGGTAAATTAATGCTTGTTTTTAGATAAATGCCGAAGACTGATCAAAATTGCATTCGTCTTTACAGTGTTTAACTATCCTCAAATTGGCAATCGTCAAACAATAAACACATTAAGATTCTTCATACCTTTAAGAGGTATTCTATTTATAAGAAAAGGTACTTAAATTTACGTTAAATACTGGGGGTACAGATATAAAATAATGCAAAATAAATATGAAAAAACTCCTATGAAGCATTCGTTCACCATCTGTCTTCAACTATGAGTAAGTATTGCCGTTGAGTGAAGTTTTGGTGTTAAATAAAGTGACAATCCACTGCATTCCGCAACAATCAAAGGAGTGTAATGGAAATGTACGATGCATTATGAATGTCAGATTTAATGGTCGGCCATGGTCGCTGGCACAATGACAGGGCTGCAGCGAGCGCCTGTAATGCTGCTCATTTGAATGCCGCCGCCGGCCGGGGCGCCACCGATTAGAGAGATAAATGGCCCCGCTAAACAAGAATCACTCTCAGGATCGACATTGACGTACAAATATTTTTACATACCACAAATTAATTTATTTCCAGGTATAATTATTCTTGGCGCGAGGTTCAATTTGAGTTGTACCTTGCACAGAGAGAGAGAGAGAGAGAGAACTTTCCGCCTTGAGAACGATAGACCGTTTATAACTTCTTAGTCTCGTAGCTATATGTGATCAAAACATAGTGCTGCCTATACAAAGCTTGTATCTTTTTATACGATGACGAATCCTGAAAGCTCACCAAAAACAAATTCAGCTTTATTCTTGGTTTTGAGGACAGGTGTCCACGTGTTGGGAGAGGCGATAATTTGAATTGAAAGAAAAAAACATGTTTTTTTAGTGGATTTTTACTTATTAAACTATATTTTCAATGCTAACAAAATATTTCATCTTCAAGAAGCCATTCTCAAGAGGGTAATTTTTAGGACATCTATCTATGTTTATGGTTATGTAGTGAAGTAGTAGCAGTGTATGTTTGCCGAGTTTTTTTTTAAATAATTTTGTGTGTGTTGTTAAAGGGTAATATTGTCAATAATTTTATATTGGGAAGTATTTATTAATAAATAAAAGTTAAGATAATAAATGTGGCAGCTTAATATGATTTTAGTTGAAGAAATTTTACAAAAAATATTTAAGTATTAAAATAAAATTATATTACTCAATGAAAAATCGTTCAGATATCAATTATCAATCACTTAAATTGCTCCTAGAAAAAGTATTATTTTTTTTCTTCATGATACTAAGGAAAATGTCATTGGAATATTTTAAAATTTGTATTTAGCATAGACTTCGACGCCTTGTTGAACAGTACATTCCGTGGGTAAAATTTATTCAGCTTGAAGATTCTCCTTGAAGATTTTCAAATCATAGCTGTTATTTATATCTATCTTCTGTTATTTATCTCATTTTAAGCTTCTTGCCGGTTGCCGTATTACTTAAATGAAATTTTTCCCTCCAGCAAACATTACCCGCTTATTATTTGTACGAATGAAATTATGCGGAATATGCTAAGTCTAATGATATTGTCTTTGATTTATTAACTCCTACAAGTAAAACGGTATTTAATGACAAAAAGATATAACATTAACGTGGAACTTTTATTTAATAATTCTTCATCTCGATATTGAAACAAATAAGCTTTAAAAATCATATATACTATATAGTAGAATAATATGTTTAATAAAGTCCCTTTTTATCAAGATTAAGTACCGACGTGAAGTAAGAATTTTTTATTAATTGAACGTGACATATTGATTGTAAAAAGAGTTTTTCATATTGTGTTTCATTTTATCAATCAGTTTATTTTATTCTCATATCTGTTGCACGTCTAGGGCACCGCAAATTGCTGCTATTCAGTTCCGTCAGTTGTTGTCGTCCAAGACGTCTCTGCACCTGAAAATCTATCCGAGAACATTTATGGTCCCCTATTAATTATTTTTATTCAGATGCACTATGTCTCACAGCCGGAGAATATGCGGCACCAGTGTGGGGTCGATAAGCCCACTGTAATCAAGTGGATACTACCCTTAATGATGCATGCATGTTGCCAGATGCTGGGAAAAAATAATTTTACTTCGCTAACACGACGAAGAAGAAGAAGACAAAAAAGGAGAAGAAGAAGAAGAAGATTCAGATGAAATATTTAGAGAAGAATAAACGGCGGACAATGATTCAAAACGCAGGCATTATACATTTGTCTAGTTGATAGACCTGAGTTGAAGACCTTATGATACATACGAAATCTTGGCTTGATTATGATATCTCATCTTAGTCAAAACATGTAGTTTGTGTGATATTCGTAGCATTATTTTGACTGTTTAATTAAATTTATTGAATATTATTAATTAATTGAAAAAAAAAATATTTAAACAATGGTCTTGAATGTCTCTCGAACCAAAAAAGAAAAATCATGAATGTGTTAAAGCCAATTATAACAATTGTTATTTGCACGCCAATGTAAAGTTAGGTGTGCGAGCCCTCGATTTGGGAGACAATAACAATTTCATTTCGGGAACAAACAAATCGCCAAATATTGGAAATGGCTTATCAACCCCATTGAGCGTAACACGTATGTTTCTAACACTGTATGATTAACAGCGAGTGAGTTTATTATGATAATGCAAACACAATAAATCATTTAAACTAATCCAAAATCGCGCGTTTCCAACTCGCTAATGATTAAACGAGGAATTTTAAACAGTATATTGTACACAATATCCTGTGCAATGGTAGACCCAATATATTGAACAACGGCTTATACACGGAAGCAAACTAAATATACATGAAGATATTTGTAGCATTTGCTTTGAGAACTATGTGTACTCGTATATTTATAGTCAAATACTTAGAGTACGTTTATTATTTAGTATTGTTTATACATAGATTAAAACGAGTTTTTTTGTATATTTTATGTCAGGTGAGGTATCAGTTTCGAAGAATCCTGTTATTATATTTACGAAGAGAATCACGACCACGAGACACAGTGAGAGTTTTTTTCGTGGATATTTCGGCCCTTGCTATTTTTATGAAAAGCTTAGCAGTTAGTACTGTATTGTATTTAAACCAGAACACTTACATATTTATATTAAACAAACCGAACTTAATCTAACCATACGAAACCTAATGTAACCTAACCTGACTTAAGCAAACCTAATTAATCCTGTATATAAATATGTATATTTTTAAGACCAAAGTTTGTTTATATTGCAACTGAAAATTATTTTGAATTCTTAGCATTTAATGAGTATCTTTTAAGTCTAGGTGTTGGGGTGAAAATTTTAGTAATTTTTTGATTAAGTCGTATGTATAATTCAAGCTGCTAGAGCGCTGAGCACTTAACATATAAATGAATCTACTGCTTAAATAACAACGATTCGAGATAAAAATGCATGGCTACCTAACACCTTTACGTATCACCTTCAATGCATTATGTATCCGCTTAGTACCTTACACATGGCGCATTGGAAGAATAATTCACAATTTCGAAATTCCCCTTCCATCCTACCTCCGCATTCCACATTACTGTAGCCTTGAAATAAGAAAATAAATGATGCAAAGGAATGTAAGGTGTGGGAAGTAGAACAGAGTGCACTAAAAATAATGCAACATTTCAAAAATTTATAAATATATACTTTTCTTCCATATTCGCTCCTAAGATTCAACATATGTTCACTATATAATGCCACCATAAAGTTATATTAACTCCCGTGATTTTTGACATTTTTTAATTTCGTCTCTGCACTTAAAACTCCTCTGTTAGAAGACATTGTGGTATCTCGTAGGAAAATTTTACTCAATAAGTGACACTGGAGTTGAGTTAATAATGAAAATGTCGATTTGAATGGAGAGTAAAGATGTGATTGTGTATGAGCTAGGGAAATGATATTTCTAAAAAACAAATGTTTTATTTTAAATTATGTAGTAAATGGTGCTTTTACATAAAATACGCCATAAAAAATAATCCAATTCCCATTTGGACTTCATTATTGATGAATTATGCATGAAATTATATAAAATATATTTTTTATTTGTAAAGACACCATTTTGATTTATAATCACAAATTATAATAAAATATTGAAATAGCCAGTATTAAGTAAGGTCAGTAATAAAATAATATTATAGTAACAATTGATTTGCAGAAAAAGAAAAATATCTATAAAAATCCCACTCAAAAGCAAAACCATAATGAAGCAGAAAAATTATAGAAAAGAGAATAATTAATACCATATTTAAAAAATCAACCCACGAAGTGCTCGTGAATGAAAATTTTGTGGGATATTGGATTAGTTGTAAGGACATTTGCAAAAATAAATAATTATCATGTAATACAAATTATGAAAAAAAAATATATAAACAAAATCAGTGTATCATTACGTTTAAAAAGTTTAATTTTCTTATAAAGGTATATCCATTTTGTATAGCATTTCGTTAGTTTAATTTAATTAACTTGTTACTTCATCGTACAAAAATCAGGAAACTTTTAAATATATAAAGAAAGGTCAGGGCTGAAAAAAAGGAGGTGCACTAGTCTACGTGAAAAATTTAAGCGTCAAAACTGTATGATTTTATCTCAGCAATATTTTTGTAACATTCTGTTCTGTCTGTATCGTCTAAGATGCAAGCGGATCCTGGGATGCAAAGGTTTGGCTCGCAAGGTGCGCGAGGTGCAGATTGCTAGCGCAAGAGCCGAAGACTTTGAAATTGTAATCCGTCTGCTGAAAAGTTTCACCGTCTGGAATATCAAATGCACTTTTTCATCTTCAAAACAGATGAAACACGAGCAATGTGATTCCAAGCGCAATTTGAATTTTTTCAAATATTTCCACCACGCTGCGCAGCAAGATGGAAAAATTTCAAGGTAAAATGCAAACAACAATAATACAAACACAGTTGACAACTACATTTTTCAAAAAACAATTTTGTTGTGTTTTTGTTTGATTATTGACATTGCACGCGGACCAAAACTTTGATGGATCGCTTATGGCCCACCGTGCCTGTGTCGTTTGTTGTATTGAGTCATCACTTAAGACCATGTGGTCAAAATCGCGAAAGCTTTGAGTTATTCATTCGATTTTCCTTAAATTTCTGAAAACCAAATACTATAACATGCCTTGAAGGTAACTGCTGGCAGCTGACAAAATTTTATAACGGCAATTTCAAGCTAGGAAGCAGTATTGGAAGAAAAGAAGATAAATAATAATTAACATCAGATATAAAATATAAGATTCTTTAGAATTTAATCCACATATATTTTTTTTGACGACATGTTTCAGCCAGGTCGTCAAAACAATAATATATGTGGAACAAATTCTAAAGAATCTTTTATTTTATATCTGATATTATGGAATTCCACCAAGAAATATCGATCTAAAAAATAGATATAATTAATAATTAACGTATATTTCACCAAAGTTTATGAAAATGTTTCGGATAAACGTATTTTGTATTACAAATATAGTTATATAGATAAGATTATATCGATAGAATAATTATTTAATATGTAAGCATGTCGGAATATGTGCAAATATTGTATTCATATTTCTGTTAAGCATGTTGTCGACACTCAGAAATATTGAGATACATTTCCAGAATATCCGTGTATTGTAGAATTCTCCGAGAATTCGTTCGACACTTCCCAATATTTATCCAAACGCGACACATACTTGGATGATCACGTTTAAATTCCTCTGACACGATCCTTCTTACCGGTAAAACAGCGTCTTATTATATTTATGCTGATTTTTTTATTAAATATAAATCAATACTTTAGAAAAAATTCTAACAATATTGGTACACAAGTTAATAACTACATGAAGTATTACGTTAACGTGAAAATTTTGTCTCTAAAAACGGTTTGAAACCAAGGTTGAGTTACTTAAAAATTAAATACAAGATGAAAAAAAAACAGAAATTTAAAGTATTTTTTTTTTTTTTTGAAGCAAATAACTAGTATCATAAAACCACCCCATGAAATTTATCCCAACAACGAAAAAGTTTCAGAAACGTATTTCGAAATGTATTTTTATAAAAAATACTTTAAATTAGAAAATACAATAAATTATAAATTACAATTGGAACAAGAAGTTTTTTTTTTATTTAAAATAAATAAAATTCAATATTGTCCATCACTAAGATTATACTAGGAAAAATTCTCCATTATATGTATATGTGTTAAATTATAGCTAAATGTATAAATGATTGAAACATTGTCTTAAATTTACGCTACTTAACATAAACGAAGAAACACACTTAAAAATAACACTAAACTAGCGTTAACTTACATCTTCTGCGGTTATATTATTCAAATTTGAATAACATTAACTGAATGTTTAAATAGAGTGAAATTAATAGTTTCGAATCGTTCATGAAATAAAACCCTTGGATGCGAGCTTTGATATATTTTTTTGTTTGATCTGACTTTTTGATGCACATGTAACACGTCACCCTCACACTGAAACATTTGATTCTAAGCACTTCATAGTCAAGTGCCCATCGCGCGTAATTTTAATTATTAATTAACACTGCATCAAACGTTAAAGTGTGAGGTCGGCTTTAGAGTACGAATAAAACCCCTCTTGTACACACACAGAGAGATATAAAAGGTAGTGCAAGAGAGGGACAAATAAAGGTAGAATAAGGGGAGGGAGTTCACGCATGCAAGTGTGTCGAGTATGTGAGTTAGGAGGGGTAAAGAGAGGTGGGAATAAATTTTTCTATCTATATGGAAAAATGAAAATTCTCATGAATTTTTAAATCTCCTCCTACCCTCTACTGATTCAGCTCCCGTTCCTCCCTCTCGCTCTTCTCTTGGTTGCCTCTCTCTCTCCCGATATCACCTCTTGCCCCCTCTAACCCTGCGCTGACACTCGTCAAAGTTGAGTTGAAAAATGTCGATGCCTGTTTTTAACCCGAGGCTCAATCCGTTTAAATTCACAAAGCAGTTTCCTGTATATTGAAGTCGTTTAATAATATATTACGCTTATAAGTAACACCTAAGCTCCTAGATAACGATATCCCCTGTTATATATCTAATAGTATACCGGTTAAATGTGTGAACAATGTGCCTCCTTTAATGTATTACGGTATTAAAAGTCAGTCACAAAAATGTTTTAACATCTGTAAATTCACAGATTGTGGTGGGCAAGTGTTTTCTTTAACGGGTGATAGCTCGAATGATCATTTTCCAAAGCTGCATTTTTATCAAGCCTACTTGTTGGTTATTATTTTCAAAGATTTTATATAGTTTTATAAGGCCTAGCCGTAATAAATGTGAAAAGACAGTTACAAACAAGTTTCAAATGACATTACAAAGGTTTGTTTATTTTTATTTCTGAAATAATGTTTTTATTGATCCAGATAGTTTCACAGCGCAATAATTCCGATATTATGAACTATTTTGTAAAGTTTCCAGGCAAACATGTATACTATATTATTTATCCCTTAAGCCTCTTTCACGCTCGGCTGGTTTAAGTCATCCAACATTTATGTTCCCATTTGTAATATAGTCCCTATTCCGCAACACCTGCAATATTTTTTATATCCATCTCATTTGTTAAGGGTATGTAATAGATACATTTGTTTAACTGCACCTATTTGTCTGTCTTGTAATACAGAACAGTTTTTACTTAATTTTCAAAAACTTCATTTATTTATAATGTTTTCATTTGAATTTATTTCTCATGGTTATTTAATTATGTTTATTTAAAATTATATATAACATGCTTTTATTTAACATGCGTAAACAATTTATGAAAAAATAATAATTAAAAATATTTTTGATCTAATCTCTTTAAGCTGAGGGGTTTGGCTAATCATCATGGCACCAATATCTTAGTATGAGTTTACGAGTCTCATCCATCCTCATCATTGGCGCTCTCTTGGAAAAGATATGTAGTGACATTCAAAATTATTGTATGCTGAAGATGCCCTCTTATTATTTTACATTTATTAGAATCAGTAAATAATGATTACACCATGAAGTGGCGAGTTTATGGGCAGACGATATCACTAATACTGACGGAAAGTATTGGTTTTAAATACTTAAAATTGTAAATATTGGCAAAAAATGAGCGCAGTAGGTGTTTACCGGTCGAATAAGAGATTTAGTATTGAAATTTAGGTAGTGCATACGATGTAAAGTAACTTTTTAACATTTTTAAAACAATTCTTGTTGTTTGATTGTTTGATTGTTATTGTTATTTAATTGTTCAACTCATTTCGATGCTTGATCGAATTTATCAAATTACAAATATATTTACATCATTAATAGCATTTTTTAGATAATATCAGAAGCGATGCGTAATATATTCAACTAATAATATAAATAAAATGTATTATTCTGATTTGGGAACATTTCGCTTCATAAGCATGCGTGTTGTCTATTATGCCATGCTCCCAGCAGAGTCTCGCTTATTTAATAATAAAATATAATAAAGTCAACATTCATGAATGAAATAATGTTAATTTTCTTTTTGGGCACATTCACAGACTCCTCTGATTTATAAAACATTTTTAAAATATGATCCACATATATATTTTTTTATCCAGATTTACATAGAGAGATATTAAAAAAGATGAGTTGTTTGTTTGCTATGCAGACAAGTAATATGTGCTTTCACAAAAATACATACGTATTATAATATTTCTTATAAGGTTGCTCTTTGCCAAGCTCCCTTAGCCCGCGTGAAAGATCGCGTAGATGAATGCGATATTGTCGCCCTAAGCAGAATTAATATGGCTAAAAGTATTTTTCTCATATTGGTGTCATCTACTTTTGATAAATTTATTTCTCGATTTTAAATTCACCAAAATTAGGATTCGGTGTCAACGTACAGAATATTCTGGTGGCATTGAATTTTTTTTTAAAATGTTTTGTTGTTAAATTTCTAATTCTTTACATATTATTTCACAAAGATTTGATACAAGTAATTAGACATAAATTGCTAAAATTAAAAACATAATGAATTAGCCATCCATATTAATGGTAATAATATATAATATTCATATTTTACATTTTTTTTGGGGTTGAGCCGCCCCTTATGACAAAATAGTCCAAGCCCAAAAAAAACGATTAATAAATCATCAAAAATATGCCTCGCATAATGCAGTTACACTTTCTCCAAGTACTCGGATTTCTGCTCTGGAGATTGTCAGGAACCATATGTGTTTCCAAATGGATCTTCAATTATATATATGTCTCTGAACGAGAAACGAGTTGTGGCAATTTGTGGTGACCATATGTTCCATACATGGAACGGACATGGAAAGAAAAAGAAGATGAAGATACACAAAACCTGTACCAGGTATCGAACTAAAAAAATATTTTATATTTATACTTGTTAAACGTGATATTGTTTATGTAAAAAATAACTTAAGGTTGATTTTATTAAGTATGACTTAGTACTTTATTGCGAAAATATATCCAATTATTATCCTTCTCGCAAAATAATTGTCACAGTCGAATGAGCCCAATGATGAATTTCAAAGCCTCAAATTAATATTAAATATTCCCATAAAAAAGCTCAAAAATTGTGTGTTTTAATCTAAAGGCCTGTACAATAACAACCCGAGGAAAGGGACATAATTGAAAAGTCTCTTTTTGAATTTTAAAGTATATTTATTTGGGACGGCGTCTCCGCGAAAATCACTGGACCCTAAAGGGCTGACATTTTTTGCTGACAAAACAAAATCAGTCACTTTGTACTTAATATTCACTCCTTGGAGGTTCGACTTTAACTCATAGTAAAACTATTGAGAAAATATTGAATACGTGTATTAATGTAACTAGTAACATTACTAATCATTATTTCGGTAATGTATGAAGGAAAAAATAAGTTTACTACCTATATACTGAATATACGAGTATTATAATTATATGGAAATTGAATATTAAACAGTAAATAAAACTTTGATTTATGCCTGTATAAATAATTATATTTGTAGCATGGAAAAAGTAAACACATTTTTAATTTTTAAATCGCTAGAGAGTGTAATATTATTGAATAGTTTTTGGCGGGTTTTTAGAATATATTTCAATACTCATAGATAATTGAAGATCCATACCCAATATACAACAATTAATAACTACATAAAAATCACAGCAAACGTAATCGTATATGACATTTCTCTTATCAATAAATCGGAGAAAAATGAACAATGAATACTGTGATAACCGCACCAAGAATCTTTGAAATAATAGTGCTAAAACGAGAGTCTTGATTAATCATTAATTTTGAAAGTAAATAAAGAGTGGAAAACATAAAGTTTTTTTATGGTCGACGCGATGTGTGTGATGCACTTGTGGAATGTTGCAAAGCCACCGCATCTGGACTATGCAGCTTCTACACCTAATGAGTGTTCATATGATCCTTATCGGCTACAAAGAGATGTCATAAGCTACGTGGGGCCCAGGGCACCTGGGAGCGCTTTGAGTCTAGCGAGAACTGGGAGTCTCAAGGGCGGTTGTGAGGTTGACAAAGGCAGAAAAGAACAACCGACCTCTCGAGGGCCTCAAATAACGAGCTCCGCGTGATAAATCTGAAAAACACTCTAGTCAACCAGACACACCATTCTTATAAAATGTTGAAATAATACGGCAACGCTGAAATTTGATGAATAGTAAAATCAATAACTAACGTCGATCAATTAGCTTCCATTTGCACAAAGTAGTCGCTTGAAGATGGATTATGCTATTCATAGTGACAAATGTAAATTTTAATGCATAAATAATACGTGCCAATAAAAGATCGGTTGTTAAAGTGTACTTTTACTATAATATTTATTCCAAAATGCATTTATATGAAAAATAATTTGAGAAGCAGACGCTTTTAAAACTATCAGCAAGCTTCAATGCCAATGGATGCGATAATACGTATAAGTTGATGAGGAAAGGAAATGCTAGAGTTGCGCTTGAGGACTGGCTAACGGAGTTCAGGCCAACCCCTCATATGAAAGAAAAACGACTTAATGTGTAATATAAAATAGTTTTGATCAGAAATCAGAAGTTATATTGTAAGTGTTTTTGGAAAGTGTACCTTAAGAGAAGATAGACATATACATATAATTATAATGATATTAGTTTTATGAAGAACTTAGTAATATCGATAGAAAACATAAGTAATAAATCATTTATTTGATCAAAAAAGAGGATGAACGTGGTATATTAAATATTTGAATGCTATTATTTTTAACTTTATTTTAATAACAACCTATACATTAAGGTTATAAACTGACAAAACTTGGTGAAACTACATACTTCTTATTTTTAGATTAATTTTAATTAAAAAAATAATAATTTAAAAATATTAAGTTTTGATTTACAATTTATTTTAAATGATTACATGTTTCAAAGCAATTATGGAATTCCACAAAGCAATTATGGAATTCCACAAAAAATAACCATTGGAAAAATTGTGCATTGCAATAATGATTGTTTCTTTAATACTAATCATTTAATTATATTATAAAACACATTTCCATACGCCTTCCAGTTTAAAGATAAATTGTGTGTAAAATGTTTAATATGTTATCTTAGAGAAAAAATATATAATTTGAGCTATCCTATTGTACCACACAGTAACTAACACCTTCTCGGCTTCTAAAGTAACTGTATTGAAGGTATGATAATCCCGAGGTGCCGCAGAAGAATTTAACAAAATATACAAAAACGAAAATAAGCCATTTTCGAATAAAGTTTTAAAAGCGAAAAAAAAAATCGTAAGCCCCCAGTAATACATACTCATTATGCTAATAGTATTTAAATTACGTGGCGAAATGAAGGCGAAAAAAAAACTCTTTTTTCGTAATAAAAGCATTCGGTTTTGTTTACTCTAAATGAAATGGATTGCAAAGAGTAGTACTACGAGCGAGTCCCGGATTTAAATCGTTGCGCACACATATCGATCTCGGAGGACGTCCCAAATAGACTTTCCGTGTTTTCTGACGGCATTAAAGACAAACGTCTGGGAGGATCCCCAAATTATTCACGACTGATTGCTTTTTGACAGACTCCTCCGGTCTTTATATTTTATACGCGGCGCCCGGGGACCGCAATACCGGAGAGAGAAAAAATAACGGATTCGGCATTTTAGGTTTTTTTTAAGAAATCTAATAAAAAAACACCCTATTTATTTTATATTATTATTATTTAAAAATTTTTTTTGAAATCCAACAGAACTACGAGAATTTTTCCCAATCACATGATTTAAAAATAATTAAATAATGAATATTTTTGATGTTTTTTTTAAATGTTTTTTTTTTTGATTTTATATTTTCTTCAGGTGTTAAATAATATTTACAAAATATACTGGTTTCATTATTTATCTTTTATTTTATGTTTGTATTATAATGTGAATAGTTAAATTTTCAGTCTATTTGTATATTCTGTAAATTTTGTTTAAGTGTTTAGAATAGTTTTGGCAATTTATATAGATATATATGTATATATTTTAAATAAAAATTAATTAGAAAAAAATCTACGACCGTACATACCTGAATCATATTGCCGCCAAATTATGTAGCAACATAACTAAGCAACTATTACACAAAGTTTGTTCCAAGATCTAGGCACATATATTGTTCTTAGTGACTTTCAGGTTGGGATTTGAAGTGACAGATGAAGTATACGGGAATTTGGTATTTTGTAATCAACATTTTAAAGAAATCGGATAATAAACCCAGCGACTCAGAGGCCTAAGGCAGCGGCTCAATCAAAAATAGAAGAGGCGGCTCAAGATAATTTTACCTTGTTTTAATATCACAAACCGTTTTAAGAATTATGACAAATTGTAGCTCACCTGAATACTTTCTTAGTTGTTCTTCGATTTAAAATATATTACAATGAAAGCTTCCGGAGATTCCGTATGATCTCTTAGAATGCTTATCAATAAACACCCTAATAAATAAAATAAAATCCCTTGGTACTCACTTCAGAAATAACTCTAGATGCAGAGATGACTTGGGTCAAAGTACAGGTAGAGTATTCATTTAATTGCCCAGATGTTATATTTAACAAAATCTGTGGTTCATGACATTGTGACGGAGCATTTCAACATGCGCAAGGTGTGCGCGAAGATGGTCCCAACGTCCCGGCTTACACCGCCTTTCTTGTGACCAGCTACCTGACCAAAGCAGGCATCCCAACGCTTCCGCAGCTGGCCTATAGCCCAGATGTAGCCCCCCGAACTTCTTTTTGTTTCCTCGCCTGAAAAGGTGGATGAAAAGCAAGCATTTTGAGACGACAGAGGGGATCCAAACAGCTTGCACAGCGGCTCTAAAGACTATTCCGGAGAATGCCTTCCGCGACGCCTTCAATGCTTGGAAATCGCGCTGGCAGCGCTGCATCGAAGCAGAAGGAGCCTACTTTGAAAGTTTTTAAAGAATTGTAACGATTGGCTCAATTTTTTTTTTAAATCAAAATCTTTACAGACATTCTGGAAAGTTTTTCTTGTAAGAACAATGACAGCTGAATGTAATATGTAACCACGTGGGCAGAAATGTTAGATGTGTGAATAAATATGTGGATGTAATAAAAAACATCGTTTTATAGTTATTCTCATATCAAAAAGAGGATCATTAGGCATAAATTAACATAAATGAAAAGCGAATTCTTGTATCACGTAATGCAACTTTTAGGTCGCGATGTTTTGATGCTAAATCCGACTTTGGTCGCCACCGAACAAAGAGCCCCTCAAGCTGTCCGCTTGCCCTGTATCGCAATTTGGATCATTTACATATTTAAATTTTCATGCATGTTGTTACCGGAGTTCATCCCGCCCAAGACTCGCCGAGAGCCCATCAAACATTGTTTGCTTCAGACTAAGGGAAAGTCAATTCATTTTATATAATAAAAATCGAATAAAATTGATATACATGAGAATATAATTCTAAAAAGTGTGCATAAAATACTAAAATACTGCATATTTTTTATATCAATTAAATTAAAAAATTAATTATCTAAATATGGGATAAATAAAGAAACGTCTACATGATGCTCCTTGAAAAATAATTAAAACTTAAATATGTCAGTGAAATTATTATAAAAGTGAAATAATTTACCTCAGGTACAATCTCAGAAACAATCTTCTTCGTAGTATCAATCCGGTGGATTGGTTTGCAGCAACAGAATCTTGCATCTCGATATCCATTCCTCTCGGTCCTCCGCAACCCTTTTCAGCTCAGCATAAGCGCTACAGTTCATGTCCTCGAATACTTGCTGCAAATACTCCCGTCTAGGGCGCCGTTCTGCAGTAATGTTCGAACATTCCAGGTGGCATATCTTGTTGGCTGAAGGTTTTTCTTATTTGTCTTGGTTGTTTTGTCTCGAGCAGTCCCCACCCGGAGATCCGATTGGGGGACTATTTT
The DNA here is from genome assembly GCA_022606575.1 of Glossosoma conforme. Taxonomy (NCBI): domain Eukaryota; kingdom Metazoa; phylum Arthropoda; class Insecta; order Trichoptera; family Glossosomatidae; genus Glossosoma; species Glossosoma conforme. The sequence goes on from JAGTXR010000150.1 coordinate 610,509, forward strand.
ATCTCCGGAAAATTTTACTTGAGATGCAAATGCATAATATGTACGTTAAATTGATAAGAATTTCATACCTCGTTTTAGCATGGATCACACTGAGGACGGTTTCACTGGGTTCCATGTTAAAACAAGGTATGAAATTCTTATCTATTTAATAAGAGTATTAATACGGCTTTCAAAATGAATGCTAAAAATATAAATAACATAGTTTATTACTAATTCGTTGGTGTTTTAAGATGGTACGAATTTACTTTCAAACATAATCATCAACTTTTATTACAAAAATAACTATTTTGTAAAAATGTGTTGACGAGGTGTCCAATAGTTGACGAATGAAATGCCTTTAAAGGTCTTAAACTAAATATACTAATTACGAGTATATCAGATAAGTAGTGGAAGAAGGATAAATTTAGAAGGCTGTAGACTTAAAGTGGTGCATGACTCTTGTGGTATACTAACGTTTCCTATGTGTACCTACAGATAAACTCACATTTATGATGGTATTTATTACGTTATTATATCAATTGATTTATATGTAATTTGCTTAATGCAAATTTTCTCTATATATTTTTTATTGAGTAAATAAGAAAGTATACCAATGCTGTTATACAAACTGATGTTTGTGCTATGATGTTGTTTGAAAATTGCAAGCGGCACCGGCTGGCAGGCAAAATCCCACCGTAGATAAAACACGCATCGTCTACTATAACTATAGGATAACGTAGCTGGGGCAAAACGAATCTCTTGTTTACTGATTGAACCGGATATACAAAATATCGATATTGTTATACTAGTAAGCGCGGTGCATCACTTCAGTCACGAAACCCTATAACAGTACCTGCATAGTATGAAATCTATGGATTCTCCCCACTAAAAATGTATCACCAGGAGGAGAGCGAGTCTATTTTTATGTTTTATAACTACCAGCTTGCAAATGATAATTTATTTATTTAAATGAAAACATTTTATTTATGCATTTATTTATCTAAGAGTTAATTTGTTACAGAAATTTACGAGTATATTTAGCATTCTTAATATTCGCACGCAAAAAAATATATTCAAATCGAAACCACTTAATGCATAGAGTAATCTCATCAGTAAATTCTATGATGTTTGGAATTATAAGGATGGCTTACTGCTATATAAGTACTATTGATCGTATAAGTTCGACATTGACAGCGATTCATTTACTAAGGACATCGCTCTGGATAGGTGGTGTTCCCAGAGACTTTTTAGTCTACTAATAAAAAAATATATAAAATGCATTTTTGCTTTCAGTTTTATTTTCACTGACTGTAGATATTTGTTGGAATAAATAAAAAAATGAGAAAATGTTGAAAAGTTGTATAATCATAAGATTCTTCTTACATAATTAATTATGTGCCCACCAATATATCTGACCATGATTATGAAAGTAATTTAAGAAATGTTTCAATTGTTCTAAGATTAAGGTTTGTGTTTTGATTTTGGTTAAAAACCGATGAAAGTGACAACTTCATGTTGCATATAATGCTTTGTATAATTAATTTAGAATTAAAAAAAATATATTGGATGAGTATTTTATAATTTCACAACAAAGTGAAAAAAACTAATAACTCATAATACATATTTTCAATTCTTTGACTAACACTTCGTTCATAACTATGGGCACATATGTAGAATATATCTATCAATCTTCATTTGAAGTGCACAATGCAACAAAAATGGGAAATGTGAAACACCTTTTCTATTATAATAATCCCAATAATGGCGTAAATGTGATGCAATGTGACATCTAATGAAAAAATAAAATTGTAAATTTACTTCTGTAATATATTAAATACTAATTAGCCAATATTTTCAAATCGATTTCACTTAATGCCGATAATACATGAAAATTATCGTTGTTGATATGTAAAAGTTTCCACTCCGCTCTGACGTGTTTATGAAATTATAACACAGAGATATTTTTTCCATTGATTGTTCCATTCAAAATAAACAAACGATATTGCAAACGTAGAAATTCACGGCATATTGAATTTATTACTCGCGTGATGGCTGCATGCATTTTTAAAATATAATCTCTCGTTCCGTTATAGACCGTTTTATTATGGCTATAATTGCTTTTAATGGACTGGACAATTGGTTGGGTACAAACCATTGGACGTATCTGGCAGATATTAGGGTGAACGCGACAGTAACTGTCCACCTATAATAACCTGTAATGTCATACTAGTCAACGTCCGTTCGAATCGCGCGAGTGGATTAGGTGAATTTTGATCAATTAATTGCGTAATCAACTCATTTAAATGAATGGATTTTTTCAATTAATTCTACAGATTATTTATTTATAGACGATCGGGCTTCTTAAAGAACTTGTGGCGGACTTCTGTTTCATCAACTGTACAAATCCTGTATCTACGAGTATGTCTTGTCTAATATTGTTTACCTTGTATATCCCATAGGTGTCGCTAGAATCGCTGTCACCACAGATCGCTTCAATTACTATCATATGTATGCCCTATATAAGGAGACGACCATACGGACCAGCCCCCTTTTGACTTGACCGCAACAGTCTTCGTAATTCTTCTCAGCACCTAGCCGCCCACCGGAACATCTATGTTACGCCGCCCGATTTCAATCTGACCAATCTCTAACTACCCCCGCGCAACTTTCAACTCACTCAATATTTATAAAATCACTTCTAGAACTTGACAATAATCAAAATCATGCATTAACTAAAGTCAACCGTTCTATCTTATTGTAAACAATTCCGCTAATCATCTAAATTTAAAAAAAAATTACTTGCTTACATGTAATTAAATTATCCGTGACATTATACAGTGTATTATTTCTTCTCTTTTTATGTTCGGAATGTTCATGTGTCATCTGATCACTTCCTAACACGCACAACAATTCCATTTTCACAGATCCTATCACAACACTCATACACCCACCATTCCGACAAACCCGTTCAGGTTTGTAATGTTCTTCTTTCTTACTTCTATTCAAAACGATCTTAGAATTATTGTTGATATTAGTATTGTCTTAAAGTGAATTCCACTGATATTATTGACGGCATTTGTGGTCAGTTATTATCCCTTTTACCCGTCGCCAGATGTATAGCGTCAGCGGCTAAACACATTTTCCACAGCGACGGACTGATTCGGCTTTCATGGCTTATCAAGTGATACAGCCAGTCAAGGGAGGCTCCGAGGGAACTGTCAATCCTGTTTAAAGTATTAGCGACGGTTGGATAATTAAATTCGCCGAAGATGAGCGCTCGGATACAAATTAAATTGCCCTAATCATTATTTTTGTAAACAAATTTATATTTTTCATTATCTGTATTATCAAAATGGTATTGCTGAGAGATTGAAATGCTTGACTGTCATGCGTCATGTGAAAGGAAGATATTTAAATTTAACTGCAATCAGTTTATTAAAGTGTTAATAAATTATTTTGCTTTGCCTAACCACAATATTATCAAGCTAGGAAGCAGATATGGAAGTTCAAAAATAATAATATGAGAAGAAGATTAAATTAAAAAAATAAATTGAAATATAAATATATCTATTGTTATTATATCCTACTTGATAACCAAAATAAAACATCGATCAAAATTATATTAATGTTAGTTTCAAGTGAAGTTCTAGAATTTATTTTGGGATTCCATAAAAATGAACATTTTAGAAGTATCAGAGGTTACATGTTAGTGTGGTATTATAGAGCGCCTGTATCGTCTAAATTCTTCCTTATCCTAAAATATCGACAAAAATCAATGCAGCCATATAATGTGTTTTGGAAACAGATGCCTGTTGTAGGTAAATACTAAAATATAAAAGTAAAAATGCCGCAAGAGAGCATTTACTATGACTGCCTTTTCTGTAAGAACCGTGTGTCCTGGAAAGCCATCGAGAACTATACGCAGAATGAATTCAGCAGAGCTTCAAGAAGACATGGCTCTAGCTTGGGACGACCATACGCTCCAGTATACAAAATGTATATGGAAATGATGACTATTTGATATTATTGATACTAAAAAAAAACAGTTAGAATACAATACAAGGAAACTCTCAGTTTCCTTCTAAGGTTTACAATTCTTTACTCTCAGTCGGCGAATGAAATTTTTAAGCTACGAAGAATTTCCGCCACAAAGCCCTTTTTTGTTGCAGCGAGCGAATCAAATAAGTTGCAGCTACTCTCACCTTTCTTGGGAGAAAGAATCCAGTTCAAGCATTTTTACACTACTTAAGTTAAATGTGTAGGATTCTTTTATTCTTCCAAGTGTCCACTTTCGACGAGATTTATTGTAGAGTATTTAAGATGGTTTGTATAAGACATTTTTAAAGATTTATTTAACAATTTAATATACTTTTTATGTCCTATTGTTTTTTGGTAGAGGACCTACTAAGGCTTAAAATAAGTCCAGGATTCAGGAGCGGCGGACTATCATTTGTTCTTCTCAAAATTGTAATAAGTAAATGTGCGAATATTTTTTGCATACATACGGCAAGGTACTGTTGTTAACAACGCTTGCAAGTAATATGTATTCGTTGAAGCTCCGGAGGCAAAAATGGTATCTGCCTAGACAAGGATAAAGACGTCTGACAATATTATGTTATAGAGATTTGTGGCTATCATATACTCCGGATAAGGAGGGGATATACAATAGTGGAAACGGATACTTGTAAGTTAAATATATAGACGTTTTACTCAAGTAAATCAAGCATGATATTTGAGTGTTTACCGAAATAATTGATAAATCAATTAATTTTTAACGTTTCATACTTTTACCCCAAACAACCAATAACCTGTACAAATTTTCAGTAACATTAAGTATGTGGACGTCTTCTGTTTTATCAATTGTACCAATTTTGATATCTTTGTCTTGTCTATTAATGTTTGCCTTATATCCCATATATGTCGCTAGAATCGCCGTCACCAGAGGTCGCTTCAAATACTATTACATCTATCAATGTGGGAGTTGAGCAGGCTCTATATAAACAGACAAACATACGGATCGGATCTTTTCTTTCTTCTCTCTCGACCACCTCCGTAACCTGATCAATCGTCAGCCGCCCGCCGGAGACTCCCTTTGTTATGTACCCGCTCAACAAACCTTTACAAATAGCTACTAGTAATCCTTCATTATTCTGAAAATCACTTTAAGAAATTGCTAATAAATATAATATCGTTAATCATTCAACTCAAATCTAATGTTAATATTCTGTAACTTTTCAAGTAACTTCTTTATGGTCTGTATGCTTGATTTAAGTAAATATACTTTACTAAGTTAAATATTAAGGGAACATGAGACATTACCTTGAGTATAGAAATATATTTGAGTAATACAATTAAGTGATTGTATAGAAAAGTGTGAACAATATAATATTGTAAGCCCAGAGTAATGAAAATAAAGGAAAATCTGACTTTTCGGTTAAGCCCCCTAATGACAAATGATGAGAAATCTAATTAAAAAAATGTGTTTTAGAGGGGAAACGACATTTTAATTATTTATTAATAAATATTTGCGCAAGGGGAGTGGTCAGATTTGATTTAGATTGTGTCGCCTTTTAAATTCACATTTCAAAAGCCAGTGAAATAATATGGCGCCCCTTTCGGGCTGCGGCCTTAATGGGGACGACGTTCAACAAAAGCTGTAAATATTTAAGGTTTTTTTTTTGTGAAAACATTCAATTCAAAAACCGCCGTGTTTTACAAATTAAAGAGTTGAGATTTTTATTTACGATTTACCCACGATAATATATTTAGTCAAGAGTGACATGCCCTTCCGTAATGAAAAGCTTTAACTGTACACAATATTGAGATTTTTTCATCGTAGTAATATATCATCATCATCACCATGTCCGCTATACTAACTGAAGCATATGAATATTACGAACTGCCGCCACAAAGCTCTGTCAGATGCCTTGGTCATCATCGCAGTTCCTCCTGGTTTATTCTGGGACCTTTTGTTATCTGGAACCTGCTTGTCTTATTGCTTTGTTTTTCTAAGTACTAAATCAGAATTTATTTTTTATTTTAAGCACATACAGGAGAATACCGAAAGATGGTGATAGTAATTCAAAAGTCTCATCTGTGGAATTCTATGACGCTTAACATAGTGCATATAGCTAAGCGCTGCATGTGGAGTGTTGATCCGCCAACGTCATAAACTACAGCCTGACATTCACGCAGGATCCTTATTATTACAGGAATTAACTATGGATGGGTGGTCTTCACGGGACGACTTACGTCTACCACCAATTTTAATTAATAGGCATTTTGCGGGTGAGGGATCAAATCCACACCAACCGGGGGGGGGTTATTTTGGAGCTCAGAAATCAATTAAATTCCTTTTTTGTTATTTCCGTCAGGGATCGAACCTACGACCTTTAGCTTACAAAGCAAACGCTTTTACCATTGAGCTATACCCGCCGGCCTTTTACCTAGACTAAGTACACCTATATTTGTATTTATTTTTTATATAATTATTAATTCTACTTGTATTTCAGTAACGCATTGAATTTGTACATGTTTTTGTAATGATATTTGTAATGATATTAAAAAAGAATTAAATTAAAATTGGAATTAAATGTATAGTTCTCAACAGTTTTCCAGAATGGCGCAAGACTGGGGGCTGAGAAAAAAGGCGACTGTAATTTATGCTCTCTTGTGGCATCTATAGTGTATGTCCCAACCACATCCTTAGCGTCTTGACTGTAGGTATGGAAGGCTGTCTTGTGTTCAATCTCACCTTGTCATTCCACATAAAGTCAGACCATCTTACCCCTAGTATTCCACATTAGCATATTTTAACTGAATCTATCAGATGCTATCATTTACAGTCGTAGAAAAATAGAGACGATACAGGCGCTAAATAGAAGGTACAATGTTTTTTATTTGAGTTGATCTCCGCAAATTTCGTCGTTATTCTTAGAGATTTTTTTGCTAACATTAAATCGGGGTGGGATTATTATATTCAATATTATATAATATGGATTGTAGTTTTTTTTCAAAAAATGGCGTTAAACCAGAAGAAATTAAATACTATGTAATAACGTGTATTTTCTTTAAAGTATAAATCTTTAAAGTCGAAATAAAAACAAAATCTTACATATCATTTTACTTGAAATGTGTACATTGAAAGAATAAATGATCTTTGCGATGTCTCTTGAGCCTTTAATGTGTTTGTTTCCCGTTGCTTTCTACATCCTATTCTGTAGGACCATAAATGTTCCTGCGCCTTTGAAGAGCATTTACCATATCCAGGACAATAGAGTGGCCTAACCAACTTTACCTGATAAGGCTAGTTGAGAGTCGGCTTATTCCGACCAAAACTCGGTCTCTACAATATTACAATAAATAATCATGTTATAAGATACATAAAAAATAACAAACACATGCATTATATCCCTCGCTTTACGATGCTAAAAACTTCCGCGCGTTCCGATGGTGTCAACTCATTACACATTCTGATTTAAAGTGAATAAAATGAGTAGAAATTCTAAAAAATTAAAATATTCAAAGATATCGCTTAATTTTATAATAGTTGATGTCAATAAACAGTAATAATTGACATTTAATGGCTAAAAACATCAGACGAAGACCTCAAACAACCAGACTCACCTTCTCGCGTGAACTTCCGAGAGATACTAACATTACTTAGCCTGTCGATATATCGATGTGCCGACGCGCAAAGATATCATTTCGAAGTAGCCGACCAACTGAGGTTTCCCGTCTCGCTCACTCATATTAGTACGTCAGCGAGAGTGAGGAGTATAGATGCCGCCTCATCTGGGTATTTTTAAATTTTATTTTCGCACACGATTCCGACAGGTCCAATGATTCATGACAGTTGACGCGTCTTGATTGTAGTGGTGAATTTATTCCGGATTGTAGAAAAATATTTCCTGCTCCCGATGAGTGCCTATTATTATAATTTTTTTGTTCAATACGTAAATGTATTAAGGAGGAATACCTAAAATCTGAAACCTGTGTGTATTATATCTACAGATATATTTAAGTTATTACAAGCAATGTGTAGTCGATAGACATCACCGGGGAGGAGAGGATATCAAAGATATAACAAAACAAAACTTAATGTAGAATAGCTAAGTTGATCAGGTACAAGGGATAATTAATTTATCAGCGTTTTGTAATCTTTGGCTTCGAATGTAAATGGCTACACTTGATTATATAACTTCTTAGGTTTTCACGGCCAGATTCGATATTGTGGCTTTTGGGTCTAGCTGTGTGTGGTGAATTTATTTTAACCAATATTTCGACCGCCATTGCAGGGGTCTAACACGATTCTCCGGACCAATAAAAATTGAGTATGTAGTTGCCATGGAAATAAAAGTAATAAAAGAAACAATGACGCTCGTGATATAAGATAACCTGACACCAACTCAACAACAAATCTTGAAGAAGACGCCTGCAATGATGGTCGAAATATTGGTTAAAAGAAATTCGCCACACACGGCTCAGCCCAAAAGCCACAATATAAAGTTTGATTATGATTACAAAAATAAGCGAATACACGTTATGTTTTAATAATAAGTTAAAAATTAACTTTAATAATACTTTTTCATTTTTCGTTAGCTATTTGAAATATAGTAGTTTATTTGGTGTCTAAGATTTTTCATGGAGCAATCGTTGGTAATGGTCATATGACTATTTTTGTAGAATTCTAGATTCGAAAAGCTTAAAGGTATGTAAGACTTCAAATGAAAGTTGTATATAAACTCAGATTTTAGTAATTATAATTTATTTAGTCAATAACTCAATGATAATGCTAAATTTGAGTTTAACATTCGTATGCATAGTCATTCCTTTGCCTAGGGTATCCAACTTAAGACCGTATACTCATAAATTTTTTAAGATAACCAACCTTTAAAACCTACTTTCTTTTAGAATGATTGAAGTGAGGAAGCCTCAGCTATCGTCTCACCTTAAATCTTGAGAAACGTCTCTGCAACAGGTGTTAAGTTAGTAACCTTACCTGTAAGTCAAGGAATGCCTCTGCATACGGGTGTAAGTGTAAATTATATTGTTTTTTTTATTATTTTGTCTTTCCAGCGCTTTCCACCTCTAATGTACGATTTTTGTAGGTAGCTAGTAGTTCATCTAGCAATGCATGTTTCCATACTCTTTAAAAAGTTTGACCGGTCGTTCGTTTGTCAGCGCTTGTAGCGGTGGGATCGCTGGTGAAAGATTCTCGCTGGTTTGGTCGGTGGACGCCGGAGAGTTTGGCGGGTAGTCGGTTTGTCAGGGTTTGGAGTGGCGCGACCCCTGGCGGAAGGGCCGGCAATCAGCGGAGGGCGTCACCCGCCATTAATCACCGTCAGCGCCAGGCCGCGGCCGCCAGAGGAATGAAAAATAATTACCTCGAGACCGTCACGAGATCGCCGCGTCACCGGAGAGATCGCACGCGGGCAGTGCCCTCGGTCAGCGATCTAATACATTTTTTCATCTTCTTATATCTGCAAAACGAAGCATTGGCCGACCCCCTACAAGACGGACCGATGATATTAGAAGAATAGTGGGAGTGACCTGGATGCGGAAGGCGGAGGATCGAAGAGGATGGAAACTAATGCGGGAGGCCTACGTTCAGCAGTGGACGGACACAAACTGATGACGATGATGATATCTGCAGGATATTATGACCATAAATTGCGGCCACAAATGTATCAGTTGCTCTTATCTATGCCTTGTTTCGAGACATCTACACCCGGAGGTCCACTTTGGATCATTTATAGATTCACAAACTTGATGAGACGCGAGAAAATCAGGTTTCAATATGTCTATGTAAAATTTTAACCATGGATCTGGTGGCTGAATAAATAAATCATAATTATTATTATGTAATCAAAATAGAGGAAAATGATTAAAACCGTAATTGTTAAGAGACTTGAAATGCTTGACGAGACGCTGCGCACAAAATCGCGGCTCCAGCGAATCAGGGATCAGAAGTTCAAGCGGCGTTTATCTGAAGGAATGAGATGTTCAAAATAGCGGTACGTAATTAAGTATAATGTAGACTTGTTTTGGCTTTACTTTGGGCCCGAGATTGAAACAAGGGAGGGCATTCCGGGTAAGCGGCCCGGGGCGCCCGCCCGCGAGGAGGCGACAAATGTAGAACGTGTTTTTGAGTAATCTGAAGCTTTATTTGAAGAAGACGATGACTTTTTGGGTTCAAACACAAGAACGCTAATACCGCAAAATCTTAAACGAAGCTCTAATGACAATTGAAACGTTCGGTGACATTACCTTTTTAATAGATTTTTATGATTCATTTCTCATTGAATTCGTTTATTATTCAACCGTCATTTAAAATCAAAAGAACTAGCCTATTATTTCAAAAAAAAAATCGTTACATCCACTAATTACACGAATTTAATTTGTATTCGGATTGGATAGTCTTATGGTTATTTAGAAAATAAACAATTTATAATTCTACAAAAAAATCCAGTTCCACCTTCGTCTTCTACTTCAAAAATCGAAGACGTGAACTATAGCTGTCTTTTTGCAGATACCCTAGTGTTCGCCGTCTAGAAAAACTGTCGGGAACTATATTTAGAATGTACTTGGTGGAGCTTCGGAGCTCTCTCCAGAGATTTGACATGTGATGAGACGATAACCATGAAATCCAACAAAACTTACTGGCGGTAGTTGTAACGAGCATTTGCTCTCAGTTGAGGAAGCAGATTTGGAATGAAAATGATGATGATAAATACCTCCATTGCAGTTGTGTGAAAATGATTCATCTCCCGTAAAATGCCAGTGTAACCCCTTGTTATCAAAATTGGTGAAAGAAGAAAGTCGTCAAAACTCCACCCACTGTGTTCCTGTAAAAATGGACAACGAGTGAATGCTGGGCTGTATACGAGCATTGCGCATTATTTACGCTTTCGGATCAACAAACATCAAACAGCGCAATGTCATACTTGAAAATAGGAAGCGTCGCATTACGGATAAAATTAACTTATTTCTTATCGTCGGTATTCTTCTGTACATGTTAACAATTAAAAAAATAAAAATGTGTGGGAGTTACAGGAGAGATCAAATGTTAAAAGGAACGTTTACTATAACATATTAACGACAAAGCTACAACATGTGGAGCAGTAGAATCGTAAGTAGAGGCTGTAAGTAATAAATATAGTTTCAAACGCTTATGGTTCCAGGTGATGTTTATGTGATGGCCGAATTCTTTAAATTACGAACGAATATGGCAGATAGAAAGAGACTTATTTCGGATGAAAATTTGCTTCTTCAGGATGAAATATAATTAATGTTGACCTATCAATATGCAAAGTGTGATTTCAAATTAAATTGAAACATATCACAACTTTAACCATCGATAACATCAGCTGCTTAATAACAATATTAATGTTATTTATCTTATGCATAACTGTGATTTTCAGCTTCCGGGGCTTATAATATAATACTTGTCATTTGTTCATGTTCAACTTCATTAACTGATTCTTAATTAGAGTATATGGTTAGCTTAATCTAGCGAACACCTCCTAATTGCGTCCACAGTAAACACAATAATTATTAACTATAGAAGGCCAGGTGATTAACCTGACGTTCCAATGCGGGTATTACCTTATTATTTGCAGGTAATATATCGTATTAATTGCATCTAATTTAAGTTATTGATTAGTTTAACAAGGGTCTATTGTCTGCTTCCTACAGTTGCAAACACAACATCGAATAGTGAAATATAATAGCATTGTTTAAATTCACTGAAAAATATGTGCTGCTAATAAGACGAAATAATTTATGGTAGATGACATTTGCCTTATATCCCATTTGCAGTTTACCAATAATTAATAACGCATATAAAAACGTTTGTATGTCTTTAGCATATCAAGACTACAGCATACATAAATTCATCGTCATCATTATCACTGTGTCCGTCAATTTTTGTACGTAGGTCTCCTGCTTGAGTCTCCGTCCTTCTCGATCCTTCACCTTCCGCATCTAGCTTACTCCCGCTATTCTTCTATTGCCATCAGTCCATTTTTCAGTGGGTCAGCCAACACTATGTCAGTTATTGGGTACCACCCCAACACTTAAATATTGAAAAATGTCCAAAACTCAATTATTCTTTGGATATCCTCGTTTCGGATTCTTCTTTTTGAATCTTATATAAACACTCCGAGCATCTATCTCTCAATGGAACATTGGGTGACTTTATTTTATGGATAAGACCAGCTTTTAGATTTCACATTTCAGTGACATAGGTTAATACAGGGAGGACACAGCATTTAGCCATTCGCAAATAATAAAATAATCGTCAGAAAAGATCTCTTTTTGCTTTTTATACTTAAATAATAATTTTGAAATTATTTTTTAACATTCAAATAGTCTGACTAATTGCAATTTCAACTCACGTTAATTCTCAAAGTGATTTATAATTAAAAAAGATAAAAATCGCTTTTACTTAAGCACGTGAACAAGTTGTGTTTACATTAAAAGTAGTAGATAACTTCACGGGTTTCTGATTCAAATTAGGCGCCTTAGCATTTGTATACAAAAGCGTTCCCAACACTAACTAAAGCGTGCACAATCGTTCTTTTTCGAATGAATAAATTTCCCATACAAACATCCACAACTCTTATCCAATTTAAAACGCAAAGAGTGAGAGGGAGAGAGGGGAGAGGCGTTGGAGAGTCTCGGGTAAGTGCATTCCGGGCGGGAACAAAGGGCATTAGCACACTTTCAGGTATTATACGAGTCAAATTTAAATAAACCGCCAGGCCAAAGACCAAAAACAAAGCCTTGGCAGCAGACGCGAGGCCGCTCTTCTAATGAGACACCGCCGATGCTATCCGCCGCAATTTATGCCCCGGAAATATAGGGAACTATCGGCAGCCGGGGCGTAATCAAACCCACCTCACCTACAAGTCCAAAGCTAACAGATGTGTTGCATTTTAAACAAAAGCATTTGATTATATACTCTTACTAGTGTACTTGTTTCCGCAAATGTATTGATACAGGGGAGAGTATTTTGAAGAATTTTAAGCATTTGTACAAGTTCGATCAATAAATAAATTTTACCAGAAAATTCACAATTTTTTGTTATAGACCATGTATGTAGAAAGTATGGAAAAATTGAGTAACCGGACTCATATTATCTAAAGATATATAGACAAGTATACATATGTGATGTATTTACATTTTAAGAATGTCTAAGCATGTAATTTAACAGTGCAACTGGAGTATTAAAAGTATTGTGCATGTTATTTTACAACATTGTGAATAGAACATTTTGCACACAACATTGGTAACCAAAACTAAAAGATTAACTACGTTGACTTTACGGATTAATTCGGTTTTAAGCTAAATGAAAATAAAAAGTTAAAAATTGTATAGTACTTTAAAATGGGGGAAACTGTTTTTTTAAAAAGTATACAGTAAAAACTAAAGAAAACTTTTAAATGCTTTTTTCGAAATAATAACTGTCAATTGACAGAAGTATTTATAAATATGGATATAAATTTGAGTGTTTTGAGTGTAAATTAAATATTTATTCATTTACATATTAGTTTGGTGATATATATTACCACTTTAATTATCAACTGAAATAATCATAAAAATGTCAACCTTAAAATACTTAATTTCAAGAGATGAGCAAAATCGTCACTGACGTAAATAATGTATAAACATTATTAATATTAAAAAGTAAATAAATAATAGGAAACTAATGAAAATACCTTCCAGCTTACCTAAAAATCCGTTGTTAAAATATGTGTTATATATTTAAATATAGTTGCTTGTGTTGGTAGTTTGATGTTCCAATGGTGATTTTTTTATTGATTTTCGCGTAGAATTGATCACAGCAATTTAAATCGATGATCAGAATGCAAAAAATGTGAGATGAACTTTCTCTGAATGGGGGTCCACAACTAGCGCTCGATGGCCCGGAAATGTGGGAGAGCGCGGGTGGCTTATCGTGACATACTTAACCTCCCTCTGAAGCTAATCTGCGCAGAAAAAATCTAATTATTGCTCCACCACTGGGGCAGCTAAAGCCTAGATATGGATGTTATTGAGGACAATCTCGGCTTACATTTAACACACTACTTTATGACCTCTTATATCACCATTAATCATTAGGAAGGTCATCGTAATGTGTACTACTTATTATTTCTTTAATAAAAACAGTGACGTTATCATCGTCGCGATGTTTTCGTTTGGTAGTATTGCCCTATAAGATGGTTTCGGCATGCCGATATTACGAGATTTTTTTTAGTAAAATGTACATTATCGATATGTTAATTTTCTGCTGCTCATTGCGGATTACTCTCATGACTTTGGTTTTTGTGCTGTTTATCTTCATATTGTAGTTGGAATTAAATATGTTTTCCATGGATGTCAGCGCTTCAGTGAGTTCATCTTCTGTTTCAGCAATCAGAGCAATGTCGTCAGCAAACCTTATCATATCAATCTTTTGGCCATGTATTTTAACCCCCTCTCTATGGCCCATTTTTTCCCTGATGTTATTAATTGCATTTTGTATGTATACGTTGAAGAGTACAGGCGACAGAGAGCATCCTTGTCTCACCCCTTGACGTATTTTTGCTTCCTTTTGGACATTTCCGAGTGATATTATGCTAGGAGTACCCCTAAAAGATTCAAAAGAATTTGTATACCTTGGAAGTACGATCACCTGGGATGGCAGAACAAAAAGAGAAGTCAACAGTCGAATACATCAAGCAAGGCTAGCTTTCAATAAAAAAGCCAAAATTCTTGAGTCTAAGAATATTACTTTAGGGTTCCGCAAGCAACTTGTCAAAACACTTGCTTGGAGCATCTTAATGTACGGCTGTGAGACATGGTGCTTATCTGAAAGTGATAAAAAAAGACTAGAGAGCCTTTGAGATGTGGTCGTACAGAAGAATTCTCGGAATTTCCTGGAGAGACCACGTCACGAACAATGAGGTTCTCAGAATAATCAAGGAAGATAGGCAACTAATAAGAACCATCTCAGAGAGGCGAGCCCGATGGATTGGTCACATCATGCGCCACGATGGTCTCCTTCACGATATTGTGGAGGGGATGGTTGAGGGTAAAAACTGTAGAGGGCACCCTAGACGGGAGTATTTGCAGCAAGTATTCGAGGACATGAATTGTAACGCTTATGCTGAGCTGAAAAGGGTTGCGGAGGACCGAGAGGAATGGAGATCGAGATGCAAGATTCTGTTGCTGCAAACCAATCCACCGGATTGATACTACGAAGAAGAAGTACATTATCATTAAAGGTGGAGTTTTTTGTTCTTCTGTATTTGAATTTGAGCTGCCATGATCTTTTCAAGTAAGAGCTGCTTGTTGAAACTATACCGAATACACTGAGAAAATTATAATCAATTGCCTTCCAAGTAAACGAAAATCTGTGAGCTCTTCATCTTTTTAAATATTTCCTGGCTGCAACAAATGGTCACTATAAACTATCACCATAAATTTATGTACGCTACCATGATCATCGTCTTAATTCACGCAAATTGTGATTGAAACGTAGCATCTAAATATTGTACAGAATTTTAGTAGTAATATCTTTTCAATTTCGTATATTATTTTAACAATATTCCGAGTCAAAACATTTATTGACGCTCCATGAAACCAACAAGTTTTTTGTATAAGATACTAGTAGTTTAAGAAAATACTCATAAATATTAAATGTAGTATGAAGTAAAATAATCAATTTTTAAATAGGATTGTTGATTTCACGTTTTAGTAAATTATTGTTAGTTACAGAATTATTTATTTGTTCGTAATTTAATATATTTTAAAATATTTTAAATATACACACAGTATATAAAAATATGTTAATATTTAAATATATAACGTCATCAAGGTAAATATCACGAAATAAAAAAATAGCGGTCCGTAGATATTGTACTTCCGTGGGGACTGCAAAGTGTCAAATTAAATAAAACGTATAAAAAGGATGGTCATCCATTATTTCAATAAAGCAGTAGAATCCCGGAAAAGTCAGTAATGGTAAATAATAAAACATTCACAAAGTGAATGGTTTAATTAAATATTTTTTATTTCAGTGCATTGAATTTTTCAGTCGATTTTTTGAGCAGTGCTTTGAATTTTATTTGGTGTAAATTTGATTAGTAAAAATTGAATATGTCAACACTTTATAAATCTATTAAAAAAATAGCTTTATTCTATTATAACTTTCTATTATTAGAATTGTATAATTCTTTGTTAACATGTGCGTTAATAGTCAGAGGGTCAAAATAGAAGTAAATTAGTTCATTATTGTAAAAATGTGTCCGTCCACTGTTGAACGTAGGCCTCCCGCATGAGTCTCCATCCTCTTCGATCCTCCGCCTTCCGCATCCAGGTCACTCCCGCTATTCTTCTTATATCGTCGGTCCATCTTGTAGGGGGTCGGCCAATGCTTCGTTTGCCAGTTCTTGGGCGCCATTCCAATACTTTTCTTCCCCATCGACCGTCGTCTCTTCGACAGATATGTCCTGCCCATAACTTCTCAAAAGAAATCGACAGGCGCATACAACTGGGATGGGCAGCATTTGGAAAACTAAAGTACATTTTTAAAGCGAAAATTCCGCAATGCCTTAAAACTAAGGCGTTTAACCAATGCATCCTCCCTGTATTAACTTATGGCGCAGAGACGTGGAATCTGACAGCAAGTCTTACCCATAAAATAAAGTGACAATTACACATTATAAACGCGGTACTTGTTAGATTACTGAAATAAAAAAACGTTAGAAATTGGTTGGATAAAAGACAAACAAATATAAAGTAATTCGAAAGAATAATAACATTAAACATTTTTTAGTATTTCGGGGAATTTAACTTGGGATTTTTTTTGCTCACAAGCGAGCATGTGAACCTATTAGGCACGTTTCTACCTCATCGTTTTATAATCTGTACAGTAAGTACAGAAGAAATGTTTAAATGTTAAGCATCGCGATATTTAACCCTTCGTTCTTACGCAACGTCTTCATAGAGCAATTTATATGTTTTATTCCGCGTAATGTTAATGTTCGCTGTGGCATAATGTTACAAGCGTAGTGTTACCATTATCACCCTGTTTTTACTCAAGCGTCTGGAATCACGATGAATACTGCCAAGTGCCATTATACATGCTGCACATAAAACTGTTTGCTCCCCGCTCTGAATTAATATGTTAAGGATTCGTGTCTTATATTGCCCCAGATTAAAATGAAAATATACACGAAGAAAATTCAACATCAAATTGGAAGCATTTTTTTTTTTAAAATACAGAAAATACTCCCAGATTGTTCTGATTGAGATGCATCTGTGAAATATGTATAACTTTTGGATTTTTTATTGAACGCGATGTATTTGCGTTGTTGATTCACAAGCATTTAAACATTTCAAGACACTTACGGGATGATTTTTATCTTGCGAATATTTTTAATAGAAGTATATAATAATGATAATGAAGGCAATGTGAAAATTTATGTTTTTTTTTAATTTGGAAGCATTTTTTCTTTCCATATTCGTTCCATATCAGAAACGTATGGTTGCTACAAATTGCCGCCCCTCAGTTCTATTAGTTGACAATGTAAATACTGGGAACATACATGGTTCCTGACGACCCTCAAGGCAGAAGCCCAGGGATTTCGAAAAACGTCCAAGGCCTAAACCATTTGGACCTAAAAAAGTTTTACCATGAATCAAATTTAAGACCTTTCAAATGAGTGTCAAGAGTCTTAATACCTTAGATTTTCACTATTATTTAAAGTGAATGAAAGAAAAGAAATATACAGATAAACACATTAATAAATCTTTCATAACTTTTGTATAAAACCTTAAAATGACGTTATTTCCTATTATATTACCAATAGCTAAGCGCTGTAGGTAAAGTGTTGTTCCGCCAACGCCACGTATCGTCCATTGGAACTATGAAAAGTAATATTCACGGGATGACATTTTTTTACCATCAAATTATGTAAAATTTGACAGGTGATTGATTTTACACAACAAAAGATGCTTAAAGTGCTTACAATTCTTTAATTTTAATTTTAGCGAGATCAAGGATTGACCACACGGTTACAGGCATGATAATCAAGCACTTTATATTTAACCTTTACAAGTTAGCAACTTGCCTCGATAGAATGTTACTATTTCGCCCGATCAATTAACTGGTAGTACCCTCTACGACAGTGCTACGCCTCTTCGACGAGAGGCGTCGAGTGTTACATGCGTCGCTTTGCTTTCTCCAGTGAAAATCGGAGAAAGTTGTTTCAAGCGCTTGTTTTCAGGCTATTATTATTTCCTTAAGTGTTTCCTTAGCTGCCTTTCATTGTCATCGCCTCACACAGCGAGTGGTAAATGTTTACTTTCTTCCTACGCGTTAATTAGCGGTCACTAAACTACCCTTAAAGGATAACGAGTATCGCAAATATATACTAAACATAAAATAGATAAAAAAAATCATTGTGAATTCATAGCAAAGTTTATTTGAATACATGTATTTGGTATAGGAATTTCAGGTCGCAGATCTGGAGTGCTTAAATTTTTTAAAAAATCTACGACTTTAAAAATATTAATCACGGTTAGGTGTCAAATCAGCAGACGTAAATATATTTAAATAAAAATTAGAGGTAATATTGCTTTCTTTGTGAATAATTGATTTTCATTAATATTATAATAAAATATAACGATCATAGCATAATATATAAGCTTTGTCATAGATTTAGAATATTGATTTAGTAATATTTTAACCTTATCGCGATGTATCCCATACGCAAAGTCATTCAAAGGATTGTCCGCCATTTATTTCATGGGTTTCTTTGCACATCACTTTCGTATTAAAATTGTCTACCTATGAAACATGTTGAGAAAGATTATATATTTATTTTTTAAATCATATTTTTATTAACAAACAGAGAGCGAATTTTTTTTTATAGAGAATGAACTATGTGATACTTAATTAAGTCGGATGGATGCTGAGTGCTGGTAAAACGTGTAGAAGTTGTATGAAAATAGGGCAAAACGTGTAGAAGTATTGAGAGAATTATATTAAATAATATGTTTTTTGATAAATTTTTAATTTGTAGAGCATTCGGAAACTGTGCGTTTTATGATTTTTATAATTTTATGGCATCAATTTGTGACATATGTATATCATTTGATATGAAATGAGTTGTATTAATTTATCACTTCTCATATAATTTTTTTTATCGAATAAGTTAAAGTATAGCTAAGTAATCAACACACATAATAAAATACAGAAATTGGTATGTGTGACTTAATTTTTATATATTTTTTTTATTAAACAATAAATCGCTTTGAGAACTTGTTTAATAGATGTTTTCACCGTGGCTGAGTGAAGCGAAAAGCGGCAACAAAAGTGTGAACTCTGCCGCGGCTTATTGTGTTCCCGGCGCTGCCCCCATCAAGCCAAGTATCAAGTTGTTCCTTCCGCCGGCCGTGCCGCCATTACGTCCTGTTAATTACGACTGCAGCACCACTGAAACTTCACGAATATTCAGGCACAATTCTCAGTCCTCTCTTCTCCCCTCGGCAGCCTTAATTTATATGACCTCGGCTCACTCCGCCTACTTATCGTGTTTTACAAAATTCGTAAAATTGCTGCGAGAATTTCAGAAGTGCCGCAGTCGTTTAAGCTTTTTATCACCCCGACCTTTCGCTTTCAAGTTTATTTTTATTTTCGCAGTTCTCGGTTCAGTGTTTTTGTTTGCGGTGTGGGAATGCAACACTTACAGTGAGCCGGAGTGTTGTCGGGTGAAATACGGGTGTAAAAAATAACGACGGCTTTAAGCAGATTGTTACGGCATTAAGAGTTTTCAACGTCGTATAGTGCGTTATTTATTTTAATTCAAACCATTTGATACCACCACTCAAATCGTTATATTTTGACAGCGGGAGTTAATATCTCTATAAATATATATAAATTGGCGATATTATCGTAAATATCATAAATACGTTCAGATATAGAGAATATTTTTTAAATAACATTATTCGATAGCTTGATCGTTATCTAAATTAACTATGCAGCCTTAATTCAGTTCTGCGTTCCAAAGATTGAGTACATGAATAATATTATATGTATTGTACCCAAAGACAAATCTTGAAGAAATTGCAAAAACTATATATTAGGTATACTTGCAAATACTATAATTTTTAATCAATTTTATTGATAAGATCAGGTGATTCGCGAACGTTTCTGACACGTGGCTTTTTTTTTTCAAAGAGAAACGTATATTTAGAGGAAATAAATATATATGTTGAAAGTTGTGAGCCTGGAAGTTTTAACTTTGTAAGTTTTTGACGAAAATAAACCCTGAAGGGAAAGTAGCGTGCTATGTCATGAATTTCTGAGCCTAGGCTTATATTGTTATAGGATAATACGTAACACAGATAACATATACATGTCAACTACGGGTAAAGGTTATTATCGTATCCGGCGAGCCGTGTCCCTATTAAATTTTATGATAATTCTATTGGCAGGCTCAAAACAACAATTTATATTCCAAATCTGTGACAATTCATTTATCAACAAGGCGAAAATAATTAAATCACACCGTCGAATTAACTTATGTTAAAACACAATTTTGCACCGCTATTCAAATTATTCATCACGTTAAAACATTTTATGGAGTTTTAAATTGCTCGACGTGAATATTAACTATCAAAATACATGTATGAATGTTTTTATAATTACTATCTGCTGTAAACTGCAAATACTGCAAAACTAAATAATTCACGTCCACATTTTTATATCGGTGATAGAAAATAGTTACCAACCTTCATGTTGATAAAGTATTATTAATTCTAATTGTTTATGTGGGGAAGTATATATTTTTTTGTAAATATATAATATGTCCAGCTGAATCAATCGTTATATTTTTAAATATTTTTTATAAACATTTAAAAGTATTTATAAAAAATATTTAGCTTTTTTTTTGGATCGTTTTGGATAATATCGTGGTGTATATATTGATGACCATAAATATTTAAAATATATATTACGTGTATTATTAACATCAATATTATCAACTGGAAATACGTCGTCAAGCTGCGTAATTAAATTTAAAAATTAATTTCGTTCAAAAAAAACATGTCAATTAATTATTGAAGTTGGTCTCCAGAGAGTCTGAAACATGTAATCATTAAAAATAAATGTGAATCAAATTATTTTTAATTTGTTAATTTTATCATTTAAATTACTTAAAATTATCCACGAAATATCAGATCGGAAAAAAATCTTCTTAGTTAACAGTTACACTTTTTGATTTTCCAGGGTCTCAAAACATTATTTTATGGTAAAAAATCTGACCTCAAATTCAGGTCTAAATACAACACCGATAGGAGAGTATAATAATATAATATTGTATCAAAAGTAATACAAATATCATGGATGGTTGACCTTCTAAGTAACATTCGCAGGTCTAAAATGTGCCTCATTAGATACTCGTAGGTATGAAAAAAAGTACGTGACTTTTATTTGATATACGTTTCATACAATAACAATTTTATTTAATTAAATGCATGCATTTTATCACGATATTCTTTCGAGAATACTATAAAGTCGAAACCATTCGTCAAAAACAGTTTTGTGATTATCAATTTATAATGTTAAATAAACAATAATAAATATTTAAAATACGGTGCAATAATAGTTATAATAATTATACTTTAAAGATGTTGAATACATATAAATTGCATAAAACCAGTCGTGAAAGTCGTGACTACTCCTTTAGGGATTCTTCTCAATAGCACTTATGTGCATTGGAAAGTGTCGTCCAGGGAACAACTTTATCAGATACTCGACAAAATGGATATCGTAATAAGTAACTAGCTGCTCACAAAGAAAGAAACTCCTGGTCTGAATCTTTGAAAAGCTAATAAGTTGTACATTTTTTATCAATAAAATATATCACCTGATACGTATAATTGATATCATTGCTTATGTGTACACAGGTTATTATTCTATTTAATACTGAATAACCTTAAGAAGTTATTAAATATTAATTGATTAATGTAACAAATAAAATAAATCCACACGAAATAATTAGTGTTATTCTACGCAATGTCGGATATGGATATTACGTTTTAAAAAAACGATTAGTTCCTGTACATTTATCTGAAAACAGATTGAACGAAAAGCATTTGAATGAACAAAATTACACTTGTACTATTTACCTACATATATATTTAAATTAATTATCTAGCAAGTGTCTGACAAAAAACCTTTGCAGTCAAAAAGATGTATTATATTTTTTTGTGAAAAGCAAACCATAGATGTGTTATTTAACGTTTTTTTTATGTAGAATAATTAAATGTCTCTTTCATTAAATAACGAAAAAATGGCCATTAAGCCAATTTTTGCCAAATGTCCAATTTAAGTCAAATGTCCGTGTAGATTTCTCCACCAATTGTGTTCTAGGATGGAAATCATTGTGTCGTGTAGCGGCGAGGACCAAAGCTGTGTATATAAACTTCCCAAAGCAGATGTACACTACGTCGGACTACGCTCCTCTACGGCAGGTTTCGCGACAGGTTGGACCAAGCAATGACCGTCGTCCCGTTGACGGGCCGCAACCGCCCACAGTACTCGATGCCTGTAATGGTGACTGAAATTTACTACTGTTGTTGCGCGTCTAATAAATTACGGGAAGTCCTCTTCGACGATTGCGGCACGACGGCAGAGACCGGGTCTGGTGAAAATAAGCGTTCAGAGTTTTTTTTGGAAACATTTAAATTAAGCTTTTAAATGAAAAAGATTGTTTATGCCACTTTGTAAAAGAGAACATTGAGTAGCATTTTGGAACGAATTTAATAGGGTGGAATTTAAATAGTAAAGCTATAGTAATAGTAAATAAATATAGTACTTGGAGGAATATTGACAATGATAATAATTTTCGTTCATTCATTCTGTATCATTTTATAAAGTTTTAATTCTGTTGCTTTGCAAACTATTATTTCGGACGTAATGGAACTTGAACTAAGAATAAAGTAAAGATAAATTTATACGTGACAATATATTTGACAAAATGAGCCAAATTTCTTGTGTTGGTTTGTAATTGTCACACACAAAAGTGCATATTGCATTTATTATGAAGAAATGTATTTTTAAAATACTTTTAAATTTTGTCTGTATGTTTGTATATATATTTGGTAAGAGGTATAACCTAGAGTTTAAGCGCTTGTTTTCAATGCTAATAATCATTTATTTAATCTTAAACAATGCTTTAAAAACTTCAAAAAATATTTGAGCACCCTGGGATCAAACTGATTTTCTTAAATTAATTTTTTAAATTTCACATAACACATAATTGTGCCACATAAAAGATGTGTAAAAACTAATAAACGAAGCTATATAAAGGGGTGCGAGCCTTGAAAATCAATGACTTCTTGGCAGTCTTCAAAAGTGAAACATCATCATTTATATAGTAGAACTTCTCCACTTGATCTTGAAACGTTATTTTCATATATTTTTTTTCATTTATTGACGACGCGTTATGTTTGTAAAATTGATTAATAAATAAGTTAAAACTTTTGTCTTGTTTTTAAAAATAAATTAAATTGAAAAGTTTTATAAAAAGTTTTTGCAAGCTGATATGAAAACCTATTTAAATAATAATAAAAAATCGTAAGTGTATATTCGTAGACAAATGGACTGAGTTCACAAAAGATAATTATTTTTTAACTAGTTTTCAATATCAGACATGCGAAAAATAACATTGAAATTCGCAATGAATTCCGAAATTATTTAGCGATCGGGATTTTTTTTTGTTTTTAGAGGGCTCGATTCAATTTAGAAATTTTGTTCACACACCGTAGCTTAATATAATAACGAAGCCTAAATTAAATACAAAGATTTATTGTGGGTGTTTATTTTTTATCAGCGTCCTTAACCCAAGGGTCACCCACATTGCAGGGCTATCACTATTGTCATTATAATATGTAACGTTCAAACAATTCATTTTATAAATATTTCTAACATATTTAAACGGTATCCGCTGTTTTCCATCCCTCCCGATTATCTATCATTTAATATGTTATTTAGCAGTAGTTGACTGCGCTTCTCTCCAAATTGACAGTTGACTCTTTGGAAATTGTCATTCGGACTATTTATTGCGATTTCAGTATGGTGTCCACAACCGTGTTAATTTATTTGATTAACGACAATGGTTTTTATAAAAAAAAAAAAATTACTTAATTACTTAATAATAAAACATATTGGATTACTTTCTGCGATATTTGTTCTTCTGCTGATATATGTTCTGTAATCAGTCATGATTATTGCGACTAACCCAAACGAGGTATCCTAATCTTGTTGAGAGTTCAAAAACGATTTTATTAAGAAAAAATGATCTTTAAAATTGAAGAGCTCCGAGAAAAAAGTTTAATTTCACATTTGGACTTACGTACAATTGTAACTGCTTAAGACGTTAGGTAAACTATCCTTGAATGTAATAAAAAAATAAAAAGTCGTAATGAGTATTTCTAAATTGAAAACAGATGAGCATTGAATTATTTTAGAAAAGATAGAAGAAGCTTTTATTTTACAAAATTATATTACAAAATTTTTTTATAATGTTCTAACGAACTTTATTTTAACATTCTTCTTTATTAGTTAAATTTTCATCAGTTTTTTTTTGTTTTCTCGTAAATAGATTTTTTTATAGTTTATTTCTTCCTTAGCCTCACAATTTACCATCATCTGAGGTCAGCTTTCCTTGTGTACATTCACCATGTCTGTCTGTCCTGCGCTGCATTCTCGGTCAAGTCCAGAGTTTTCAGATCCTTGTCTAAAGTTGCAGTCAGGTTGCCTGTGGTCTTCCAGGTCTTCTTCTCAGCGTAGGTATGTTGAATGCTTTCTTATCCATATGATCTTCATCTCTCCGTGTCACAAGACCATACCATCTTAGGCGGTTTTACCTTTTCTTTTCATGTATGGGGGCCACCTGAAATGAAACCCGAATATGTTCATTTCGAAATCTGTTCACTCTAGTCACACCGCCCGCCCACCTCAGCATTTTCATCTCTGCCACATGAATCCTATCCAAGTCATGTTTCAGCGGGGCCTAACACTCTGATCCGTAAAGCATAGCTGACCTTACAGCAGTTTTGTAGATTGTACCTTTCGTAGAGTCGTCTATTTCAGCTATCTTGTATTTATTCTGCTCCACGTTCAGTTTTAACGTCTTTTATAGTTTATTTATTAATTAATAATAAATAAATTAAATTAGTGACCACGCATGAAAAAATAAAACACTGTCATTTGAATGTACAAAACATTTTCGACATAATGTCCGACAGCCCTCGTTTCAGGCATTCAAGTGTCGAGTTTTTGGCGGCCTGTAAGCAGTGTCGTGGGCCGGAGGAGTGCCTTGCCGCTAGGGAGCGCCCGGTCCGCGGGGTCCCTTTAATTTGGGTCGCCCTCTCCCGGTGACCGCCAAACGAATTCGTTTTTCCCGCTGCAGACAGACGGAAAATGAATAAAATTCCACAAATTTCACTGCGAAAAGTGCGAAGAGATGTGAGACGATTTGACAATTATACATAAACATTTGCGTACACGCTTTATCAACAAACTATAAGTTTATGTACACATGTTTTAACATACCTTTGATAGTAACTAGCTGTGTTACTCACGGCTAATTTTGTTAAAATCTTTTTTTTTTATAAACACATACATGCGTTTGCTTTGCAAACCAAAGGTCGTGGGTTCGATCCCCGACGGAGATTAAAATAAAAAGGATTTTTAATCCATTTATGAGCTCTAAAATACCTCCGGTTGGTGTGAATTTGATCCGTCACCCGTAAAATGCCAGTTAAAGCCTATGAATTAAAATTGGTGGTAGACGAAAGTCGTCCCGTAAAGACCACCCATTCACAGTAGATTCCTGTAATAATAAAGGATGGTGCGTGAATCTCAGGCTGTAGTCTATGACATTGGCGGATCAACACTCCACATGCATCGCTTTGCCATGTACACCATGGTAAGCGTCATAGAATTCCACTGATGAAACTTCAAAAATTACTATCGCCATCTGTCGGTATTCTCCTGTATGTGTTTACATAAAAAAACATGAGAATAATGAAAGAAAGTAATAAACAGTATAATCAGTGGACTGTTAAATGCCTGCCATTTTTGATTATGACTAAACGCTGCATATTATTATTATTATTATTATATTAGTGTTTGTATAGCGCTCTTTTATGACCGAACGATCATTCCAAAAGCGCTTCTTTGCCTCTCTGAGTAAAAAGGCTGCATGTAGAGTGTTGATAAGCTAACATCGTTATACTACAGCCCAGCATTCAATTATCAAATATTTTAACAAGGAATGACCATGAACATATTGTGTTTGTAGGATGACGTTCGTCTATCAACTTTTAATAATGGCTATGACTACTGTTTTACAGGCGATGAATCTTTATTTTTAGATATTTATAAAATTTATTGATTAAGAATATTTTTTGTTCTATCATTCGTCAGGAATCGAATCTACTGAATATAATGTAAAGTATGGTAAGCGTATGCTTTGCTTTTAAGACATATCTGACAGCTAACTATACTTGTACATATGATCTGGCATACTATTTTCATCTATTTTGAAACTCAATGATTATTTTGATAACCTATGTTGTTTGCTTAGATTAAGAACATATACCTAAGAGGCTCTTAAATTATGATTTAAAACTTTTAAAGTAATTAAGTCACCATTCATAATAACAACCAATCCAATACTACTGTCGATGGTTAGTTAGTAACGAGTGGCTTGACCTAAAATAAATTAAATTTTTCAGACATTGGATCCATCATAAAACTAGCTACTTATACAAATATTCCTTTTAAAATATTTTGTACACATTATATCAGAGTGATGAGATATTAAAAAAGTATAAAATACGTCTGACTTTCGATGCACACAGAGTCGCAACAGATAATTTGGAACGAGCCTTCAGGTGATCAGACTTATACAGTGCAATTATCTTATTATTACTGAATATATGCGTAACACATTTCTTAATACATATGATTGATTGAACGAAGAGTTTAATGATCGGAGACGGGCCGTGATTGGTGGATCGTTAAGTGGCTTGATGGAATTAACAACGGTAATTAGCTCGGCACCGCGTGAGGCAATCTATGCAGCCGGTAATGTCTCAAGTGTCTGTGATGCATGCCGAGTAATTAAATGTCCAGCTGTCACTGATGCGGAGAGATCACCAATCAAGTGTGAACTTACCTTTATACTATACATGTTTTCCTAACGAAGTCGTGTTTATCTTATTTTTGTATACAGAAACATAAAATTATTTGACTGAAGAAAGGCGATGTTAGAAAACGAACACGGCAGTGTTCCGTACTACATTCAGTTAAAAAACGATGGTAAACCTAACTAGGACATGTACTTTGCATGCCGCAGGTATGCATGAATTAGAGTTGTCTTTTTATAAAACCCCTAGAATCTCGTCACCCTAAAAAGCTGTTGAGAATAATGTACATAATAAACTCGGTCAAACTCTGGGAGGCAGAGATATGGGATGACGCAAGTACCATGGCAACTTACAGAGTTTTATGGCAGCATTTCGTACTGCGTGACTACCATGGTAGTAGACATTGAATCATGATGATAATACATAAAAGCCATACTGTTGCATATTGTACATTGTATTACAGTAAAAATCATTCGAGATAACATTTTTTTATCTGATTAAATAAGTTAATATTATTTAACTCGCCCATAAAATGCTTGAAGACGGAAGTTCTTAAAATTACACATATAACATTGTATTGAAAAGTATTTTACTGCGTAACATCTACTGGAGGGTAACTTTTTTATAGTCTTATCTTGCATACGTTAACACAAACAAACGCCGTAAATAAAGTATTAAAAAAGCATTAGCGAAATGACCTTTTCTTATTCATTTAATGTACAAAATAAAAGTCGATTCGCATATAAAAATTGATTGCTAGTCGTTTTTCAACGGCGTCGAAACGGTTTATCTCAAATCTAGCGCCTCTCTCTGATACGCCATTAGACGGGATAATTCGAAATATATCTCATTCGAAATGCATTAAATTCGCGTTGGATTTTATCCACAGTTTTATTAGTTGGGAAATGAGTCATCGCCCTTAGCCGTTCAAGTCAATTGAGTGACCGCGTCAAGTTGACGATGGGCAACGAAAACCGTTTATGGGCCATCAAGTGTATCTATGCTCAATACATAGTGTGTTGACAAGCCAAACGTATTGGTCAAAAATATCGTAAAATTGTAGAAATTGTATTAATTTGAATGAAAAGTATTGACCTTACTCAAGGAAATATAGCATTATCCCCGAAACCAAAATCATTGAAAAACGAGTATAATAAAAAAAAAACAATGTTTCACATTTCCCCCTAAATGACTTAAAGCTTGTACTAACTTAAGGTGATGAGTTTTATAAATCCCGTATTCAAGTAAATATAATTAATTTAATTTTTTCGATTTATTTGTTTGATAATTTTTGGCGAAATTATTTTTAAGAAGTTATTGTACATTTTTTTATTACTGGACGACTGTTTCAACTACATCTCGGTGACATCGGGGAGCCATTATCAACCATTAATGTAGTTTTTGTTGTTGTTTACTTCATTGCGTTCGATTTATCAAGGCTGTGCACGTTTAAAAAGTATGATGGAAGGATCTTTTTGTAGTAGTTATGCTGGACATCATCTTTTGAAAAACTCTACACGTTAATGACTACCATTCCAATAGTTGTTCATACATAAGAAAATAAAACCATTTGCTACAAACTGCTCAGCAAAAAGCTATGATTCCTTTATAAACAAGCGGTGTATTATCTATACAAACGTATGTATCTTATTTCGAGAGATTTGTGCGATTAACTTGACTCTCTTAAAATTGTTGACCATTAAGGATCACCGGAACTATAATAAAGGCGCTACACAATACACAGTGTAATATCCAGTGGTTAGCGGATTATTACTGTATAATGAGAAAATAGTTGCGACGTACTCTGCTTTGAGTCAAAGAAGAAAATTAAATTAAATTTCCCTCCGTAGTAACACCTCGTCTAGTCTGCAGATTGCGCTGGGAAGGAGAGCGTCGAGAGTGAAACTGGAGAAGGATCTCGTAAAGGCGCCTTGGGGAGCACCCCACAGGACTGGGAGGACCTGCAGGATTATGCAGGAGTGGTTTCGTGACGTAAAAATCCCTTCTCGCCGGGTTAAAACTCCCGTTTAGATAAAGCTTAAAATCTACCCGTTGCCTGTTTTTTTTTTATCAAAACAAGAAAAAGTGTGCGATGAATGCGAAGAAAGCTTTCAGCGTGCGCTTTGATGTTTTTTAATTTCTTTTTAATAGTAAATATTTTATTATGATTAAATAAAAATATTTTTACTATTAAAAATGAAACTTGTGTTAAACACTTGTTTTTCTAAGTGAAAAATCAAGTGGTAATAATAATAAATAGGCTTATTATGCAACTATATTCGTCCAAGAAAATAGCCGCTGAACGAGTTGAGATAAGATTGAAGGGATTTTAAAATATAAAAAGTTTTTATTTTATTACCATATTTTATACTTTTTTAATAAATAAATTTACACAAATAGTGTTGGTGTGAGTCTGATCAGTAACAATGTCATAATCATAAAAATGTATTTTATTGAATTTGGTGAAATATGAAAGTTGAACACTTCCCATTTGAACACTTAACATGAAGACCTTAAAACGTATAGTGCATGAATGATGAACATAATTTTATGTTATTATTAAACTTTTAATAAAGACTTCATTCATATTTATACAATAATTAATAAAATCATATATTATTAACATACCTGTATGAGTCTTGAAACCGTCTAAGATTATCCTGTTAATATATATTAGGGTGTCCCAGGTTATGTATGGGAAAATCATTTTTTCGAAATGAAATCGGCACACCCTCTGTTTTTATGTGGTTTGGTCCTAGTAACTCACATAATAAATTTGATTGCTATCGGACAATGTTTTTTGATAGCGACTTGATGTTGAAGTCTTAATATAAATTTTTGTATGAAGGCCAAAAGGAGCTTTTGAAAACTTATTGTTTATTCAGCAAATAAAACGCTGTTTATCTCTTTCTTACAAATATTAAGTATATATTATGTAAATATTATTATCTATTACAGAAAAAAAATATTGCTTTTTATAATCAGGGTTTAGCTTTCGCGCGCCTTAGAATTCTAGTATTGACATGTTCCGATGTAAGTCGCTATCTTTTCCCGTGATGTTAATGGCGTGAAACTTTATTACAATTATTTGGACACCATTCACACAAAACGAGAGGGTGAGCCTAGAAAAAAACGAAAAAAATTTTTTTGGGACACCCTAAATTGTATATGTAGGTTTTTTATAACGAAAACGTTCTCATACATTTAAAATGTCATTTTTCACCGATGAAAGTTATTCAACTATTGCACATCTTTTGCGCATGACACGTTTATGATAGCTGACTTATACTCGAAACTGTATTTTTCATTTACAATAGTATCAGATTAAAATGCACCCATTTGCGCATTATTTTACTTTTTTAAAATACATCATACATACATTACTCTTAAAAAATATTCACACTGTCCAAGTGTGGAATTGCAAAAATAAAATAAAAAACGTTTATTTTTTGCAAAGAGGGCGTTTCAAAGGAAATGAACTTTTTGATACATTGGCTGTGGTGAGAGTGGGAAAATGCAAACATTATACCCAGCGCTTTGCCAAACACCTCGGAACCGAGATGTCTGGGAGGTGGTTCCATTCCGGGCTAAAATAATGAAAGTGCGAGTATGTACCGGGCACACACAGATAGGAGACTCCATGTTTTTCTTTTGTCTTTCAATCTCTGTAAATTTTCCTTTGTGCAAACAGTCGGCGATCACAACTTACAGCTAACTGCTTACTTCATTTTATATTTAATTTTCACGTGTGCTCTCTTTGGCGGGACATTTTTCAAGCATCGTGTTCGCTCGCATGGTTTTGCGCTTTCATTTTTTTTTAATAACGTCAGATCATTTTTTAATAAATATTTGTATATTTTAATATCCGCGATCAACTTGGCTCTGCGTATAATGTATGTATTCAGTGGAGATTCGAGATGAAAGACTGACTTAGAGTGAGCTGAAAAACATGGTAGCGTACATAAATAAACAGGCGTATTTATTTTTATTATTAAGTTGAGCCACTCCTTGGGATCAAATGTTTCAGTCCTTTCATGGCTTTCCAGGATCATCGTTTTTTCTTAAATTTTTTCGAATTACCAATATTATGTCTAGAATACTACATCTGCCGATTCTACAAGACTCCAAGTTGTTTGCCGGGAAGCGTATATGTTTCCAGATGGACCTTCAAATGCAGAGATATTTTAGGACAATGCATAGACAGTGAGAGCTGAGCGGTAGCGCATTATGGTGATCATATACTATACATTGATATGGAAAGAATAATTGTATCATACGCTCCAGCCAGAGATGAGTAGGGATGATGGGGTCTTTAAAATAGTCTCCTAGTAATGACAATTCCTCACTCATACACTTGCTCAACCATATATGTTCCACTAGTTTGCGAAAAACCTTTAACGATATTGTCTTGTTTTGTTTTATAAAAATATGTCTGTCAATATCACCCACCACTGGTGGCATTCTTCTGCATGTGCTTACATTTAAAAGAAAAAGACCCCGCCAAGTTCGGCGCTCGCTTGATTTATGTCGACGCGACAAAAATAAATCATACAAGTCGATCGGCCAGACAGCTGTAGAAAAATATGCTTGTACTTAATGTGTCAAGTTTCGGGAAAGGAAATTTTGTTATCTTTAGACGAACAAGTTTCTTTTGTCGAGGATTGTGCGGATCACAATGTTTGTCTTCCTCGCGTATGATATATTGCTTCTACGCGTGATATTTCAACGTTTGATTTTAACCTATAAAGCATCGTATGGCCATGTATTGTATGGATTCTGATGGGGGGGCTTATACCGTGAGATCGCTTATTGTAAAATATTGTAAGTGTTCCACTCACTTTGTTTTCGAGACGTTTTGTACGATATTTTATACTATGTTATGCATGTACATCACACGGTTTTTCTTTATTTATATTTTCGAATCGACATTTCAAGGGTAAAAAAAAGGCTAACAGCAGATTTTTCTTCAGTTGTCTTAAATATATAAAAAAAACTACGAAATATACTAGTTTATATTTATATTCAAACGCACTTAGCATACCAAACTACTATAGTCCTAAAAATACGGTAAAAGTCATTCTATTAACGCATTATCATGTATGGAAGATAATGCTTTTTTGTGTCATAAATTTTCTGTAAAACTAATTTGAAATGAAATTTATATACGTAAAAGAAGTGTATTGAAAAATATTCTTATGAAATAAAAATAATCCGAATTACTATTTATTTATTCAATTAAAACGAGTAAAAAAATTAAAAAAAAAAATACTTATTAAAAATGTTGTTTTATTTTAATATTCTTATTTATTTTATTATAAATATTTATTTAATAACAATAAAAATATGTATAGTAAAACGTCGCATCATTTCAAAATCATAGAATTCTTTCAGGAGATACTTTGAGGGTGGCTTAAAAAATGTAGGAAACGTCTGTCGTGCTTGGGATATTTCAGGGGTGGAGTCGGGACACATGTAGCAGCGATTATTAAGAGTTTATCACCCCCGTCTAGAAGTGATAGAATTGATATCCCAGTCCTGCCAGTGGCGGTCCCAGAGTAACGCTTTCCTTCCCACCGCCGAACACATTCTTAGATGGAAAAATGCTTTCTAAATGTCAATATTCCCCGTTTTAGAAAGTATGATCTTCAAAAAATATGCTAGCATAAACATAACGCTTACTGTACGCTGCCAGACAGTAATGTCTTGAAATGATATTTGATTTATTGAGAATTGTTAAACGTTATATGTAAAGTTTTTTTTTTTTTATGTAAACGCATGCAGGAGAGCACAACCGGTCAAGACCAGTGCACTCTATGACGCTCAGCCAGGGAGGCTGGACGCTGCATGCGGGAAACGTGTGTTGTGTTCGTGTTTGTGTGTGGGTTGGGGAGATTGCAAGTGTATATTTATCTGTTTCTTGAAGAGATCCAGATTGTAGGAAAGAGGAAACACAGACGCTGGAAGAGCATTCCATAGCTTACCGGTGGCATTAAGGAAGGAACTTTGGAAGCTGCCAGTTCTTGGTCGACATATATTAACCGTGTATGGATGTTCGGCAAGTGTAAGACGAGTTTGTCGGCTGTGAGTGGGTGCAGGAGGAATTAGTTCTTTAAGTTCCGAAGAGCAGCGACCGTGGTAATAACGGTAGAAAAGACTAAGAGAACCAACCTTACGTCTGTGT
This sequence comes from Glossosoma conforme, assembly GCA_022606575.1. Taxonomy (NCBI): domain Eukaryota; kingdom Metazoa; phylum Arthropoda; class Insecta; order Trichoptera; family Glossosomatidae; genus Glossosoma; species Glossosoma conforme. The sequence continues at coordinate 643,882 of JAGTXR010000150.1, forward strand.
TCCATTGATTGTAGATTAGACGTAAGGGTGTCATTGTTTATCAAACGAATTGCTCTTCTTTGAACTGAGTCAATTAAGTTTAGAAGGTATTTTGGGGCTCCAATCCAAAGGTGACTGCCGTATTCAAGGATAGGTCGGATTTGTCCTTTATATAGAAGAAGAAGTTGTTTATCGTTGAAATACCGACGTGATCTATATAAAACACCTAGTTTTTTGGAAGCGAGACCGGCTTTACACTTAATTGACTCGTAATATTTGATATTATTCGATATTGATAATCCAAGCATGTTGATGGAGCTTGTTTTCGGAAGAGAACAACCGTTGAAAGATACAGGATCCATAGCAGTCTTCTTGGTGGAGAAAGTACATGATTGGGTTTTGAAATGTTGAAACTGACGAGGTTGAGGTCGCCCCATCGTGAAACCCTTTCAAGAGACATGTTCATCTTCTCCACCAGAGATTCCCTAGCAGCAGATAGTTCCGAATGTTTCGGAGGTTTATGGAAGGTTATACTCTCATGGACAGTGCTGTCGTCGGCATAGCAGTGAATGTTTGCGCATTGAAGCAAATCATTCACATGCAGAAGGAAAAGAGTGGGCGACAGCACAGAGCCCTGTGGAACTCCTGAGTTGATTTTATGGCGGGAAGAAGAAAAAGCCATCTACGACAGTGATGATGCTTCGATCACTCAAGAAGTTTTCAATCCAGGAGCACAGGGAGGGAGTTAGTCCATAAGACGGTAATTTATTCACCAGACCGCGATGCCAGACTCTATCGAACGCCTTGGAGATATCCAGGGCAACAGCTTGCGTTTCTCCATAGCAAAGTGTAAGTCGATTAAGAATTCACGCAATGTCTCTTTTCAACAAGACACTGTAAAAGAATAATGTGCACGGAATTCTTATAGAAAAAAAATGAAAGGCTATGACAAGCATTTAAGTGCTAATAAATTTACGACATCAACTTTTCGTTATGTCAGGTTTCATTTCTATTACTTTGTATACTTAAAACATACACATTTTTTAACTGTCAATATTACAATTTCATGTGAGCTAAGGATACATTTGATTCAGTATCAATTTTTGTGGATGTCAAAAGGCTTGTTAACTTTATAAAATTTCTTATATTCTATATGTTTCAAATATGATAAGGAATGAATACATACTATGAGTATATAAGATGACAAATTACCTTCAACGTTATATACTGATGATCTTTGACAATATCCATATAATATAAGATTCAAAGTACTATATCTGTGTTTAAATTTCAATCAAAACTAAAAAAACAGATTTATTAAAATTGCTTGTGGCGCTGCTTGCAACAAGATTTGCTGCCAACCTTCTATGACAAAGTTGCTTTTTATGTGAGTTGCAACTCTTTCAAACATGGACCATGAACCTCTCCCTCCACCGCCAGTTCTGAGTTATCTCTTAAAATTCAAAGAGCGAAGCAAAACTGCCTTTGGTTTATTACACTTGTTCTTAAACGTATCGGACAGACGCACTCTATGTGCACTAAAAGTTTGGCTTTAACTTCGCATAAAATATCAACAGTATCATGAAAATTTTCGGTATTTTTTCTTTGGATTTCAAGCTTTTGCACTACAAATGCAACCTGAAAAGACAGTTGTAATGTCGTATGTTAATTATTTACTCACGTTTAATAAATAAAAGCACAATAACGAAAATGTTCAAACTATAGAACATAAGTTTAAGTTGATTTGCAAAAACTATTTTTATCGTAACTTGGTATGGAAATCCCTGAACAGATTAAGAACCGGAGTTGGTAGAACAAAGGAGAACCTTGAGCGGTGGGGAATGATTTGGCAGGGAGAGTCACTATATGTGCACTGCTTTCGTAAGCATGCATGCTCAACTTATTTCGATAACATATATTCTCGCACATCACAGAAAGACTTGAGCAGGTTTTAATAATATATTTTTTAAATAATTGAACAAAAGAATATCTCAAAATGATTTTGACATCTTTGTTTCATTTTTTCTTTATTTTTAAAGTAAATGAATAAGTGTTTTTATTTGCTTATTTTAATATAGAAATAAAAACTACAAATCTATTTCACAGAAGTCAAATCTGTTTGAACGTTATAAAGTAGATTAAAAGGGCAATACAAGCTACTGATATTCTACTGAGAGTATTTAGATAAAAAAAGCAACCCTTCGGTAAGCTGATGTTGGTGTATGAATAGGCCTCCCAACCTTTAGTAGGTGTTTCTGGCAGATTCACACGTGTGCTGTAGGACTGGGTGGGGTGAGAGTTATGTTTCCCGATTGTAAAAGTTGAGAGGGTGGCATAATAATATGTAACTGATGTCAGACGTGGGCCCAAGAGGAATGTTAATAAATCGACAACTGGAAAAAGAAAAAAAAATATATATCATATAACTCATAATAAATAACATATTGCTAATTTATATCATGAGATTAAATTATTTAGCTTGTCGAGCTAAAAACTCAGCTTAAGAAGAGTATTATGTTATGCAAACACATTACCAAATTACATAGTGAAGCTGTTTATGATTTCTAATTTAAATTTATTACATTTGTATTATTTATAGTTTTGTTGTCGCTGGGTTGAAAAGATTGATCGGAAGAGGAAGTCCGAGATTCCGTTCCCAGAGGGCACCGCTTAGAGGTTCTTTTCATGCTCCCCATTTCAAGATCCTGCTCCAACAAGCTGTACACCTCAAGACCTAATGCTAGGCAACACGCAGGTTATCGATGTTGCCAGATACCTGGCAGAAATACTTTGACGTCACTGACACGAAGAAGAATAAGAATTATTTATAGTATACATATACATGTAGTAAAATACCCACAGAAAGTGATGTAGAAATATTCACACATACGAGTATATGTGCTTTTTATTTGTTTGTCATAGTCTTTAAGGATATGTAAGCAATAAGCAGGTTAAAAGATGGATTTAGAACAGTAGAATATTCATATTATTCACGAGGATTGTCTCATGGTAAAATGCGTGCACCCAAAACAAGTAAAGCGGAAAAAATGTTTGTAAGAAAAAGTACTGTATAAGATGGCAAAAAGGAGAGGTCATATTTACTACGGTTAATGAAAAAAATAAAGTAAAACGTTAAACACGGCACTCAAAGTTCACTTCTCATACGGGTGTACACAATGGGACAACTAATTGGATAGTTTCTTTAAAAATATTAAACTTTAATGAAAGAATTAAATGCCCCGTTCTAGCCTCCTTAAACAAACGCTTATTAACTTGTTTTACTAGGGATGAATTTTTGCCGGTAAGCTGGCAGAATAAGAATTATTAATATTTATATCAAATTACGCTAAATTTTGGAAGTATTGAATTTTGATTATCAATCATCGGGTCTCATTTTTATCTGATGTTATCAAGAATATTATATCACATATCTTGGCGTAGAGAACGGTGGTTGGCAGAAGAGCTCGCTTCTTGCATTGGGAACGATAAAACACCTTTCATGTATATGCACAATATCTAGAACTCGCAGTTAATTCGATCAAAAAAATGATGACTATACAGCGTATGGTAGGCATGTTGCTTGCAATAGTGTCTTCATTTTACTTAACGGCTGCGAATTGTTCCGTCTCACCAAAAAACCAATGCAATTATATAATGGGTTTTGAAAAAAGATTGCGTAGAATACTGGGTTCACCTTTTGAGAAAAGATGAGGTGTGTACGCGGACAAGATAGCATTTCATACTACAATCGTTCAACAGACGAAAATACACCTAATACATTATTTTTCCGTGGCGTTCTAAATGTATTGACATATTTAGTGTCAATGACCTCACACTCAGAACAAGTGTCGGGATACTCAACGCAAATAGTTGGACTTGTAACAACAAAACCATGGCATATGTTTATCATGGTTGACACACAAATAACACGGCATTATTGTTACAAAATCAAACGTCCAACATTTCGTATTTGTCAACACCAGCACTGAATCCGAAGCAATATTACACTTAATATGTCAAGATTTCCAATCAAGTTGGTTTCAACCACTGTTCACTGCGATTATTTCGTCTTACACGTATCCAAGGCTTAACGATGGACCTCACTGGAACATGAAATTAAAATGCCACAGGATAGCTTAAGCTGCAGGTGTATTTTCTTTACGCCCCTATACTTGCTTCTTTCTAAACATCCATATAGTACATCACGGAGTTCCGCAAACTTGACCTAACATGGATTAAGGGAATGGTTATGGTGTTAAGATATAAAGCTATCTTAAAACTGGTGGTAAATCATGACTAACATCTGCTTGATTTAAAGGAGCGAGCATGGGAACTATGATGAGGACGATATCAAGAATATTGATGTACTGGTTTACTGGTTCACTGTTGGTAGCATATACTACCGACTAGTCACTAAAACGATGATCCCTAGTCAGCTCAGCAGCACCCGTACGAGTCTGTAAAATGTTTATAATGAATATCTTTGTTTCTGACAGCAGCACGAGGAGGAAGGCCCGTCGACTTCATTTTTAATTAGATGAAGAGACCGCGCCCTCAAGCGGACGCGTGCAGTACTTAATAATGCACGGCTTTATGAATTAGCCAGCGACGAAAGCTGGCGAAAAGGTACTTAATGTTTAACCAACGAGGCGTCTTTACTGCGCTCGCCAAATGTACCGGCAAGTCTTCTAAGGCTATGCGTGAATAGAAACTTTGGAAGTCTTTTTTGCGCTTAGAGGTTAAGAGATTTATCAAGATTTTTGTTGGCTTTTTTTAAGCGAGATAAAGAAGCTTCACATATCACATACTTTGTATCCAAAACAATCTGAATTAGTAGTAGCTTAAGTACGTCGCAACTCAAGTACGCCGATCGAAGCCAAATCAGCTACTCTTGAAAGAATGGCACGAATTTCGAAGATTTACTTAAAGTATTGATCTTAATTAGGGGTATTAATGTTTCTCATCATTTCCTCAAAAAACTAAAAGCTTGTATGTACTTTCGGTGATTTTTGGCATTATAAATTTTATATAAACCAGCGTTTTTATATATAATTTATTAAGTTAAACAGTCAGGGATAATGCTATATTTCTCAAGTATAATCACTATTGACATTAATACTAACTTATAAAATGTACTAGAGTATAATATAAATAATTAGTTCTTAATTTACTTCAAAAACCTCCAAAGAACTATCTGTATTTTAATTAGTGGTATTAAATAATAAAAAAGTATTCTATGTTTTTTTCGAAAATATAAATGGTTATCTAAAAAATTCTTATAGGCTTTTAGTTCCAAGTTCTGTGGTCAAAAATAGGATAAATTATTTTTAACATAATTTTCCAAATACATCAAATAATATCAAGTAATGTAAAGGTTTTATATACTGAGTAATAAAAACCATATCGTTGTTAAAATAATAAAGGTTCTCAAATATTTGTGCAAAGTTAAGTGTGGATTAAATCATACAATATCTTTTATATGTAGACAGTTCAATTCTTAAATCGAATCATTTGAAAACTTAATGGCATTTCATTCGTAAGAATCTGTTAATATTACCGTTTCGCTGGCCAGCAAGATTTCACCTCTTTTACTGTCTTGATAAATTCACTTTTTTATACTGAAAATAATCTCCATTCAGCATGAATGGGAATCTTCGCAAAAAATCCCATTCTCTGAATTCATTCCCGCGCTAATCCACCCTCGAAAAGAATTGGCTTATTATTGTAGAATAATTTTGCAAAAGTTTGATGGACGTTTAATTCTTTTCTTTCGTTTCGCCAGGTTTGATAGGAAAATGTTAATTTGCTCTGAAGCAGAGAGAGATTATTTCATGCTTAAAAAGTTTCGAATCGAATACAATATCAGAAATTGTCGCGATAATTATATTCAGGTACATTTCACTGTATATTTTAACTTAAATAACAGAAACGAAGTTTTAAAAAAATGTTTCATGAATCTGGTTGATCGTTTTCTTAAATATATTTTCATATATTAATAATTGTGTTTTTTTCAATTAATTATTTTTATAACTATTTTTTATTAAATCAACCTCTCACATCCGCCCTTGAAAATGAGAGACTTCAGCTCTGGCAACAAGTCGCATCAGAGGATTTCATTACTCCAAAGGAAGGCCTCCCAACTGGCAAGAACCTTGACTGGCGGACCTAGAAATCCTTGAAAAGATTAAGAGCCAGAGTTGGTAGAACAAAGGATAACCTCGAGCTGTGGGGAATGCTTCGGCAGGGAGAGTCAATATTGTGCAACTGCGGAGACCTGCAGGCCGCCTCACATCTAAGATCTTGCTCCATGTGCCCAACAAGCTGCACATCTCAGGACCTAATGCTGGGCAACACACGATCTATCGATGCTCCATATACTGGGAAAAATAATTTGACGTCACTAACACGAAGAAGAAGAAGACGAAGAAGAAGAAGACGAAGAAGAAGAAGACTTTACGTCTCATTTTCTGTGACCTAAAGGCTATAAACTGCTGTTTTAAAAGCAGTCGGTAATATCTGTCGAAAAGAATGGGGAAGAAAAGTATTGGAGTAGCGCCCAAGAACTGATAAACGAAGCAATGGCCTACCTCTTGCAAGGTGTACTGACGATTTAAGAAGAATGGCGGGAGTGTCTTGGATGCGAGGATGAAGGCAGAAGATCGAAGAGGATGGAGACTTATGCGGGAAGTTCACATTCAACAGTGAACGGATACAGGCTGGTGTTGATTATAACAGATTTTGTGTAATATCGGCATTATTATATCTTTTTGGGTTAATAATAAATATTATTATTATTTATTGATACAATATTATGACGATATGATGCTTCTTGTATAGATTAATGATGGTAAATTTTAGTTTGTTCTAATGAGTTTATTTGATGAAAACTAATGAGTCCTATGTTTTAAAAAGTTACTTCAGGCGTTCATTTTATCCCAAGAAAAAATGTTGTGAAACTAACTTGTTGGATGCTTTTGTAATTTTATGGTGCAGTGTTAAAAAAACGCAGTGTCCTTTGAGAAATGCTCTGAAGTTTTTAAGCAATATATTTTTAATAAAGAATACAAAAGGAAATTTAAAAAATCAAACAAGGGTTAGTTTAATTACATCCAGTTTAATGTCTTTTTATAAAAGAGTATAGTTCATAATAAATCAGTAAAATAACAAAATATATTTTCTTCTAACAGTATTTTCCTGAGAAGAATTTTCTATTTAATATTTAGAATTTTTTTCTCTTAATTAGAAGCACAATTATTTTCCACATTTTAATTGTACATCATCTAGTTTTATTGCATTAAGCATTCGAATAAACATGTTTAAGTCACTAAGAGTTTATGATACATCAAATATATACAGTTAGAGTTTAATTGTTACTATACAGCCAAATATAATAGTTAGTCACCGCGTGAAAATATTAATACGATCTGTCGGCGGGTATAGCTCAATAGTCAAAGCGTTTGCTTTACAAGGTCGTGGGTTCCATCCCCGACGGAGATTAAAAAAAAGGAATATTAATCAATTTCTGTGCTCTTAAATACCCGCGGTTAGTGTGAATTTGATCCCTAACCCGTAAAATACTAGTGATAGCCAATTAATTAAAATAAGTGTTAAACGAAAGTCGTCCCGTGAAGACCACCCATTCATAGTAAATTCCTGTAATCATAAGAATGATGCGTGAAACTCGGGCTATAGTTTATGGCGTTGGCGGATCAACACTATACATGCAGCGATTAGCCATATGCACCATGGTAAGCGTCGCAGAATTCCACAGATGAGACTTTAGAATTACTATCATCATCTGTCAGTATTCTCTTGTATGTGCTTACATAAAAAAAATGTAAAGCAAAAGTTAGAATTGGAGATATTGCTTAAGTGTTAACTGATCTGTTGTAATAAAAGATTCCAACCGCATTAAAGACAATACTCACTCATAAATATAAAATTATTTTTTCTGTATATTTAGTTATTTTTACAATTGAATATTAAACTACAAAATTTTACTTTTAAGCCTATTCACGAGTACAATACATTGATGTCACGCTTCTGATTATTGCGCATGTAAATGTTTCATTTTTATTTTGCATATATAATTGGTATAATTAAGGTTATATTTGTTAATACATTGTATTAAATGACTTTTGAACAAAATAAACCAACATAATCTTGTGTCATAAAGCCATACTCATATTTTAAACTATAAACCAGTTATTATCACTCACCACATAGAAGAAAGTAGCTTATTTTTGGTGAGGTTCAGCACAAAAAATATATTTGTTGAATTCAGATTTTCATACTTATTTATATGTATATACAGCCGATTCCGCTTAATTGGGACACCGCCTAATTAGGACAGCCGCTTATTTGGGACAAATCTCAAAGAACAGAAGCCAAACCAAGAAACCAAAAGCTAATTTATATGTTTAATTGGGACAACATTTCGCTTAATTGGGACATTAAATTTAAGATTACATCACATATTATGTTACACATAGGAAAATTATGTACAAAGAATTTGATGTGATGCGTTGTCTGACATTTCTTCCTCCTAATACCACATCGTTAGTGTAACCAATGGACACGGGAGTAAAAAAAATAATTTAAGACTTTGTATCGTGGAAAATTGGTTAATTACATATTAGAATCCATTGATGAAAAATTATTAACAAGTTCCACAACAGCCAGAGAGATTAGTTCAAAAATGTACCTTTTGCAAGCAATACAGTTGGCCTGCCATATAAAAACCACCACAATACAGAACTGTTTTACTAATTGCGGCTTTTAAACCTTAGATATTTCAGAAATTTTAAGCAATGAAGAAAATCAGGATATGTTGCAAGTTCCTATTATGAACTATGAAGAATTTTCAAGAATATATAGGGTCCGCCATCTAACGTTTTTTTTTCAACTAGTACTTATTTCGGGAATGGTAACATTAAGCTCATGTCTGATTTGACAAATAATTAGTTTTATCCTTCCGCTAAACGAATATGGTTGTGTGTACGCTTGAACAACAATGAAAAATATTGCGACATTACTTTGAAAATCATGCTATTGTCCGCCATTTAACGTTTTTTTTTTCCAACTATTGCTTATTTCGTGAATGGTAAAACTTAACTCATGTCTGATTTGACAGACAATTAGTTTTATCTTTCCGCTAAACGAATATGGTTGTGTATACGCATGAACAATGCTGGGAAATATTGCGACATTACTTTGAAAATCAGGCCATTTTTCTTCGAAAATGAGCAAGGAGTGGCCGTTACAGTCAATGGCGATCGTTATCGGGCCATTTTTGTTCACAAAAATTGAAGAGGAGGATATTGGCAATATTTGGTTTCAACGGGACGGCGCTACGTGCCACACAGCTGAAGCTACACTTGATGTTTTGCGATGTTTTAAAAAAAAAAAAAAATTTTTTGGCAGACCCTATATATCAATTTACCATGTTACGATAATAATGAAGACTGTAAGGATTCAATTGTTGAAGGTATTAAATCAAAATATGAAAAATTAAATAACTAGTAAGCCGAATAAATGAATTTAAAAAAATTTGAAATTCGCTTAATTGAGACAGCCGCTTAATTGGGACAAAATGTCCAAGTCCCGATGTGTCCCAATTAAGCGGAATCGACTGTATATTTTTTTAATATGAATGAGAGATATCTGATAAAAATGTGTTTCCTTACCTTTACATCCGTATATCGTAAAAAGGTAGCAACTAAAATCCAAATAACTAACCTATAATCTGTACACAGTGTTCTAAGGTTTTGGCAGTCTTCATTTATAATACACGTATAAAACATATCCTTTACTTCAGATTGAGAATTATCTAAAAAGCGATATTTTTTTCATACACCCAATATTTTTCATCGCTTTTCTATAAATAGTGTATTATAATGGGCCAAGTACGAGTAGTAGGCCCTCTCCTCGTCGGATACTTTCATGTACCTGTATTTCAGAAGGATCGGTCCGTTATTATACCATCGATCTCTGAACAGTTTAAGCCCTGTGCTGTGGGTCCAGAGGTTTGCGAGGAAGCGAAAAAAAACTTAGAGAGAGCCGGAATAGGGGGAAAAGTGGCCGAAGGGAGGGGGAAATAACTTCTTCTGAAGAAGTCCGTCGGAGGGAAGGGGAGGGGATGGCAGAGTTCAAAGCAAGCAATGGATCACGTTCTCAAACGATTGGGAAGCGGTTTTACTTCTTGGGAATCTCTTCTGAAACTCTGATATCCCTAAATTTTCACTGAAACTTGTCTTATTTTTTTTAGAAAAATAATCTTGGCACACCTCTGAAGGCAATAAAAATACGAGAAGCTTGCTTATTTTTTATAGGTCATGTATTCTTGTAAAGTTTTCTTTATGCAAACAATAAAGGGACGGTGTGGAAGGTGGATTTCATCTGATAATAATATATGACGTTTTTAATATTATGAGGAGCTCTCAGCAACGTAAAAAACTTGTACTTTGTAGACTAGAACCCGGAACTGGCGCTTAAATTGAAAAATATATTTTTTATAACCTAAAAGCACACAAGCAAGCATGGTTTTTTCCATTATCGAAGTTAGGCAACAACAATTTGGACTAAAACATGTATAGTATACTGACTGTTGCTTACCGCGTGTTGTTGGGTTGGGCAGCTTTTTAAATGATACAGGCCTAGGGAGCATCGGGGTCAACATTCGGACTTGCTAAAAATGTTGATTAACAAACACCAAATATGCTTCAGAAATAGCAGCTGTTGTGTCTTCAAATCCTAGGCTTTCGCTATGGAGATCTTCGGGAAACTAATATTTCCAAGTTCACTTCCAGGCTTAGAGATGAATGTGTGTTGACAAAGAACTGACAGTTTCTAGTTCCTTCCTTAATGCCACCAGTAAGCTATGGAATGCTCTTCCAGCGTCTGTGTTTCATCCTTCCTATAATCTGGATCTCTTCAAGAAACAGATAAATATACACTTGCAATCTCCCCAACCCACACACAAATACGAACACAACATACGTTACCCGTATGCGGGGTCCAGCCTTCCTGGCTGAGCGTCATAGAGTGCACTGGTCTTGACCGGGTGTGCTCTCTTCCATGCGATAACATAAACAAAGATATCTTGGGACGTGTCATGAACATGGTATTTGAAAAAATAATGTAGCAGTTTGATAAAAATATTTAAACAGAAAGTTGAGTATATTATTAAGCTTACTATAAACATTCAGATAGTGTTACAGTATGTAGCCAGTTGTTGAATGAATATAAATATATATTCTTATATGAATCATAAAATGAATTCCAAGAATATAAATAACCTAGCGTCTTAAAAAAAGTTTTATTAAAATTGATACACACATACAAATCTACATCAGATTTCTCTGATCGATTTGTAATGAAAAAGAAAGGGAAGACGCTGGGATTCGAACCACAAACTATGCACCTCAGTTATGTTCTATGCACAGCACAATCAACCATGACTATTCTATTCTATTTAATAATTCACAACAAATTTATGAGAGAAATTTGATGTAGATTTGAATGTGTGCTTAAATTTATAAAATATTGATAAAGATCAATTATATATGAATAATTTAGAGTATTGAAAAATATTCGAATAAAAATGAAAATAAAACGAATGTTTTATATATTTATCATTATAAATATTTTTATATTTTTATTATAAATATTTTCAGGTTTTTAAATTCGAAAGATGATTTTATTTTCATATTTCAATGAAAAAAAAAGTTCCATAAACCGGAGATGTGCGTCTGTAAAAAAAAACTTGTCACTCAAAGTCGGATTTCCCAGAACCGGATATGCCAATATTTATTTTTCGCTTTTATTATTAAAATAATCTTATTATTATTGGGAAGTTCCGTCGCCCTCCTAGGCGGGGCGTCACAATCGGTCGCCTCAAACATCCTGTGATGGAAATTTCGCGGTACGTGGGATCCTCAAAATCAGAAGCGAACTTAAAAATTTCACATATAGATATATATTTTTTTTAAAATAAATATAAAATTATTGACTGAACGTTCTCTGTGAAACTGCATAATTGTAATTTTATTTAAATGAAATATAATTGAAAATAATACAACATGTATTTACAATTAATTTACAATGTAATAAATATTCTTTGCTAATCTTTATATGGATTACGTAAGATATGACCTCTGTTAAGGACACTGCAGTTTCAAATAACTCGCAGCCTTCCTCAATCCATCACTGTCAAGTGACAATTCTGATCGAGGAAAGCTACGAGTTAGTCGTAACTGCAGTCTCCTCAACAGAGGCCATATCTTACGTGAACTATGTAAAACAAGGTATGTAAGTAAATATTAAATAAAAAAAATACAATGTTATTTTAATGCAGGTTTCGGCTTTGTTAAGAAGCCATTTTCAAGTAAATTAGATGAGTAGTACAATATATACTATAAGGTGTAAGTGAGTAGGTGTGTGTATGGTAAAATTTATTGTAATACCTATATATTTAAAAAATGTGTAATGGTGTAATATAATGAGAAGCAATACTCTTTTTTTTTATTAAGATTATGGAATTTCACCAAGAATTTACGATCATTTAAAAAAAAAATTAAAATTATTTACTTTATTTAATCTGATTGAACATATTTCATCTCCCTTTGAATACATTATCAACAAAAGAATTAAAATTATAAATTAAGAAACTGTTTATAAATAGGTCAGAATGGAAAATATTTTTTCTATTATTTATGTACGTATTTGTGATAAATATTACTAAACGAATGTACTCGGTGAAGCTTCGGGAGGCAGAGCTGACATGGGATGACGAGAGGATCATGGCATCTGCCGAAGCTTTATGGCATCAGTTCGGGTCAACCATATTCTCCACTTAGGGAAGCGGATATGACCACTTAGATATGAAGATTAATTATATTTTAAATATAAAGCATTTAAATAGACACTCAACATATTTCCTGGATTAAATTTGACTTATTATTATATACATATATTTAATTAGTGTTTAATTCTTTAGAATAAATTAATTATTTATGTATACTAAAGAATATTAATAAAATTGAAAGACATACTTTTTTAAAAGCATACTCATAGAACGCAAGTAACTTTGTGATTTGCTATATTTAAAGAATAAAACATGTAAGACTTTGTATGAAACTACTGCGTATGAAACAACGCAGTGGTTCGTTCAAAGTTTTATTTGTTTTATTCTATTTTAAAAGAAAATATGGAATAAAAAAATTATTATATGTGTTGAACGAGTTTTCTATTAGTGAATGTTATTTTAAAAATCATGAAATTTAAAAATAAATTATATAAAGTCAAATTGTAACCTTTGGCCAGTATAAAGAGTTAAATAATAAATTCTAGCTTATTGCACAAAATTATAGTAAAAACGGAATAATTTTTCAATGTTTTCAGCATTCACTTTGAGAGCCATTATAAATTATAAATATTTATTTATTTGTTTTTTCACATGGATCACGTAACAAAAGTTCTCTATTAGGAGACTGCAGTTTCGACTAACTCGTAGCGTTTCTCAATCCTTCTCTTGCTCTTAGCTTAGTTATCTGTTAGCAAGAAAAGGATTGAGAAAGGCTACGAGTTAGTCGAAACCGAACTTTTGTTACGTGATCCATGTGAAAGCAAGGAAAAAAAATATATTTATAATATGAATATGGAATATTTTGAAGGAGAATGTTTTAAATGTTCGTCTTGGAAGTGCGGACCTGTACTGTCTGACGTGGCACCTCTAGATTCTGTGGAAGCAAGAATAAAATAATATTTATTGCTAACCGTTATCGGTAACGGTAGACGGAGCTAAAGTTTTGTCATACACACACTGTGACGCGCACACATGCACGCACGGTCGTCGAACATGAGGGCAAGGCTGTAGCAAGACAAGTATAGGCCCTTGAGTTTTGTCGAACAAGCATCGAACATGAGAGCATGGGTGTAGCAAGGGAACCTTCTCGAGCCTTTCAAGTTTTGTGGAACAAGCATATATAGCATGAAAGCAAAACTACCATGTAAAAGCATTAATGTTTCATCTAACAAGCATCATTACATGAGTAAATTACTGTAAAACTAACTTATGGACCCATACACTGTACGCCAAAGATTTTTTTTAAGACTTGGCAACTGTACAGTGACAGTTGCGAAACTTGTCTTTTCATTAAAAATCAAAGCAACTGTAAATAAATTTTGAAAACTGACTCATGTGTGGAATACTGAGGGTGCGATGGTCTGACTTTGTGAGGTATGACGAGGTGACAGAGAGGACAAGGAGCATTAACGTACTGATCGTACTGTAAAATTCATTGGTCCGTAGTATACTTCAGAGCGGGGGCTTTTGGGCTCCAAAGAATATATCCGTTCTCAAGGGATTTGTATTATTTGGGTTTCTTGGGTAAATAGTTTTATTATGTAATTGATTTATGTTTAAAAATAAATATGATAAATTGAAAAAAAAAAGAAATTAAAAGTCAGTTGTACATAATACAATTGGTCAAAAGATGCAGGTGGACCTTATTGTGACGTGTACTTTAGATGCCCGGGTTTCATCTGTCCTGGAAGGTCGTCAGTAACTATACACATAATGTAGTTGACAGGGCTTCGGGAGACAGAGGTGACATGGTGATGACCATGGTGAATGACAATGATTTAAAGAGGCAGTTTTTGTCGACCACATACTTTGGTTATGGGAGTGAACATGGATTAAGATCAAGCATGAAAGCTTATAGCAATTAAACCTAATAACGTATTTCCTATAACGTTTGGTGAAATAATGTTTACTAGTAAATTTAATATAAAATGAGATAAAAGAGAATTTATAATGATTTATTGGTGACAGGAAAAGTTCAGTCCAGTTTTTATTAATTTAAAAATATAAATATTTAAAAATGAAGAGAGTTACGCCACTGCCCACATGTCTAAGATACATACGTATAATATATGGTCGTTTTATATAAAAGAACGGAATTCTTCGATATTTTGATACGACTCTGATTTATATCCGTTATATAATATGACGTGGTATTAGAAAAATTTCTTATCAGAATGGTGCGGTGGGAAAGTTGTATGAGGGGGAAGGAGGGGAGAGAACTACATATAGGATATTTATTCATTTTATACGTTTATTTATTACACTTGTTAAATATTTTATTCAAAAATATTATCGTTATACTATATACAATATTTATTTATTTATTTATTTAAAAAATTTAAAGTTAGAAGTAAACGTTAGTTTATTCTTGAAGACTGAAAAAATATACATGAAATAAAATAACCATAATAATTAAATTGTATTACTTTTGTAGTGAGACATACTAGTTAAGACATCACATAAAAATCAATAATGTTTATCATTTAATTAAGGTAAAAAAACATTAACAATAAAAAATAAATGAGTAATTAAATAAAAAAACTAATACCAGAGATAAAAATGAAAAATATCTGAAATATGGTTGTAAAAGAAAATATACATTTGAATTTGTTATTAATGCATTCAATTTGAGATCCATTAGGAATATAATATAACGGTAATAAATACTTTTTACATTGTTATCATATGGATCACGCTGAAAACTGCTTATTAACATATAAGAAGACCTCGATTTCACTTTTAATGAGAGCTTCTTCATTTTCTAACATATATAATTGTTAAATACCGCGGTCATGCTGTATGTGAATAAATAATGCTAATCGTGATTCTTATTAAAAAAAGGCAAAAAGTGTTTATTTAATTATAAATCAAACGTTTATTAATAGCTTTTAATAAACTTTGTAATTAATCATAAAATAATGTGAGCAATTTTATCTTCTAAAGTTGGCTAGCATTTTTGTAACTGTCTATATGCGCTTTGAATGTCTGAAGTAATGTGTCAATTCACGTATGATTCACTGACCATTTTATAGTAGTTCTAAAGTGAACAATTTTCCTCTAACTCTGAATCCATCTGTGTTCTATACAGCGTTGGCCTCGCAAAGATACTAAATCGCTCGGAATAGTCGTTTCTATGAGATATATACTAGTACGATGAAAAAAGTTTCTTTGGTGACGAATTGAATTATAGTTTTGAGAAATAAAACATTACACAGCAGTGATATACGAGTAATATGGATAAATCTATTTAAGATTAACATTCTCTAGTGCTCATATAGTTAATTGAACGATAATACATATTTAATTTTACAAAATGTTTTTTTGTTGTTTTTATTTATTTTTGATTTAAAGGAACTAACTCCATTTAAAAAAATGTTCTAAAAACGTCAATGCACGCAGAAAAAAATGTGTCCATTATCAATAGATATTAAAATTGTAAGAACTTGTGAAATAAAGGAAAAAAAAATTTTTTTTTGAAGAAATACTTTTAACTGTACTACGAGTATTATAACATATGATGCGAAGATTATGGCAGCTGACAAAGCTTTGTGGTAACAATTTGTGACCACCATATGCTCATGTTAGGAGAGCGATTATGGTATGTTGTGGCTTATGCTCTCTGGTGAGACGTAACGACGTTGAATATATTTAAAAATAAAAGCGTGCAAAGACCGGATTTCGTTCTTTTGCGCGATTTTAATTGTCGGCAGAATCGGTATAAAAAAGATCCCTAACATTATAAAGCACTCTCTGCTCTCTTTTTATTTAATTCCGGCCGCATTAAAAAGGGCGAACGTCCTTCGAGGATCCACGCACGCGGGGAGGGAAGGAAAAAAAGCTAATAACGTATGGCGCGAGGCTCTCTGCAGTCGGGGACCGCGGGAATATCCGAATCACTTATTTTATTTGGCGACGAGAGGATCGGAGGCTCTCGCTGCTAAACTCTGAGGGCCGTCGAATACGAAATTCCCTTCAGCGAGGCCGAGGCCAGCTCTTCCGGCTGAAACCTGAAGCGGCATACCTGCCAGACGAACGACAGAGAAATTCCATTACATTTCTTTTGACTTTGAATCGAATGAGTACACTGGATTCTTAAATAACACGATGGGTACGTTCTGCCATGAAAAATATATTGAAAACATACGCAGTTTATCAGTTATAAAGTGTTTTTTGTTGTATGAACACGAATTCACGATTTTTAGGAATATAATTATTTTTTGTTATTTTATCATTTAATTTTTCGGTCCGTGAGATACTTTATTTACTATGAAGTAGTTGATGTGTTTTGATGTGAATTTTAGAAAAGAATGTTTTATTTCACATATGAATACGTATTTTTATTGAGGTATGAGGCCATTTTATAGTAAGTTCTCATGAATATTTGGACATAATTAATTTTCTCACAGATACTCTGTTTATTAAACGAGTATTATCAGGACATCACTTATGTTAGTTAAAAAGTAAATTTTTAAATTTTATCTTACATGTCATTAACTCGACGATAAGAAATACTCTTCAATCCATGTAACACGATTTTGTTGTTTTATTTGAAAGAGCTTCTAGCTGAAAATATTCTAGTCGTATCAACAAAATTAGGTAAGAAAAGCCAAGCCAAGTTTATTCTTTCTACGTTTCATTTCCGATTGTTTTAAACTTTTATACTTTTCGAATACGATCGAGTATTATTTTATGCTTTTGATTCGAGTGTATGTTATTTTATATTTGGATTTTATTGAGCCGTTAAATGGAAATCTTAAAACATAATTGAATTTTATAGTTTTGTTTTAATAAATAAATTCGATTTGATTTACTACTTTAAATATAAGGTTTAGTAATATGGACTTTTGACACCAAAACCTGGTTGGAATATTAAATACAGTGCACTTATTCTTATACTAAGTAGCCGTCTGATCACAAAATGAAAAGCTCATATTCAGTAAGCCTTTCGGTTCTCTATAGTGTAAAAATATCGACAATATAGAGAATGACAGCTGACACCCTACACCTCAGTAGCTGCTGTTTTTTCTTTATTGGTTATACCTTACAAAAGATAATGGTAGAGAAAAGTATACGATTTATGTGTAGAAAAAAATGTATGTCCTCCTAATTACTTATTTTTTTTTAAACAATACTAATAGAATATAAAATTGTTTGATAATGCTCGTAGATAAATAAAATAGTGTATACGAAAAGAATGAAAGATGCCGTCTATAAGTAACACGAAAGTCTAGAACTAAAAGTGCCTTAATACGTGATAAAATTGTTGAATTAACAACACAGAACCAATTATTCTGATAAAAAACCTACTCTAAATATTAATAAAATTATAGGAAATTAATAAATGGAAACATAGTTATGTCAATCGAGAAGAAAATAAATTGATGTAAAATTGCTTATTGTCAAAATCATTTTTAGTAGGCTGTATAATATTTCAGTTATATAATCAGTATTACTCATACTATTGTAAGAATAAAATATATTACTATATGCAATACCTGTACACAAACACAGTCGCCTAACAAATATTTTACTCATGCTGCATTGTACTGGCAAGACTGAAAGTCATTTAATCGACTAGTGGCCTCAAACCTTTACTTTTTCTTAGTAAAACTTATAAGAAAAACTTAATAAATAAATTATTATAAAAAAAATAAGTGTGCGGCATAATCAAAGTAATATGATTTTTTGAATAGATTTTAATTTAATTATTTTTTATTGAAATATTAGTATGTAAAAAACACGACAATCCAAGACCATATAAGTAATTATGAAGTATAAAATAGTTGTAAAGTCAAAACAAAGAGCCACAAAGAAGATCAAGAATGCTGCCTGCATATGGGAAAGTTTTGTTTTGAAATAGTGGTGAGCAGAGTGGTTGACGAGTTACCATCGTGCATATAACTTCCTGGAAAATCACATATAGTAGATGAATGCGTGACAGCTAGATAACCGTATAACAGAAAATCGGGTTTGAGTAATACCAGTAATAACAAAAACAAGAAGAAATTAATAAAATATTATTAGTATGTTACATTATTATGTTTTATTAAGCACTGACAAATGCATTGTATCTGTAATGATAAAATTAATCACAATATAGCTTATTATCTTGTTCAGGAGTATTTGCAGCAAGTGTTCGAGGTCATGAATTGTAGCTCTTATGCTGAGCTGAAGAGGATTGCGGAGGACCGAGAGGAATGGAGATCGAGATGCAAGATTCTGTTGCTGCAAATCAATCCACTGGATTGATATTATGAAGAAGATCTTGTTCACTCGTGAATGAACGTTTCAACTTACAAAGTAATAGAAAAGATAAATTTACCGTGAAGAAATATAATATGTGTTTTTTTATATGTTCGATACAAAATAAATTTAAGTTTATCTTTCTTAAGCCATCCAGTAACATTTTTGGTATGGGCAGGTAAGTGTCACATTTGAGCCGTCGCTTAAAGTCGGATAAGAAGGTGAACCCCATCTGAATTTTCCGCCAGGATTTTCCTAAGTGATGGTCCTCTAAGTAGACGGCAGTGTCGCCGTATACCACTTCACTATGGGTCTGAATAATACATCTTTATTCCCTTTAATACTTAATACGGTCCCAGAAGAAGCGGTTGACAGTCAAGCGAATATGAGCAGCTCTTCCATTGGCCTTTAGAGGTCCCCTTTAAACTTATTACCTTTATATTTTAATGGGAAAGTTTAGCATCAAAAAATGCAAAGCCTTTATCATGGTCGTTAAGTAAAGCAATAATATGTTACGTGTACTTACTGCCAATATTGAAACTAGGAGAAAATTCGTAGAATTATAAATTATTATATTTATTGAAAGAAATATATTTCATTTTATGATTATTTTTGAAAAAAAAAAAATGAGCACACTTATGTGACGCAATGTAAAACGACTACATCTCCTAGGTACACTACAATAGGTAATGGTAAAATGTTATGACATATGTTGAAGTGATAAGAAAGAAGAATAAGTTCTGCTTCGTAGTATCAATCCTGTGGATTTGCAACAAAACCTTGCATCTCGATCTCGACTCTTCTGGATCCTCTGCAATCCTCTTTCGATCAGCATAAGAGCTATAACTCATGTCCTCGAGCACTTGCAGCAAATACTCTCGTCTAGGGCGCCATCTGCAGCTTTTACCCTCAACCATCAATTCCACAATGTCGTGAAGAAGAACATCGTGGCGCATGATGTGACCGATCCATCGGGCTCGCCTTTCTGAGATGGTTCTTACTAATTGCCTATCTTCCTTGATTATGCTGAGAGCCTCATTGTTTGTGACGTGGTCTCTCGAGGATATTCCATGAATCTTTCTGTATGACCACATCTCAAAGGCCTCTAGTCTTTTTTTATCACTTTCAGATAAGCACCATGTCTCACAGCCGTACATTAATATGCTCCAAACAAATGTTTTAAAGTTACGAAAAGTAAATTTTCTAATATTTTTCTTAAAATATTCAAAAGTTATTATTTACATTTAAAATGTATTTGTATAAATTAATGGTGATGAACTATAATGAGAAAAATATAAAAACGTTTAAATCATTCTAGAATATCAAGTAAACATTTGATTAAAAGCCGTAATATTTAAACAAATAATAAATAAATATTGCTTTCTCGTTACGTACTCTTTACTAATTTTAAGAATACAATTTTGAAAATATCCTTCTATTCTTGAATATTAAATATTACAGGAAATTTCAAGACTTTCTTTCATTAAATTTTATTATCGTATTATTTCATTGCTTAGTACCTATATATTGCATTTTTTCCAAGGAAGTAATAGAATTCGGCAGAAAGTCTGGATATTATTTTTTTGTTTGAGATTTTTTTATTTAAAACGGTAACGGTTTTCTACACGTGTCTACAAAGAATCCAATCTTTTACGCGTGCCCACCATACATTCTCTATTGCGGAATATGAAAAAAAGAATTAAATTACAATATCTTTATTTTTATATTACAAGTGAACACTTTTATTCTACTATAATAAGACCGTACACTTTTTGTTTATTATACAACTAACTGTGTAAAAGAATATTCGTAACATTTTCATTGAAGTTAAAATTTAATGTGATTATGTAATAAATAATATAACGTGAATTAACAAAAATGTATAAGTTGATACAATTCACATTTAAAAAGTTGATGTTTTTGATGAATTTCACGTTTTTTATGAAATGTTTTTTATACCATATCCGCTGCATATTTTGAGCAAATGGACATTACAAATTGTCTACCAGAGAAATAATTGGATATTCAATAGTCAGCATTTTTAAGGAGATGGGATGATCATCCCGATACTTGGAGCAAGGCCTGGACAATTTTGGTTTTATCCTTAAGGAGTGGCTCGTTCCTACCAGAGGCATGTATAGAGCTTAGATTTGATTATTAAATGAAGCAAACTTTTAGTTTTTTCAAAACTTTTTTTTTAATTATCATCATATCATGTCCATATCCCTACTGGTGTACATGGTAAATGTACATTTCCGACACAGGAAAATGACTGGTTGTAAACAGTCCGCGTCGGACTTACAAGAAGTTGTTCTCATCCATTCAATCTATAGTTCGGTTCGAGACCCGAGTGGTACTTACTAAAATAAATAGACTGTCGGAAATGAACAATATTAAACATGTGAATAAATGTTGACTGATTGAATAATAAAAAATAATAATATACACACTCTGAATATATACTATAGAGCCATCTATCGTTATACGATGGTAACATTGGTAACAATGGTATAAATGCAACTTATTCGACGCATCAGTTCGGGCAGGGGATGGTCGAGCGGTCTAGGGTAATGAACATAGAGCAACGGTTGGTTCCAAAGCTCGCTGGTTCGAATCCCACTTCTGCCGATATTTTTCTGAACGACTTGATGCGTATAAAGAATTTTGATGTATAGTATGTGTACATTTCATTACTAATAATATTGTAATATAGTCAATGATCTATAAAAGTAGATTAGAATATTGAAATAATAAAATAATATTCTAATAAATATTAAAAAATCCATATAATATTTATCTAGATAAGGAAATAAGTAGCATCGTGGTGTGTGCGTAGGTGCGTGTCTTGCCAGTGCCTGCGGGGTAGAGACCACTCGCGCAGATTGGCTGTTTGGGTATTGAAGGGAGCGGAGCAATGTCCTGATACGAGGATGTGCCTTCGGTCGGGAGGAGCGGAAGCCCGTGATGGATATCGAGATCGCTAAGCTGAAAGTGACAAAACACTGCGCTGAAAGAGCCTTTTCAGTTATTAAGTTTCATCCAAACCTTTATTTAATTATGATATACCGTATCTATCAAAAAACACGGAATAAAATAGTAATTTTTTTGTTTTGTATCAAAAAATAAATTTAAGCGTTTTTTTTTAAATCATGACTCGGCGAATTTCTTCTTCTCTCCGATATTTTGTCCACTGCAGTCGTCGTTTCAAAGTTTTAAGTAAACACATACAGGGGAATACCGACAGATGGTGATATGGTGTAATTCTGAAGTCTCATCTTTGGAATACTTTGACGCTTACCATTATCTTCTTTGTGTCTTCTTCTTTGTGTCAGAAACGTCAAATTGGTCCTGAGATGTGTAGCTTGTTGGGCACATGGAGCAGTATCTTAGATGTGAGGCGGTCTTCAGGTCTCCACAGTCGCACAATAGTGTCTCTCCCTGCCGAAGCATTCCCCACCGCTCGAGGTTGTCCTTTGTTCTACCAACTCCGGTTCTTAATCTGTTCAGGGATTTCCAGGTCCACCAGTCAAGGTTCTTAACGAAAACATACTAGTATTTTTTGTTTTGTATCAAAAAGAAATTTCAGTTTTTTTTTTTTTGAAATTATGACTCGGCTAATTTCTTCTTCTCTACGATATTTTGTCCCCTGAAGTCGTCGTTTCTAACTTTAATGTAAGCACATACAGGAGAATACCAACAGATGGTGATAGTAAATCTGAAGTCTCATCTGTGGAATTTTATGACGCTTACCATAGTGCATATGGCTAAGCGCTGCATGTGGAGTGTTGATCCGCCAACACAATAGACTACATTTCGAGATTCACGCATAATCTATATTATTATTACAGGAATTTACTATGAATGGGTGGTCTTTACGGGATGACTTTTTTCTACCACCAATTTTAATTAATAGGCTATGACTGACATTTTACGGGTGATGGATCAAATTCACACCAACTATTTTAGAGCTCAGAAATCGATTAGAAATCCTTTTTTTTTAATCTCCGTCGGGGATCGCAACCACGACCTTTGCCTTGCAATGCAAACGCTTTGAACATTGAACTTTACACGCCGGCTTTAAGTTTAATGATTTGTAGATGACAACGGCGGTATAAATATTGGAAAAAATAGAAACTTACCATAGATGGCTGAACCTCAAAAACACAAAAACAAATATAACCAAATATTGCTAGAATTCTATAAAGTTAGTATTCAATATTTATTTAGTTTGTCGTTCAAAATTATGTTCTAAATGTAATCGGCGGAGTTTTGTAAGCAGACATAGTATGGGACGAGACAACGGTTATTTAACAGCATTATGGAGAGATATTTGTATACTTCATATAACTAGTCATGGATATGAAAGAATGAGAAATGAAAATATTTGAAAAAATGTGTAAATAAAAAATGTTAACAATATTAAAAAAACGGTATAAAGATAAACATATAATTTATTTATAATTATAGAAGCTGTTTATTTGAAATAATTTAATGTGAAATAAATATTCTGAGAATTTGAGATGTGATATTGATTCAAGTTCATTAGACTTGTTTTTTTTAAATAAATTGACTAGACTAGACACTATCGAAAGTACGTAGTCAGGATTGATATATAAATTAATGGAAAAACGTATTAATTATTTTATCTCATAATTGAGAGGATTCTCAAACATTTTGACTCTTATTATTTTTTTTAGAATCCTAAGTATACTTATTTACTTATGATTCTTTATGAATATTTATATTTAAAACATAATATTTATTTAAGACAAAAAGTCAAACCATCGTGCTATCAATATTTTATTCACTTATTCTTCTTCGTAGTATCAATCCGGTGGATTGGTTTGCAGTAACAAAATCTTGCATCTCGATTTCCACTCCTCTCTGTCCTCTGCAATCCTTTTCAGCTTAGCATAAGAGCTACAACTCATGTCCTCGAACACTTGCTTCAAATACTCCTGTCTAGTGTACCCTCTGCAGTTTATCACCTCAACCATCCCTTCCACAATGTCGTGAAGAATACCACCGTGGCACCTTATCCATCGGGTCGCCTTTCTGAGATGTTTCTTACTAGGTATCCTCCTTGATTCATTTCTTATAACAAACTATTTAAAAGCTGCATTGGCATTTGATGATATGCCAAAATTCACAGCCGTTAAAAATAATGGGGACGATACGTGCGTTGTACGAGTATAGTCGAGCTTTGTTTTGATTGGGTCTAACTACGAGCTTCAGACATTGCGCATGAAGTTAAAATATTCTACAGTGATCCTTAAAGTAAGAAAAGGTGTGAACCACGATTGAGAAACTACGTCTCACACATACACTTACGACACTGTCAAACACATGCGCAATAGCCGCGTAACACACGGGTCACAATTAATGTGGAATTAGATAGCGTCGGATTAAAGTAATGGATGCCCCGGCCGAGGAACTTTCCCCTAATTGAATATTAAAAAAAGAGTAAAGTTAATTTATTCCGCTTTCGGGAGCGCATTAAGTGATTATCATTTTTAAGCGCTCCCCTTTTTTGCACGGTTGTTAAATTGGCCGCTTAATTTGGCAAGGAATCTTTAACCGGTTGCCGTCCGCGCGCCCCCGATAGCGCGCACCAGAGATTTAAGATTTCGTAATTCGCGAGCTTTACGTTTTTAAATCCAATGCCTTTAATAGAAGAGCAATTCGTTTGATAAACAATGACACTCTTACGTCTAACCTGCAATAAATGGAACACAGGCGTAAGATTGGTTCTCTTAGTCTTTTCTACCGTTATTACCACGGTCGCTGCTCTTCGGAACTTAAAGAACTATTATAATTCCTCCTGCACCCACCCACAACCAAAAAACTCGTCTTACACTCGCCGAACATCCATACACGGTTAATATATGTAAACCAAGAACTGGCAGTTTCCAAAGCTCCTTAATGCCACCGGTAAGCTATGAAACGCTCTTCCAGCGTCTGTGTTTCCTTCTTCCTACAATCTGGATCTCTTCAAGAAACAGATAAATATACACTTGCAATCTCCTCAACCCACAAACAAACACAAACACAATGTACAATTCCCTCATGCATCGTCCAGCCTCCCTGGCAGAGCGTCATAGAGTGCACTGATCTTGACCGGGTGTGCTCTCCTGCATACGTTTACATAAAAAAAACGACCGTGGATGTAGAAAAATAAATTGTTGCTTTGTCGTTGATTAAGAACATAATTTAAGTAATATATATATTAACTGCCAAAACAAACAGACGATATCGTCAATAGGTACTGCTTGAAAGTGTTGTTGAAAAGAAAAACAAAATTGCGTGAAATTGCAGTGAATGAATATCTTTCAATGTTTTGAGCATTCACTTTGAGATCCATAATAAATTATAAATATTTATTTATTTATTTACCTTGTTTTCACATGGATCACGTAACAAAAGTTCTCTATTAGGAGACTGCAGTTTCGACTAACTCGTAGCCTAACTCGAAGTCTCCTAATAGAGAACTTTTGTTATGTGATCCATGTGAAAACAAGGTAAATAAATAAATAAATATTTATAGTGAATATCTATTTCACTAGCTAAATGATGTCGGTTGAGAAAAAGAATTTAATTTCTGACAAATTAAATCACTAAATTGTTAACGCACTCGATTTTATTACCAGTGATTATGGGTTTTATTTCAGAATAATTAACAAAGCAACTTATAAAAATGTATTTAATATAATAATAATTAAGGACATGATTTGTGAAAGAATTTGTACAGAATATACTGATTGGATAGGCAAAGATAATAAAGATTATTGGTGCTTTTGGAATGCGTAGCTTTTCAGATTTTCATGTTCCAATTTGCTGTTTTACTCAAGATCTTATGATGAACAAGAAGATAATGCAACAAAGAAAATTAAAGATTAAAATAATGCAATCAAGAGTTCAAGAAAAGCATTTATTGGCTCATTCAATCTCAAAAGTTATACGAAAAAATGGAATACTTATTTTTGAAAATGCAGAGTTTGGTTGTTGCCCAAATAATAAGAGAAATGATTCGATTTAATCATTTCTAAGTTCATATTACGCTTTTTATTTTTGAAATCTCAGGTGTTTAACATTCATTACTATTATATATTCTTTATTATTATAAAAAGCGTCCATTTACACTGAATTTGACAATATTTATTCATTTTCTTTAACAAAACATAGCTTATAAGCGTATTAAATTGCCATTGAAACAAACGTTTTAAGCGTTTCTATAAATGAATTGAAAGAATGTTCATTTAGAGTAGAAAAAACATTAAAAATATTTTGATAGTTTTATTGCCCATACATCAGTGCTGTTACTAAGACGAGTGGGCATTGCTGTGCAAGCGATCATCTCTATCTCGATCCTTGATGGATCTTAGTCATAAATAAATTGGACAGGATCGCCTCTGTCATTAGGTGATACGTATGCAGATTCAATCCAGCGCTGTATCCAGGCCAGCTATAAATCACGCCGGATAAGCCAAAGTGACCAATCCCAAGTCGCAGTGGCCAGTGTCCTAGCGGCTCACTGATTACTACGGGACCATCGAACAGGCTCCCAAGCTTTGGGATCTACATACAATTTCATCATATCCGTTGCTTGCAACGAGAATCTAGTGTATACTTAAAAATCTAAAGTATTTATCACGAGATATCAATCGAATAAGTAAAAATTGTGTTTGAAGTTTTGAATAAAATCTCGTAATAGTATTACTTGTTCTACTGCTTCTGCCTTTTCTAGGAAAGAATTCTGTTATTACTTAGAGCCTATTCGGTATAGTCGCGCCATTTTTTATGTGGTATTTCGTAACCTGCTGTACTCTTACTTACTACTTATTTAAAAAAAGTCTAAAATTAAACATTCTAATAGAAAATACAAAGTCTAAGCTATAATATGCTATAATTCAAACTGGATGAATTATTTTGTTTTTTAAGTCAGAAATATCTAATTTCCGAATCCAACGTCACGACTGTTGTCAAGCTGTGGGCTCTAACAGCTTTTTGCCTTAGAAACTAATGCATGGAATCCCTTTTGCGGTCGTGTTGATATTAAATAATTATACTCTTAGCTGAAGTTCATATGTAGAGACACATACATGGCGTGTGGAGTTACAAAAAAACTCTCAGAATCTTAATATGCCTTGAGTGCGTACGGAACTCGTGTCACGAATCTCTTCAAGTGACCCATGTCAAGATTTTTTATAGCATAGTCCAGAATAATTGAATTTGGGGTCAGATGATCAAATCAAATAGCAACCGAGGATTTATGAGCTATCTTTTTAATGTAAGCACATGTAAGAGGATGTTGTGAGACTACGACTAGGATGGAGATATATTATACGTGAATTTTCGTAATTATGTTATTTTGAGTTGAATGTAAAAAAACGAAAATTCGTTGTCAATGGATTGTTTTAAAATTTTTTTTTTGTTATCTGTGAAGATGATAGTTGTGATATAATTTTTTTAGGTTACAATATTCTTGCGGTCGTACTTGAAGAAACGCGTCAATGAGAATATCTTTATTATATTGGAATATAAATAATAAAAAAACATTCAGTAATCTAAACAATATTTTAATACTAACATTTTTATAATACAAAATATAATAGAAATATTTTTTCGCGGAAAAAATGCTCAAAAGCTTCACATCTATCGAGTGTTCCCCGATGTTTAATCGAAACACATTAAAATTATTTTTTATGTTAAATTGATCAGAGCTGTTTTTTTATCATTTTGATGTATGATGTTTTTTTTTATAATTATCATAACTGGTGATAATTGGCTATTAAATATAATAATATGATAATATATAATAATAGATAATATATAATATGATAATAAGAGATAATAATAATAATATGTCTCATCGTCTCGACGTCTTCAGCATCAGTACGAGTGCCATCAATTTAGTGGAACCTTCAGGACATCGTCGTTTGGAGTTCGCTGCTCCAGATTGTCGCAGTGGATAGCGACCTCATGGCAGTTGAAGCTCGTACCGGTCTGTTCAATCCTCCCAACCTGTTCAGCTGCGGGCGAACACTGGTCAATCTGGACAGCAAAGTGAGCCTTTTACATTCAAGCTACAAAGCATCACACAGGAGAACTTGTCAATGTTTACTCGATGAATAGATGATAGTGAACTGGCGCTAGAGAGAAATCCAAAGATATCCAAACGTATATATAAGTGATACCGTCTAGCAATAATTCTCGTTGGATCATTGATATTGAGCAAGATTGGACGCGAATCAAAACATGAATGAGTTACCGCTTGCTGCTAACCGCGTGACGTTGGCCCAGGCCTTGTGAGGGACGAGTGAATCATCCGATCTCTTTAAAAAAAACAATCAAAGAATCACCTAAGACATGCCCCAGATACTACAACTGACGTCTCTTCAAGTCTCTGGGAGATCTTTGCGAACCATATTTGTTCTCAGGCAGAATTTTTACTGTAGATATGTCTAGGAAGGCATGGAAAATAGAATATGAGATAACTAATTAGTGGCAATTTGTGGTGATCATATGTTCCATTTATAGAACGGATATGTAAAGAAAAACATTCGTCTTTGAAACTCCTCTAAGCGTGGAAAATCAAATTGACATGGCTATGACAAAAACATTCTGTTACATCGGTCTATAGTAGTAAGTACTGCGATAATACGTAACTAAGTTTTAAACTAATTGTTATTCAATGTGATTAACATTAAAAATTAAAGTAAAAATCACGTTTTATTTAAAAGTAAAATTACAGTTTTCGATAGTCATCCTAGTATGTATGAGATTGTAGTCTTTGACAACGCAGCACGTCAAATTGCATTGGGTGAGGGTGTCGGGTGTGTAATGAGTTGTCGTGGGAGCTTGGGGCAGGGCATCAAATTAGCGACCACATAAGCTGAAAATAAAGGACTTGCAGCCAGCGTCAAATTCAATCTAGGCGGTGAGGAGCTTAACTGCATTAAAGACAGCAAACTAGAAGTAAGGCCATGTTGATCTACTTCATGGATGATTCATACTTTATTATCTTATATCTATAAAAAAAACACAATTATTTAATGTAGAACAACACATAACAAAGAAAATTACTTAGCTGTTATGCTATTAAATATTAAAGGTTTTTGTTCTTTCTTTTGTAGGCGAAGTATTAGTTACATTTCCGAAGCTAAACTATATTGGTTTACCGTCTGTTGCTTCCAGCGTATCGTTGGTTAAGTTGAGGCACCCTTTAAGAAATTATCATTTTAATAAGGATCAAGGCTTGGTTCACTTTGATCTTTATACTACTTTAACTGAAGCCGCTCTAACAATAATTTATCCTGCACACACCAACCGTCAGACTAGTCATACACTCACTGAACATGGTAACGTTTGTTAATCAAAAAGTATAAGTTCTTAAAAATTGTTCTTAAATGCCACCAGTCGTTTCTAGAATGCTCTTTTAGTAGTTGTTATTATTCTTTTATACAATCTGGATCTGTTCAAGAAACATATCGAAATACTAAGAATTTTCCCATCTCGCATAGTAGAGCATCCAGCTGATAATGATAGAGCACACTGGTTTCCTTCAGTTAAGCATTCCTGAATGCGTTCTCGTAGATTTTTTTTTGGCTGATATTGTTTTTTTTAGGTTTAGCCGTGTGTGGCGAATTACTTCTTTTCAATATTTCGATCGCAATTGCAGGGGTCTTCTTCAGGGTTGATGACTTAGACTTATAGATGAAGAAAAAGACCCTTGCTATAGCGGTCGAAATATTGGAAAGTAGTAATTCCCACACACGGCTAAACCCAAAAGCCACAATATAAAATCTGGCCGTGAAAACCTAAGAAGTTATTTCAAACTTTGACTGCTTTGGGTTTATCATCCAATGTCCTTAAAGTACCGACGGACAAATCGCCCAAAATATGCCTCGGCTACAACATATGCTGTTTATATCAAGATCCCTGGCTACTCATCTGGAGATCGCCGGAAATAATATATATTCCCAGAAGACCTAAGCGAGTGAATGGCGAAAATTTGTGGTGACAGTATAATTCAATGTAACGGACATGGATAGATTACACATAACTTTAAACATTTTCCTATCGCTTATAATATAAATGATGGGATGATTTTTATACAAACATTGATGGCGTTTCATAGCGGATATCTCATAAATTTCATAGCTTCTATTACCTTTAAAGTGCACGAAAATAATTCCTCAGACCATAAAACGTCCGACGTAACCAACCATTTCATCAAATGGTAATCTTTCCACGCCATCATACCAGGTAAGCGGAATATTATCATTTAATTCATTCATATAAGAGTCTTATGAAATAACTGATTGCACTATGGGTTAACAGTTATAGTTAAGTTAATAAAGAGTAATTTTGATTTTTTTATATAAGATCTTGCATTAGTTAGAAAAGAAGCGCATTCATATTTTGAAAAACATTTTTATTACAAAAACGCATATAAGATAACATAACTGGATGAGTGGCTAATATGACGCTCAACCAGGACGTCTGGATTCAGATTTAATGAAGCGGGAAACACATTAAGGAGCACTTCAAACCTTACCCTTAGGAAGGAATTTCGAAAACTGACAGTTCTTGGGCGACGTACAACTAACCTTGTTTTTTTATTTATTAACGGAATTGAGTTCCACGTAGTACTTATATTACACAAAATAATAAATATATGTTACAAGTATAAGATAAAATAAGAGGCAATATAATACAGAATACAGAGAAACAATGGATATATTTATCAAAAATATTGACATTTAATTAATTTAATTTCACACCCACAATCGAAGTTCCAAGGTAGAAAAAAAATACAAATAGAAAATTATGAAAAAATAAATGTAACATTAAATAAGAAGAAGAAGGTGACACGTGTCAGAGATCACATAGATCTAGGAAGACAATACCATCGACAAAAGAGGAAAAGGATGTAAGAAAAGGATCGAGGTGTGCTGGTAGGCCATTCAGGAGCGCCATTGCCGTTGTACTAAATTGAGTGCTCGAAGCTCCACAAGTATCAACTGGGATTAAAAACAATGGATGGCTACGAGCACGGGTGTACTTATTTGGAACATAGAATATAAACATTTAAGAATCCCAGGTTTGTGAATTGCACCGCGAAGGAAAAGAAAATAATGTTTGAGAGCAGCAATTTTCCTCCGGGACTCTAACGAATGGAAAGAAAGCATCCCTAGAAGAAAAAGAGTTGGGTAATATTCGGAATTAAATGAATCATCAGCAAGTTTGAAAAGAGCCGGTCGGTTCTGGGTGAGTGCAGAACGAATTAAATCGTATTATAAAAAGGTATTACGGTAGAAAAACTAATTGTGCCGACGTGCTGTATATATATGAAGTTTTTTGGATTTAAACTGGGCAATAGTCACAAAGACAACAAATTTTCCGTGAATATTTTTCTGATGAAATGATCCGTGAAACCGTCAATTTGTGCAATTAGGGTAGTTCTCCAGCTGTCTGTCCAGTGGCCCGGCGTTGGACATTATCATTACCGCATTATCGGTAATTGCACTAATTCCGAGCAAAACTTCCATTAGCGCCGTTCATCGTTCCTTAATTTGGTTGATCAACTAATTATAATGCCGGCTGTAGATTGTGAATGCCGAATTTTCGTCAGTTAACAACTAATGGGTAGTTTTCTATGGTAATTTACCGCCGCAGTAGGGCGACATTGTTTTAATCAACCTTATTAAGACATAAAGAAATTAAATGATCTTCTTCTTCGTGTCAGTGACGTCAAATTATTTCTGCCCAGTATCTGGCAACATCGATAGCCCGTGTGTTGCCTAGCATTAGGTCTTGAGGTGTGCAGCTTGATGGGCACATGGAGCAGGATCTCGGGTGTGAGGCGGTCTGCAGGTCTCTGCAGTCACACAATTGTGGCTCTCCCTGTCGAGGAATTCCCCACCACTCGAGGTTGTCCTTTGTTATACCAACTCTGGTTCTTAATCTGTTCAGGGATTTCCAGGTCCACCAGTCAAGGTTCATGCCAGTTGGGAGGCCTTCCTTTGGAGCAATGAAATCCTCTGGTGCGACTTGTGGCCAGAGCTGGAGTCTCTCATTTTCAGGGGAGCATGAAAAGAACCTCCACGCGGTGCCTCCTGGAAACAGAATCTCGGACTTCCTCTTCTGGCCAATCTTTTCAACATAGCGACAACAAAATAATTAAATGATAAAATCTGTAGACGTACCTCTCACATTTTTTTATTGGCCGTGAATGATTTCGATCCGTAACGTTTCGAGATTAAAAGGAAATAAAAATACTTCTTCTAGGCTTATTCTTTCAATAAACATTCAGTATCTAGAATATATAGTGTTGTTACTCAGTTTCGTTAGTTGAAATTGTCTCTTCCAGATCTTCTCAGATCTTTCTTTTTAAAAGCTTGGATTAAAGTGCTTAGGAAGAACATTTTAAATTCATCTTTCATGGTCCACAAAAAGGACTATCTGGATGTTCAGCAATCTTGCGATGATTTATCGGTTTTGGTATAAATATAATAATATCTAAAGTAGAATTTATATACTCATAATAACTCGTTATCATAAAAGTGTGGTTGCCTCAGTTACATCGGATATTAATTCTAACAGATTTTACGAACAAGGCTAGTCCATTAACACGGCCCGGAACATTTTATAGATCTTTTAAACCTGAATGCACATTTTTGCCGTGAGTAAAATCATAAATTATGACGGACATTATAGGGTCATAATAAATTTAAATATTTTTCTTCTTCCATATACTTTTAGCTGCAGTATGAAAAACCATAAAGAGAAATGCATTAAACCTTGGCCAACGCATCATTTGCCAGCTCCTGGACGTTACTCCATCACTTTTCTTCTTTACCGACCATCGTCTCTTCGACATTCTTACTGTCACTGTAGCGTCCACTAATCCAGTTATTCTTTAGATATCCTCGTTACTGATATAATTTTTTAGAGAACTCTGTGACAGAGGACCTTAATTTAAGGATCTTTTATTAATGTTTTATATGTCCCTATTCTTCTAGATTCCACGTTTCTACGCCGTAAGTCGATTGGAAGGATGCATTGGTTATATACCTTACTTTTTAGGTAATGCGGAATTATCGCTTAAAAATGTACTTAAGTATTCCAAAAGTTATCCACCCTTATATTGTTTTGTATATGACTAGATAATTAACTGAAGAATATAAGACCGAACAAAAATTTGACACAATGTAAATTTCTTCTAAATATATCGTTATGTTGTTGAAGCCTTCAAGTGTTATAACAAGTAAAATAAGATAAAAGCATTGTCTTTAATAGATTAATCAATTATTATACTAACTAGAGACTTCTCTTCGAAATATTGTATTCGAGAGAGAATAAGTATCATCTGTGGAAATTAAATAACAAAACTCTATATTGTTGTATCATTATTATCCTATAGTCTTCAAATATATCTATTGCAATTATAACATTGTAATTGATGGACTAGTCACTAGACTGACTAGAGTCCTCTTGGAAGTATCGGGTTCAATTACACACGCGAGTCGGCTCTCAAGTGTAAGGTGTTGTATTTTGTCTCAAAATGGAGGCGGGTCACCTCCCGAAAGCTCTCCCCTTTCTACGCCCCCTTTTCGGCTCCCCGTTCTCTTCCCAACGACCCCCTCTGGCTATATTTCGTTTTCGGATAATCCCGATACAAATGCACGGACAGCCGGGGCGGGAGGAAGCTGCGAGGGGGCGGTTTGACGACGGGGGAAGCGGGCGACTCTCAACCAAGAGCGCGTTTCTCAACTAATATTGAGGGTGAATAAAACCAACTCGGATGTCAATGCATATCAAGACAGTGGTTTAAATCAGAGGGCTTTATTACGCTTAAACTAGCACGACTGGATGTTCTATGAGAAAATAATGTGTTATATTAGTTTTAGAGTTGGCGAATTTGTTTTGACATTAATATGTTTTTGATATTAGATACAGATTGTATATAAAAGAATAGTAACTAAACAGTATCGTTTAACATGAAACGTACATAGGTGTTCATAAAATGTGGGACGATTTAATTGTAGGTAATTAATGTTCACACAATAACCGTGTATTAAGACTCATAGATTAGCACCTTACATCACTATTTGTTCAAATTAGCTAAACTTAAAATGAAAGGCTGTATTTTTACCATGTTATTTCAACCTAATTTGCTAATAATGAAAATATTTCATAAAAAAATAAACATTGACGACTTCGATTTTATTTAAATAAATTTTGTCGTTAGACATACGGTTTAGGCAATAATGAAATTTGAATTTTTGTTCCAAAAAATAAAAACGATGCTTGATGCTGCTCTTAGGAGTTATTATAGAACAATGTATATTTTTATGTTGTAGTTGGAAAGTGGCGCCTATGCTGTGGCGCCCTCCTGGCAATCCATCAGGCCGATGGACGGATGGGCGGTACGGTCCGCCCACTCAAGCAACCGAACTGTTCAAAGCTGAAAACCTAATAAAGTTTTTTTATCTAGCGTTTAAATGTTTGCAAAGGTCCAGGATTACGATCGGTGAAACGTTGAGCCTCCCTCGCCGCTAACAGTCTTCTTCTTGCGGTGATAAGAATTTAACAGGCTCCACTGTTTTAAAGGTCAGAGAAAGTTGGACCGAGTTGGATCAACTGAGTTATTGGGTCAGGATTATACTTTAGCTTTCTCTGTACAGTACTGCGCATTATTACTCTAAAACAAGAATCAATACAGTGCTTCTACTGCACACTTAAAAGACTAAAATAGCGGTTATGCAAGCATGTGTGAATATGAAAGTTAATGCACTTTTTTGAATCGTTAACGTCATAAGAATCTGATTTTCTCTTAAGTTAAACATTTTCAAGCGTCTAACCCGTTCGTTCATCTCACAAAAATATAAAAATGCATAACAACAATTTGAAGAAATTAAGTGTTCGAATTAAAGAAAATAGTATTTTCAAATAAGTTTTTTTTGTTTTGAAAATGAGCTAGTACAATTGATTCTGATTTATTTTAAGAAACGACCTGCAGTGCGAGAATTTTTGTTTTTTTATTTATTATTAGGTTTATTTTAATATTTTGTAGTAAATGGATATAGAAATGTTAAAAAAAAACATATAAATATTTATGTTTACTCTCATTTAAGCCATTTAAAATAAATAAATTCTCGTCAAAAATCTACCATTTTGATTCATTTACTTTTTATTGCCGGTTATATTTTTAATATAAAAACTTGAATATATCAGATATTTCATACCCCAGGCTGCAATTCGTAGACATATCTGATTATATTTAGATTTGTTGTTCTGCCTATAATGTTCAAAAATAATAAATCATTGAGAAATGCAGTTGGATGAACGCGAGACGACTAGTACTGATGTGTAGAATTGCATCTTGGAGATCCGCTGCTGTTTACCTAAATAGTATAAGGTTCCAAGCTCATGCTCGGTATCTGGTGGGACCAGCTCGGAGTAATATATAATGCGCTGCTTAAACCGAACTAGACGATTATATCAGACAGTTACCGACGACAATTGATCAAGCTGAGCCAAGCTTGCAGGAAAAAAGGTCGCAATACGCCGAGAGACATGACAAGGCTATTCTTCAACTTGACAATGCACGACCCCATGCTGCAAATGTTGTAAAAAACTACCTGGAGAACCTCAAATGGAAAATCTTACCCCACCCACCGTATTCACCAGACATTGCCCCTCCGATTACCATTTGTTCCGGTCGATGACACATGGCCTGGCTGAGCAGTGATTTTCTTCTTATGACGATACCAAAAAATGGGTCGATGACTGGATTGCCTCAAAAGGACAAGACTTTTTCCAGCGTGGAATCCGCATGCTACCTGAAAGATGGGAGAAGGTCGTAGCTGCCGATGGACAGTATTTTAAATGATCTGAATCTGATAGTCATCTCAAAGTAAACTTGATTTAAAAAAAAAAAGAATCTGGATCTCTTCAAGAAAAAGTTTTATTTTTATATATGTATATTTTTATATACACTTGCAATCTCTCTAACTCACATACAAACACAATACAGGTTTTCCGCATGCAGCGTCCAGTCACCCCGACTGAAAATGCCATAGGTGCACTGGTTGTGCTCTCCTGCATGTGATTGCATAAAAAAGAAAGTTATTCAAATCCCTCTAAAGCACTTGAAGTGTAAGATATACTGTATATGTAGATTTATATTTATAAATGGTTTAAGAGAACTACATATCAGCAACGAGAGAAATTAATTATATATGCTAAGTGTTATATATATATAAAAGTAGAGTTTTATTGTTAAACTGAAAATAATCCTATAACGTATGAACCCTATAAATACAGTGCACAAAAAAGGAGTATCAATTAATCTGGAATAAATAGTATTGTAAATTGAAAATAGACAGAAATGAAAATTATTAAAATATAATACAACCAGATTAAAGTAAAAGACAAAACAATACTTTTTTATTTAAAAGCAAAGATATATTAAGCAAATAGATAAATGTGTATATCGAAAGCTTTTTATGTACGTACCGAGTTTTGATTCAATGTCGTCGTGGCCCGGCAGGCTGTGAGGCGACTGGGCCGGTGATTGATTTCGAGTTTGTCAACAACCAACCTCCTCGTATCTCGCGCGCCTGATTCCCGGGATCGGAATAAGTGACTGACGCCAATCCGCAACTAAAAGGACCGCTCTCTTTTTTTGTAAATTCGGTCCCATCCGAATTGGCCAAATTGAGGGAGCGACGAGCGCCAGGGAAGGAGCAGAGGGGGCGCCGCAAGGAGACTCACTGGATCCAACCACAAAGAATGCGGAGAGATATATCCTAACGGTGGACCCAAAATCTAATAGATGTATCACAGAATCTCTGCGAAGTAAGAGGCCCTCTCTCTTTCCGTCTCTCATCACATGTGAAGCCTGAGAAATACTTTAAAGCAGTGAGGATTTGAACTTTTTTTACATAATTTATTGCCGCATTAGATTAGACTTTGATAATCTAGACAAAGTAGAGTATCTTACATTTGAAAATATACTGAAAATATATGTTTTATTGCGATGTAAAATGTATTATTTTTTTGGCTTTTATCTCTATCGTATTGCCTTTAAAATGTTAACAAAGACAGACAGTATGGTGAGTAAAAATCCCGGTAGAAAAGATGATAAGTCCTGACAATTTTGGTTCATTAACAACTCTTTTTATCATGACTTCTATCTTCTATCTAAAAAATCTTTGCAATAATACGCAAATACAGTTTTTCTCATGACTATACATTGTGAAGTTAAATTCAATACATAATTTTCTTCATAAGAATATAGAAAAATATAAAAAGTTAAGTATTAGATTGATAAATATACGATGTTTCAGTAGATACTGTGCATTTAACATTTTTTAGTGTTGAATATTCGTAAGTATAAACTTTTATAAAACATAAATGTAGTCCTGGATAAAATTTATTCATATGTTATCATAGAAATATTACTGTAAATTAATTAAGTTATCTTCAATGTTTTGAGCATTCACTTTGAGATCCATAATAAATTATAAATATTTATTTATTTATTTACCTTGTTTTCACATGGATCACGTAACAAAAAGTTCTCTATTAGGAGACTGCAGTTTCGACTAACTCGTAGTCTTTCTCAATCCTTCTCTAGTTAAGAGATCTCTTAACTAGAGAAGGATTGAGAAAGACTACGAGTTAGTCGAAACTGCAGTCTCCTAATAGAGAACTTTTGTTACGTGATCCATGTGAAAACAAGGTAAATAAATAAATAAATATTTATAATTAAGTTAATTGAAAATGCACCTTAAAGCCAACAATGAAAGCATTAACATACTTTTTTTGCAATCCAACCGTCCATTTTCTTTTACGTATTACCGCATGAAATAATTACGTGCAAAGCCATAAACAGAAGGGGTTGTGGCCAGTGAAAGACGGGAGAGAGAGAGAGAGAAAGTAAGTGTGAGGAGTGGGTGACAACTGAGGGTCGGGGATGTCCACCAGTCGACGGGATAACGACCTTTCTAATCCGAATTGATTATTCCACTTAAAACCAAGATGTGCATCGGTTCAAAAAACGAATCGACTAGATTGAATACGCACCATAAATCCTCTGCGGCCGGGTAATAGAGTTGGAAACATTCCCCGGAAAGACGACTAATACATCTGTGCCCAGCAGCGGCGCTCAGATCCGGCTCAGCTAGTGCGCACTTAGGCTCTAAACACCATTATCTCTATTATATAATTTACTAGTATTTTCAGGCACCCGTTGCTTAGTGTCAGAAAAGATGATATTAAAAAAAGCTACTTATTCATGGATTCTTAAAATATTTATTAGAATATTATTTTATTTTTTCAATATTCTAATCATCTTTGATAGATCATTGACTTTATTACAATATGATTAGTAATTAAATATACACACACTATATATCAAATTCTTTATACACATCAATTCATTCAGAAAAATATCGGCAGAAGCGGGATGCGAATGATAGATGTCTCTATGTAGAGACATCAGTCTGTTATACGATGATAGCAATGGTATAGATATAAATAACGCGTATCAGCTCAGGCAGAGAAATATCCGAGAGGGCTAGGTGGTATATAAAGACCTGGGCATAGGTTGGTTCCAAGGCTCGCGGGTCGCATCCCGCTTCTGCCGATATTTTTCTGAATGAATTGATGCGTATAAACAGTTTGATGTATAGTATGTGTATATTTAATTACTTCTTATTCATGTTTTTTTGCACGATTTACAAAAAATAATGATTGATCGAGCGCTTTTTAGGCGACATGCAAAAGTTCGATGACCTACAATATTTCACTTTTATAGTCACAATTACAAGTAGTTTATTAATTTTTGAATATGTATAGCATTGAAAATATTTAAATTCGAAGAACATTGACTGACCAATGAATGAATGTGTACAAATTATTATACTCATTCCTGTTTTTGCGTTAAATTTTGGGAATATCCTTTTCACATAAGCCTTTGCAATCACGCAGGAAATAACTCCTGCAAGTTTCATTGCAACCGATTCAATGGAATAGAATAATATACAAACGCAACCGCACGGACAAAAGGCACACCATTTTTTTAATCTGTTTTTAGAACTTCTTTCCATCATTATTGCATTAAAAGATTTCCCTTATTGTTGTCTTCTCTTCTTGTTAAGAGATCAATCTAAGAGTTCCAAAGAGGTCTGTATATCACCATTCTAACATATGCACATTAATAAATACTTTCAACATACGAAAATTCATTGTTATGCAGACCATAATTTAATCCGTATTTATTATAACGTTTTTCTATACATAAATCAATCACATGTTAAAATAATAACTATAGTATTGGCATAAGTATTTGGTGAAGATTATGATTATTGCATTTGAGAAGGTATCTAAATAGTGTAATCTTGGATCAGACTCATTAAAAACGAAGTTGAAAAGTGTGCACAAAATTAGTTTAAAGACATTTTAATTTCAAAGGGATCTTAAGAAAATAAAAGTCCCCTTTCTGAAAGCTAAAAGAGACTGGATAAGTAAGTCATTGAGTCGTATCGGAATCTTGGCCGCGAAGTTGCCTCTCCCGGCTTAAGGCCAGGCCGTAATCTATCAGGGCATCTCTATCGCCGGATCCCGCCCGGCCCTAACGGGCGATCAACAGTAATTATTTCATTGTGTAATCTGCCCGCCCCCGTCCGTCTGAATATCACAATGCGCGGTGATTTATTAGCCGGGACGTGTCGCGGTCCAGGTATAATTGCCAACTAAAATTTAAATTAATGAAACTGTACAACAGCAAGTCGGTGTGCGTGCCAGTGGTGCTTGGCATCGCTGAGTATGGCAGACATTGTCAATTTGTTTAGACGTCAGTGATGGCATCATCATCACATACAAGGCAAGGGTTTTAAGTCCGGCTTAGATCTTCTTCTTCGTAGTATCAATCCGGTGGATTGGTTTGCAGCAACAAAATCTTGCATCTCAATCTCCACTCTTCTCGATCCTTTGAAATTCTCTTTAGCTAAGCATAAGAGCTACAACTTATGTCCTCGAACACTTGCTGCAAATACTCCCGTCTAGGGCGCCCTCTACAGTTTCTACACTCAACCATCGCCTCCACAATGTCGTGAAGAAGACCATAGTGGCGCATGATGTGACCGATCCATCGGGCTCTCCTCTGTGTGATGTTTCTTATTAGGTGAATATCTTCCTTGATATTCCTTGGCTTAGATCGAACAAATAATATTTATTCTCAATCCTCTCGACCAATTTCATCGTTCTTCGCATCGAATTTGAAGAAGTGAGAATAAAATATGCATTCGTTAATTTACTCTAAACTATGATGTTATGTTGAGTATTTTTTTAGTCACACTGTTTGCAATGTTTCTTTTTGATGCATAAATTATCATTGTATTTAGTTGTCTTGTATTCTTACGATTTAGTCTTCAGTAATCTCTATGGTTTTTAGTAAAACAGTGCTCAGTTTGATCCACGTTAAAATAAATTACGAAATATTGATCTATTTAAGATTTTAAGTACTTTGGAATCACGACATCTTCCAGGCGATTTTGCTGTCAAAGCTGGAGCTAGTGTTCTGTGGCATTTGAAAAAACTGCTCCGTGACCTTACTCCTCAATGTGGACATGATTCGTTGTAATATGGGATCTATAATATCGAACTCTCGGAAAACGTTTTCGTATATTAGATGACAAAAATAGATCATACGAATAACAATAATTATTTAAATTTTTTATTAATAAGTTGTTTACGAGCTCATTTCATAATTGGACAGGTAATGTACAGCTTATAATAAGTATACGTGTTTGCTTGCTGTCAGGTTATCTCACGGATATATTGTATTTTTTAAATGTGGGTGTCACCACCATCAACCCATTATTTTATTTGACTAAGTCAACATTGCTAATACCATTTATACTTTAAAATATTACCTTAAACTGTATTTGAGGTATTAGTCTACTAGAGTATAATGATACATTTATTTAAAATAAAAAGGAGATGTGTAAGATGACAGACAGCCATTATAACAATTTTCGCCGGATGCTTTAAGAAGGATTTTTTTTTTATCTTTCATTCAAGATTTTGGTCTCTTAGCATCCTACAAGACCGTTCACGATAAGCAGAATGTACTTAACAAATCTTCAGATTGCGTACTTGAGGCTAGAAAAATTGGATCAGAAAGAACTTATCGCGGAAAGTCCACTTAGAGCACAGTTAATTGAGTGAATATGCCATAATTTTTAATGTATAATTTGAACATAATAATAATACAATAACTCACACATTACATTCCTGATTTTGCGTTTTTTGAAAAAATTAGACATTCCTATTGTTCCAGGTATGAAATGTTATATTGACTTTAGTCTTAGTTCATTGAATTCTAGGATCATTGGTATTTTGTATCAGGACAAAAAATTCTCTTGTATTAATGGTTAAAAGACACAAAATGGAATTTTGGTAAGCGCTGACATAAATATATTAAAAATGTTTCATAAATACGTCTCTCATTGATATTCGCTGGCGATGCGGCAGATAAATATTTCTTCTCGATAACCGATTCATTAAATTCCAACCGCGATCCGCGGGGCGGCCGCAAGAGGGGCGGCATAAAAATAAATTGTCCGCCCCCGGAAGGGACCGGAGCTTGTCGCTACAGAATATCACGGAGCAACGACAAATGATGAAAACATTCTCTTTTATCCCAATATAACCGCGGTATAAGAACATTTATGTAGCATTAACATAATTATCTAAAATGGTTTTATTTGACGTAATTATCTAAAATGGTTTTATATGACGTATTCAGTTACCGAGACATAAATGTTGAAAATGTAAAAATTTATAGAATAAACTCTTATGATATATATTTATTAAATTTTTCGTAATCTTTAATAAAAACTAAATAAAGATGAAATCAATAGCTTACTATTTAAGATCTGCTTCTTATATCTGCTAATTATATATTTTTAGAACTTTTAGATCGATAATTCTTGGTGGAATTCTATAATAGCACGGTTGAATAGACTTTTATTTATATTTGATACTCATTAAACTATAGTTAGTGCTTACAAGCTGCACTAAGTAAAGCTTAGTGAATAGTCAACTAAGTTACAAAGACAGTACACATAAAAACAGATTTAAGGATGCGAAGATGGAACTAGAAGCACTATAATGCTAATTATAGAAAATAACGTGGTAGTGTTTTCAAATATAACATATATAAAAAGAACAAGTCTGCATCAATTTATCTGGAAACTCTGTTTATTTCTTGGAGCTTGTATCTATTTAACAGAAGTACGCTGACTATTAACCATATAATTATTATTTTTCACTATATTAGCTAACTATTTAGGGTAATAAACATCATAAAAATAAAATAAATGAAAAGCAATAAATGTAAAACATTATTTCAAAATAACAATGCGTAATGTTGATTTACGGCATAATTTTTTTATTTTTATTATTTAGATATCATCACATGAAAAACAATCAGTAAAATTGTATTAGTCAAATTAAATCGCAAACCTTTTTTACTGGTTGTAGGGAAGGTGATAAATGCCCGTCGCGCGTTTCCGACCCATGACCTTTCAATCCAATTTTCGGTGCGCGGTAATGGGCCACCTAACTACCCTAAACGAGCTGTCACCTCAAGTGAGTGAAAACTAGGTAATATAATAAGTTTAGCTGACGTCATCGATAATAAAGATTGATATCATTAGCCTTATCATCATTGATGATTTTTTAAAACTTTATTATAATAATCGTCATCGAATAGGAAACATGTCTATATAAACACAAAAAAAGTATGCCAGTTAAAGAAGTAAAGACGTTTATCACATTCCTGAAACCAAACATCCTAAGCAATTATGCTTCTTTTTTGAGTCAGGTTAGTTCACTGCTAAAAATAAGCATCATTTCGCATCTTTTACTTCTATCAAACAAATAAATACTCCTTTTCTGTTTTTAATGATATATTGGTATTTTTTAACGCAAAACATTTTTCTATCAAATATTATTTATTAAGCAATAGAGCAGCAAGGTTTGTATACAATGATGAAATATGATATTTTATTATGTCTCTACAATCCGGGCTTAATAAAATGCATTTATTGAACATTTTAGAATTTTTAATATTAGATGCAAATCTTTGAAGTTTTCTCAAAATCCACGTCGCGATTCAGTAAAATAAGATGGCTTTTATGAATTCCTCAAACCGTTTTGCTGCACTTCGTCGGGTTGAGTAAGTATATAACTGAAATCACATATTGTTCCTACGTGACTGAACGGTACAATTATTGTTTATGTTACTGCTGTTATTATAAAACCTAAAATAAAAAGTCAAAGCATATATTGGATTTTAAAAATATCTTAAAAACGTTACATAGTGCTTAAAGACTCTTGACTTAACATTTAAATATACTAAAAGTGATTATATATACAGTGTTTTAGGCAATCTATAACAGTTTCCTTTTTTTCTAGATAACTTTTATTGTCATCCTATATAAACCTCTTTATAAAATTTGTGACCGAAAAACGGTACCACCAAAATTGATGAACTTATTGTTTTCTTTTAAATTTATGTAAAATATTTTAATCCATTTTATTAGGTTGTTAAATAAATTAACTTAAAATATTTAACAAAGTATTTTATTCTTTATTTGTCATTGACGTATTGCGTGAAATGAGCTAAATGGTACCCAATTAGGATAACCACGCAGAATTTAAGCACCGCGTCCCACTGATGCATTATTTACGAATTGTCACACTCTTGTCATAATGAGGCTTATTATCTGCTGTGTCTCGTGGCCGACGCATGCGAGCCGCGTTTATATTTCATGATATTCCGCAGACTACCTCCCCCACCGCCGCACTATAGGACGAACTTGCAGCTATGCTGTGCCGAATTCAATCCTTATTTTGAGTATATAGTACAATTCACATACTAGGACAGCAGTTCACCGACAGTTCATAACCTTTTCCCAACCTTTATTATGTCTATATATGGATCATAGTCGTATACATGAAGACTCTGATACTTGTTAAGATCAGTTATTCACTAGTATAAACGTATTTTTATAAAAGTGAAGTCCTGAATAGGCTTCTAAGAACACATGGGTGTTTTTTAAATGGCTTGTAAGTTTTCATAGAAATATTTTCATTTTACTGTTTTATTAATCTCATTTTAAGAGAACAAAGCTTCTAGTCATAATAATGTTCAATGAAATAACGTATAATTAATAGAAGAGCGCAGTAAATTGGT
This sequence comes from Glossosoma conforme, assembly GCA_022606575.1. Taxonomy (NCBI): domain Eukaryota; kingdom Metazoa; phylum Arthropoda; class Insecta; order Trichoptera; family Glossosomatidae; genus Glossosoma; species Glossosoma conforme. The sequence goes on from JAGTXR010000150.1 coordinate 688,245, forward strand.
GGTATTTAAAAAAATGGAATCACGTACTTCGTAAAGCCACTGATTATTAATATTTATAATTCGATGAATTTAAGTTTGTTCTGGTGAAGGAAGGTTGCCTCTGATACCGTTTCAATAATACAAATAAAATCTTATTATATGTATGTGTATTCTTTAATTTTTAATGGAGTTAAATTTATTTAACAACTTACATTTCTAACTTAAAGTATTCGTATAACGTATGCATTTTTTTTAAATATGCCTATCCGCCCCATAGTCCGCCTACGCAGCTTCGTTAGAGCCTGAATAAAACTCTGCAGTCCACGATAAGCAGGCGATTTAAATGGCTCATAAATGAATAATGACTGATGTTTGGAAAAAAATATAAGCCGAACTATTTCAAATAATTTATGAGTTATGACATCGATTAATACCCTTTGTTTTGATACATATAATAATTTAATGTGAAATTTCATAATTTGGAAAAAATCAGTACGGGCGGACCTCGACTTTCGTACACGATTGGTTCCTGAAAACGTGTAAGAAAGTTAAATGTCCGAAAGTAGAGGGATCATCATCATTATCAGCCTGTGCCCGTCTACTGTTGAACGTAGGCCTTCCGCATGAGTCCAGGTCACTCCCGCTATTCTTCTTATATCGTCAGTCCATCTTGTAGGGGGTCGGCCAATGCTTCATTTGCCAGTTCTTGGGCGCTAGTAAGTAGAGGGATGTATAAAAAAAAAAAAACTCCAAAAATTTTACTTAAAATGTTTGTTTATCGAAAGTTACAAACTAAGTACATATTAAATAAAAATTATATTCTCTCAATAAACTTGTCAAGGGTTAATTGTATTTTCCTCCTTTTTTTCTTTTCTTCGTAGAGAGTTCTGTAACATGCAGTACTATTATAGATCACCCTACGCACTTGAGATATGCGTTCTCCATTGGGATCACATTTTTCCATAATATTAAAAAATGTCTCGAGATGCGTAAAAGCTTCGTTCATGTTTTTTATTGTTAAGGTCTTGATGATTTTTTCTGGTTCTTCTTCCCCACTTTAAATTTGTATAGTATTTTCGTTCTCTTGAGATTCAATCATCTCATTAACATCTTTACTGTTAACATCTAGGTTTAGTTCGTTCATTAGGTGAACTATTTCGAAGGGGCCATGCACTGAGAGAGATGATGGCATCCCTCCAAATGCTTTGCCTTAACTCCGGAAACTCATATACCTTCCGTAGAGGAGGCACCGGCTCCATCGTTGACGTGACCTTTGCTGATGAGACGACAGCCGGAAGAACGAGCGGTTGGAGAGTCCTGGAAGACGACACCACCAGCGACCACCAATGCATTACCTTCGAAGTTGCCGAAAGACAGCCAAAGAATACGCGCATCTAAGCAACACCCGGAACCTTTCCTACAGGCCTACAATTCATGTCTCGACGAACGCGTTTTTGCTCCACAGTGGAAAAAGCAGCGATTGGTGCTCCTACCAAAACCACAACGTGCCGATGACCAGCAACCGAAATATCGACCACTGTGCATGATTAACGGCGCGGGAAAATTGCTTGAGGCTATGCTTCTTCGTCGTCTGGAGAAGGTGCTTGAGACAAAGATGGCGGACTCACAGTACGGCTTCCGGAAAGGACGCTCAACAACGGATGCCATCCAAAAGGTCATTGAAGGCGTACGAGAGGCGCTTTCAGGAACAGTGAAAAAAAGCTCCCGCGCGATGCTTATCGTTATCGATGTGAAAAATGCGTTCAACACAGTGCGGTGGAGCGAAATTCTGGTAGCGCTGGAAGGACACTTTGAAGTGCCGACCCACATCGTCGCGATGGTGCGCAGCTATCTGAGGGGCAGGTCACTTATGTACGAGGGCCACCACCGGGAGTGGACAGTCAGCGCAGGAGTCCCGCAGGGAAGTGTGGTGGGACCGACCTTGTGGAACGCAATGTACGACGGTCTGCTCCGAATACAACTCCCAGAGGGTGCGGAGCTGGTCGCGTATGCGGACGACGTTATGCTGGTGCTGTGAGCGAAGACCACTATCTTACTGGCAGTTTTTGCAGAGGAGGCGGCGAGCCGAGTCAGTCGATGGATGAAGAGCGTTGGACTCCGCATAGCGGCGGAGAAAACTGAGGGGATATTTTTCAGCCGCCGACGAAAGGACTCACCTCCAGAGGTGCACGTTGATGGCCAGACCGTTAAGATGGTCAGACAAATGCGGTACCTGGGGGTGGTCATCGACGACAAGCTTTCCTTCAAGGCCCATCTCACCCAGGTGGCCGAGAAGGCAGGACAAGTGATCGGGCAGCTGGCTCGCCTTATGCCCAACATTGGCGGCCCGAAGCCAACGCGACGGCGCCTACTCCTACGAGCGGCGGAGTCAGTAATGACCTACGCCGCACCGGTATGGGCCCACGCCGTGGAGGGCAACGACTCAAAACGGCAGATACTGGCACGAGTGCAACGTCGTGGTGCATTACGAACAGTATGTGCATACCGCACCGTTTCGGAGGGTGCTGCACTCGTGCTCGCGTCAAAACCCCCGATTGACCTGGTGGCAAAAGAGTTGCGCGAGAGGAAGACTGGAAAAGAGAGGAATATTACCTATCCAGAGATGCTAAGAGCCTGGCAACAACGCTGGAGTGCCACACCAAAAGGGAAGTGGACTCTGCGCATCATCAACGAGATCGAGCCGTGGATCAAGCGGGCGCATGGAACGATGACATTCCATGTCGCGCAGGCCATGACGGGCCACGGTTGTTTCGGGGCGTACCTCCATAGAATTGGAAAGGAGAAGACACCCGCTTGCCATCACTGCGATGCGGACATCGACGACGCGGAGCATACGATATTTGGTTGCGCCGCGCGGAACAAAGAGAAGGAACAGCTCTTGGGCCAGACCAATGACCTTGACACACTGTCTCCGGAAAGGATGACGGCCAGCATGCTCAGTTCACCAATCAACTGGGACGCCTGGTTGACATTCTTCGGAACAGTGTTACGGCAAAAAGAAGACGCCGAACGATTAAGGAGGCGTGCTGAACCCTCGCACGTCGACACTAACGGCTAAGCGATACACCAACGTTGTACAGCCAGGCCAATGAAGCCGACCCTGAAGTTAATGCCTGACGGCGATACACCGGGGTCGGTAGAGGCACTGGGAGGCAATTCTTAGCGAGTATGGTCCTCCCTATGACGAGGAACGAGTCCCGCACAGGCCCATCGGGCGCCGTTCTCAAGGCGCGACGCGTACAGACAAGGTACGGGTGTCCTTTTCAGGGCGTTGTTGGGTATCGTGAATAAATCATTTAAAGCCTTCCAGTATAATCAAAGAAAAAAAAAAAAAAAAAAAAAGGTGAACTATTTCAACTGTGATGGTTTCCGGAGTTTCATCAAAATTTATGAAATCACTCATCATTTGTGGGCATAGTTGCTTCCATGAACCTTTCATTGTTGACTCTTTTATTTCAGTTCATGCGTCTCCAATATTGTTTATTGCGTTCCATATGTTATAATTGTTCCAGAAATGTTTGAATGTGGGCCCACCTTCCATGTCAGTTGCCTTGATGGCCTGATTCATTATCGACTGCATGTAATATCGTTTAAACGTAGCTATCACCGTTTGTTCCATGGGTTGTATGAGACACGTAGTATTGGGGGAAAGAAACACAACATTGATTTCTGGGTATAAATTTTGTAGAGATTTTGGGTGTCCTGGAGCATTATCTAAGATTAATAATGCTTTAAATGGTAAATTATTTACTTCACAATAATGTTTTACTGGTGGTGCGAAATGTGAAGTGAACCAATCTTTAAATATTAAAGCAGTAACCCAGGCTTTTTTATTGGATTTCCAAATGACTGGAAGCAATTTTTTATCTTTCCCTTTCAATGCTCTAGGTTTTTCTGCTTGATAAACTAACATTGGCTTCAATTTTAAACCACCAGCTAAATTTCCACTAAGAAGCAATGTCAATCGGTTTTTAGAAGGTTTATGACCCGGGGCAACTGATTCGTCCTTTGATAAGAATGTACGATTAGGCATCTTCTTCCAAAAAAAACAGTCTCATCTGCATTGAATATTTGACCCGAGGTACATTCTCCATCTTCAATAATTTTGGACAATGACGAAATAAAGTCTTTTGCAGCAACTTCATCTGCATCAGCTGACTCTCCAGTGAATTTAATATTGTGTAAAGAATACCTTGTTTTGTAAATTTTGAAAACCAGCCGTTACTTGAACATGAAACACCGTGATAGAATCTTCGTTTAGTCTATTCTTCCAATCTTTATACAAACCAAGTGCCTTAGCTTGAATCATTGAAGTACTAATAGGGATGTTTTCTTGATTTTGATTACTTATCCAAAAACACAACGATTTTTCCATTTCATCCATCACTATGCCGTGCCTTTTGGAAATAATTTTTGATGTTATATTTCCAATTTTTTTTTTACATATTCTTTAATTTTATCTTTATTCTTTAATATCGAACATATCGCAAACCTTTATATAATACGAACGGCCGATTGAAGCATAAGACTCTCTATTTTCAGACTGTTTTATTATATCCATCTTCGTTTCTATTGTGTGAAGTTTATGGGTTCTTGATTTTTTTTAGCAATATCTATTTCGCAGTTTCTTCGTTTCTCACTCACGTTACAACGGGTAGGAAATATTTAAAACAAAACTCGCATAACAATGTACCCGTACGTGCGCTGACGCAAGACTAAACGTATCGAGATCAGGCGGGAGTGTGAACAAATTAGTACATACAAACGCACGTTCGGACTCGCTCGCGCTCGTATGTTAATGCATATGTGCGAACAGAACGAAACATTTTTCACAGAACGGACCTCGTTCATATTCATTACATAGTGCGACAGGGAAACAACTGCACGAAAACAAAACATTTTTGAATTTTCGCCAAAAAATAAAATAAAAATATTTTTCAAAAATGTACGAAATAGCGAATTGTACGAAAGGCGAATGTACGAAAGTCGAGGTCCGCCTGTAATTCATTGTGATACTATATATATATATATATTTTATTTAATCAAATATGAAAAGATACATTTTTTACATAGTAATTTACATTCCAATTTTTTTTTTTTTTTTCTTTTTTTTTTTTACATTCGCTTACCACACCACTTAAAGATAAGATCTTGTGTGTGGCGTGGGATATTTATATATTATATGTATACCGAATAAATAAAGATAGTTTTTGCTCGAAAAAATAACAGATTGTAGAACATTTAATATGAATCAACTACATTGACACTTTTATAAATATTAACTATTTTTAATAGACGCTATTTAAATAGCTTATCAAATGCTGCCAAAAGTCCTATAGTGGTGGATTTCCGAATTTCGTACACCAGGTTCCCCAACACAATAAATAAGTAGTTAGTATTTAGTTAATATTCTTAATACCAAAAGTTAGTTCATAACTTAACATTTTTCGTACGTTCATAATCCAACTAAAAGTGTTATATTATATGGATTGCAAAGGTATCCCTGTGTTTGTTGAAATTAAAACATTCGTCAAATAAATCGTAATTATTTACTTATTTTGTGTAGCATATTATCATTCAACTTTTAAATATTTAAATTTAAGACATACTTATGCCTGAAGTATTGTAAAAGGCTTTATTTTCGCGCAAGAAGGCGGCGAGGCCTTCCGTAATAGATTAAGGCTTTGGAGGGGTATATTTCAATATGAAGTGTTTCGTACCGAGCTCGCTTCTCTCTCCTCCGGCAATCATCGTAAAAGATTTGTAAACCAGCGGCAATACGTCACCCGTCCATCTGAACGCTTAAATTCGCCACCCCCTTTCATTCTGGAGTCGCGGATGGGAGAAACACTCTAAAACAATGACTCACAAACGTTCTATGTAACATGTTAATCACTTCGTCAATAACACAAAAAAAACATAATAACAATAATTATTTGTACAAAAAAAATCTTATCGTATCGTCGTGCGCTGGGCTGCTAGAGATAAAGAAAACGTCTTTAACTTCCCTTTTTCACCACGTTAAATTACTATCTATAACACATAGCTCTGATTGCGCATGTTTTACTAGTGCGTATACAATAAAAATATAGTAAAATTATTATAATGTATGTAATAACGTTGACTTTCACGGGCATATTTTGGAATCATTGGCTATTGGTTTGAGCGACGCGTGACAAATTTATTTCTCTCTCATTTTTTTTTATTAACGTTATTTATATTATTATAATATTATTGTTAATATAGAACAACATTTATTTGTGGTTGCTTTAAAAATACTCTATAAATAATGTAAATAACTGCAAATATTGAAACCCAAGAAATATTTGAAAACGCACACATAAATCAAACCTCTAGATATATATTACATAATTGGTAAAAAAATTTCATCAAAAATCATTACAATATTCTTTTCCCTTAACGTTATCTAACTTACATATTTCTTAGGAAATAATTCACCTTTAGAAGTTAAAAAAAATGCATAGGTATAAACATATAAATGTGTCAAAAATTTAAAATAAAATTTTGAATAGTTTTTTGATTACTACAAATTTTCCCCGAAGTCAAACCACCTGTCATTATCTTTACCTCTTACCGAACCATCTCTTTACGTGGTGGTTTTACTTAGTATGCGCAATGCAAGTAATTTGCTCAGTTACCGACGACCTTCAGGGCACCGGTGGTTTAAAGAGGAAGCAGTTCTATTAACCTAGTCATAGTTGGGTGATTTGAATACATGTTATTCCACAATATTTAACAACAACATCGCCTTATTGTTTGAAGGGTCGTCGACTTTAGTAGAATAAAGGAAAATACACAATTTATTAGCGCTTTCTGCCAGTATACTAACCGTCACAATATACAGCACACACTAGCTAGTGTTATACTTTTATCCGCTACCCTTTGGAAATCTTTTCTCTCGCTGCATCAAATTTACAAAGTTCTATTTGAATTGTATTATTTTTATAATATTCAAACTTTCTTAAAAAACATATTCATCTTAAATTTGAAATTCTTTTTGAACAGGTAATATTTATTTAATATTTTTTCTTTAATAAACATTTAAATTTAGGTACAATTATACTGTTGAAAGTATTTACAAGGATATTTTTTATTGCCCTCTGTCGAAAAAGGGTATCATGTTGCTTTTAACATACTTTGTATATTAAAATGTATTAAATATAATAACGTCAAATGTTTTCATACTGTCTTTTTCCTTTCCCTTTTGAACAATGAAGGCATATGCGAAATACAAAAAAAATATTTCTTATAATGATAAGATATATTTTTAATTCTAATGATTTACGTCATCATGATTATAATGATAACGTTATTGAAAATAAAATAATATATAATGAAATAATCTAATTTAATTAGTAAAAAAATACTCACCGTAGATAATACACTTTTGTATAAATTACTGAAATATGTAATATCATGTTTGCTAATGAGATAAATACAAATTAAAGTAGTAATTACTTAGAAATGCATTGATAAGTTTGTGCATCCTGTTAAGCATGTATTTATTAAAATTTCAGTACAAATTGTATTGTATATCTATTTCATCGGCCTTCTTATTCGTAAGTTACATAAATTATATTAAGAGTTTAGTACAAATTGTATTTTATATCTACTTTATCAGCCTTCTTATTCGTAAGTTAAATAAATTTAAAAAAATATTGCAAATTCGTTTGGAACCTTATCGAATTAGGGTAACGCATTCTGAGCAAACCTCTAAGAAAGTGTTGTTTTCTCTGTCCGTGAAAAATAGGAAGCTCTTTCCGAATACATTATTAACGGAGATATCGCGCCCGGGTTCGAGGCGCCCTGCAGAAACATCCATACGCAGCTCTAACGAAGAGGGAGAGACTTCAGTCAACAAAGTATCACAAAATATAAACACGAGACACAAGCTAATAAGCTTCATTTGCTGCCAGACAATACGTAAATAAAATATCTGAGGGTGCACCGATTTAAAATGTGGCAAAACTGTCTTTTGAAAGACTCGCACATGCAATTCAAAGCAGTGGTTGGAATAATTCATAGTCTACTCATGTTGAAGTTGTGTGTTTTGTTTTTAAATTGAATTATTGATTAACAGACTCCCTGAAAGATGTACTAACGATGAACTGTTTAGTAAGTGATAGCGTGATTAGGTTGGATATGAATAGTGGAAAATCAAGAGGGATGAAGACTCATGCAGAAGGCCTACTTTCAACAGTGTACAGTCACATCTTGAATAACTACGTTACATTGATCAACTAGGATGTGATATTATCATTAAAATCAATCCACATCGACTCAGTTGTAACAATAGCAACAGTCGCCACGTCTTTGCCTCATTTTATGCAGATTTGTCTCTTGGAGATTTTCTGAGCATAAGAAAAGTAGCGATTTCTAAAACGATATCTAGAAATTTATCACAAATCTTTCTTCGTACGCATCATTTTTGAAGTACAGTTATACCTACTAAAATATAAATAAATATAACTTTTATCGATTTACTTTTTTATTAAATGCATTATAAGGATTGATTGTTGATTTAATGGATTATATTCTGAGATCATTTCTCGGCTGTAGCTGTAATCTTAAAGACAAGCGGTCTCTTGAATCATCAGCACAAGACTAGATGCAAGTTTAATCCTTCTATTAATATCAGAGGTAACATGTTGACATTTTTCGGATTGAAAGTCATTCTCAAATAACAGCTTCTCAACGAAGCTAAAGCATGTAGGAAAAAATAGAATTGTCGAATTTAAACGATAAATCTTCTTTAATTTACAATATTGAAAATAATTAACTACTTTAAATCTTTTCAACTACGTATAGGGCACAACTATAATAAATTGGAAAGACCAAAACCTTCAACGAGTGTCTTAATACGTAAGAAATATAAAATATGTTTTTAAATCAAATTTAAAAATATTTTATTATTCCTTAAAAATGTATTTTTACTAGGAGATATGGAGAAAAGCAAAAGTAAGTACAATCTCTTGATCTTCTAAGTCTGGCTATATTCCCAACCAACCGCAAGTCTCCCATACGTGTGGAACGGTTCAGTTGCCTTGCAGTATGATATATGGAATTAGGTGCCTTATTCAGAAAGCCCAAGTATTATTGAAATTTCTTGGAGAACTACAAAGTGAATAAATAACGTCTTTCGTACAGGAAGCCGCACAGAGCAGAGATAACGGAGAATGGGTTTCTAATGCAAAATATAATTGCACAATGTATCCAGAACATAAAATATATTACTTTAACGTTCAGTGAGAGAGTAAGTATAAGAAATCAAACGATATAAGAATCCTTAGATTTTTGTAAAGTAATTAAATAATCATATAATAGGTTGATAAACAAAAAGTCTACGAATTCTCAAAAAATATTTATAATATATCTTGTCTTAGCGCTAAATAATACACTTACCAATATATCCACGTCACGAACAATGAGATTGTCAGCATGATCAAGGAAGATAGGCACCTAGTGAGAACCATCTCAGAGAGGCGAGCCCGATGGATCGGTCACATCATGTGCCAAGATGGAAGAGTCGAGATCGAGATGCATGATTTTGTTGCTGCAAACCAATTCACCGGATTGATACTACGAAGAAGAACCAATATCGTGAGGTACACGATCATCAACTAAAGCACATTGTAAGGGCGGTACTCATTACAACACCGTAGTCTTGCTGTATTGGATGCGGACTAAAAAATAATAATAGGCTACTGTCTATTGATTGCCATTTACGTTCGTTGGCTTGAGCTGTCTTTTAAAACCAAATAGTTAAGACCTCTGATGGGTTGGGTTTATTATACGATATTTTTATATATTCGATTACCAAATCACCTAAAAATATATCATTGATATTACAGCTGTCTTATAAAGTCGCTAGGAAAAGAAAATTGGAATAAAATTTCAAAATTGTCGTGATGTGCCGTGTGAATTATATATAAGGTTTTGTGTTAAAGCATAAAGTGAATGACTACATGCGATTGGCGTGTACTCGTATATCGGAAAAATCTTTGGATTACTGAAACGACAGCTTTCGGCTTTTCCATACGGTGTGCTTGGGGCCATCAACTCAGGATGAAATGTACCGCATCTAAGACGTCCCACCGAGACACTGAACTTGCACCGTGTGTAACAATAAATACCAATAATACTTTAATCGCTAAACAATCAGGTTGCCGCGCGGAGATTATTCTTAAGCCAGCCGCGTGAGCCATATTATGTTCCGATTTGGCCCGAATACGTTATAACCTCACTTATTGCGCTAAGAATACAACCGCTCTCTTGAACAAATTATAATACCCTAATAAACAAGGCAGTTGAGGTGAAATAAAATTGAACCAAGCACAAATTACATTCTCGAATACACAATTCTTGGAAAGTCTCACCTTTTTGGTAAAACAATGCTATTGTACTGACACACATAATGTCGCAACGCATTAATAAACAAAAACAGTTTTGGTGAACACGGTACAAAAGAAATATGTCCCTAATTAGTTTTTTTTAAATAATTTAGTGTACTTGGATTAAAACTGTAATTCTGTCAAAAGTTTAACGGTAAATGTAATTGAAAAAAACTGTCTTGAAGGAATCAAAATACTTAATACGAAATGTAATAAATGATGTTATTTTATTTCTTGTATTCTGGATAAAATATGTTACCCAATAAAATTATATTTAGGTAGTTATAAACTTTAATTTATTTTTATTTATTTCAATAAAACAGATGTTCAAAAGTGATGGCGTACAAATAATTAAAAATAATGTAGAGATTATACAAATCTAAGTGAAAATAAAATTATACGATACAGTTTAATAACAGGCATGAAGAAGTACATTTAAAGATAGAAAATGTATATAATTATTCAGGTTATTGATAAAAAGCCTTCGATTTTTTTTTTCGAAAAATAATGTTACCTATTTGACCCATACAAATGAAAGTCAGAGAAATCTTACCCATTTAATGAGAAAAGCTTTGAAATTTCAAGTATATTCTCATCACAGATGATTATGGTTTAATGTTCTCCCAGTTTGCTATATCGACATGTTTCGTAGACGCCGTAAATCGATGCAGCGGTCGTAGACCGTAGAACATAAAAGTCGACGCAAGTATTTATTGGCACTTGCTTACAGCGCTCGTCTACGAGTATATTAGCAGATACGCAGTACGTTCACGTCTCAGATTAAACGCCTCGGCGTGGCAGTCTAAAGTCTTAAACACAGTGGTTAAAGCATGTAATTCAAATGGCATACTGTACTTTCGAAGTAAGACGAGTTGTTTGATATTTCACAATGAATGCAAAACTGATGGCTTGACGTGACGATCTGCTTTTATGAACACTTACGGCGCAAGGCGCCTGAAACGTTGATTCAATTTTATTAATGGTTTAAAAAGTAACTGTGTTTTAAACTGTTAATGTAAGCAGCTCCATCATATATTGTAGTACTATCAATTCATATTTTGCTTTGGAATTAAAACAAGGCTTTCAAATTAAATTGATGTGGATACTAGGAGTGGTAAAGGACTGGTTTAACTAAATGTTCGTTAAACAGAGGTACAGTTACTTTGAAATTCACTGTAAAAAATAAGCCTTAAATTAAAAATATTGGTTAAATACACAAGTAGTTTGGAGATTACTTAGAGGTAATTTGTTAATAATCTGTAAAATAATCTTTGGATCCCGTGCTTGAGTTCAACAGTGGAACAAAGTGTCCTTGGAAATATGTAGACAAATATTATTGAACTTGTATATTCTCACATTAATAGTAATTTATAATGATAAAAATTCAATTTTCATTACTGTTGATATTGTGTTAAGCTAATATTAACGAATAAAATTAATCAAACCTGTATACGTGCTAACAAAAATGTATTACTAAAAAATATTGAAAATAATTTATTATTATTGGACAAAATTTTCTGTTAAAAAAGGTAAAGATCATGCTTTAATATCTCACGTATAAATTTACTTAAGCTTTCACTATCTATGGCATCTTCTTCTTGTTAAGTGAGATTTTGTCTATCCAAGGAAATGCGTAATAAGGGATTAAAACAAACTCTTCAAGCGTCAAAAGTAACTGTGTGTCTTTTATATGAAAATAAAGCAAAAAATGTAGTATTTTGCGATAAGGAGTGAAAATTGTGATAAGACAGAGGCGGAGTGGTTTTTTTCTGTTGTTTTTGTTCAACAATATCCGCAGAGTGATCCTCGGGCCAGGGGCGGCTGCGAAATTAATTATTATTATTATTGTCCAGTGTGCGTGGGAGGCGAATAAAAATAATACGTGACGCCCAAGAGAATCAAGGAGTGCTTTTCTGGATGTGGGAAAACATGGAAAGCTTCTAAAAACATGGGCCGTACGGAAAAATATTTAAATAATATTCCCTAATACTAATTTATAAATAATGTTTTAATTTTCGTTCCATTCAGTAATATACAGTCAGTCTCACACACATCACTCAGTTCTATTAGGTCACAGAAGCTGCCTTGATCTAGACACCTCTGATCCTGTAAGTTCACATGATAACACATATAGATCCTGATGACCCCCAGTGCAGGAGCCTTGCAGCTTATTAAAACTAAAGATAATCAACGGGCAGTAACATATTTATGTTATAGTCCGTGTTTAATGATGCTTATTTTTAATTATATAACATGAATGGAGTTTAAATGTGTTAAAGTTATTGGTTGTGTAAGAGCTATATATATTAAAAATGGTTGCGTGTGGTATCCTACAAAATATACATAACATTACTTCATGCGAAGAGATAAAAAATTAAAAACATAGGAATTAGTAATATATTGGAATAAGTTCCCATGATTCAATGGCATATCCTTTGCACGTACTTTTATAACATTGGTTTAGTGGAGATCACAATTGATTATATCTTCAGTCTGTATAAAATAATTTTCTCTTAAAATAACCTTAATATTTTACTTTGAAAAAACACTGTAAAAGTATATAGGGATTATGTTTTCTATTTTCAAAAATATTGTCATAGTATATGCCTGGGTTTGACCGAGAATGCAACGCAGGACAGACAGACATGGCGAACGTGCACAAGGAGAGCCGCCCCCAGATGATGGGAAATGGCTAGGATAAAGAAGATTGTCATAGTATATATATCGAGATTTTGTACACAATTTGAATCTAATCAGTTTTTATATACACCGATAGATAAATTATTCTTAAAAAAAATAACAATATTATTTCGATGTCATTTTAACAAGAAGTTTGATCATGTAGTTTGATATGAGCACATTATTGTCATATATGTTATACTCATTATACGGACAAGTTCATTCCCCACAGTTTGGCAAGCGTACTCGTAAATGAATAGCCGGCAGTAGGCCGAGCTTACAAAGCCCAGGCGTAATGAACAAGTCCACTTGCGGGCAAATATTTCATTCTATTTCTGGATGGAAATAAATATGCGGCCCGCGTCTAGTAATTCATTTCAAAATTCATATTTCGGTGAAGACTTCCGGTGGAGAACTTCATGGCAGTGATGGAACATATGACCTATTAAGTATACGTATTTTCTCTGTTATCAACTCTACCTCACGCAGCAGCTAGCTAATCAGTGCGAGCAATAGAAAATCTCTATTTAAAAAAAATGCCAAATCTGACGAATAGCGATGCGAATATGCCTCGAGTTCAGTGTTCTTTTACATAGCCAAGAGAACTATTGAAAGATAATCTTGCATCTATCTTTTTCTCGCACTTTCCACCTTAAGCGGAATGTTCATGAAAACGGGAAAACAAGCTTTTCATGAGAAAATACCGGAGGAAGAGATGATTCTTTCTTGAGTACCATGCTTTCATTAGATGATTTTTCTCGTAGTGTTTCACTTTTATCGAAACGTTTCATGTCATCAAAAATACGCTTATATGTGCAAATAATGAGATGATATTAATACAAATAATTAAAAACTAAATACGTTTTATATAATGGTTGCAATCTACGAGGAACCATAGTGTGGTAGGTTCAAGTAGGCGAGAAATATTGTCTTAAAAAAACAAACACGCATTGTCTTGTATAGAAATGGCTCTACACAGCAAAGCGGGCTTCTGGTAATCTCTGTACGAAAATGCGAATAAAACTCAGGCATTCTTTTTGTTATTACAGGTAAATACGCGGGAGACGCCGCGTAATTCCGGCAGTTTCCAGTGACGCGGATTTTCCGACGCCCGGGCCGCGTAACAAATGGGAAAAATGTGAAACACCTTGTTAGTTATCCTCCTTCTCTTTTATAGCGTGGCCCCTACCCCTTTTGTTTAACAGCAAACACGCCCTATCGAAGCGAACCGAATCGAATCTGATGTCTTCGAAGGACCGAGACAACCTGAACCAATAAAGAGTACTGCAATGACGATAGTCACTCTCCTGTAACTGCGAAAATCTACAGACATTATTGCACCGAAGATGTTGCATCATATTCGTGATTTTATTTTATTTCCAAAACTTAATGAAAAAAGACTGACATCTTTTCCTGTAGTCATTGTCGAAATATATTTAGAAATTACTTGATGTGGGCGTAAGGTTATCATCCATACCACAACATACATATATACGAGTATTAAAATCACAGGGCAATATTACAATACGAAATTTATATGTCATTTTCATATTTATGGACACTAGAAGTCGAGCATCCAAAGCTGCCTTATAGTTCTAAGATATCGTTGACTAGCACAAGATAATGTATTCGGTGAAATGAAGTATGTGGAGCTGACTTGATGTTATTAGAAATATATAAAAAATATATATATATATCTTACGAGCGCAAATCTCACGAAAGCTTCTAAGAATTTGTTTACTCTATTAGTTTCATATTTTTTTATCGCAATTCCTAACAATAAACAAAGTATTAAGAGATGAAAATATACTTTGAAAATGTATGCGCCATTATCTTTCATTAGAATACTAAGTTATCTAGTTATACGATTAAGGTCAAGGTATTTGCTTAGTAAAAAATGTAGGTTGTGAGCAGTATATGGTAGCAATAGAATGTAACATACAAATGCTCCAAATTTGGGGCGCATGAGATATATATGAAAAAGGTGATCGCCGCTCGGAAGGGTGGGAGCGGTCCTTTGCGTGGAATATAAATAAAACTTAAATCTCGAGTCGCGAGGACAGGCTTGTTTAAAGAAATTTATCAAACTGTCATCTTTGGGATCTTTCCCTCAGGACCGGGCGGGATAAAGCATACAGATTATCGTGCACGTCTAAACAGTAGAGCAGACCGGGGCAAGGGAAAACATGCTCCATCAGGTTGATCGCGAGAACACAATTAATTGTTATTTTTATTCTAAGCATTCTATTTGAGATCTAATTGAAATATTAAATGCATATCTTAAAGTATGTTTTTCTAATATGAATGACGTTAAACATTCGTAACTGACAAACTTAAAGAACGCGGTTTCGCTTTCACGCACATCTTCACTTATATAAACGTACACGAGATCCGTAAAAGAAGAGGGAAAATAATATATATTTTTAAAGAAATCATGTATTAAAAAAGATTACGTTTGATCATCATGAACTTATTACTTTGAATCATATAAGATAATAAACCAATGCAATAAATAAACACAAATGTATAACAAATAAACAGAAAAACATGTCGTTAGGGAGATATAAAATAAACACAAAGCGTATAAGATCAAACGAATAAAGAATTAGGAAGAAAAATATTAACATATTGAAAACGATTTTTTTTGTGTAACTTGCCATGACTGCGGTAATTCCACCAAATTTTTAAGAATTTTGTGGTCATGATAGATAGAACAACGTAAGAATCTGTATTTACCTTTTAAGCAAATTTGAAAGAGTGATATATACTCGTAGTTAAAATTGGTGAATGTTTGTTTGCTCTGAATAAATCTTAACACGATAATTATTTTATAGGAATCTACTTTTGTTTCGCTCAAATAGAATAATATAATCATCATCATCATCATCAGCCTGCATCCATCCACTGTTGAACGTAACGTCTTCATCCTCTTCGATCCTCCGCCTTCCGCATCCAGGTCACTCCCGCTATTCCTCTTAATATTAATAATTAAGAATTAGTTAACATAAATATAAAAAATTATAATATTAACAATAAAAAGCTTTGCTGTCCGACATTCGTTTCTTAAAAATAATCTTAATAACGTACATTAAAAAAAAAATCATTTAAAATCTCCTACTGTAACATTCAGCATTTAGCGGAAGCCTCATATATTTCTAGCGTTCTTCAGCATCGAGCTTAACACATTATTATGTATTAAATTCAATTTGATAAATTGATTGATTAAAAACTGAATTATAAAGCATATTCGAATTATCAATGCGATAGAATCGTATGCAATTATAGTATATCATAATAATTCATATTTTAAACATTTATGATGTGAAACACTGAAATGTATATGAAACAAACATTACAATGTTAATAAATATCAAATATTGATAAGTTGTTCAAATTATTGCATTAAAACAAAATAATTTGAAACAACTAATTATATAAAAGGCAATAATGCATTTACACAAAATAAAATAAAATCTTTCAGATTTGCATCACAATTAGAATAAACCCACTAATCTACATGATATTTTATGGAACTGCTGTGTTGTAGTATTCACGAATTTTTAAAAATTTTATTTGATCATTTAAAAAAAATACTTAACTCAAAATAAACAAAGATTAATAAAGTATGTTTTATCGTTGAATGTAGGCACTGAAGACCACTACATTTATAACTAAAGAAAATTTCCTTATTTGAGGCCATTATATTCGCAATAAGTAGTTACCGATATGACGTACTAGAACGAATCATCACACTAACGAATGATTCGTTATAAATGAAGAGAAATACGTTCTTTTCGAGCTTAGTATTTTTTGAATGACCTAAAATGATTGATTATTTAATTAATTATACAAAAGGAATAAAATTTACCAACTTAAATTCTAACTTATGATAATCTATTAACACGCTAAGTTAATAATTTATTAATGCGCCGTGTCGGTCAACATTATAAGCGTTCTATTATTTATTATTGGCGATTTTGTATGGGACATTTTTTTTGGGCTGAGCACGTTATTCGTCAGTTCATTCCGATCCTAACCCCCAAGTCCACTGCCGGGGCAATCTGTCTTTATGTCTTTACTTTGGAGCTACATTAACACGGTCAACTTTACAGTGCAACAAGGTAGATTCACAAGTGTATCTTATAAACATTTTCATAATTTCTTCATATTTTAATACAATTTCCAAGGTTCAAAATTATTCGTAGCCGAAAATACATAGAAAAATACATACATATATGAATATATATTAACATCCTCCACTCTCAAAGAGGGGGCGTTATTACGTCGCGTGAGGGCAGGATTAGGAGCAGGTCAGCAGACAAAGACTTTCTTTTAGAAGCACAGATTATATTTACGTTGAAAACATTACATGTTTGTGACCACGTGGTATGACATGCCGCGCGGCCGCGACGCGGACCTTGATT
The DNA here is from genome assembly GCA_022606575.1 of Glossosoma conforme. Classification (NCBI taxonomy): domain Eukaryota; kingdom Metazoa; phylum Arthropoda; class Insecta; order Trichoptera; family Glossosomatidae; genus Glossosoma; species Glossosoma conforme. Next base: position 705,760 of record JAGTXR010000150.1, read on the forward strand.
CGCAAAAGCGTGCGGATCAACTGCTGGCCGTCGGCACTTCCGCGGCCCGTGTTTAGTCACCACCGCCGCCGGTGGCAAAACTATGTAACTAGTCCTAATGTTGCCATACATAAAGGTATGGCAAGCGACAAAAATACGAGACGAAAGATTGTCTATTGAGGTTTTCGTTACCAGTTAGCAAGGGCTACATCGTGCTGATGTCAATATTTATATTACGTGCAGTTTTTACTTTCCAATAATTTTTCACACCATTATCCACTTTTGTCAATGGCATTAGTTTCATTAGTATCTGTGATCCTTGAGATGTGTTATTTTTTGTCATTATTGTATTTATATTGTCTTTATGGTTTATTCACTTATTTGTTTTAATTTTATTTTTTATATCATCATTTATTTTATTGAAACTAAATAATTACTAGATATAAAATGCATTTTTTACTAATATGATTCAGATCAACTGTTAATTTTTAGTTTGGTACTGACAGCATTTTAGTTCCTATTTGCTTTTATTAAATGGTTATTGTATAGGGATGAAATAAATTTAATACCTTACATAAATCTTCATTTATAGTAACTGAATACGTTCATTTTGATCTACCGCAAAAAAACTATTCAAGCTGCTAATATCCTCGTCTCATGTATAGTTTCCAAAGGCATCTAAGAGCATCTTTATTTTGCTCTACTGCAGCATCTGAAGTAAATTTTCCAACCAGGACCAGATTCATCTTTAACCGTCTGCTATAATTACTATTAACTTATTCCATTCTAAACACTACAACTGCTCTGCTATATAGCAAACTGCTTTTAATAGCTTGTACATTAAAAAAATCTCTAAATAGTACACAAACACAAGACAATTTATTGTGTGTGCAGTGTCCAGCAGTTATAATAAAGTGCTTATTGGTTTCAACTAGCATAACAGTTTGAAAAATGTTTGACTTTTTTCACTATTACCATCTGAATACCGATAGATGCTGTTAGTGATTTTGAAGTTTCATCTGTGCGATTCTACATATAGCTAAGCGCTGCATGGAATGTTCTAGGAATCAACTGGACTTTACCCGCCTCACACCCGCATCACACCGGAGGACAGTTAAGTCTCCTTGATGACGAGCTCATTCTGATTATGATCAGTTAGCAACTGATAAGTCCAGTGGGAGTCTCCTCTGAACAGTTGTGGCCACTGCACAGAAGTGCTAAAAGAAAGAATCCGCGAAAGAGATTAGAATCGCATTCATGGGTTGTAAAGAGATAGAGATGGAAGAAAGATTCTCTCACCGAAAATACGAGCAAAGATTGTAAATGCGTGGATTTTTTTTTAGGAATCAACTATGACTGGCTGTGCTAGCGCTGCTTTATCTGGCCGTGTCAGGGTAACAACTTTGTAAATCCTGACCGGGCTGTTCGCCGACTCCGCCGGCGGATAGACGTGTCTTAAGGACCTTACTTTGGATTACTTACTCGCCAATAACACTAAAGCATAGCTTGGGCGTGGGGTGACCGCACTTTGTGTGTAATCACGCGCCTGGATAAGTCATCCGGGGAGGGGTCTCTTTTGCAACATTCCTTCAATATTTTTTGTGAAAATGTTGTTACTCACAATAGATAAATATAACGCTAAGTATGACGTACATTCAGCTAAGAACTCCCAATGTATGCAAGATTAATAAATTATAGCCCCTGGACATGACCAAGGGTGGAATATATGGAGGTCCCTTAACAGACTTCGGACCGGAGTATG